>CAMAPF010000959.1:0-1200000 GCA_945859915.1 Cuscuta epithymum | reverse complement strand
TCAGATTCCCCCACACTTAAGCCTTTGCTTGTCCTCAAGCAAACTGAACAACGGGACTTACGATAATCACCACACAGAATCAAAACAGTTAGCATGCACACGTAGTTAAAGGGATATTCACAGAACAGAGAGTCTAAACCAAGAAAATCCTTCCCTAAACTACATCTTTGTACTCTAGCTAACATATTTGACAAAATTATTCACAACATCCTCAAAGTAGTGACAACACACACAAATAAACTAGCTACCGATCAGAAGGACTTGTGAAAATGGTGGTGAAGGGTGAATGGTAACAATAGTAGTCCCTTTGTTTTGAGAGATTGAAATATTCTAACAAAGACTCAATGTATTCAGGAACTTCAGGGCTATTCTTAGGAACAAGGAACTCAGTAGGCCACAAATTAGGAACAATCATTTAAACCTATGCTAAGAGTAGACATGGTGTACAACTAAGCTAAACCGTCTCGGCATATTTTTGCTTTGACGTATACTTGAAGTACACGGAGGACTAAAGCTAAATTTCAATAGCCTCCAAGTTCATTAATTATGTTTAGTTTTCCTTGTCATGTTGGCACGAGAACGCCGTTTCTTTCGAAAGATACCCAAGTCTCATCTTACGCTTTTTGACCGGGGCTCCCATTCTCTTTTTCGCAAAGTAAGAGGTCTAGCTATATTAATTTTTCACCTTTCGGATTCTCACTAGACATTACCTCATTCTAATCTCGGCCTCACCAAGAAAAAATAGCAATTAAAGTTCATTAATTTCAAAGTGAATCCATGCCTACAATGCAATCCTCGAAAGTATCATATTCCTAAAAAGTGACTGCTCTTACCCCATTTGGGGCATAGGAACAGTGCCAAAAATGGCTCCTACACACAATTCCCTAAACTTAACAAATTAATCCCTTAATTCCCTAAACACCAAGACTAAGTTAGAAATATTCACGGGTAAGAAAGCAGGCCATTTGGCTATGGAGCTAAATTAATTGGGTAAACAAAGAACGGTCAGGCTCAGAATGGCTTCTCCTAAAGGATTTTTTCAGGTGGGGTGGATGATTAATGGAAAATTCATGGGTGACTAATGCCTTCATCCTTTCAACAACCAGATTATAGTGCAAGCAATTTAAGCCTAAACACTTCAAAGATGTTTTAAGAGCATAGTCAAACACTAGTCAGCTCACAAAGACACAGTTTAAAGAAAAATTTTCAAAAATTGACATGACTTTTCTACGAATATACAACTACTACCTGCACATGCTAACTCCAATAATCACGTGTAACAACTACTGCCCGAATGCCCAATTCACTCCCCCACACTTAAACTTTGGCATCGCCCTCGATGACCAAAAAATGCACTATGCACAAGGGGGTAAAGAGGATAGGGTCACGCATGCTCAACTTAACTCAAGTCAATATTTCAACAGGCGAGTAAAAGAGTCAAAGAAACTTCCCTATAGTGCTGGTCGGTGCACAACTAAATTGAGTCAATGATCCTCGGCACATCATCCCTATAACAAGACCCCTGAGCTGCAACAAAAACACAAAGCAAAACAACCAAACAACAAACAAAGCAAAAGCAAAAACAAAAGCAGAAAAAAAGCTCGGGTTGCCTCCCGAGAAGCGCTATTTTTAACGTCGTTTGCCCGACACAACTACCCCATAGGCTCTCCAATAGCAAAGACTGTAGTGGTGCACTTATAGTCAACGTCTCCAGCTTCCTCTCAACAAATGTCATTAGGTGACACAAATCTTTAAATTCGTCAGCCCACGAAGGCAGCACATGGTCTTCATAACCCTCATCAGCACAGAAGTGAATTATGAAACTCTCATCCTCTTCAGGTGGACAGAAAACATGAGTGAAAACTTTGATTACTCTAGGTATCACCGGAAGCTCAAAAGATGTCTCAAAGCAATGAGTAGGAGCAACATCGTAATCAAACTGCACCATAGAAAAGTCTTCTTCTTCATCTCCAAACATAGGAGGGTCTTCAAAAGCATCAGGAAGTGTATCATCCATCATATTCCCACCTTCGCAGTCCGACTCACTCACATGATCATCCCTATTGGTCTCCTTAGGTTGGGCTTCTGTGTCGCTAGGATGGGATCTCTCGGACTCCTCAGATAAAGCCTTTGCAATCTGCCCCAATTGATTCTCCATGTTTTGCATCCTTGAGTCTGCTTGCTGTTGAATTTGGATTTGTTGCTGTTGAATTTGCATTTGTTGTTGTTGAATTTGCATTTGTTGCTGTAATAATTTCTTGAGTGTTTCTTCCAGGTGAGACAGCTTCTCTGAAATTATCTCTTCCACTTCATCCTGTGGCTCATAGCTCGACAAAGACGTAGGAGTGACTGAAACATTTGTGTTCGTGAATTGTGGGGAGGAAGAAGTGGGGTATGCAGTTTCCCGGAAAGGATGGTCATATAGAGGTTTGATGGGGCAAAGACATAAATGGTGACCTCCTCCACAAAAGGAACAAATGCTACCCTTAAAACATTCAGATATTTCCTCAGGCGTTTTATTTAGAAGCATAAATTCAAGAATGGAGCCTCGTCTTACGCTTACCCAAGGGTAATGTGATGAAGGATAGTAAGAATCAGAATGAAAGGGTTGTGTGGTGGGGGTGTACGGATAAGAAGGCTGAATATTTTGTGGTGTAGGAGAGTAATTTTGATGAGGTGTGTAATATTGAGGAGGAGGAGTGTAAGGAGGGTATGGCGTATATGGTGAAAATTCCATGGAGGTTTGGGGAAAAGGACTTCCTCCAGGAATTTGGCTGAATGGGTTCATCTCATGCCTCTTTGAAAAAAACCTGAAAGGTTAGCACAGAAAATCCTACGAAGAACAAAAAGAAAACTAACAAAAAAAATCTCGCTGAAATTAATTAACCCTCAAAACCGACACCGTCCCCGGCAACGGCGCCAAAAACTGATGTGAGTTTTCTCGCACTTAAAAAGATTGTAATATAGTGGTGTAAGTACGAGTATCGTCTCCACAGGGACGGACAAAAGGGAATCAAGAATTAATTAAATTCAGCGATTAAAGAGAAAATAAAATAAAAGCGTCGTGCGAGATTGGTTGGTTTGGAAAATAAAACTAATGCGAACAATTAAACTAGGGGGTTCTTTCTAATTAATGACGAAGGGAATAGGGATCGATTCCGGGGTAACCGGATTTCTGGCAGATCAGGCCTAATTACATGAAATTAATTTAATTGAGCCTAGCTAATCATTACTAAGTTCTTACCGCTCTCGCGGCGTAGAGTACAATAATTTAGGGGACCAGACTGATCTCTCATGCGACATGATCCTAAATTATTGCCAAGACGAGCGAGCTTACGGCCCCTTAATCGCTACTAATCTCTTAGCGAACGATTAAGTGTGTGTGAATGTGTCCTAGAACAAATTAAATCTCTCTTAATTTATTCTACATGCAATTGTAATTCTAGTCGCGATTCTAGGTTACAAAAGATATCAATTAAATTATTCAAACACAAATTAAACGGCATTCATGCAATTAAACCGAAAAGAATCTAGCCATACATCATGATTAACCCCTTCATCAATCCCAAATCCCTAATTAAAACTACTCACAATTCATAATTGAAGAATCAATTGAATTGGAATAAAAAGAATTAATTGTCATTAATTAAAAAGGTGGAACTTACAAAGAATCCCAAAAGATTGATGAACAAGGCTGAAAAGCCCTCTAAAATTCGTGCTAGGCACTCTCTCTAAGCTCCCCCTGAAAACGGGGGTTTACAGGCTGTTTAAATAGAAAAATCGGGTGAAATTTGAGCTGAATTAGGATTTTCGGAGCCAGACACGATGCCAGGCACGATCGTGCCTTCGATCGTGCCTCCGGAGCAAAAACGCGCATTTTGGGCAGGCACGATTGTGCCTCCCTCCAGGCACGATCGTGTCTGACTTTGAGGGCACGATCGTGCCTACTTAACTTCCGAATTTGACAAAACTTCCTTCATGAAAGTTGTAGATAATGAAGTCCTTTATCCACCCCAATTTGCCGAATATGATTTGAATCATCCAATCAAGAGATATCATCAAAACGGTGGAAGGTGTCTTTTTGAAATCGCAGCAGAGATCATCTGACTTCATCGTCTCTTTTCACCTTCTTCCTCTCATATTCTCGCAAAGGTGTCTTCATATGATTTGTATCCCTTGAAGTTGGCTTTCCTATGGAACTTGAATCGTGTACATTGGATGTTGCTACAAAGAGATATGCTTGAACGATTGACAGAAGGTCATCCTGATCGTCGTTTTCAAGCTTCATTCATCTTCTTTTGATCCCGAAGCCAATCCTAGAGCTCTTTTTCCTTCAAATCTTCATCGTGAACCTCCCGGTGACCTTCAAAGCTCTCAAATCACTCTCGAATGCTTCTCAACTCATCCCGATTTCTTCTCAAGTGTCGGTGCTGAACTCTAAATTCCTGATTTTGACTCCAAATGACACAAAACTCGAACCAACGACCGGTAAACATAACTTGAGCTAAAATTGAGACTTGCAACACCTTAAAGCTAGGAAAACCATCAAAATCCGACCCCAACAAGCATCAAATGCATGTCCAAATACGGACTTATCACTCCGTCAACGAATCAACTACATGTTTATAACCGCACATTTTATATCTGAATGTTTATAATTTCTCCATCTCTATCAATGGGATCCTTCATGGTAATTTCAAAGGTAAGAGGGGGCTCCAACAAGGTGATCCCATGTCCCCTATCCTTTTTGTTATTTTCCTTGAATACTTCTCCAGGCTTCTTCACATTAGAACCCAAGGCTCCTCCTTTAAGTTCCACCCTAAATGTGGTAAACTTAAAATCTCTCATGTTGCCGAAGCTGATGACCTTATGCTTTTTTCTAGAGGCGATTATCCCTCTATTAAAGTCCTTGCTGATGCTCTGAACGACTTTGGAAGTGTTTCTGGCCTAAAAGTTAACTTTGACAAGTCAAATATCTTTCTTGGTGGCTTGGCCGATTATGAACTTACTTACATTCTAAATATGATTGACTTTAAAGAGGGTTCCTTCCCTTTTAGATACCTGGGTATTCCTTTGGCCCCTCTTAAGATCTCTGTGGCCCAATATGATCCTTTGCTGGATTCCATTACCAGTTTTATCATTGCTTGGAATACCAGAACCCTCTCTTATGCTGGTAGGGTTGAGTTGATTAAGTCGGTTTTTCAAGGTGTCCATTTCTTTTGGCTACAAGCACTCCCAATTCCTAGAGCGGTACTTGATAGAATCACTTCTATTTGCCGTATCTTCCTTTGGGGGTGCAAGTATGCTAGAGTTGTGTGGGTTGATATTTGCCTCCCTAAAGAGGAAGGTGGATATCAATACAAAAAAGGATACCTTAATAGCAATACAAAAAAGGATAATCTCTGGGTCAGGTGGATCCATGGTGTCTACCTTAATAGCAGAGGTGTTTGGGAGTTTACACCTCATAAAAGAGACTCCCAATTGATTAAAAAGATTGAGTTGATCAGAGATCAAATTTTGTCTCATTTTGACAACACCCATGATGCCGTGACCTATCTTAACAATTGCCAAACAAATGGCAAGCTTTCCTCTTCGTTGGTGTACAACCTTCTTAGAGTATAGGGGGGAACTCACATGTGGATGTCTTTCATTTGGAAGAATTATATTCCCCCTAAATTTTCCTTCACGGTTTGGTTAGCCTTTCGTAACCGTTTTGCTACTCTTGATAACTTGCATAGATTAGATATTATTAATGTTTGCCCACTGTGTAAGGGTGGTCCGAAAACGGTACCACACCTATTTTTTACTTGTGCTTTTTCAGGAAACGTGTGGAAAATAGTTAGGACATGGCTGGACATTCCTAGGGAGATGGGGACCATGCATAGTTCGTTGAAATGGATCAAGAGGAAGAGAAAAGGCTCGGGGATCAAAGCTAAGGCGTCTAGGATTGCTTTTTGCTACTCAATCTACTGGATTTGGAGGACATGCAATGCTACTTGCTTTGATGGCCTTATTCCCAACGAAGAAGACGTTTTTGCTAGGATCAAATATTGTTTATTGTTTATAAGATTTTGTTTAATCTTTATCCGCATGAACTTGTAAAGTTTTGAGGGATTTGTGCCTAACCACCTCTTGGTTTGGTTGGGTCGTTTGCTTTTGGATGTTTTTTGATATTTTGGCGTAAATTGTCTTTGCGCTAGTTTTGCTGCATTGGGTTTTCCTTGTCGGATAACCTACATTTTTGTTCCCCTTTTTTTTGTTTGTGCATTTTGAACCTCTGTCTTCTTGTGTGTTTCTTTTAATATACTTACAGTTCATCCAAAAAATATATGAAATCTCTAAAAAGTGTAAATGAGTGTAGAGTATTCTAGAATAGCTAGGTCATCAATTCAGGATCCATCTAAGTGGTTGGTAGTAGTATATATAGAGATTTAAGGAAATACACATTTTGTGTGAAACTCTGAATACTTAGAAGGGTAATATTGAAAATCTAGTAGAGAGAAGTGAAATTTTAAATATTAACCGAGCATTTTGAGTTGATTGGACGTGTGAGTTCATAGAAAGGATGTAATAAGATAAGTTTGTATTGTGTGTGGCCTAATTAGCCAGCGAGCATTCATTAAGGGTAGGGAAGTATATAATTAAAGAAACTGTTCAAAATATGAATAAAATATACTTGAAGATTTGAAATTATATACGGAATATGTTTTTTGTTGTTGAAATAGGGTTTGTTTAAAAGAATAAAAGATAAATAAATCCCCCCATAATCATTCCTTTTTATAGTGGATGGTCCAATTTCAAAAATGAATAATGGTTAGGCAGCCATATATGTGCATATGGCGACCCCATAAGGGAGTTGTATAGGGTTATATAGATACTTTTTAATATGTTTTATTCCTATTCAGGTATTTTCTCTATATATTTTCTAATTAATACTGTTATTGTGAGTTATTAGGACCTTCTCATTGTTCCTGCAACGTTGTTAGTGTATTAATTTATGCACCTTAATTAGGCTGTCGCATAAGTATTCAAAAACCCAATATTTCGATATGCATGTTAATTAATAGTGTGCGTGCTTGAAAACTAAGAACTTATGAACTTGACCACACACACACTTCATTGCATATGTACTCAAAACATACATTATTTATGAATGAGTTGGTCACATATCCAAGTCATGCAATATTGGTGTATTATTTGTATATATTATATGAATCTACTCATTGACATTGCAGATTATGATCGAAAGTCGAGCTATGAAATTCATATATACAGCTTCTTTGTTCGTTTTCTTCATTTTCACTTTTGGAATAAGTTGTGCAGCTCTTAAGGTACCACTCAATTTACTATAAAAAATTGGATAAAGCCAGCGATTTAATTAATTTTAAGTTGTACGGAGTAACTTATTTGCATATAATATAATGCATGTTTTGATCACATGGATTTTGGTCATCTGAATGGAACAGCAAGGAGAAACATGTGTATCGAATGAGAGGTGTGATACTGGTCTACATTGTGAGACATGCACTTCGGAAGGTGATTTTGTTCCAAGATGTACTCGCATTCAGCCACTTAATCCATTCCATAAGGTTCGTGCATGCATGTACTTCATGATAGTCGGAGGACACTTTTAATTACTTGGACAGTTTAATATGATCTAAATGTCATATCGGAAAATTCCAATCCAACTAAAACATCCTTAGAACGTTTTTAGGACACATATACTATTGTCTAAATGTGATCTAATATCGGAGAACACATTTACAGATTTACTATTGTCTAAATGTGTTTTAATATGATCTGGCCGGCTTGCTATTATCTAATCCGGTCTGATATGTTCTGTTTAATAATTTATTTAATTTAACTCGATCATCAATATTTTGTCTATGTGTGCATGATACGAGGGTAATTTTAGGTGAAAGGGTTGCCGTTTAATCGATATTCATGGTTGACAACACACAATTCATTTGCCCAAGTGGGGGTTAGGTCGAGCACAGGAAACGTCCTCGTGACTACAACAAACCAGCAAGACTCCATTACTCAACAACTCAATGTAAATCATATTTCCATCTTTCGGAATAATATTTCCAAAAACATTTTTCTTTTTTGTAATTTTCATTAAATTCAAAATTCTTTTGCGACTCTCACTAAATAATCTATGCTACTCGATCAATCATGGCTCAAGTGCATACTCTCACTTACGTTTGAGGTTTAGTAAGACTAATGTGTAACCTATCTACTTAAGTACGTAGTATGTTTTTTGGAATGTAAGTGGTAACCAACTCGTACTTCACCCCAAAATGATTTGTAAAATCAATTTTTCTTATCAAAATTTAACTTTATTCACTTATTTAGCATATTGAACTTGTATTGTATTCTATTTTGTATTCTTATCAGTTTTTATAGTAATTGTAAATTGTATTTGCTTTATTTTATTCTCACAACTGAATATGTAAACTTTAATCATCAAGACTGATTTAACTATCTGCAAGATGATTTAATTTATCGCTTTTACGTCAAACTTAAAATCTGCAAAATGCAATTCAATTTGGTAGTGAGAAAGTAAATTACGTTCAACATTTAAAATGATCACATCAATTGAGACAATCAAGTATTCTCAAAATACAGGCTACAATTTTTTTGTTCAATATATAGTTGGTACGAAAATGTGTCAATGCAAGTATGCAATTAGCTATAATTATTATCTCCAATACCATTCGTTGCATATTTTTAATTCCTCTTGAACATGTAAGTGATGGTACTCTAACCGTCTCATTTAAAGGTTCTCACACGGTTTACGATGTTTGAGTGACAATAAAGTTAACTGATCCCTATTACTACCTCCGTCCCAAAAACTTTGCCATTTTAAAAAATTCGAACCTTGATTTTGATTAGTATAATATTATGAAAGTTATAAATTTTATACTTTTATGAAACTACTTTTAACAAATGACATTTTCATATAACTTTTACATTATAAATAATTTTCAATAAAAAGTTAGTCGGTCAAAGTTTTGCAAATGGCAAAGTTTTTTGGGACGGAGGTAGTTTTAATAAGATTATTTTTAGTAAGTAAATTTTACATATTTAGAAACTACATTAAAAGTTTTATGAAACCTGATCAAGAAAAATTAAATTTGATAAAAGTTGGATATATAGAGGCCGTTTGACAACACTGTTTTTCGGCTTATTAGGCTTGTCAGTCAACTTTTTCACCACACACGTAATTTTTTCTTCCGCGCGGTCAATTGTGTAATAAGCAGAAAAAGTAAGGTTAAAGTTACTTTTCTGGCTGTATTGGCTGAAGTTACTGTAGATGATCATTTTAGTTATTTTACATATAATTTTTCTTTTATTTTATTAATAAAATATATTTTAAAAATAATATTTTCTTAAATCAGCAGAATAAGCCAATGCAACCAATTCAGCCAGAACTTCATAAATTTCAGCAGAATCAGCCAAAATAGCCGATTTTCGTGTTACCAAATGGGCTCATAAAGTAAAAGATTAAGAACAATTCACGTTGACCGGAGAATAGTGAACGGAAACCTTTAAATGAGATGAAGGAAGTATAAATATTGCAGAAGGCATGGTAATCGTGAAGTAGTTACTAATGCCATATTAATAAACACTACTTAAGTGTAAATGGTGCAGAATGGAGTGAGGGGTTTGATGCTTGATATGTATGATCTCAACAATGATATTTGGCTATGTCATTCATTTGGAGGAAAATGCTACAACTACACGGCTTTTGTAAGTATTTATGTGTCATATTTTCACAAAATTCTCTCCATTTCATTTTATCTGTCCTACTTTGTTTTTCGGGTTGTCCTAAAATAAGTGTCACATTTCTTTTTTTGGAAAGAAATATGCGATTTATAGCATTTCACTTTATTATACTCAATTCTCAGTCACACCTTTTAGTTTTTCAGACACTTTAATAATAGGACACGCAAGTTTAGGACTTGCGGGATTGTGTCAAACCAAATTAGGACACGCAAAATTAAAATGGGACAGAGGTAGTAAGACTTATTATTGAAAATATGTGTTAATTATTGGGATGAATATGGCCAATGGATCATTGAATTAATTTGCATGTAGCAACCTGCTTTAAATGTGCTTAGAGAGGTGGAAGTCTTCCTTCAAGCAAATCCCGCAGAAATTGTGACCATTATAATTGAGGACTATGTTTCAACCCCAAATGGAATAACCAAAGTAGTGAATGCGGCTGGACTTGGGAAGTTCTTGTTTCCTGTTTCTCTAATGCCCACAGAAGGGGGAGAATGGCCAAACGTTGATGACATGATACTGCACAATCACCGCCTCCTGCTTTTCACTTCTAAGGAAGAATCTTCACAAGGCATTGCGGCTTACAAATGGACATATTTTGTTGAAAACCAATGTACGTATATGAATTTGGTTCAAATGAGAAAATGTTTTTTTAGAGAGAAATAAGAATAGATTTGGACCGTTAGATTGTATTATGTGAAATTGAACATGCATTTGGTGAAACCGAAATGTGCATTAGGTGAAATTCAAATGAGCACCACAAAATGTACATCACAATGGCATTATGTGAAACTGAATCGTGTATTAGGTAAAATTGAAATATGCAGAATAAAAAGTACGCTGTCATGACATTTTTGTACATTTTATTAGGCACATTTCAATTTCACTTAATGCACATTTGAGTTTCTTGCACATTTCAATTTCACTCAATGCACATTTCAATATCATTATATGCACAACTCAGTTTCACATAATACAATCCAAAAGTCTTAATTCATTCTTATTTCTCTCCCGGAAGTCTTTTCACATAGGAACTTCTCCCGTACGTATACTATAATAATAATCATATGCATTTTGGGGTATACTATAATAATAATAATCATATGCATTTTGAGACATATAATGAATCATAAATGCATGCATGTTCAAGTAAAAAAATGGAAAATGCATCTACCCCGTGCATATATATTATAATAATATGCATTTTGGGACATATTTTGTGCTTGAGGTAAGTAGATGGAGATGAAGGGATGTCAAATGAATCATCATGTAGCAAACGCGCAGAATCAGCTGCTCTAAATACAGAAGCAAGGTCCCTACTTCTCATGAACTATTTTCCTAGTGCGCCTGATCTTGCTCAAGCTTGCAAACTTAATTCAAGACCATTAAAGAGCATGATGTATACTTGCTTTGAAGCTGCTGGCAAAAGATGGCCCAATTTCATTTCCGTTGACTTTTATAAGGTGCTAACCTACCTGGCCATCCTACTATTTTGTTAATTAGAGTAACAGATAATGTGTTGTTGATGTGATGATCTGAAATTTTACAACCATTTCTCTTTATAATACTCCCTCCGTCCCGAAAAGGTTGACCAAATTTCATTTTCTGAATGACCCAAAAAGACTTTTCATTTCCATTTAAAGTAAGGAATATGTGGCTAAAGTTAAATCTTTCTCCTCTGCACAAATTTCAACCACACATTTTTTACTTTATTAATACACGCGAAAGTCAACTTTGGTTAATCTTTTCGGAACGGAGGGAGCTGAGTACTCATGGGTATGATTGTATGAGCATTGAGATTATTCTAATTTTTATTTAGTTTCAATCACACGAAACGTGTACGGGCTAGATCACCCAGTGAAGGCAGTGATTACTAATTTACTATCATTAATAATTAATGTCTTTTAAGTCACTCATGTGTCCCCATGTCTTAGATGGTCATTATAATCATATGACATATACAAAACATAGATGATCATGTTTTAATTATATTTAGATTTTATTTTCTTATTACTAATAATGCATTGGCGAATATTTCATGTAGAGAAGTGACGGAGGGGGAGCCCCTGAAGCTGTTGATGAGGCCAATGGCCATCTCATCTGTGGTTGTGCAAACATTGGTTATTGTAAGGTCTAAAATCAAACTACTAGCTAGTCCATCTAATCTAACTATAAAACGAAGTAATATATACTACCACCGTTCTTAAATAAATGCAATGTGTTGAATTTTACACTATTCATATGTTCTTTTTTTACTACGTTTTATTTATTAATGTATTAATATATATTTTTGAAAAAAAATATTGTTAAATTTGTCTCATGGTAAATTTTCATAATCTAGTTTTTTTCAATTTTTTTTATTAATAGAGAATTATACTTCCTCCGTTCCTTTTTAATTGCAGTAGTCAACATTTCACGTTTGCCAACGCACAAGTTTGACCATTAATATCTTTCATTCTTTATTAGTACAAAATTTAAAAAATTCATATTTTGAAAATTTAGAATGAGAAGAACTTAACAATATTTTTTAAAAATTTAATTTATAATAAATTCATTAGTAAAATATAGTCAAAGTAGAATATGTGAATAGTGCAAAAAGTTCAATGTTGCAATTAAAAGAGAACGGATGTAGTATATATTAATGGTCAAAGTTGTGTCTCGGCAAATGTGAAATGTTGACCGTTGCATTTATATATCGAATCGCATCGGTCCGTTTTTTTTTCATCTGACCGTAATTGTCATTTTTTATAATCGTGTCATCACGATTCATAAGGGGCCCCACACCATGGATCGATTTGGCTCTGATACCATGTTAAAACACGGGGTTCCATCCTAAAAGGTCAACCTGAAAGAAGGAGTAGCTCATGTATTAATATAGCATTTTGTTCGTCCAAACTTTTCCGGTGTAGGACATTTAACAATTGACTAGTGTGCAATTCGATAGATCATTGCACACATGATTATACAATTACAACAATTATTGGTGTACATAAAATTTGTACATATTTGAGACACATTTGTACGTAATTGTTTTTGCACACAGACAATTGTTGCATGAGCTGTGTGTGTACATAGGCAACAACGTAGTCTACACATTGTTTGTGTGCCTAGACAATTATATACAAATGTGTGGCAAGTGTGTACACATTTCGTGTACAAATAGAACTTTTCATATAATTGACCTCCCCAAATGCACACAGGATAATATGAGTTTTGGAACTTGTGAGATGCCTCAACTGGGCGATGATAATAACTCTCCAGCAGCAGAAATGTCACCAGATGGAACAATCCATTCTAATTCAGCACCAAGCTTTTCATCACCCTTTCCACTTTCATGGATTCTTGGAATCTGGTGCTCATTCCCTCTTTTCTTCAGGTAATATAATTATCATGTTAGCACCATCCCTAATTTCAGATAATCCTGTTGCGCTGCTATATTTTTCCATTTTATTATTACTATATATGGGCATACATAATCTTCTTTTTCATGAACTTCAATTGGTTCAGACATGAACTACCTCGACAAAAAGCTTGCGGCGAACATTAAACAGGGTCTGGTGGCTGTGAGGTGTAACAAGAACCGAACTAAACATCTCTAACAATGAAAGGAGTTGTTACTGGTTTACATTTCTCCATTTTGAATTTATGTAAGATGTTTTGAGCAAACTTAGCTTGATAGTGACAAATGCCTTCTGAATCTGAATAATGATTGATCAGACTTTCATGCCTAAGATGTAATTCATTAAACAAAGATCAATCAATTTAAGCCTTTTAATTTCTTCGTTGCATCCTTGTATGTGGCGATATCATATTTTAATCGTTTCTAGTGGCAAGAAAATAATTAACATTTAACGGCACAAGAAGTAAATTAATCATTCTTGTCCAATTTTTTAGTACAAAATGTATGCTCATTCACACTTGTGTTAATTCTAGCTTACGAAAGGAAGAATCGATCTTGTTGAACCATAGTCGTGGAGCCTGTTTTATTTTGGCCAAGAAGGGTCTTTCAGTTTGTACACTTTCTCTCTTTGATGTACTACAACGAATTTGAGTGGTTTCTCGACATATATCTCCTCCTCATCAAGCTCTCCATTGAGGAAGGCAAATCTTAGATCATGCTAAAGATTCGTCACTTCTCTTGTGCGGCCAAAGCATTTGTAGATTGACCCATGACGATTAGGCTTGTTTATAGAGACCTATTGTACGCAATTACGCATTACAAACAAACTGTCATATAATAACACTACGAAAACCTTTGACATCATTTGGCTAATTGGCTAGACCAACAAAAATATATGTAATTTCAACAAAAATCTAACTGTAGTTGGTAACGTTCCGTAGGTATAGACCAACACCAACATAATTTGCTACTGTGGGAAAAGCTCAATAACTTATATCAAAAAGGTAATAACCGTTAGTAATTTAATATGTCTTACAACAAACTATCATTTAATAACTCTGACACACGCACTCATAACTTTCAAATACAATACTTATTTGAGGTCAATAATAAAAATATAATTTCAAACATCATTCAATTACTAATGCAAGGTCTTTTTTACAAATTAAATTGACTAATATATGTACTAAACAAAAAGTAATACCATTGATTTATTTTTCTTAATATAACATTTAATGTTTTCATATTGATAGAGAGTGTAAGGTATTGTTCCGTCTCCGACTCAGGTCTCCAACCTCCTCCACATTAGCTAAACTCTCACACACCACTAAGTATAGACCACTCCACCTCTCACCATATCCACTCCTCTATTCTACCCACACAAAGGGGCCTGGTCTCACAGAGAAGAAGACTCTCGTATCTCTCTATTACTCACACGAGGCTTATATCACAAAGAAGAATGAGACTCAATGATATAGTAGGCTGCATGCCTATTAGACACTCACATGTGTGGTAAAGGACAGTCACGGGTAAGGCAAGACAAGAATAGGGTGCAACGGACAACAAGCAATGGGGGCTCACTCCAAGAAAGTCAAACGGGCATATCATTGATTAGAAGGGATTTAGAAAACGGTATCAAAGTGGAGTGAAATATAGGGTGCAAGTCTAACATAAAATGGAAGGGAGGTCTTGGTAGGATCAATACCTCCAACCAGGGGCGTAGCCGGGACACTGGGATAGACTAGGCCGGTACAAAGAATATTATTGAAAAAAAATTACACGAAATTTTTTACACTAAAAATATTGACATTTTTCAAATTTGGGGTGGGCCAGGGCCTAGCCTGGGCACCCCTAGCTCCGCCCCTGCCTCCAACATTCTCCACCTTATTGGTCCTAAGTGGGGTAGAGTAGCAATACAAGCTAATAAGGTTGTGAGGTGACTCATCATTGTCGGGTCACCCGAAATATCAAAAAAGATAAAACGGGCAATCAATATATTAGTAAGCAACCCACAGTTATCCACAGTCAAAGTTTAATACGCGTTTACGGGACAAGTGTTTCTCAGCAGAAAGACACTTGGTACCCAAATCCGCGAGATTAAACTCGGACGGTATCTTGCACAACTTGACTCCACCTGCATTCACAATATCACGCATGAAATGGAACCTAACATCAATATGTTTAGTTCTATCATGAAATACAAGATTTTTACAAAGATGGATAACCAATTGGTAATCCGAGAAAATAGTAACTCCCTGTTTGAAAACCCAATCTTGGAGACAAGGCGTTTGAGCCAAATGGCTTCCTTAAACGCTTCTGTTGCTGCCACTACTAGAAAAATGCCTTACAGTGACACCAAATTAGTGTCACTGAAAGTTTCTGTGACACTTAAAAAGTGTCAATGAAAGTGGGGAATAGTGACACTTTTTAAGTGTCACTACAAGTGTCACAAAATTGTGACACTATGATATCACTAGTTAGTGATACATAGGTGACATAACTATTCGGTGACACTTCTACCTCACATATTCTAGTGACACTATTGTATCATCAGTTAGTGATACATAGGTGACATAACTATTCGGTGACACTTTTACATCACTTTTGCATGCAACGTATTCAGATTCAGTTGTAGAAAGAGCCACAATATGCTGCAATTGAGACTTCCAACTTATGCAAGAGCCACATGCACACAAAGTAAAAACATAAGAAGTAGTTGACTTCCTGTTATCTCTATCATTTGCATAATTAGAATCAACATAATTAAGAAGCTGAATACCACTATCACACTTAGAGAAAATTAATCCATGCTTCATAGTAGATATCAAATATCTAAGTAACCACTTAAGAGCATTCCAATGGGGCAAACCAGGGTTGGACATATATATCTACTCTAGCAACTGATCGCATATGCAATATCAGGTCTAGTGCTAACCATAAGATACATAACCGACCCTATTGCACTGGAATAGGGCACTGATTTCATATTCTCAATTTCAGGAGCACTCTTGGGAGATTGGTCCTTACTTAACACAAAGTGAGAAGTCATAGGGACATTAACATGAGAAGCATATAACATATTGAATTTACTCAAAACGTTTTCAATGTAAGAAATCTGATTCAACATAAGAGTACACTTACTCCTATCCCTAACAATGTTTATGTCTGATCACAATCTGTTTGTGATCAAACAAACATACATGCTCACTTTTCTTGGGATCCACAAAGCCCTTAGGTTGGGTCATATAAATCGTTTTGTGACTTTGTCCAATTCACCATGCAAAAATGTCGTACTCACATCTATTGGCCATATTCATTAAAGCCTACCAGGTTCCTATCCCATAACCTGTAACCCATTACCCCTCTGGATATCCGAGAAAGACACATTTCTTAGACTTAGGATCCAATTTGTCAACTTGTTGATGTGCATATGTTGCACAACCAAACACCCGAAGGTTAGACAAGTCAAGAGGCTTACCGGTAAAGACAGTTTCAGGACACTTACCACCTAGAGGGACATAAGGGGATCTATTAACCAAATATGCAGCAATGATAACTGCTTCACCCCAGAATTTCATAGATAAACCACAGGAAGCTAACATGCTTCTAACCTTATCTAACAGAGTCCTATTCATTCTCTCTGCTATCCCACAATTCATTCATTCTGTTGGGGAGTATAAGGCGTAGTTTTGTGCCTTTTTATAATCCCACAATCCTCACATAGGTTATCTATCTTCTTATTATAGAACTCTAATCCATTATCAGTCCTAATAGTTTTAACCTTCCTGCCAGTTTGGTTTTCAACTAGGGTTTTCCACTCTCTAAACTTAACAAACACATCAGACTTGTCTTCTAAAAGGAAAACTCACACCTTCTTAGAGAAGTCATCGATAATGGAAAGGAAGTATCGTCTACCCCCATGGGTAGGAACGTACACTGGCAGGACCCCAAACATCGGCATGAACATATTTAAACAAAGACGAACACTTAGACAAATTAGGGTAAGAGGATGTAGAAAAGCTAACTCTATGTTGCTTGCCTAACACACATGATTCACAGAAAGGCACAGAAGTCATAGAGTCCTTACCAAAATAACCAAACCTATGCATGATATCTAAACCCTTATTGCTCATATGCCCTAGCCTATTATGCCACAAAGAGGTCTTATTAGCACATACAACATTCACAGAATCACCAAAAGGTTTAGCATAACATACATAAAGGTTATTCAACTTCTCAGCTTTAAACAAAATAAGAGATATTTTCAAAATTTTCATGCAACCATTTTTCCACTTTCCCTGTAATCCACTACTCTCTAAAGCAACAACAAATAACAAGTTATGACACACATCAGGGACATCTCTCACATTCTTAATGTTAAACACAGAGGCATAAGAAAATTTCAGACATATATCACCAACACCAAGCACATTGCATCTCTTATTATCAGCTAAGGGAACATAGCCACTATCACATATTTCATATGTAGAAAACAAATCTCTAAAGGGGACATATGGTAGGTACAACCAGAGTCAATCAACCATTCATGCTCAGACAGGGAATTTCTCACACAGTTAACATGGTCACGAACCATCAAAACCTCACCAAGATCACATCTATCAACAACTATAGTAGCATGCTCATCTTTCTTAGGGTTATGGCAGTCCTTGATGAAATGGCCAGCGTGCATCAAACAACAAAAATAGGCAGTTTTGGCATCTAAAACAACTCCGGGCAGTAACTAATTTACCCTAGGGTTCAAATTAATCACTACAACAACTTCGAACAGAATATTACCCCGACAATCTACCGCAGGCAGCATACAAAAAACACAATTCTAACCCGAAACAATTCATAAAACACCAAGTTTGAATTAAATAACACAATTAATTCAATTTAAACACAAAGTAAAAACTTCAATGGAATTAAATAAAAGGGTAAGTCGTACTTACCATTAGGGATGGCGGTCGGGATAAAATCAACCGGCGGCCCGCAAGGAAAAAGGGGAATAAAATTAATCCAAAGGCACTCAGTGCACCGAGGGTAGGGCTGCACATCGGGCGGGTTGGGTCGGGGTTACTATATTTTTTGGGCCTACCCTATTTGTTCGGGTTGGCTATTAACCAACCCGCGGTACGCAAAATAAGTTGGTAAACCATGCATGAACGGGCCGTCGGGTAGGGTCGGGTATTGGGGAAAAAAATCACTTCGGGTTGCATTTTTCATGTGGGAAATTAATGTAAACAATTTTAAACTCGATTAACTTGTTTCCAAAACACACAAACAAATACAAGTACTCGTATCTTTTATAAGCAAAAAAATTAGGTAATAGTATTAAAACATCCTTCCGTAAAAGGAAGTTCATTTAGAAGGAAACGTAAATATATAATAATCACCTAGTCAAAATGATAAATGTTTAATTACAATTCTAATATCATAGAGTCCTAGATAGAGCACATTGGTCTTAAATTGAAATTATCCAAGAAAATGTTGTAGCATAGTAATAGTAAAATCAACTTCGGCCGGGTCGGGTCTATCGGGTTTTAGATTTTAATTCCGCAACCCTATCCATTAGGTGCGGGTTCAAACATATTTAACCCATAAATATTTTTAAAATTCAAATACCCGATTAAATAGGGTCGGGTAGGGTTGGGTCGGGTGGGTTATTCGGGTTCGGGTTATTCTTGTGCAGCCCTAACCGAGGATGTTTATAGCCAATTTACCTTAGAAACCCTAGGAGATGGTTTCAACCTTACCCACCCAAAAAATGGGATTTTCTGGAGAGTTGACTGCCGTTGACCGACCCAGTGTCCAGCCCAATGCAAGTCCAGCCACTGCTCCACAGTCCAATTCAATAGCCTGGTCTAGCAGCTCTCAGCAGCCCAAAAGCCCAGAAGACCAGTAGCCTTCTCCAGCCTAGGTCAGCAGCCCAGCTCCAGCTTTCCTTCAGCAATTAAGGTCCAGCAACCCAAAAGAAACAGCAGCCCAGTGGCCCAAAAACAGGAGTCCAGCAATCCAACAACCCAAACGCACAGCAGCCTAATGGCCCAAAATCAGGAGTCCAGCAGCCCAGGTCCCCTGTAGTTCGTTAATGAGTTCAGGCGGCTTGCTCCAGACCTTTTGCGAACAACAACCGCATGTGGTGGATTCGATGGACGAGCGACGGGCCCGGCCACGAGCGACCTCCTTCAGCAGCTCTCAGGCGACGGCGGGCGACGGTTCCAGAGGTGGATTTCACAGCAGATCTCCCACGCAACGACTGAACTTCCAGGTGCATGTGGCGATGGAGCTTCAGTTTCCAACTGCGGAATGACGAAGGGACCACAGAGATCTCAAATCGACGGACGAGTAGTAGCGAATCATCGGGCGGCGGCGGATGGTAGCGGTGGACGGCGATGGATGGCGGTTTCCGTCTCTGATACCATTGTAAGGTATTGTTCTATCTCTGGAGCTCAGGTCTCCAACCTCCACAATAGCTAAACTCTCAATTTGTTATATGAGGGTGATATGTTTTTAGTGGTTATTACTAGTAGTTTTAATTTTATGTAACTTAATGTTTTCATATTGATAGAGCAAATATATATATTCATGTCAACTATATACATCAAACGTATATATTCTTGAACGTTTTTAAAACTAGTCACGAAAATGTAAAAACAATGGTATACACACACACACACACACACAAATAGAAATTGTCCTGAATAGGAGTAAAAACATTTTGAATTCCAAAGTAGGATTTTGATATTTTTATTCCCTAAATAGGAGTAATTTCTGCCAAATTTGAAAAAAAAATTGTCATGTTTAAAGCCTCGTAATGCCAAACTTGGCAGAAGTTACTTCTATTTAGGGAATAAAAACATGACAATACTATTTTAGAATTTCAAAATTTTTACTCTTATTTAGGAAATTTTCCCATATACAAACTAGTCACACAAAATTGTAAAAAAGAAGGTAGATATTTTTCTACCATCTTTTTAATTGTATTAAATTAACAGTACTCGTCTACTCGATCGTATTCTGGCCCATGTAATTTTATACTCCGTATATAATTTTGTTTTTGACTCATTCTAATTTTTGTTTTCTACTCGATCTTTAAGTCTTAGATCTCATACTCCGCACTACGTTTAGGGCTTGTTTGCAACCAATTAAAAAAAGTGATTTTGGCTTTTTTTTAAGAAAAAAGCACTTATTTTTCTAAACACTACCAACTTTTACTTCCTCGATTTTCTTGTAGAATCTACTTTTTACTTTTTCTATTACACAAAAAGCACTTATTTTACCAAACACTACCAACTTTTACTACTAATCACTTTTTCCCCAAAAGTGCTTTTATTTAAGCACAAGTGGTTGCAAACAGAGCCTTACCTTTACTCAATTGCCGAATAAAGTGGTCTTTAGCACTTGATCATTTGTTACTTACGTAGTACTTTTTTATTTGCATTAAAAGATGCAAAGTAATTAAAATTTGCCTTGATGTAATTATACTTTATAATAAAATAAGAGTTTTTTATTATTACTAATACACTATTAAACGTGCTAATGATCGATGTCATGCTTTAGCGAACATGAAATTCAAAAGTTTTACAACAAAAAAGGATGCGGTGTCTTTTTAATTCTTTTTGTTACATTTTATGAATTGATACAAGTATAGTCTTTTTTTGCTCGACTTTTTAGTCTCTTATATCATGTTTTGAATGAATTTTAAACTTGTGACCTCCTCTTAGAGAATGCTACAGTGATGCATCGAACCACAAGATTTTTGACAATATTAGTATAATTGATTAGTTGAAAAAAATATCAAATATGCCATTCTTTTAAAAATCATAATACGAAGAATATCTCTTTTGCTTGACACGGTAAAAACAAACAATCCCTGGTTGTCTCGGGTTTGTTTTCTCATTTCTACGGAGTATTATGGAAGTACTCCCCCCGTCCCGCAAAATAGTTTCCGGTTTCTTTTTTGATCGTCCCAAAAATAGTTCACATTTCCCTTTTAGGAAAGTTTTGTGTGGCTACCATTCATTTACCTTTTTCTTACTCAACCACAACCATACATTTCCACTTTATTCACACTTTCTTAAACTCTGATCCAAATCCTTGTGAGAACTATTTTTGGGACCGAGGAAGTATCTTTTTAACTGTGATGAAAATGACTTTCTTGAAAGCAGTCTGCCATTTTTTTCTTCACTAATCCTTTGCTGGTGCTTCTTTTTTCAAATAATCAGCTTTGCATCTTCTTCGTGATTTCCCCAATGGAAAACGTACTGCTCAGCCGAGATCAGCTCCCTTCAATCTAGGATTTTTTTAAAGAGTAAAAATAGCCTACGAATAGGCCCCAATAACTCCTTATTATCATATTTATAATTCATTATTGTTGATCATTATTTATCTACTTAGTTACTCCATCATGTAATAAATATTATTGAGAATAGTTGAGGAAAAATACTCACAATACTACGTAAGATATAAAATATCATGAATTTCGATACTTCTATTTTAGAAAACTAAATATCATCAATCCTATAAAACTAATAGACTTTTTACTATAAAAAAATTGTGAAGATAGAATATCACACATTAGTAACAGAGCAAATAAAATATTTAGTTAAATCAAAATCCATGTTGCTTAATTTTAGGTATTAGATTATTAGCTTTCCATTACTTAGCTCCTATACCGATTGATTATACTAATATTGTCAAAAAAGATTTTGAACTGCAAAAAAGATTATTACATCAAGGCAAATTTTAATCGCCTGACCTGCCTCGCCCCGTGGCCGGTGATTTTGTTTTCTGTTCTTTTAAGAGCATCTTTAATGGGGATGTGGATTGCACCCCATAAAAAATGGACACATCATTAATGTGAAAGGCCAATGAGGCTGACATGGACACCCAACCCATCAAAATAGAAGTTCATCTCCAACGCAACCATGTGTTCTCTAAATATTTAATTTATTTTAAAAATAAAATAATTTATTTAGTATTCCTAGATAAAACTTTTACCCAAGATTAAACATGCTTCTCGTTAAAAATATGCAGCCAACAATTTTGATATTATGAACTACATATTATATATATTATATACTATCGTATACTATATGAAACGAATTATTATATATTACCTTCGTTATCTTTTAAGTTTTAATTGCAACATTGCACCTTTTGCACTATTCATATATTTTACTTTCAGTAATGTCTAATGATTTTGAAGGCCCCAATTTAAAATGCAATTTTGAGGCCCCGCTTTAATATTAAAAAACTAAAAATATCTCGATCTAAAATTTTATTATATTCAAATCAATTGAATACGAAATAATTACATAAATATAACCAAAATAAAGATGATTTACAAAAATATGGTTAGTGACTAGAGTAGTAATGAAATCATAGTAATTCATGTTTAAGTTTTGAGCTTAAGTTACCACAACACCACATTGTAGTAATGAATAGTCATATTTATGTAAATACGTTTAATTTTAGTAATATTCTTGTAAAAAACCCATTGAATACTCATTAAATAGTGCAAGTGATGAATTATAGGTAGTTATTTTCCCCTTTCAAAGAAATAATCTCTACACTTTTGGTAAAGCGTTTAAATTTATGAGGGCATTATTATAAAGAATAGTGAAGTGAATATTAATTAATTAATATTAGTGACCTAAAAATATACTACTAGTGTATTATAAATATATTGAATTGGGGCTCTATAAAAAGTGGGTCGGTGTTCCGTCAAACCTAATTAACATGCCTAATTATTTACGCGAGTAAGGGTCTGTTTGCAACAGCTTCTGCTTTAAAAAAAGTGTTTTTTAAATGAAATGGAGAGAAGTGATTAAATAAAAGTTGATAGTGTTTGAGAAAAAAGTGATTTTGAAAAGTAAAAGTTGGTAGTGTTTTGTAAAATAAGTGTTTTTTGTGTAATAGAAAAAGTAAAAACACTTTTGACACGAAAGCCGAGAAAAAAAAAGTTGTAGTATTTGGTAAAATAAGTGTTTTTTAAGCCAAAAGCAGAGAAATACTTTTTTAAAAGTAGTTGCAAATCAACCTTAATGGTGATCTTGCAATAATAGATGCTTTTGAAATAAAAACTTGTTCCTCCAAGTTTTTTGACCGATGCTTTTTGGAGGAATTGCAATAAAAGCTTGTGGTAACCCATGACAGAGAAAAATCAATTATTGCTGAGTCACTCGTCTGGCAGGCTTTCGGAATTGGGAAAGGAGAGGCCACAGTGTGGACGGTTTTTTAATCCACCTCAGCCGCACAGAAAATATAGACAATGCTGTTGGAGACGGGGTTTTTAATGTATTATTACGTGGCAATGCATTTTCATCAATCGACTACACCGTTAAAGATGCTCTAAGTTTGCTAATTGCTACTCTGCGTTTGTTTAGCCATTAAAGTATCGAATTTGACTCTTTTCAGTATTTGATTACTTCAATAGCCTATATTTATTACGGAGTATGAATTTCTTATTAATGTAATTTGTGATTGGTTAGTTCTAATTTGGCATTTGTATTTTGTATTTTGTATTTTGTGAATTGTGAGCATCATTTGTATTTATATAGTACTGAATATCCTGTTTGACGCCTTGTTAGATTCACGCCTTACTTCCATTAACAGTGTTTTTCTTTTGTATATATACTACTTTTATAGTACTTTGTATGCTTTATCTTACTTTTATATAAATTCTGTTTATTTCTTAATATGATTTGTTTGTTAGTATTAATATAATTATTTAGTTAGTTGGTATTAGTGTAACACTTGAGATTTAATATAAACGGATTAATAGTACTACTCATACCAACAAGGTGCATCTCCTTTTAAGGGAGCTCATTAGCCAAGAACTCCAAAGTTAAGCGTGCTTGCACGGGAGCAGTCTTGGGATGGGTGACCCCCTGTGAAGTTTCTCAGGGCGCGCATGAGTGAGGACAAAGTGCGCGGTAAAGGCTTGTGGTGGTTTGTGAGGACAGTACTATTGGTCCGGAGTAACTACCTCGCGTCCCACGGGGCCGGGGTGTTACAATTAGTCGAGTAATTAATAATTCCGTTTTTCAATAAAGGTAATGAAGAGATACTATAACGAAGTAGGAACTAATGAAGACAACTCATCTAGAATTGTAGTGCCTTCACCTACAATTCAAGAAAGTTCAAATATGAATCATGAACCAAACAATTATTAATCATTTTCCAGTGAGGAGTTTGATTCTTCTTAACTTCCATCTGATTCTGGATTGAGTGAAAATACCGATCTCAAGCTACAATCCAAACATCAGAGATCAAGTTCGAAGGGCATATTTGTAGAAGGGACCAGTTGTAAAATTGTTCCTTTTGTTTTTGTATTTGACTCTGATTCAAACTATTACTCCTAGAATATACTTTGATTTTTTTTGTAATGGATGTTATTTTATACTTGTATATAATTTTTGTTAAGTACACATAACTAAATAAGACCTAAACGTTTGTATATTCCAAAAATAGGATTGCCATATTTTTATTTCTAAAATGGGACTAATTACTGCCATATTTTTTCATTACCAGACTTTAAACATGGTAGTATTTTCCAAACTTGGCAGTAATTACTCCTATTTTGGGAATAAAAACATGACAGTCCTATTTTGAAATTTTCAAACTCATTTACTCCTATTTCGGGAATTTTCCCATTACTATATCAAATGTTGATTTTTTTTTAATGCAAAATTTAACTAAATTTAGGCCCTACCTGAATGGGAAAGCTAGATCCGCCCCTGCATGTACAAACATGTTTGTAGATATATATACTGTTGTTTATTTTTTGCATTTGTTCTTGGTTGCACATTTGCAGGGTAACCAAGATTTTGTTTCAATTGCTTTTTTTTTTCATTTTTTTTTATCAATCTTTGTCTAATAATCCGCTTCCGATCTCCTAAAGTTTAAATAAATTGGCTAACACCAAAAAGTAAAGAGAAAAAAGTCTAATATACCCTTCTAGTGTTCCAAGTCCATCACTTAAGCCTCTATACTAAGATAAGCATATTGAAATATGCCTACTTTAAAAAATAATTCAATCCAGCCATTAAACCGGTTTAGTCCAGTAATAGCAGGTTTTAAATAAGAAAAATTCTAAAAAATGCTTTAAAGTTCAAATAATTATAAATAAAATCTCTGAGCAGTTAAAGAATGTAAAACTCTATAAGTTGGAATTTTCTGGAATTAGTTTTAAACCTACATCTTTTTTAAAGTTTTTAGATTTAGTTTAATAGTTTTTACATATTGATTTTTTCATTTTTTTTACATTTTTTAATGTTTTAAAATTAGTTATATTTTTTTTTCATTTTTTGATTTGATATGTTATTATTACATTAATTTTCAAGTTTATATGAACTTTTGTAAAATTTATTTATTTTCTTCATTTAGTTTTTCAAAAATAACCTGTTATAAAGGTCAAAATGGATTAAGTGGTTTTGTTTTCAAAGTAAGTGTAATCATTTGATACTTTTTTAGCATGAGACTCAACTATGGGCGGAGCCAGAGCACTGGGCTGGTACAGAGAATATTTTTGAAAATAATTTACACGGACTTTTTTATACTAAAAATATAGACTTTTTAGAAATTTGGGCTGGGCCATGGCAAGGGTTGGCCCTCCCCTAGCTACACTCCTGGACTCAAGTGATAGATTTGAAATAGTAAAAAATAGTATATTTCACCTTTTTCAAAATTAAATTAAGATTGGGGACAATAAAACTAGAAAGGGTTAAAATGGTTCCTAGTGTGATAGTAAATGATGAGAGGTCATGTCAGTGGCGGAGCCAGGATTGATAGCTTACAGGGGCCGGAGCTTAAGAAATTTATATAGCAGGGGCCAAAACTTAAATTTTCACTATATTTTTTACTAATAAATATTTATACATATATATACATCGCAATTTTTTTTCTTGCAGGGGCCAAGGCCACCGCCAGCCTCCCCCTGTCTCCACCCCTGGGTCATGTGGAAACAGTTTGTACAAATTTCATTCAATTCTTTGGTTCACCATATTATATTTTTTGAGAGCGAAACAAAATTAACCGCCGTAAATATTTATCTAAAATGAAAAACCATTTACACAGCTCAGAAGCAAGGGCAGTTATCACTTATCAATAACCTAAGTCCTCCACTATTCACAATATGTTTCTCATGTGATATAATCAGTGTTTACTTCTTAACTTTTTTCGTTAGTATCTTCTCATGTGAAAGAATCGTTTCAAAAATCCTCTTTAAAAATTCCCCTAAAAATAAATTCAATTTTTGAAAGCGTGTAGATAACTTTGGCATGACATATAGTCCATTTGTCTTCTCAAAGTATATTGTACATCCGGTTGTACAGTGCGCACTGTACAGCCGGATTTTTATAAATAATAATAACTTTTATGACTTTAATCATCAGATGCTTAGTTCTTCTCTTTTATTATTTCCCGCATCAACTTTGTCCTTTCCTTCTAGTTCTTCTTTTCCTTTTCATTTTTTCTTTTACGTAAAAGAACTTTTAATTTACATCTAAATTTAAAACTTGCAAATTAAAAAATAAGTTAGTGAGATGAAGATTAGATTAAAAACAACTCCCTCTTTCACTAATAATGTTGTTTTTTTTTTAAATTAGCTTATAAATATTAAATGGTCAACAACTGTTTGAAAAATTTTCAATTTGAATGTTCATTCTATTCATGATGAAATATTTATTGTTTGTTTCACTTGTATACAATATTAACATTTTTTTATTTGTTCCGCATAATTTTGTTTAGAACATATTTCACTATTTTTTCATCTAATTATGAATTTCAAAAAACATCTGAATGTTTTTCTTAGTTTGATGTTAAAAGATTTTGTAAAATTGTTAAATATGCTTTTCCTACAATTTTCGTATTGTAAATCAATGAACATAGCTAACTTTATTAATTTGAACCGTAATGTATGTGGTTATTACGTGTAGATATTGAAATGAGTTTTATGTTACACTTAATGTCTATAATGTTAAAAAAAATGAGTCATCTCTCCTCTTCTCCAACCCCTCCCTCCCTTCTGTAGGTCATCTGCCTCCTTTCTTCAAGCTGGTTTTAAAAATAAAACCAATTCCGAAACCCCATTTTAAGGAGCAAGAGGATTTGATCGATGGTGGTTATTAGAATCAATGGTAGGGGCTGAAATCAATTCAAGTTTTGTAGGAGTCATAGCCGTTATGGATCAGGCTGATGAGACCTAAAAAACCATCAGTATATGCGACCTAATAAGAGGCACCACCCCTAAGGGGAACAATAGAGAAATATCTCTTTCAAAGAACCATGAGGAGAGACCTCAAAAACCACCACTATATGCTACCTAATAAGAGGCACCACCACTAGAGGAAAGGGTGGGTTGAAAATGGCTGTTGCATTACAAAGGTGTCTTTCAAATCATCATGGAAATACCTCAAAAACCACCTTTATGTGCTGCCTGATAAGAGGCACCATCAATAATGGGCCCAGTAGAGGAAAGGGTGGTTCAAGAGTGTTTGTTGCATTACAAAGGTGTCCGCCAAAGAACCATGAGAAACTGGGTGCTCGAGATACGAGACCAGAGCCCAATTGTGGCCTCTGTATATGGCTTGGCACATTTGACACTACTTATGATGCCGTGGTGGCTTGGCACATTTGACACTGCTTAATGAGCCATTGATGCTACCCTTGGATCTAGTTTGCTTCTTGAAGAATGTGGTGAAGCAAGATCATCATGACAAGGATTCCGATGGTGGATGGAATATGGGCATATGACCCGAGGCATGCAATTTGAACGGCATACCGGACTACCCTTTGAAATGAATTAGTCTATCGTTGAGCGATTGAAATGACATTGGTTCATTATTGTATATGTATTTGAATTTGATTTTGAATGCCAATTTGTTAAGGAGAAAAAGTTTAAAAGAAATGAGTATCGGTATTCGATTGTAACATTAGCACAACAAATATTTTAGATTATTATACTACAGAATAAATTTCACTTTTGCTCCTACGAGTATCACACTACATCTTTGACTCTGATCATTTTTGGGACACAACTATGTTTTTCGCCCATATATGATGTTTTCGTTAATGTTTCAAGTGATTGAAATCGCCGTAAAATGACCACAAAAGGTCAAGAAGCATAATTAAGTACCAAAAGTGGACAAAGTAAAAGATGTGGAGTAAACGTAGAATTGACATAAAATGATAATAGAGTTAAATGAATAAGTTTATTTGTCAAATGGTAAAATCGCATCCATGTACTTTTAGTTCCTGAAATAGTCACTATATTGAAGGGTGACATTTACAAACTCGGAAATACGGGTCTGACATTTCAATGTGGTGACTATTTCAAGGACTAAAAATGTGTTTGCAATTCCCCTTTGTCAATTATATTACGCTTTTGGTTGATATTGAAACAAGTTTGATATTGTACTTAAATGAGTAT
Source organism: Cuscuta epithymum (assembly GCA_945859915.1). Taxonomy (NCBI): domain Eukaryota; kingdom Viridiplantae; phylum Streptophyta; class Magnoliopsida; order Solanales; family Convolvulaceae; genus Cuscuta; species Cuscuta epithymum. The sequence goes on along the minus strand of CAMAPF010000959.1, from coordinate 1,171,375 downwards.
AAAATTTAAAAGAATTGAGCACTATTATGTGGAGACTATTAAATGAGTTTTATGCGCTGCTATAGTACGTAGATGAGTATAGTGCCAAAAGTAAATGTCCATGCATGAGTGTTATGACACCGCACCCGGATGTACTTGGATTTGAAATGTGATATGTATTTGAATTTCCTAGCGAATAAAATTCGTGTAATTGATTGGTGTATTTAATTAATGCATGATTAATTAAATTATATATTGGGTCCATTATATGAGAATGGGCTACCAAATATTTAGTTGGGTTATCATAATAATTATAGTAGCCAAATAAAATGCCAACCGAAGTTGATAAAAATAGTTGGACAACCCGAGCGCTATTTTGACCCGGTCGGCCAGAAATAGCAGGAATAATTGGGAGGGACTTCCTACACCCACTTGGGGTATCCTATACACTAATTTGACTCAAAAATAAGGGAGGGGGGCCACACCAATTTGGCTTGTGCGGAGGATGGGGATGGGGAGTCTCATTGAGACAAAACCCACTCACCCATGTCCTATCCCACACCTCATGTTGTGTAGATTGAGAAAGACTTCTCTCCTACTCCCTTGCCATCATTCGAACCACACAAGAAGGGAAGAGCCAAGAGGAGAGGTCAGGAGTGAGCTCTAGCAAAGTCTTGGATTGGAGGTAGCAAGAAGAAGGAAATCCAACAAGAAGTGGTTTGAGTTCAAGGTAAGAACTCTATCTATTTTGTTTAACTAGTTTATTCTAGTATGATTTTGAAAATCATACGATGGATTAAACATGGAGTTCTACACGTTTAAAAGTGTAGAATATTGTCATAAAGTGGTGGTGTTTAACTTAGAAGAGTCGTGGAATCGATAGGAGTTGAAACCACCGGAAACCGCCAAGAAGGAGAAGCTGCCTGCGCAGCAGACAGACGAACATCGCCCGGCTTTTGCCAAAGCCGGCCGGCTTTTGTCCAGGCAGACCAGATTTAGCTTTTGATCGGTTTAGAACGGGGATTGATCGAAGGGCTTATCAAAGGCAACTAATCCAGCACTTCATAAGGTGAGGATGGCTGACTATGTTGTTTATAATCTTTGGGTTAATTTCGTAAGATTACCTAAAGTAGTTAAATGTTATTTTCATGGATTATTAATGATTAATAATGCCTAAATGAAAATATTGTTGTCAAATGAATAAAGGAGCATAATATACAAATTTAAGGATAAATTGTGTATGATTATGTAATATGAGCATATTGGCTTGATGAAGGGATTAACTATGAATATTATGTTGAAATATAATTTTAACTTCATATAAGGATATATGAGTGATTAAAGATTATAGTTTGTATATTGATATGAACTACATTTTCAAATGGAAAATTAGTTTGAGAATTGTCTATATGACTATGAACTGAAACGAGATTTTGTTGGAATTTATCCGACTAGTATAATGATACTAGTCGGGGTTTTGGAATGAAATATGTTAGAATTGATCCAAGGTTTGGATTGTAAATTGTTGAGCCTTAAGTAGTCTTAAGAGATACTAAGGTGGATAAGTGATGCTAGGGGTAGGCCTTAAGGGATACCCAAGATAAAGAGAATAATAAATTGATCCTAGGAATAGGATTGGCCTACGGGTGTATTCGGTAGTCTTTAAGGATTAGCCGATAGAGTATTGGAAATTAGTAAGGACCATGGCCCTTCCCGACTCTAGAGAGCGGGGTTGGATAGCATGGACTTACATCGTGATCACGGGTTAGGGTGGAATCCGAACCGGAGACCTTACGAGGCTCCCGACAGCGGTAACACATAAGATAGGACCCCGAATGGACCTTACCTTCCTACGGGACGATGGGTATGAGTTCAGGGGCGGGATGTTGGACTCCGGCCCGAGAGCCCGGTGAGGCCTCGGAGAGCGGTGACAAGTCTCGTAAAGGATGATAAGACCTACGGGCGGTGTCGTGCTAACGACGGGTATAATGAAATATATGAAATGGGCCGTGTGCCGACAAATAAATAAATTGACTTATTATAGAGATAATAAGTGGGAAATATAAAATTATTATTTATATTATGATATCACCCTATTTTGAGGGTCTTAGAAGTTGAAACATTGATTATACTTGGTATAGTTGTCATTGTACTTGTCAAATGCTTCCAAGTACTGACCTCCCCTTCACGGGGGAGGCCACCTCACAGTTTCAGGTAGGGAGTAGAGCTTGCTACCAGTGCCCGTTGCCTCGGGAAGATCTAGGAAGGAAGACGTGGTTCGTGCTTCCTCCGTCTCTATTTTAAAAACATTTCAATTAATGCTCATGGATATTTTTGGATGATTATTGGGGCTTGTATGCCCATGTTTGCCGGAGTGTGGCATAAACACTTGTATTAAACGTTTCCACTGATTTCAATTGATTGTTTTACATTATGTTTGTTTATGGATGTACTATTGTGAATGATATTCAAGACGCCTAGTATAGTATGGATGAGTTGGACTGCGGTTGACTATTCGTACTGTACGGCGGGTTGTTGACGTGTCCGGTAGGTCCGGGGCGTGACAATTAAGTTGGTATCAGAGCCTTAGTCCGTAAACTTCATAATGAAGCTTCAAAATTCTTTTGAAAATGATTTTGAAAACCATGAGCATAAAGTTTTGTACTTATAGAACTTTTGGTACTTGAGTTGCAAGGTCTCTAATTGTTAAGATGGTACCCTTAACAATTGGTATGGCGGTGATTTGAGCCAAAAGATGTCTTTAAGTACCTATCCGTCACTTGACATTTGATACGAGTCTAATGGCTCAATCTAAACTTCTTTCAGAAATGGAGCCAATCGGAAGAATCACTAGGAGGAACCCGACGGGCCGTGTACCGGGTGGATCCGAACGCGGCAGCCGGGGGTCCACTAGGGTGTCAAGGGGAAGGGGCCGTGGAGGCCAACAACAAACCGTGAGCGACGGCCACGTTGACACGGAGAGTGAGACTTATTGGTCCTATGAGGACTCAACCTATAGGCCGGAAACCGAGCCGGTGGAGACCCCTTATGAAGGGGATGATGATGATGTTAGTGACGAGGAGAAAGATGGCTCCTTGGCAAGAATTGAGGCGCTACTCCAACAATACCACCGAGAGCGCGAGGAGAGGAGGGAACGCCGGAGGCGCCGGGTGGGGCAACCTTCGGGTACGGCTTCAAGAGGAGGAAGCCACAATGCATCTAGAGTCCATGTGGAACCACATGGAGGCCGAAATGATGGAGGTCCAACCATAAGGATCTCCAAATTTATCAAAGAAGCAAGAGACTTGGGGTGCAAACCCTTTGACGGGACCGGAGACATTTCGGTTGCCGCCCAATGGATCAAGAGGTTGAATGAAGCAGCCCTTGACATGCAAATCACGCCCAACCTTAAACTGAGAATAGCGGTAAGGTTGCTTGAGGGGATGGCATCCAAATGGTGGGATGGAACCAAGAGCAAGTATGGCGAGGGCGTCATTTGGGAGGACTTCCAACGGGAGTTCTTTGCCCAATATTACTCCGACTTCGAAGTGAACAAGAAGGTGAGGGAATATACCCTCCTAACTCAAGGGGGTAACATGACGGTGAAGGAACTTGAGTACAAGTTTCGGGACCTTGCCGACTACATACCGGAGTACGCTTGCGATGAGAACCGGATGGTGAACCACTTCTGGGATGCCCTAGACTTGGAGATACGTGATAGGGCAACACAATTGCCTAACATGACCTTCGCCCAAGTGGTAGACCAAGCCTTGAAGGGCGAAAAACAGTGGGAAGAGAGGAAGAAAAGAGACGCCGAGGAGGTGAAGAAAAGAAAATGGGAGAACCATGGCCCCCAAGGTTCTAACAAGAAGGGGAACCACGGGGGAGGTGGCTCATTCAAGGCCCCTGCACCACCATCGAGGGCGAATCAAGGCCCAAGCGGGCAAGCCTCGAGGTCTCAAAACTCGGGAGTACCAAGGTGCAGCAACTGCAAGAAGCTTCACCACGGCAAGTGTCGTGATCCCCCGAGATGCTACCAATGCGGGGAGGTCGGGCACATGAAGGTGAGTTGCCCACAGCTTGGGCGAGGTACAGGTTCCGGACCGAGTAGTGGGACTATGGTGAGCAGGAACCGAACGGGAGCACCGAGTGCAAGTATGGGGCACGGTGGAGCTAGCACAAGCAATGCACCGTCCGTTAATCAAGGGAGGACCCAAGCGAGGGTCTATGCGATTACGGAGGCCGATGCACGTGCTAACCCGGACTCCGTTGCGGGTAAATTCATGAACTTTTGATGTTAATTTCTTGTAAACCTTTTAAATGTTGAGATGTATAAGTTATATGGCCAACCCCGCCTGTTTAAAGTTCAAAGGAGTGGACAGATATCTGCCTGGGGCGAAAGCCGCCCGGCTTTGACGAACGTCGCCCGACGTTTGTCTATGATTTTTACATAAATCCTACGGCGACCATAAGCCGCCCGACGTTGACGAAAGCCGCCCGGCTTTCGTGCTTGATTTTTGGTTAAATCATTCGGCGTATAAAAACCGGCCGCGTTTCGTAAAAACCGGCCGGCTTGTGTTCAGGAATTCCGGTACGGGGCGCTGCTAACGAAAACCGGCCGGCATTCGTAAGAACCGGCCGGCTTTTATAATTAAAAGGTTGGAATTCTTTCGGCGACCGAAAACCGACCGGCTTTGGCAAAAACCGGCCGGCTTACGTAACCAGCCATTCCGAGCCGAAGGCCAAGGTACGAAAACCGGCCGGCTTTCACGAAAAGCGGCCGGCTTTCACTTATTGGTGCACGGTGTTGGTTTTGGGTGGGAACCGGGATGGAATCGGGTTGGGGCGTTAGATGACGATCATCCAAACCATAGCCGGGGTACTCTTTTACCTAAGAAAGGAGTCTAATAAGTGGGGAGTGTGTCTTACATTGCTTATGAATGTAGGAACACTAAAGATTAACGGGAGAGACGCAAGAATCCTCATTGACACCGGGGCGCAACGATCATTCGTGAGTGAGGCGTTTGCCGGGGGATTCAAAGAACCACTTGTACCGATGACTCAAGCCCTATTGGTATCCACACCTCTAGGGGAAGACATCGAGAGAGATAGCCACTATCCATCGTGTGAGGTGGAAGTGGAGGGCCAAAACTTGACGTGTGATTTCGTACCGCTGAGTATGATTGAATTCGATGCAATCCTGGGGATGGATTGGCTTGAGAAGCATCATGCTAGGGTCGATTGCTACACAAAGATACTTGAACTCGAAGGCGATGAAGGGGTAACCTTACGCTTCGAGGGGGATCGGGCCAAATCCAATAGTTGTATCATATCCGCCGTAAGAGCTAGGAGTATGATGAGAAAGGGTTGCCACGCATATCTAGCATACGTGGTAGACAAAACAAAAGAAGAGACGAGCATTGATGATGTGAGGGTGGTATGCAAGTATCCGGATGTCTTTCCAAGGGACTTACCGGGACTTCCACCCGATAGGGAGATTGAATTTGTGATCGAGGTCGAGCCTGGCACCAAACCAATCTCCATACCGCCATACCGAATGGCACCCGCAGAACTTAACGAGTTGAAAACCCAATTGCAAGAGCTTTTGGATAACGGTTTCATTAGACCAAGCCACTCCCCATGGGGAGCACCGGTCCTTTTTGTGAAGAAGAAGGATGGAACACTTCGAATGTGCATTGACTATCGTCAACTGAACAAGGTCACAATCAAGAATAGGTATCCTTTGCCTAGGATTGATGACTTGTTTGACCAATTACAAGGAGCAACTGTGTTCTCGAAGATTGACTTGAGGTCGGGGTACCATCAATTGAAGATCAAAGAGGATGACATACCGAAGAGTGCCTTTCGCACTAGGTATGGACATTTTGAGTTCCTTGTTATGTCGTTTGGGTTAACAAACGCCCCGGCGGCATTCATGGACTTGATGAACCGAGTATTCCACAAATACTTGGACCGATTCGTGATAGTGTTCATAGATGACATCTTGATCTACTCAAAGAGTGAGGAAGAGCATGAGGAACACTTGATACTCGTTCTTGAGACACTACGAGAGAAACAACTCTATGCCAAATTTTCTAAATGTGAATTTTGGCTAAAGGAGATTGGCTTTCTCGGGCATGTGGTTTCGGGATCGGGAATTGCGGTGGATAACAAGAAGATAGAAGCCATTACCGAATGGGAGAGGCCAAAGAATGTCAAGGAAATTCGTAGTTTCCTTGGATTGGCAGGCTACTACAGAAAGTTCGTGGAGAAGTTCTCCGTTTTGGCATCGCCATTGACGAAGCTCACTCGAAAAGGAGCTAAGTTTGCATGGGATGACAAATGTGAGAAGGGATTCACGGAATTAAAGAAGAGATTGACCGAGGCACCGGTACTTGCCTTACCCAAACAGGGTATGGGGTACGATGTCTATAGTGATGCTAGCATCCAAGGGTTTGGATGTGTGTTAATGCAAATGGGGAGGGTAATTGCCTATGCTTCACGACAGTTGAAGAAGCATGAGGTAAATTATCCTACTCATGATTTAGAGCTCGGGGCAGTGGTGTTTGCACTCAAGATATGGAGACATTATCTCTACGGGGAGACATGCCACATATACACTGACCACAAGAGCTTGAAGTACGTGTTTACTCAGAAAGAGTTAAACATGAGGCAGAGACGGTGGATGGAGTTGATAAAAGACTACCACCTGGTGATTGAGTACCATCCAGGCAAGGCCAATGTGGTGGCAGATGCCTTGAGCCGGAAGAGCTCATCTGGGGCATTGATAGCAAATTTGAGGGCATTAAGAGCCCAACTGGAGGTATCTAGCAATGGTGCCTTGTTGGCACGGTTTGAGGTGAGACCTACTTTGCTTGATGAGATCAAGAAGGGTCAGGAAACTGACGAAGAAATTATGAAGATCCGAGAACGCATGCAAGCGGGACCAGTGGAGGACTTCAGGGAAAGAGATGACGGTCTCTTATTATTTCGTGACCGAGTGTGTGTGCCGGCAGATGGGGAGCTCCGAAAGTCCATCTTAGAGGAGGCTCATTCATCGGCTTATGCCATGCACCCAGGGGGCACGAAGATGTATCGTGACTTGAAAGAAAGTTACTGGTGGTCTGGTATGAAGAGGGAAATAGCCGAGTACATCAGTCGATGCCTTACTTGTCAGCAAGTCAAGGTAGAACATCAGCATCCAGCTGGGTTATTGCAGCCACTTTCCATTCCAGAGTGGAAATGGGAGCACGTGACCATGGATTTTGTGGTAGGACTGCCACGGACCGTGAGGAATTATGATGCTGTATGGGTTGTGGTTGATAGACTCACGAAGAGTGCACATTTTCTACCTATCAACACTACCTATGCACTTGAGAGGTTAGCCAAATTGTATGTGGATGAGATCGTGAGGCTACATGGGGTTCCTATTACCATTGTGTCCGACAGGGATCCACGATTCACATCACGATTTTGGCCAAAGTTCCAAGAGTCTATGGGAACGAAATTGAAATTCAGCACTGCTTTTCATCCACAGACGGATGGACAATCCGAGAGAGTTATACAGATTTTGGAAGATATGTTGAGAGCTTGTGCATTGGAGTTCCAAGGGAGTTGGGACAACCATTTAGCACTCGTGGAGTTTGCCTATAACAACAGTTACCAGGCGAGTATTGGCATGCCTCCATACGAGGCATTGTATGGGAGGAGATGTCGTACACCTTTGTGTTGGGATGAGGTTGGCATGGCCAAGCTCGAGAGCACGGAATTGGTGGAGATCACCAAGTCAAAGGTGAAAATGATTTGAGAGAGACTTAAGGCGGCCCAAGATAGACAGAAAAGCTATGCCGATAAGCGCCGAAGAGCCTTGGAATTTAAGGTGGGGGATGAGGTATTCTTGAAAGTTTCTCCTTGGAAAGGAATCATCCGATTTCAAAGCCGAGGAAAACTAAACCCACGCTACATAGGGCCATTTGTGATTCTTGAAAGAATTGGGGCCGTAGCATACCGATTGCAGTTGACTCCAGAATTGGAGAAGATACATAATGTGTTCCACGTGTCTATGCTAAAGAAATATGTGCCGGATCCGTCTCACGTGTTAGAGAAACCACCCGTGGAAATACGTGAGGATTTGAACTATGCCGTACGACCGGTGAGGATACTTGACAGGCAAGTAAAGAAGCTGAGAAGCAAGAAAGTTCCAATGGTTAAAATCCTTTGGAAAAGTGACCGAGTTGAAGAAGAAACTTGGGAAACAGAAGCCTTGATGAAGGAACAATATGCATTTCTTTTTGAATAAGCATTTGTGAATTTCGGGGACGAAATTCCCGTTAAGGGGGGGTGAACTTGTGACACCGCACCCGGATGTACTTGGATTTGAAATGTGATATGTATTTGAATTTCCTAGCGAATAAAATTCGTGTAATTGATTGGTGTATTTAATTAATGCATGATTAATTAAATTATATATTGGGTCCATTATATGAGAATGGGCTACCAAATATTTAGTTGGGTTATCATAATAATTATAGTAGCCAAATAAAATGCCAACCGAAGTTGATAAAAATAGTTGGACAACCCGAGCGCTATTTTGACCCGGTCGGCCAGAAATAGCAGGAATAATTGGGAGGGACTTCCTACACCCACTTGGGGTATCCTATACACTAATTTGACTCAAAAATAAGGGAGGGGGGCCACACCAATTTGGCTTGTGCGGAGGATGGGGATGGGGAGTCTCATTGAGACAAAACCCACTCACCCATGTCCTATCCCACACCTCATGTTGTGTAGATTGAGAAAGACTTCTCTCCTACTCCCTTGCCATCATTCGAACCACACAAGAAGGGAAGAGCCAAGAGGAGAGGTCAGGAGTGAGCTCTAGCAAAGTCTTGGATTGGAGGTAGCAAGAAGAAGGAAATCCAACAAGAAGTGGTTTGAGTTCAAGGTAAGAACTCTATCTATTTTGTTTAACTAGTTTATTCTAGTATGATTTTGAAAATCATACGATGGATTAAACATGGAGTTCTACACGTTTAAAAGTGTAGAATATTGTCATAAAGTGGTGGTGTTTAACTTAGAAGAGTCGTGGAATCGATAGGAGTTGAAACCACCGGAAACCGCCAAGAAGGAGAAGCTGCCTGCGCAGCAGACAGACGAACATCGCCCGGCTTTTGCCAAAGCCGGCCGGCTTTTGTCCAGGCAGACCAGATTTAGCTTTTGATCGGTTTAGAACGGGGATTGATCGAAGGGCTTATCAAAGGCAACTAATCCAGCACTTCATAAGGTGAGGATGGCTGACTATGTTGTTTATAATCTTTGGGTTAATTTCGTAAGATTACCTAAAGTAGTTAAATGTTATTTTCATGGATTATTAATGATTAATAATGCCTAAATGAAAATATTGTTGTCAAATGAATAAAGGAGCATAATATACAAATTTAAGGATAAATTGTGTATGATTATGTAATATGAGCATATTGGCTTGATGAAGGGATTAACTATGAATATTATGTTGAAATATAATTTTAACTTCATATAAGGATATATGAGTGATTAAAGATTATAGTTTGTATATTGATATGAACTACATTTTCAAATGGAAAATTAGTTTGAGAATTGTCTATATGACTATGAACTGAAACGAGATTTTGTTGGAATTTATCCGACTAGTATAATGATACTAGTCGGGGTTTTGGAATGAAATATGTTAGAATTGATCCAAGGTTTGGATTGTAAATTGTTGAGCCTTAAGTAGTCTTAAGAGATACTAAGGTGGATAAGTGATGCTAGGGGTAGGCCTTAAGGGATACCCAAGATAAAGAGAATAATAAATTGATCCTAGGAATAGGATTGGCCTACGGGTGTATTCGGTAGTCTTTAAGGATTAGCCGATAGAGTATTGGAAATTAGTAAGGACCATGGCCCTTCCCGACTCTAGAGAGCGGGGTTGGATAGCATGGACTTACATCGTGATCACGGGTTAGGGTGGAATCCGAACCGGAGACCTTACGAGGCTCCCGACAGCGGTAACACATAAGATAGGACCCCGAATGGACCTTACCTTCCTACGGGACGATGGGTATGAGTTCAGGGGCGGGATGTTGGACTCCGGCCCGAGAGCCCGGTGAGGCCTCGGAGAGCGGTGACAAGTCTCGTAAAGGATGATAAGACCTACGGGCGGTGTCGTGCTAACGACGGGTATAATGAAATATATGAAATGGGCCGTGTGCCGACAAATAAATAAATTGACTTATTATAGAGGTAATAAGTGGGAAATATAAAATTATTATTTATATTATGATATCACCCTATTTTGAGGGTCTTAGAAGTTGAAACATTGATTATACTTGGTATAGTTGTCATTGTACTTGTCAAATGCTTCCAAGTACTGACCTCCCCTTCACGGGGGAGGCCACCTCACAGTTTCAGGTAGGGAGTAGAGCTTGCTACCAGTGCCCGTTGCCTCGGGAAGATCTAGGAAGGAAGACGTGGTTCGTGCTTCCTCCGTCTCTATTTTAAAAACATTTCAATTAATGCTCATGGATATTTTTGGATGATTATTGGGGCTTGTATGCCCATGTTTGCCGGAGTGTGGCATAAACACTTGTATTAAACGTTTCCGCTGATTTCAATTGATTGTTTTACATTATGTTTGTTTATGGATGTACTATTGTGAATGATATTCAAGACGCCTAGTATAGTATGGATGAGTTGGACTGCGGTTGACTATTCGTACTGTACGGCGGGTTGTTGACGTGTCCGGTAGGTCCGGGGCGTGACAAGTGTTCCCTTACAAGATTGAGCAAACTGGCTATTTTCTTCTTTTCATCGTACTAAAGTTGGAGCTTCTTGGGTTTGTACACAAGGTTGTTAAAATCTCGATTTAAATCGTAAAATCGTACGATTTTACGATTCTACAATAATAAATCGATTCAAATCGCAGGTAAAATCGTAAAATCATAAAATCGTACAAAATCGTAACAAAATCGTACAAAAATCGTGTAGAATCGTATAAAATCGTATCAAAATCGTAGCAAAATCGGAATAAGTTTTTTTTAGTGAAAATGGTTCAAATTTATTAAAATTAACTACTACAAATTGATACAAAATTTCAATAATAATAACATCAATAGTATATTTAAAAAAGTATTGGATTCTTGTGTTATTTAATTATTTTTCCGTGATACATATGTTTAATGTTATTATTCACTCTATTTACAATATAAAAATAGTTTATAAATCTTGTTTTTGACCTTGTAGGTATAGTGGTATGTAATAAAATGACATAATACCATTAACTTGCAACTTAATTTTAATATTTATTTATTTTATAATTATTAAAATATGTTTGATAAAATCTTACGATTTGCGATTCGATTTTACGATTCGATTTTCAAAAACATCTACCGATTCGATTCAAAAATACGATTTTAACAACCTTGTTTGTACAAGATTTGAGGGTTCCCGTAAACTTCAAATTTCTTTTAAGAATAATCAATTCGGGTGTTTTATTCGTTTTATTGACTGGATGTGTAACGCCCCAAAATATGGTCTAATAGTTAAAACACATATGAATAATTTTTTTATAGATATTATTACCTTATCAAATTAAAAATCATTTCCTACTTCATATAAATTATAAAGTATAATTTTATTAAGAGCAGTAATAATAAAATAAAAGTACAATAGTACGTACTCTAACACTATTCTAAGACATTTAAACTATACTAGAAAGAAACAATACATGTCTCAATTATCAAATGAAGTTTCGTATTATCTAAATAGGAATTTGGACAATTCTAAAATATATTATAATAATCAAATATCTTCAATTAATTAGGAATGGGCAGCCACCTAAAGTCTACTCCATAATAAATTTTACACGTTCAATAATAAGCCAACTAGCCTCACCAATCTTGAAGGAATAGTTGCTCAATAATTATGTCCTCTAATAATTTTATCTACTACGTCGTATATGAATTAACATGGCTATCTCACACTATATATAAATAGCTCTCTATAATTTCAAAACTTCAATTCCATGCGGCCAGACAAAACTAGTTCTAAAAATACGTATTACTATATACTATTATATACCAATTAGGAAATATTTGAACAAGTAGAAGAGGTAGAAACGAACTGCAGAAAATACTTGGGGCTCAATCTCATTACATTTCTTATATAAAGGTCAGTACGTTCCCGCCCCCCACTTATTATTATTATTAGTATTAGTATTCCGTCCCCGTTATATTATGGGGATGATGAAATTGTATATAACTTTAATATTTTGTATGCTCTAATTAAATGTTCATTAATTTGTTAAAACTATTATTCTGTATGTAGACGTTTGATATTCACTGTATTGTGTTTAAATATAAACGTAAGTTTAAAAGAATGAAATACACAACTTAGTGGTAATAACTTCAATCGATTGTTAAATATTTGAAGAAAAATGATTTAGAAAATTTTAACGACGATTCAGTGTATGAGATGAGTATACAATAATGATTATAGGGATGAATTTGTATGATAGGTGCGATTGGCATATACGTAGTATTAGGATTTATCTAAACACAAATATACTTTACATGCTGATGTGAATATCTCCAAGTAAACATGAGGGCCCGGAAATGGTCAAAACCCGGAAAAACTCGGTTGACCCGGGAAAACCCGGTCAAGACCCAGACCCAAGAAACCCGAAAAAACACGGTAAAACTCAATTTTTGGGTGTTTTTACCAAAAAAAGTAATTTCTTTTTTATTTTTAATGCATTTTTTATACCAATAAAATTGCAATTTCAATACCTTAAAAAGAAAAACTACGTAATATATTTATATATTTATTTAAGAATGAACATCATGCCAAATTATAGTATAGATGTACAATAAAAATATAAATATCATTATATATTTTTATAAGATCAAAATATACATTGAAATATTATAAGAGTGTATTAAATGCTTAATAAGAAGTATTGTTAGTTGATTATTATGAATAATAACTAATTTTTATTATAATTTTATATATAATTATATGTTTACTATTATTATATAGACATAATCATTGACCGGTTTTCCGGCGTTGACCGGGTTGACCCGTGACCCAGTCATGTGGCCGGGTCACACTCCGGTCCGGTTTTTACAACATAGACTTATTTCCCAACTAAGGGTACTTTTAAAGTTATTTCATAAACTAAGGTTAATTAAGTGTAGTTTTTTCCATATCATCCATTTTGGCCACATCATCAATTCCATATCGTTCATCAGCCATTCCACATCATAAGTCATTCCAAGTCATAAGCCATTTGGATATCTTTAAAAAAATGAAGCACTTGAGAATCGAACACACAACCACATGGACAAACTTACAACATGTAAACCACAGGAATACACTAAGTAGTTGGTACGTTCACTCGTTTAGAAATATTTAACTAAACTTTCATTCACTAATTCAGGCTTAACTTGCACCTTTATCCATTTTAATTTATGCTCCATAATTATGTTTGTTGTTACTCAAATTATGTATTTATCATACGAGTATTCTTTTTTTTTAATAAAATTTTATCATATTCTTTATTTGTTTAAAGAACGAGATATATATTTATAAAGGAACGATTAATATATGAGTTAAGTTGGTACTCTTGTGCACTTAAATATATAGTAGTATATGTTAAATATTTGCACAGGAGACTTTGTAACAAATGACTAACGGAGTCCAGTTGTTCACATTGCATTTGTACTACCTTCTAGTATTTAATTATAATATAAACTCCGTATAATTTCTTACACTTTATTTAAATTAATAATATAATTTTTTAAAATTTGGCGTGAGCTTGGGCACAACATGACACTTATTTAAATTTTTAAATTTAGTTTTTAGTATATTTTTAATTGAATACCTGAAATTATTATGCTTTTATTATATTTTATAACTATTTGAGGAAGTAGTAATACATTTTTTAGAAACGAGCAATACATGAGTTAAGCTTGTACATTCATGTACTTAGCATGTGTATAGTTAAAATGTTACTAAGGGCGAAATTATCACAAGTGTATTAGTCAGCCCAGTAGTATGGAGCTTGTGCTGTGTTCACTAGGTCAAGGATTCAATTCTTCCTAGTAGCGTTTTTTTAAACATTTTTTAACATACCTAAATTTGATGATATGGAAGAGTCAAATGACGTGGAATATGTGATGTGGCCACTGCTGACAAGGCATAGGTAGACATAGCGACATGGCAGATGACAAGGCCAAAGTACCCCTATTTGGGAAATAAGTTTAAAACCACCCCTATTTGGGAAATAAGATTGAAAACTACCCCTATTTGGGAAAAAACTCCACTTTACCTTCTTCCTTTTCTCATTGCTTTTGCCTTCATTAATAATTAATCACCACTAAGTAAATCAAAAGCATAAAGATTAGATGAAAGTCCAAGAGAACGTGTCATTGCATGTATGTTATTGTTTTAGACCACCACGACTTAACTTCAACAATATGTTATTGTCTTATTATATGTATATCATTGCATGTATTCATATGATTCGTCTAATAATATATATGCATATACATATACACACACATATTTAAACTTAGATTAATTAAATAATTGTTAAAAAGCATGATATATAAATACTTTGCATTCTTCTATTTAGTGACAGATGTTTGTGGCGGAAAATGCTCGTCAGCAATTAGTGACGACAAATCCGCCACAATAATCTGTCACTAAAGAGTGGGTTACTGAATCCGTCACTAATCAGTGACGAACAAAATCTTCCATGAATTTGTGGTGGATAGGGTTCCGCCACCACTTCCTCCACTAATTAATGACTGATTCCGTCATTAAATTCTGCCACTAAATTACGAATTTCTTGTGGTAAATGTAGAGTTCTACAAGAATAAATGAAGTGTAAGAAACCAAATTTATTTTTATTAAAAAGAAAACTCAAAGTTTCGAGAATGCTCAACAATCTCGGTCTTTTTATGACCAATTGTTATATTACACAACTCAATGAGTAAGAACATTAATCGTTACACTCATTGCTATATGTAGTACAAGCATAGGTGCAATTAGGCTTTTCTTCATAATAATTGTTATCTTTTCATTTTTAGCTTGTTGGATTTTGTATAATTATTTGAAATTATATTTTATGTGTTAGCAGTTTAATGATAACATGCAGTAATAGTTAAAATATTTTTTATCTTAATGGTTATCGATTCATATATTTGTTCTTGTAAAACTTACAGAACCAAATCGATATGAGATTAACGGTTCTTCAAATGGTTCCTAATTTTCTGTGAAGAACTGAATCGATCTCACCCCTACATTTTTCTTCGTATGACGACCTCTCACTTTTTAATTTTTTAAGTGTATCTTGTGTATCAGTATAATGTAGAATCTTCTTGATCAACTTTATTTATCATAGGTTGATATAAAAAATCAAAATTTAATGTTCAAATCTTGCATATTGAGACCATTTGGGTAACCACCTCTTGACCAAACTGGTACTAGTCGAAGATTTATTGGCCGGTTTGTGATCCCAGGTAAATAATTAGTCAAATCTACAATTAGATCAATGTGTACTTGTGATGAGTAGAAGACAACAGAAAAATCTACAAAAATCTTTGGTGATGAGAAAAGACAATTGCAGAGCATTACTAATGTACTAACAATGAGTTAAAAGTCCACCAGAATCCATGATTTTAGAAACCTATAAGAATGAAATGGAAGTATGAATACACCTATGTTTTTATGGACTTTTAAAAGTCTACATTGAATACGCCTAGACTTTTGTAGACTTTTAAAAGTTCACATTGAATACACTTAAACTTTTAAAATCAATTGACTTTTAAAATTTTGTCACTAATTCCTAATACAATACACCCCTATAAGTTTATTGCGGAGTATATCTTAAATTAAGGAGGTGTTTGTAAAAAGGTTGAAACAAATGTTTTCAAAGGACAACTTCTGTTTAAATTAAACACTTAAAAGATAAAAGAAGATTGTCAGAGAAGTATTTCAAACTGTTTCCCACATTTTCTAGTACACAACAAACATTCTTTTATCAAACACTGTTAACTTTCACTTGTTACAGCTGTTTTTTTTCCTCAAAAACTATCAATCAACTTCTATTATTAAGCATTTTTTCCCCTTTTTTTAACCTAGTTAGCAAACCAAAATATCCTGAAGGGATATTTTGGGGTAGAGGTCAAGGAACACCCTACTTGTTTTTTAAAAACATAAAGGAAGAATACAAATAGTAGGAGGACCGGACCAAAGCCTACTCACATTAAAATACATAAGGATAGCTAGTAGCATCAAATGAATACCCATGAAATGGTTTAAATGGTGATTATGGATTTTTAATTACAACAAAAAAATGTGTTCCTGTAAGCAAAAAACTCAGCAGCGCAGTTGATACGAGGATGGGTGAGGGTAATCGAGCAATTATACTCTCTCAAGTGTCTTTTGATTTCTTGTATTTGATGCCAGCATTTCCAGTGTTGAACAGAAAAAACTCATGATACCCAAAAAAATCTATATTATCAACTTCAAGAATAAAATTGCAGGTATTTATCTTCATGATGGTGATAATAGTGTCAATGATAGCGTTGTAGGTGGTAGTTTGGGTGTGACTAGTCCGATCAATGTAGGTCATATGCCCAATGTAAGCCCACGAACTATCCCGATAAGGTGGTAGAGGTAAGATTTATAGTGGCAATGTTTATATTATAGATAAATCCTTTGGGAGGCTTTTACCAATGGTTGAGGCAGATGTCGGGCTTGTTTTTCTTGGGAGGAGTGGTACACATGTTTATCGGGGTACGTGGGCTCAAGGTAGAGAAAGGAATGACATTTGAAATGGAAAAAATATCAGTTGTAATGACTTTTATTTTCTCAGCTAATTTACTTAAATGTCTCTCTACTTTATGAGAGAAATGACAAAATAACAAAGTCAAACTTAATTTGTTACCTTCTTAAATTTTTGTGTCAACCATTTCTTACAAATCAAATTAGGAAGGAATTAGTATATCTTTTAGAGGCTCAAAGAGTTCTTAGTCTCTTACCTCAAAAGATTGTCTTAGAAATGAATTTGTGTTTCGAAGCAATTGTTTTAGAGGCAACTATACTTTTGCAACAAGTTTTAAGAGGCGGGCACAACAATGTTGCCCCAAATGATACTATTTAGAGGCACATAAGATATGGTTGCCTCAATGTACTTAGAATATATAAATTTAGAGGCAACAATGATTTATCTGATGCTAAAGATGACGAGCCCGTTTGGTAGCACGAAAATCGGCTGATTTGGTTGTTTTTGTTGAAATTTATGAAGTTCTGGCTGAAGTGGCTGCATTGGCTGATTCTGCTAATTTTTTAAAAAAATTATTTTTAAAATATATTTTATTAATAAAATAAAGAAAAAATTACATGTAAAATAGCTAAAATGATCATCTACAGTAACACCAGCCAATACAGCCAGAAAAGTAACCTCAACCTTACTTTTTCTACTTATTACACAATCCAGCGCGCGAAAGCAAAAATTACGTGTTTGGTGAAAAGTTGGTTGATAAGCCTAATAAACCGAAAAACAGTGGTTCCAAACGGCCTCGACATTTAGAGGCAATAATATGTTAATTGCCTCAAAGAGTTGCCTCTATATAAGTGGATTTATATGTAGTGCAGAAACAATGTTCATTTTATTATCATGGATAATCATATTGCGGATTTTCCAAAGGGTCCAAATGATAATATTTGGAAGAACATAATTAAGATCCGTAATGTTACCCATATAGAGTACTCTTCCGGTCAGGTATACCTGACCGGAGCCCCGTCCGACCTCCTCCATTTGGGGGCCTTCCCGGTGGTATTTTTTTCTCAAATTGTTTGTGTAGGTTCCTCATCAAGTCTAGTTCATTCATACCAAATTTCAGCCAAAAATTCAATCGGGAAGGTCGTCAAATGATTTTTGCAAGTTAACTGGTCCGGAAAATACATATTCCGGACCAGTTAACTTGCAAAAATCATTTGACGACCTTCCCGATTGAATTTTTGGCTAAAATTTGGTATGAATGAATTAGACTTGATGAGGAACCTACACAAACAATTTGAGCAAAAAATACCACCGGGAAGACCCCCAAATGGAGGAGGCCGGACGGGGGGAGTGGTCCGGCCTGGCCGGACCTGAATATTAGTCACCCATATACCCTTTGTACCAATCCAAAACGTAATGTTTTATAGAGTTGGTGGGTTTAGGATCGTCATTAAAAACTCGTTTCAAACTGTGGTACTAAGGGTGCACGATTTAGGGAGTGTTTGTGATTGCTTTTACTTCAAAGTTCAAACATAGTGACTTTTTAAAGTGATTTTAAAGAAAGTAGTTAATAGTATTAGTTGGTAGTGTTTGAGAAAAAAGTGATTCTGAAAAAGTAAAAGTTGGTAGTGTTTGATAAAATAAGTGACTTTTGTGCAATAGAAAAAGTGAAAAGCAGTTTGAAGCACCCCTTTACCAACTTCCAGCTTTTAGCTTTTAAGTGATTAATTTAAGCAGAAACTGTTATTTAAAAACACTCTTTTCAACTATTTTTAAGCCAAAAGCTGAAAAACATTTTTTAAAAACTGTAGCAAAACTCCCGTAAAGTAGTGGCCAATGGTATCACTATGGACTATGGCGGTTCGTATACCATACGACCGTCCCACCATGAGCATCATGCTCCCACTCCCAAAACGATGTAGTTTTGGGCAATTAAAAAAATCGCATGAGCAGTACACGCATGAACAGTACACGCGTGAATAGTACACACATGTACAATGACTTTTTTTCGCAGTAACATGGATGGTGTAACTCCCATGTAAAGATATGTAACTCGCATTATGATCAATGTAATTCAAGCCCATCCAAAATGTAACTTGTCAAATATTGATTTCAATGTAAACAATGAAAAAAAAGAGTCTAATTGCACAATTGTTTTAGGTAAAACGTGAATATGTTTTGTTTTTGATATCATGGTCATAATGTTTTTTTAGAAAAGATCATTTTTTTTGTTCAATAGCAGGGTTTGATTTTTAATGTAACTCGTGTTATTACATATGTAACACGCGTTGATGGCAAATGTAACTTGGGTATATACAGAATGTAACTTGTTGGAAAATTGAACAGTGATTTTTGTGTGTGTTTGAGATATTATAAACATTGATTTCAATGTAAACAATGAAAAATTGATCTTAATAGCTTAATTACTTTTTTCTAAATAGTGAATATGTTTTATTTTTAATATTAGGGAAATAAAAATGATATAGCTGGAGTTTATTCCGTGTGTAACTCACATACATTAAGATGTAACTCGCGTACATTGAGATGTAACTTGCGCAGAAGAAGATGTAATTCCATGATATATTATCAAATGTAACTTCAAAAATCAAAATAAACAAACTCAATGTCTTAAAAACCTCTTAAAAAAATATAAATTCATTAGTAATTTTAATTGAAGAAAAAAAGTAAAAAAGTAGTGTATGATTTTTTTTGGCAAAAGTAGTGTATGATTATTAATGCAATATACTTATTTTATGTGGATTAATAAAATTTTGTAATAATTATTTTAAAAGAAATTAATTGATCAGTTATAATTAAATTAATTAAAAATAAAGATAAGCAAAATCACAATTACCCTTAATATTTTTAGTATTTTGATGGAGATGAAAAAAGAATTCAAGAAAATATAAGAAAAGTAAAGAGAAAGAAATAGCACACCTGGAGCATTGGATGACTTGAGGGAAAAGAAAATGGGTGAACTTAAGGGAATTTGGGAAAAGAACAAAAAACATACGTAGTGCTCCCATTAGAAAGAAAAATGGTGCCGTATGTGGTACGAGCATACCATGCTCATGATAAGCTGATATCACGGTACAATTTGCCGAAGTATGGGGCCATATAGGGCATACCGAAAAATAAAATATAATCAAATATAATACTCCGTATCTAAAAGTGTGAAATTGGAAATATGGTAATAATTAAAAAAGATGACATTATTCTGTGATAAAGGTAAGTAATCAAACAAATTTTGAGGGGACCCCACGAATTGCTACTTCCATCGATTTCTGGTCCTGTTTGTCTATGCTCCCATATAAAGATTTTTAAATAAATGCCACGGTTAATATTTTACACTTGCCGAGACACAATTTTGACCATTAATATAAATGATTTTGTATTAGTAAAAAATTAAAAAAAATAGATTATGAAAATTTACAATGAGACAAGTTTAACAATATTGTTTTCATAAAATAATATTATTACATTAATAAATAAAACTTAGTCAAAGTAGAACGTGTGAATAGTGTAAAAGTCAAAGTGTTGCATTTATTTAAGAACGGTAGTATTTTGGAAATAGCTTGGCTTGATTGTGAATTGTGATTGATTCAAGAAAGGAATAAAAAATATAATGGCTTGTTGGTGCAGGTGGCTAATGTTGTTGACACTGGTTTCTTCAATAAAACTGCTGCTAGCTATTCCGGTGAATTCCATGTCCAGAAACGGAGGAGGGTTTAAGGCTACTCTCCGGCGCGTTGACTTCAACGGAAACTTCACCACCCTAGAGCGTCTGCAACGCGCCATGACTCGCGGGCTGCCAGCTGATCAGAGACTGGCGGCCGGCAACGACGTGCGATCAGCGGTCATCCCCGTCCCCGGCGAGTTCTTGATTACGCTCGGCTTCGGCAGTCCGCAGGTGTGGTTGGATTACATTATGGACACCGGCAGTGACATGATCTGGACGCACTGTTTGGACAACAATTCTGGGAGTACAGATGATTACAACCCCCAGAATTCGTCTTCTTTCTCGGAGCTCCCCTGCTCCGACAACCTCTGCAATTCAACGGCGCTGCCGTCTCTGTCGTGTGACAACAATAGTTCAGTATGTGCTTTCAACATCACATATGGGAGTGGAAGAACAAACGATGGCAAATTAGGCAGAGACAGTATTACATTTGGGAACAATGTTACTGTCCCATGTGTCATTTTCGGGTGCGGTCAGGTTCACGACAGGTGGGGGCAGGCGCATCCCCCACCTGCCGGATCGTCCGGTATAATCGGGCTAGGCCGTGGGGAGATGTCGCTGATTTCGCAAACCAAAATGCCGATCTTTTGGTATTGCTTGTCTAGCATGGCAAGCCTTACCCAGAGCATGCTTCAAGTGGGACTTCTAGGCGGCGGCGAGAGCAACGACCCTATGATCGCCGCCGCCTACTCACAAGAAGTTGTGAAAACTACCCCATTGTTACCAAATGATACACATTACAGTATTCGTCTTAAGGGGATAAGCGTCGGCCACAAGCGGTTGCATCTCCCGGAGGCGGAGTTCGAGTCGAACCCGGATGGGAGCAGCGGGATTGTGGTCGACTCTGGCACCCCCTTGACTTACTTGCAACGGAAAGTCTTTGCGGCGCTCAAGGAGGAGCTTATCAGTCAGTTGGCAGTGACGGAGTACGATGCCGGTGCCGCCATCACGGGGCTGGATTTGTGTTTCACGATGCCATTGCAGTCCGATGATAAAATTTTCCCGAAGCTGACCTTCCATTTCGATGGCGACCTGGATTTGGAGCTTCCCAAGGAGAACTACTTTGTAGACTTGGAGACCCACAACATGTCGTGCTTGGCGATGTTAAACACGAGCAAGACAGGCGGGATGACCATATTTGGAAACATTCAACAGCAGAATTTGAATGTGACTTATGATCTTACCCAGAATACTCTCTCCTTTAAGTCTGCACGATGCAATCAGCCATGACTAGCTTCATTCCTTTTGTCTTGCATTTGTCATGGACTCATGGCCGGCTAGGGGATCAAATGCATAAATGAAATCGGTATTGTTGCATTTTGGTACATTACCTTTTAAATGAATCAAAATATTACAAAATGTTTCAGTTGGATATTTTATTCAAACTTGCAAAAATTTACATATGACGGCCGAAATTTTATGCGCAAAGTTTACTTCACCTTATTTTTGCCCATATAATCAATATAGGGTGTGTGACTCTACACATGGAATTTTGATCATCATGAATGATTTTTTTGTCACAAATTTGAATAAAATCTCAAGTTAGAAACATTTATTTATATTTATGATACAGGTCTTATTTATTTAAGAGTTAAGATAACACAATCATTGCGATCATTAAAATTAATTATTCCAAAGGATTGTAATGATTATTCAATAAACATGCTCCGTACTTGGCTATTTAATTTCCTCTTCTCATCATATTGGGTATTACTTTTACTCCAATGCCAATATCCAACCAGGAAGAAGATAATGTTATTTTCTTGTGCATGGTTTGTTGTCTACGAGTTGTCCGGCTGAGTTCTAATCTGGTCTAGGGTTTGTCCGGCTGAGTTCTAATCTGGTCTAGGGTTTGTCCGGCTCATTTTTAGCTGCTCGAGGGTTTGATCGTGAGTATCGTTGCTTAGCTTCTTTTTCTGTGTCTCCGATCCGGCAATCATTTTGTTGGCAAGGGAAGAAAAAACGGTTAGGCGACGGTTGACAGTGCTCCCGGAAGGCCAGAACAGCACCGCCTAAAATACTGAGATAAGACAAAAAAATGGCAATGCGGCGGTGCTCAATTTCTTACGGAGTATTTAATTTTATCCGCTCATACGTATATAATTAGGCTATTTGATTCTCTTTTACATATTATTTAATTCATGCATTTGGTTTTAAATTATTTATTCAATTTTTATATGTGTAGTGTACGTATATGTATACTCCGTATTATTTAACTTTTATATGTGTAGTGTACGTATATGTATATTCTTAAATGTTAAGAATAATTGTACTATCGTCCTAAAATGTTTAAGACTATGAGATGTTAATAAATTAGCTACCGCCAATTTAAAAGCCAAAATTGAACGGAAGGACTCGATTAATGTAGATTAAATAGATTATGGACTAAAATGATAGATTTAATAGTTTGAGAATCAAAATGATATGATGATGATAGTTCAGGGACCATTTAGTCATTGTACTCTTAAATTAATTAGTTTTGAATTATTTCTTGTCCAAACATTTTTATATTTTCAAATTGATCTTATACTAAAAATTAATTACTTATCAAGCTTAATACTCTGTAGTTTTTTATTTACAGCAAGTTTTTTTTTTCCACGGGAAAAGTAAAAGGTAAAAATACGTATATGATCCAGGCGGCGTAAATGTTTCTCCATTAATGCTCCTAACCTTTTTGACGATATTGCATACATTTCTTTCGGCGAAATCAATCATTAACGGTCTCTTTGTGACTTTTTAGGTAGAAAACGCATATAATAAAAGAAAAATTACATAAATATTAGTACCTCCGTCCCACTAAGATTGGGACGAGAGAAGGTGACACGCTTATTAAGGAAAGTATATTTGTGTGATTGATATTAAATTGATAAAGTAAGAATAAAGTTAGAATGATTTAGAGCCACACAATCTTTACCAAATATGGTATGAGACAATCTTAGTGAGACTTTCTGAAAAGGTAAAATGGGACAATCATAGTGAGACGGAGAGAGTAGTACTTTAATATTAGTACTTTAAATCAATCTAAAAAATATATGACTACAAATTTGTTAGGTAGAAAACGCATATTAGTACTTTAAATCAATCTAACAAATATATGATTACTAATTGAAAGAATAAGGTGATTTCCCCACAACTATTCACTTTTTTGTACGTGAGTGGTAGTTATGGTTACTTATTCACTTTTTTGTAAACCCAAACTACATTGATAATATTCACGTAAGAACTCAAAATAAAATTTATCACCCATATACCCAAGTGAGACTAATCCAATAATTTACCAGCAAGAGGAGATTTTTTATAAACATGCGTCTGGTTAGTAATTTTTAATTGTTTTTTTTGAATTGAATGTTTGATATAGTTATATCCATGGAGTAAAAAAAAGTTATATCCATGGAGTATTTATTACTTTATTTGTACAATCCACCGTTATTTAAAAATTGCAATAGTTTGACTTTCCCTTTTATCATCGCACAACTTTAACTATAATTATATTTAACTACGTAATACAATCGTAAACATTAAAAAAAGTTAAAGGACTGTTTACTAATAGAGATATTTTCTTTTCTTTTTTTCTGTTTTCCATTCTCCAATTTTCTGTTTTCATTTTCTAGTTCTTCTATCTCTAATTTTATATTTTCATTTTCTAGTTTTCCATTTTGAAATCTGAAAACATGTTTATAAAAAAGTTTCACCCGATTTTGTGACCGACAGAAAGTACGATCCCAGTTCGAAACCGAACCTAATACAACCCACGTAAGGTATTTGGTCCTGGATATAGGAAAATCAAGGCAAAAACTGGCCGGTCCCAGTCGATCCCAACAGCCTTCATTGTTAGGAGCCCATGGCTGTCAAAAGGTTATTGCCAAATTTCCCCAATTTTCTCTTATAAGTTACATCTTTAACAACTTAATTTTTTGTAGAAATAAAAAGTTGGTGATTGATTCAATGATTCCATCCAAATTGATGACTAGAATCTCGGATGAGAAATTATGGTGCATTGTGTTGGATAGTGCGATGACATTTACATTATTACCCACATTCGAAGAATTTTAAATCTGCAATCCATCTCCTTCGAAGTAATCAACATGGCAGTCTACCATGCAACACATTACATTAGTGGAGGCAACAACTCTCAACCTACTCAGTTTACCAACATCCTAAAATTTGATGCCATACGATTCTCTTATATTATTTTGTAATTTCCCGTCTTTTCCTTTAATTTGTTTTTCCGAGTAGGCATCGATTTGGTCCCCCCTACCCTTTGTAATTCCTTTGCGTTTTAATAAATTGGTGGAATGTTCCCCCAACCCATCCCAAAACTCCTGTGGGTTTTGGACATTACCGGACATTAAAAAATAAATAATATAATATACACCAGTTCATTTTCGTTCTTCTTGAATTTGTTTAATTCATTTCTTCTTTTCAATACTATATTTTAATATGGTACTAGATCGAGTCAATTCAAACTCGGTCTAATTCTCCTAATTTTTTACTTCATTCACCATACTTGTAATCAAGATGGTGGATGGCCATGAAGACAACAACAATGGTCAAACACCAACTATTGATTGTGATGAACTCTTGATCTGGGGGTGGGTGAAATCCGGGAAAATGGAGAGTCTGGAAAGTGTTAAGTCAGATCGAGTACAAAATTTGGCAGAGTAACAACAAAGCTCAAATTGGATCCCTTTCCACATGGTGGAAGGTGATATTTATACTAAGGAAAATACATGGCCAACAAGCCAAACAATGTGGTGATATGAGGACACGTGTCCCACCTGTCTAAGAAGCATGAATGTACCAGTCTAATAGGACGGTGACACGTGTAATGGTGAATCGGTGATTGGAGAGATATCTTTGACAAATGGCTCATTGGTGCTGTATGTAACAGAATCCGTCCTTTGTGTGTCAGAACCCACTCGCATGCCACACGTGTGTAACCTGAAATATTCCTTGCGGTAACCGCCATGGTGACGTGGCCATAGTTTTGTGTGGTACTCAACTGCTGAAATGCACAAGTCCATAGTTGGTTAGCGGGGCCCCGAGCTCGGTAAGTGGGAGCAGAGCTCGGGTTTGGTAAGCTTATGCTGGAGGATTCGATCCCTATCTTCCATTTGATCAGTAGTGATATTATCTACACTCTGTTGACTTTGCTTGACTTCGTAGTCATGCTTGAGGTAAGACTGGTACCGACCTTGCCGAGAATCGAGCTCGGCCTCGGGTTCGGTCTTATCGTGGTGATCTGGGAGTCGAATCTTCGGACCGACCTCGGGTGGGTCGAGGTCGGCCTCAGCGAAATATTGACTTAGTGTTCCGAAGACTTTCTTTGTCTGTGAATGTTGGTACCCCCTGGGGTATATGGGAATATACTTCATCAAGTTGCATATCCCGGCCCATTTTTTATGCATTCCAACGATGAACCCGGAAAAATGTCTTTGTTACTTTACTTCTACGAGATGACTATTACGGTGATTGACCGGATAAGATGAGCAATATCATATATATGCCACATGTTAAGGCATTGACTTGTTCGGTGTTCTCTTCTTGTAGTGTCGGACATGCATCGGTAGGGTGTCCTTATGATGTGAAAATGGCGCACACCTTCACTTCTTGGATTTTGGGGTTTAGAAGAAAATCCTTTACCAAAGAATTCAAACCCGCAAGATGAATCTTTAATGATGTGTTGGATTCTGCTGCAGCAACTCTTTGGGTTGTGGACTGCCTATTTTAATGTTTAGAATTCTTAGCCAACTTTGAGATTAGACTTCTTGCTTGGGAAGGGGTTTTGTTGACAATTTCCCCTTAGCATGCTACGTTCATCATTCATCTATATTGATCAGCAAAACCAACATAGAATTGAAGTAGAGGATGAGGTCTACCTCCATATATACCCATGGTAGGGGAAACTAACACACAGCTTCCTCAATCGTTTTCAATATTCGTACGACGATTCATCATCTTTTTGTTCGATGTTACTGATTTGAGTTTTGATAGATGATGATATAGAGGCGGGGTAGTAACTTTCTACGAAGCATTTCTTTAATACCACCCATGTTTTTATACTTCCTGAGGGAAGATAGAATAATCAATCCTTTGCGGACTTTGAGTGAGAATGAAAATGCCCTTAGCTTGATCTGTTCTTCAGTGACATTATTCGGTTTTAGACTAGTGAAAACTATATGAAACTTCGAAAGATGTTTGTTTGGGTCCTCTCCTCTTAGACCATGGAATGATGGGAGTAGATGAATGAGCCCCGATTTCAATTTAAAGGTACCACCTTCATCAAGAGTGGGGAAGGTGATACATAAAGATTATTGATTTATATTTGGGGCTACGAGCTCCCTCAAGGTCTTTGTCTCTAGCGCCATATGGATGGGTTCTTCGGATTTGCTAGAGCCAGCGTTTGATGATTCTTCCGAGTTGGTATTTGAAAATTTACTTCTCAACCTCTCAAGGGTTTGTTCTATTTTTGGTTGTATTTGGTAGGTGATTTCGTTTATAGAACCAGTTTTTACTATATACTCTTGTATAACTCAAAAATAGAATAGTAAGAGATCTTTATACTATTATATACGGAGTATTTTTATTTTTCTGATTGTTTTTATAAAAAAAAATCCTTTTCTCTAAAACGACGCCAAATTTGATGTAACTAAATCCATTATGTGTGTCAAAATAAATTCAATACTAGCTAATACTAATACATAGTATAGTGAAGTAGAGTTAGTATCCACATGAAACTATGTATTTCTCTTTTATGAACTTGGAACAAATGGGTGTTTAAGATTGTTTCACTTGAGAATAATTAAACACTAAGATGAGCGATTTATGTGACTTCAATTATTGAGATAAAAGACTTGGTTTTGCTACTTTCCACTTGTTGATATGTTTGTCGAACCTGGTTATATCTTTTACTTTTCTCGTCTCGAATACTTAATCGTGGAGTATCTCCAATTCATTGATGGTAGTTATGAATAAGAGAGCGGTCGTTCATTAACAACTCTTACTATTAGCATTTAATCTCTTTATCTCATTGATGAAATCAATTGAGATTGATAATCTACACACAACGGTTGATAGGGTATTGAAATTGAAATTTTATTGATTAAAAATAATTTAAAGTTTAAAAAGAATTAACAGTTTTTGGAAAAATCAAACAAAACCAGGTTTTTCCAGGTTTGCCAGGTTTTTTTTTTTCGTTTTTTGACCACTTCTGGGATTTTTAACTAAGTGAATCGGGTTCTGGTTTAGGTCACCGAGTTTCGGGTCGACCCGACTGGTCCCGGTCGGTTTTTTAAACATAGTTTCTCGACTATCTTCCACACATCATCTGCACCCAAGGAGAGGCACCATTATAAGACTCCAATTGTCAAAGACTCATAGTTGCTATTTGTGAGCATATAGACTTGGAATGGAACACCGTACCGCTATTTCCCATATTTGTTAGGGTCTTCTTGCTCTGATACCACTTTGTTGGGAGAAAGTTTTGAATAGGTGGAGGAACTGTTTAAATATTTTTTGCTATAAAGTAGAGAGGTAAAATACTTCTTAATGAAAAGGAAAACTTGTATTTTGATTTGATACAAAAGTTTAGGATTACATGTGTATTTATAGTACTCTATGGAGAAATCTAGAAATACAAAATCTAGAGAGTTCTCTACCAATACTCTTCTAGATAGTACTACTACCTTAAGAAAAATATAGAGAATCAAACCATACAAGATCTTTCTAGAAACTTGACCCTAAACGGTTACATGATTAAGCTCAAAATATTTATGCCCAAAATAGCTAAAACTTCCTATCAAGACCCAAAATCAATTTATTTATTCAACATATCCTAGGTCTGGGTAGTCGGGATGAGAAGGGGGAGTTTATATTTGGCCGGATCAAATCACGGAAAGCGGATTGGACTCCAAAAGTGTCAGAAACTTTAGACATTTGAGAAGCGATTCAGTGGGCTAAGGAGAAAGGTTGGGTGAAGATTATTGTTAATATATTTCAAACTTGAAGTGCCAGGGATCCAAGGAGAACTGGTTTACCTTACATTGATTTAATTATTGATGATGTTAGGCTGCTTAGGCATATGATTATGGAAAATTTGTTATTAATAAACCGACCTTTGTCTAGTCTTCTATAAACGGTCCCTATTATGAATCATCTTTAAAAAAACCAACCTTTATATCTCATTTCCCTTCAACGGTCCCTATTATGAATCATCTTTAAAAAAAAAACCTTTATATCTCATTTCCCTTCAACGGTCCGTGTGACTTAAAACCGGCTATCCATGTAATTGTTTTTACCTAACGTTTTTAACCTATCAAATTTTTACTGCAATTGGAAAGTGTCAGAGAGCGGGAAGAACACAGACGGAGGACGACAAAGCCAACAGGGTGGTATAGAAAAGTGATGACGGTAAAACCATACTGATACGCGTGTAATTTCCGTGTGTATTTTTATGTTTTTTACTAGTTTTGGTTGTTTAATATTTCGGAAATTACACACTTTTAGTGTAATAGTTATGTTTGTAATTTAGTTGTAATTCATTTAGATTAGGATCATTCTGAGCTGAAACAGGTCCAAGATCAATCAAATGATCATTGGTGAAGAAGGGTGCAAGAGTACAAGACAAAAAGAAGGCAAATTCCTGATTTTTGACCTATACCCGGTCGAGTATACCATGTACTCGATCGGGTACCAACTTGAGTTTCAATCAGATCAATCAGGAAACAAAGGGACGTGCAGGGAAAGATTTGGCCATGATCAGTTGTCATACCCGATCGGGTACACCGACACACCCGATCGGGTATGCCTTTTATTTTTACCCTGGAATCGATCGAGTAAAGCTTGAATTTAACATTTCACATATACCCAATCGGGTATACACCAGTACTAGATCGGGTACCCGAGATGCACTCCCAAAAAGCCTATAAATACACCTCTTTCCCTTCACAATTGGACACCAATTCCTATACACTTCTAAGCTCAGTTTAGAATAGCATTTCTTTATATTTTTCTAGCATGTTTAGTCTCCAAATGAGGAGCTAAACTTCCATTTCTTGGTGTTGCTCTTGAAGCTTGTTGATTATTAAAGTTGTGAGTTATTTTCTTAACTTCTTTCCTTGAATATTAATTCTTCCTTTAAATACTATTTCTATATCAATGTTGGGGAGTGTTACTAAGATAACAATTAGTTAACATCTTTACATTAGTTATAGTAATAGTTATTTCTTCCTCTATGTTAATCTTCTTTAATATTCTTCCTTGAGTATTAATTAATTCCTATTCATATTTCATATTAATATTTTGAACATTACTTAAAAGATCAACTAGTTTTGTTTCATATATTAATTATTACTAGAAACGATCAACGAACCGATGGTTAATCGTTGATGGTTTCACAAGTAAGTAACTTCGGTTTATTAATGCATGGTCGTGGTTAATAAACTTAAGAGGGATTAATTTTGTTGGTTAAACCGAAACCGTTGTGTTGAGGTTATCAATCTCAATTGATTTCATCAAGGAGTTAAGAGATTAAATGCTACTATCAAGTCGGTATATGACGGTGTTCTATACTCGACTAATAATAAGGGTTATTAATGAACGGTCGTTTTTAATAACTACCCTCGATGAATTGGATATACTCCTCGATTGAGTATTCGAGAGGAGATAAGTTATAGATATAACAATGATCGACTAAAATATATCAACAAGTGGAAAGTAGCAATGCCAAGTCCCTTTCATCTTTATTTACTTCTTTCATTAAAAAGATAATTATTCATTTCCCTGTAGATACGAACTCTACTTCACTATACTCAGGGGCGAATCCAGAATCTTTTGTTATTGGGGGCAGTCCTAAAGATGGAGTGAGAAAAAAATCATATAATTATAAATTAACTTCAAAATTATTTGGTATTAGTAAAATAAGAAAATATTATTTCCTCCATCCAACAATAAGATTCCTGTTTCAATTTACGATGTTTGACTTATCATCAAGTTAACGGATTCATATTAATAATAATAAAATTATTTTTAGTAAATAAAGTATACACATTCTGAAACTAGATTAACAGTTTTATAAAATCGCAAAGTAAAACTCAAATTTGATAAAAACTCAGATATATAAAGCAAAATATTAAAAACAATTTAAGGTTGTTAGATGAACACGGAGTGACGCGAAAACCTTATTGAGGAAAGGGGTATTACATTTTGTGGGTTTTTAAATATATTACTAAAATAAAATGTATTTACACAAATACGATTAATAGTTACTGCAATGCAGTTTCACTGTAATTTAATTTAATTTTAAACTAAGCATTTCAGCATATCTGGTTGTGAGGATACTGTGCCTAGTGGGAGGTCTCGAGTTCGAAACCCCCTAGGCACATAAGGATTTAAAACTCGATGGGCGAGTTTGAACCCTGATGACTCCAGACCCCCCCCCCCCCCCCCCCCCCGACCACATCTCTGGAGTTAAAAAAAGGTTCATTCTAATTTAAGTTTAAAAATCGAACTAACATAAATCACTATGATTTCATTACTACTCTAGTCACTAGTCACATTTTTGTAAACAACCTTTATTTAAATCAAATGAATGCATGTAATTATTTCTTTCATTTTATTAAAACTGTGCTGCTCTATCCAAGTTTTCCTTTTAAAAAAATGGTCTAGCACAACTTCATTTGTAACTATCCCCAATTCGATTGTGCAAAATGACTTTTACAATTTTACTTTTTTTTATGATGACTTTTACAATTTTACTGATAATGGTGCATTTAAAATATTGAACAAATCTTAATACACATTTTAGTTTGCAGGAACATAAGTTTTTTTTTTGACAGCCGCAGGAACATAAGTTAAATTGTAAGTAAATTGCACAAAGTAAAATTGAATATATTTAATGATCAAAATCGTGAATCATTATTGTAATTTGAGAGAAATAGTAGTAGGAACATGATATTGAACAAAATCAACATTAGAAAATCAATTGACATTAAATCCAATTGCAAGAGGTAGTCGGTTTATTCTTAAAATTTAGTTGAAAGTTTGTAGCCTTGTGGTTGTCTTGAGTGGCAGCTTTTACGAAATGAAATATGAATAGGCTTGAGAATTAAAATATGAGACTCAAAAATAAAAACGAGGTGCATTAATTAAATTCTAAAATGGTATATGTTGAATTTGAGATGTGAGGCCGTGGCACAAAAGAATGTACGAAGTGCAATTTTTCACGGAGTATTACTCCGTATTTAAGTTACTCTTCAGTGGATTGCAGCTTTTGAGTTTTTAGGCTTTACTTCAATTGGGGTAAGACACATTAATGGGGGCATACAATTTTTCCATTGGGGGCACTTCATTGTGCACTTAAGAAAAATAAAGTTTTAACACTACTTACTTGAAACTCATTGGGGGCAAGTGCCCCCATTCAACACACCATACATCCGCCCCTGACTATACTACGTATTAGTGCTGGTATTGAATTTATTTTGATGCACCGTGACAAAGTGCCCGTCACATACAGCGGCAAAAGGTAGAGCACGATGGTGCAGCCATAAGTTGATAACAAGTAAAATTTGAATTACATACAAACTACAAAACAGTCCCGGATTGTTTGTGTTATCAAATAGCAGTCTTGTAGTGGGGTAATTATATGAGTTCATAAACTGTGAAACTTAAGATACGGATTATATGGCTTCTTAGTCATTTGAGTTAATGAATCTGCTACCTATTGATATAATGTCCATCGAAATTTGAAACTAAAGTTGATATAAAGGTAAAAAAAAACCCTTTATTGAGTGTCCATAAGGTGTTTGATGAAATACCTGACTCATGTCATTTTTTTTCATAGAATCCGAAACCAATTCGTTTTATAAATCTGCTACCTTACGGCTTATACTCGATCACTAATATTGAATGCATGTTTTATAAGTTTCATTGAAAAAGCTAAGAGCTGTGATACATGGTAATGCTAAATTTGTTTTTATTCTTGTGTAGATGGATGCAATGGATCAATTTAGTTTGAAGTTCTGGAAAATCTACTTGATTTCAATGGCAAGTGTAACACTTTTGATGTAGATCCTGATGAATTGTGTTGGTTTTTGTTGGAGGAGTTGGCAAAGAAATGTGGTAGTTACACCATTATTGATGAAATATATTATTTGGTTCCTGGTCTTAGCTTGTATAAAGGGTTAAGAGAGTATATAATGATCAAGAGGTACTACAAATGGTTGAGATAGTGCTGAAAGCTAGGTCCATCGAGATGTATGTGGTGCATGGAGTTGATCAACCAGAACAGGTGGTGATGTTACCATCAATTCCAAACACAGAAACTTCTACGGAATCTCCAAATGAAAATCAAGTGTCCAGTTGCAATGTTGTAGATGATGTGGTACACACAGACTTTGATGGTGGCAGTGAAGCTGAGTTAGAAGATGAATTTGCTGAATTACAAGTTGAAGCTGAAAGTTGGTCCAATGACTTGTTTTTTATTGGGACAATGAAAATTGGAGTGATGAAGAAGAAGTTAGTGATGATGAATATAGAACTGCACAAGATAGGGTAAAAGAATGTAATATCAAGTTGTTTCAAATTGCCAAACAACTTGAATAAGAAGCAGCGGAAGGAAGTCTTCAAGGTCAAATAACCAAATCTGATTCTTTTGAAGAACACACTACATATTATAATGAGGTTGGTTGTTTAAGTGAGTATGAGGACAGCGAAGAAGAAATCCACACTACGCCGGATAGTGTAGAAGTAGACCTGACAGAAAGGAGAAAGAACAAAAGAAGTGATAATTTGGTGAGTTCAAATGTTGACTTCTCAAATTTTAAGTGGCAGGTGGGGCAGAGATTCGCTACTCGTGAGGAATTTAAGAGAGTCGTAACTATGTTTGCTATTTTACAAGGTTGCAATTTGTGCTTTGCTCTGAGTAATAAAAAAGACAGCAAAGGTTGGGGGTAAGATGTGTAGATGGTTGTCCATTTAGGTTATATTCATCATGGGATTCTAAAAGAGCGACATTTGTGGTAAAGACAGTTGTAGAGAAGCATAATTGCCACAGAAATATGAAAAGAAACAAGTAGTTGAAGTCTACATGGGTGACAACGCAGTTTCTGGATGTGTTTAAAGCAAGACCCCACTGGCCAGCTGAAGAGATTGTTGAGACGGTGAATAAAGCATACAAAGTAGTCATCACAAGGGACTTCGCATATAAGGTGAAGTATTGTTCCCATAAAATGCTCCATGGGTCAATTCATGATCACTACAAAAAAATTGGAAGATATTTAAGAGCTTTAAAGAATTCCAGTCCCGTGAGTGAATTAGTATTGGTTAGTAATGTTAACAACCAGCTTTCTATCCCAATTTTTCAAAGGTTATTCACATGCTTTGAAGGGCTTCAAAAAAGATGGAAGGAAGGGTGTAGGAAGGTGATATGTGTGGATGCGTGTTTTCTAAAAACTTGTCTTGGTGGGCAGCTATTATGTGAAGTAGGTAGAGATGGTAACGATCAAATATATCCCATTGCATGGGCAGCGGTAGAAGGTGAAAACAATCAGTCATGCGAATGGTTTTTCAAATTACTCCAAAACTGTCTTGACTTGGAAGAAGGAGAAAATTTAGCTATCATTTACGACGAGCATGAGGTTAATTATTTCTGTGATTTGTCTTCATTAATATGAGCAATTATTATTGAAGATTCTAAATTTAGTTTTAATTAACTTTGAGTACTTATGTATATTTGTATCAATATGGATGTTTTTTTTAAAGTTTAATTGCGTGTGAATACTAAAAACTTAAGGCAATATGAATACTCTAACTTAATTGTTTGCATGCACGATAACTTTCCAGTGACTATTGATAGATTTTGGATTTTACAGGCCATTTTGAATGCGGTTTCCAGAGTTCTTCCTCTAGCTGAGCATAGACATTGTGCAAGGCATATTTATGCTTTATGGCATAAATCTAACGGGGGGATGATATGAAAATGAAGTTTTGGAAGATTGCTAAATCATATAACATGGCAGATTATAATGACTCATTTAATGAGTTGGCAGAAGTCAATCCGCAGGCAGCTCAGTCATTCAAAAGCTACAACCCCAAGTGTTTTTGTAGAGCATTTATGAAGACTAATATAAAATGTGATGCCATCACCAACAATATGGCTGAAACATTTAACGGGTACATCATAATGGCCAGGACCAAGCACATCATTTACATGTTAGAAGATATAAGAGCAGCACTAATGCAAAGATTGGTCCTAAAAAGGCAAGAAATGTAGAATGCACAGTCATTGCTATGTCCAAGAATCCAAGCTAAATTGGAACTTGAGAAGGCTAAAGCTGTGTACTGTGATGTTTTTCCTTCCACTTTTCACACTTTCCAAGTAAATATGAATTTAGACAGTCTCAATGTGGATCTCCAAGCTAGGTCATGTACGTGCAGAAAATGGGATATGTCAGGTATACCATGTTGTCATGCTATAGCATGCATTTTTTTTACTACATCAAGAGGTGGAGGATTTTTTTAGAGTTGTTATAAGAGAGAGAATTATTTGAGAGCATATGCGGGATCTATTCCCCCTTGTGAAGGTGAGAGGCACTGGCCACGTATAGATTGTCCATTATATTCCCATCCAATCAAAATTGGCCCTGGTAGACCGAGACGTAACAGGAAAAAAGATCCACGTATAGACGAACCACATTTGTTTGCAGGTGCCACAGGAATTCGGAGTATTCGTTGGGTCCACATACACACATGTAATATTGATTTATACCAATTTTTATTGTTTATGACTACTTTGTGTGTCTTATACCTTACCACTGTTTTGTTTCAGGCTCCGGGGCAGTCTGGAAGACCAAAACTAGTGACAGAAGGGTCAACTTATGCATCAAGTATTTGTCAACTAAGTCAAACTTCATGTTTAGGCCAAAATTCCAGATTCTAGATCTCCTCACATTCCAACTTGTAATATTCAGTTAGAATTTGATCAAGGTTGATGTTTGTAATCTGCAGTTACATGTTTAGATAGATGGTTTTGTGCTCCATGATTTTTGTGGATGATTTGGTACTAATACCAGTATACCAGTTGGGTATTTTGGCCAATACTTTTGATTGTGACTTAATAGTAACATATTATGAATCTAATTACATTGGATATATACTGTTTCATTATAAACAATAGTGTTACTACAGGGGGTTGTTGAAGCTAAGTGTCTTAAATTTGGCACTTCTTTAGAATTATTCACTATTTTAGTTAGTTTCAGAATATGAATACTGAAAAGTGGTTTCACTTGATATTTGCATTTAGGTGAATAAGCAGATTCACCTTTTTAATAACCCATTTGATATTATTAAACTAAGTTAAATAAGGTGAATTATTCAACCCGGTTCACCTCAATATAATCTGTTTTTGCTACTTCGAAGTTGGCTATAATTTACAAGTTGGCTAGAATTTGAAATGAGAGTAATGTACTAATTTATGAATTAATCAGTTGAGATTATCAATCTATGTTGTTCTTTTAATTTAAACTCTTTACTATCCTATAAATATGTATTCTAGGATTAGTAGTTGGGAATAAAACTATAAATAAGTGTATCAATTGATTTGGCAGCAGTACATCAGGATGAATATTGAAATATATTTATAAAGTTCTAATGCTTAAGAGACAAAAACCTTATGAAAAACCCAGAAATCATTGCATCCCATGCCACAAGTATCTTCTCAAACCTTGACAGAACACCAACATATTACACCAATATTCAATCACATACATTGAAGCCTACATCAATATACTACTAGAACGCACAAAAACTAGCTACAACAATACATGTTTGAAGAATGCAAATACAATAGAAATATAAGCCATGACAGCGCTAGAGCGACACGGTATTTTCTCTGATTCCTTGATCACTTAAAGTTTTTATTCTCCGTGTCTCGAACTTCAATTTTCATCTGTTGCACTTCCTCCTTCAAATTTTTATTTTTCACTTGCAATTTCTTAACTTTTTCTTGCAGCAACCTATTCTGAAATTCTAGCTCACTTTGGATTGGTTGCTTCTGAGATACGCTGACCTCATCATCTTCAGCGGATGATTTTGACTCGGTTCCATCTTCCCACTTGAAGAAACCACAACTGTGAGCCTAATGCGCATACAGAAGTATAAAGTAAAGTTTAATTTTTTCGTCCAGGATTTCTGCTTGACAATACCAAATAAATAATAATATGAAATGCAAAAATAATCACCACCTGCAATATGAACCCTAGCTACTTCTAGACTCTTTTTGATAAGAGAAATGAAGAATAAAAGTGACACATTTACTGGCCATGTAGGACCGGGAAGACTTATAATTTATTGAACATAATAGCATTTGTACCATAGAGATGGCAATATAAAAACCAGCCATGGTTTAAAAAACACAAAATAAACTCTCGTCCAGGGAAAGAGATGTCAAAGAACATGAAAGTGTCAATGTCAACTACATGTGAGCACCACATCACTAATACCGGGAAAAAAATCCTTAATTTGTATTATGTGCTTCACCATATTAAGACAGTGATTTTTGTCCTAAACAATAGATAAATGGCTACAGAATCTACTGAAACCTGCTCATTTTGAAAATAAACCCAACTTATTTTTTTTTTTTTTTTTTTTTTTTTAGCAAGAAGAGTAACATTTTTATTTAAGAGCGTGCCAAAGTACAAGCAAAAGGAAGAGGAGGACTAAAGCCTTGCCTCGAAGTAAAGAAGAGTAGGCCCAGATATCCAGATAAAGATGTAGAAAGATAAATAAAAAAACAGCTCCGGTCCAAGAAATTCGAATATATGCCTTTGTCCAACTGAGTCCGGCCAAAGTAGTTTGTCGCCTAACCCTAGCGTCGAGTTCTCTTAGAGAGAGATTGACTCGGCCGGTGATGATAAACCTCATTCAGCCAGCGTCTCTAAAGTAGGCCGCACCGTCTTTATCGTTGAAGAAAGCATCCTTTGCTTTTGCTGGAAGGGTCTCCGTGGTGAAGTGTGCCATTCGAGGGGATCTGAGACCCGAGTGAGCAAGATAATGTGCGACGGTGTTGGATTCCCGTGGACGATACGCAAAGGAGAGTTGATTTTTGATGGCCGCCGTTCGAACTCTCTGGATCGCCTCACGAAGGTAAGATGGGGGTTTTTGCATACCTTCGCACATTTGGATACAAATAGTAGAGTCATTCTGGATTTGGAAGTTTTTATAACCTTGTTGTGTGATTTTCATGACTGAGGTGTCCATGGAGCTTATCTCAGCATGCAGTGGGTTTGTTGCCTGAGTAGGGAACGCGAACGCTTCAAGCAGGTTTCCGTTTGACTCCCGAAGAATTCCACCACCGGCCGCATGTCCATCCTTAAAAGCAGCATCCGTGTTTAGAACTAGCTTCACAGGTGAATCTGATTTCCACTTAATTGTATGTCTAGCTTTGCTTTTTTGTTTGAGATAAGGCATTAGACCATCCGTGTGCAGATCCACATCAAAACTGTAAAATTTTCTGTGTGTGTTGTTGTAGCACCAAAGGCGTGTGTACTGTTTTATGTCTGAGATGGTGTTGTGTCTTGAGAATGGTTTGCCGTCCCAAATGCATGCTGTATAGCATTTCCAAATGTGCCACATGATAATTGATGGCATAGCTTGTCTGAGTGTGTTCCTTATATTCATTGTTTTGCTCCCCATCCACCAAATGTAAATAGTTTGCCTCAAGTCGTCGTGATGAGTTGTTCGTACCTGCATTAAAAAGGAAAAATACTCCCAAATGGGTCTAATTAGAGGGCAGGAGAACAGGGCATGGTTTTGATTGTCCGAATTGTGTAGACAAAAAGGACATCGTGTAACCAAGGGAATATGTAGACGGGTTAAGTTATCGGGGAAGGGTAGAGAACCAGTGAGGTATCTCCAAACAAAGATTTTGATTTTGAGCTGGATTTGGGTCTCCCAGTTTTGTTTGAAGGAAATGGAGGTAGGGTAGTGTGGTCTGCAGTGGTGGTACGCACTCTTGAGAGAGAAGTGGCCATTCGTTTCAAGACTCCATTTGGGGGTATCCTCGGGTTTGGTTATCAGGTCCTGGTTTGAGGTAGCAGTTTTGCAAATAGCCTTCCAATAGGGTGAGTCATAAGCTTTGTAGATATAGTTTCCCCCCCTTGAGTATCTTGAATGCATGTATTGAGCCCAGATACTTTTTTGTTCAGAGTAGTTCCACCACATTTTCAGTTGGAATGATTCTTGTATTGCTGTGAGAGACCTGACATTTAACCCTCCCTCTGCTCCCTGTTTGCAGATGTGTTTCCAGCTTTTCCAGTGATGTTTGCTCTTTTCTTGGGTGGAGCCCCAAAAGAATTTGCACATAAGTCTGTTTAGATTATGTATCACTGAGTTTGGGAATTTGGTGACTGCCAAATGGTGTGTGGGTAAGGAGCTGAGCACATGTTTGATGAGAATTAAACGTCCCGCTTGGTTTAATTGCTTTTTTTTCCGGGGTCGCAATTTATTTTCAAATCTTTCTACCATATTGATGCAATGGGCTGTCCTGGTGGCACCTTTATGAAGACTTGCACCCAAGTAGGTCGTTGGCAGGTTAGTAGTCATCATCCCAGTCTGTTTTTCCAGGCTTCTTTTCCGTGCAATGTTCATTTTTGAGCTGACAATGATGGTGCTTTTGCTGAAGTTAACCAGTTGACCAGATATTTGGGAGAAAGAGTTCAGGAAATTCTGGAGGTGAGTGATGGAATTGGCAGCTCCGTTTAGAAAGAGAAGGAGGTCGTCGGCGTATCCAAGTTGGGCCACCGGGCTTGGCCCGTTACCAATTACAAATGGCTTTATTTTGTTCTTGTTGAATAATCCTTGTAAACCCCTTGTAAAACTCTCGATAATAATCAGAAACAAGTACGGGGATAGGGGGTCTCCCTGTTTGACCCCCCTCAAAGGCTTAAAGAAGCCATTGGGCTGCCCGTTGACCATGACCGAAATATGGGTTGAAGCCAGGTTTGACATGATCAGCTGAGAGAATCTCGTGTCAAAACCTAGTTTGTGCAGAACAGCTTCTAGGAAGACCCAAGAGACTCTGTCAAAAGCTTGTGCAAGATCAAGTTTGACTGCGATATTCCCGCCCCTGACCGAATGGTCCAAGTGATGGAGGACTTCGTTGGCTAGGCTAATAGGCCGGAAATGGTTAATAGGCCGGAAATGGTTAAAGCGTTTTGGGTTCTGGGCTTTAGGGATTAAGACGATCAGAGTAGCATTTAACGCTTTAGGCATTGGGATTCCCAAGAAAAATTCCTTCACCGCCGATAGTAGGTCTGTCTTAATAATATCCCAACATGAACGATAGAAATGGCCGTTGAAACCGTCAGGGCCTGAGGAGCTCTCACTGTTTAAGGCCCACACAGTATCCTTCACCTCCTGCATAGATGGCAGCGAGGTAAGGAAACGGTTGTCATCGTCGGTAAGGACCGTGTCAAAATTGTCAAGAAGTGCAGCCATGTTGGTTGATTTATCAGGAATTTCCGTGTAAAGCGCCTGAAAATGTTTCACGGCAGCTTCTGCAATAGAGGCTTGATCCGAATAGCTATTACCGCTTTCATCCTCAATGTACCGAATAGACCGTGACCCACTTTTTTGGTTAACGAAGTGGTGGTAGAATTTGGTATTTGCGTCGCCCTGTGAAAGCCATTTGATTTTAGCCTTTTGTTTCCAAAACAACTCTTCCTGTTTTAGGCGGAGAAGGAGGTTAGCCTGAGCTTTGGACCAGGTGGTCCTATTGACCGAGTTTGGGCTCGATAAGAAAACTTCCTCTGTTTGTTGGGCCTCCTTTTCAGCCCGCTTA
Source organism: Cuscuta epithymum (assembly GCA_945859915.1). Taxonomy (NCBI): domain Eukaryota; kingdom Viridiplantae; phylum Streptophyta; class Magnoliopsida; order Solanales; family Convolvulaceae; genus Cuscuta; species Cuscuta epithymum. Next base: position 1,131,016 of record CAMAPF010000959.1, on the reverse strand, counting down.
ACTTCCACTAGAATGTCACCAAAGGTGTCTTTGTTCCAGACTTTAAGGGCCTGTTTTGTTTTTTGTAATTTGTTATAGAAATTCCTCATCCCCCCTCCGTGATGTGAGGTATTCCAGCTCATGGAGACAGTGTCAAGGAAGGAGTGATGGGTAGTCCACATGTTCTGAAAGCGGTAGGATTTTGGGCCATAGAAGCTTGTCGTGTTGCAGGATAAAATCATAGGTGTGTGGTCAGAAGATGCTCTGGCCAGATGATGCTCAATAATTGAATCAAAATGATTTGAGAAGGAGTCATTTGCCAGGAATCTATCTAGCCTCCGCCATAATCTTCCAGTGGATCGGACCCCTGTCCATGTGAACTTGGTCCCAATAAATTGAATTTCATTGAAGTTACAGTAGTCTATGCACTCAACGAAGTCATTGATTTCTGGTAATTTAGGGAGGGATTTACCGTGGTGGTCGGAGAGAGAACCCACCACATTGAAGTCACCGCCAATGACCCATGGCCTGCTGTGACTGTCTTTCCAAGCACGTAGGTCGTCCCAGAGTCTGTATCTTTCGAGTCTGGAGTGTTTACCGTAAATGGCAGATAGGTAAAAACTAAAACCAGTAGATATTTCTGTGATCTCTGCATGAACAATTTGATCAGTTTCTAACAAACTGTGAAACAGAAAGTGATCATCCTTCCACAAGATCCAGATCTTATTATCGGATTTAGTGTAGACATTAGAGAATCCCAAATGATTTCTGTAGTAATCAGCCGAGGTAATCAAAACCATAGGTTCAATGATAATGATAAGAGAAGCTTTCCACTGAAAAATTAAGTTTTGCAGTCTGCTACAAGAAGATAGAAGACCACATGTGTTCCAATTCAGCACAATCATGAAAGACCGTTCTGAAGCCCCTTGGCTTCTTTGACTGCTTTAGAACGGGTAGAAATCGGGGAAGACAACGGGTTGTAATTTGTTTTTCGAACCTTTTTTGAGGCTGATTTCACAAGAGAGATACCTTCCTCGTTTTGTAAGAGCCTCTGTAGTTTCTTTTCCACTGAGTGTGATACCTTAGTCCAATCCTCCTCTTTGTCATTTGGGGGGTCACCGTCTGAGAGGTTACCATTCTCAATTGTTTCAATTGTTTTAGCTCCAACTTTAAATAGAAGGTCGTCATGGGTACCCTCAAGATGACCGGTGCTCACAGGAGGAATCTGTTCTGAAATCCGCGCTGTGTTTAGGGGGGTTTCCAGAGGGGGATGAGGAATATCTGGTGAGTGTGCTTGGCTTTCAGGGACGGTGGAGTGATTAGAGGAGGGAGAGTGTACTATGTCAGGAAGCGGGGGCGATAAGGTGATGAGGTTGGGAGGGTTTAGGGGTTCCAGCGTGGGGATGGGAGTGGAGGAGGAGGAGGGCAGTGTGTTTGAGAGGGTTTGAGTGTTAATATGGTTGGGGGGTTGGCCATCGGTGTTTGTGGAGGACGGTCCGGGTAGAGCTTTAACAGAGTCAGCTAAAGATTTTTTCCCCTTGTTGCAAGTTAAATGACCTAAAGTGTGACAGTTACCACAATAGTATGGGATAAATTCATAGAAAACCTCTTGCATGAAACCTGAGGAGCCATTCTGGATCCAGAGTGTATATTCCCGTTCTGATGTAACATCCAGCTCTACACAGACTCTGGCCTGGGATGGTTTAGCCAAAGTAGCAGTTGCAGAGTCAACCAATAGGGGCCTTCCAATTAAATTGGCAATTGAAAAGAGAGCATTGATGTCGTGTAAGTGTACAGGCAGACCATAGAGGGTTATCCAGACTGGGACTAGAGGGCATTCAAAACCAGGTTGGAAGGAGGGAGTCCATTTAGTGATTCTCATAGAGTAGCCATTAACGGGCCATGTCTGGTACAGCCAAAATCTGAGGAAGTCCTCTTCCCTTTGAAAGCTAATCAAAACATGTCTGTATGCTAGATGACCAACCGAGAAAGAACCATTGAATCTCAGCTTTTCCATGGAGATGTGAATGTCTCCCAATTTGGGAATGCCGTGAAGGAAAGATCCAACGAGAGCGAAAGGTAGCTTGCCGGAGAGGACAGAGATCTCCTCCGGTGAGAAGGTTACTGATGGTACTCCTTTGAATCTGCCTGGGGCCTTGAGAGCAATTGGTGGGGGGAGGTTCTGAGACAAGACTGTTGGGGTCCCTATAGTCTTGGATCGGAGAGGCTCAATAGTAATCGGTGCCCGCGCTATTGTTCCGCCCAGGACTGCTGCATAACTGCGGGGAGGAGGCTTGGAGGCGGGTTCCAGGGGAGGTTGGGGATTAGAGGTGAGGATTGGTGGTTTAGTGGTGAGGGTTGGTGGTGGCGCTGCGTGTGAAGGTGTAGGGGAGGCTGGAGTTGTTTGTGGCTGATTTGTTTGACCGGTGGCTGCCACGGCAGCCATGGCTGCCCTGGGCGAAGGGGAGGGTTGAGTGTTAGAGAGAGGGTGTGATATGAACACTACTTCTTTTCAAATAAACCCAACTTATATTACACCTTAATTTTGTATATGTATCAATAGATTTAAGTGCTTCAACCAAAGATGCTTTTGTTATAATATATGATATTCATCTGCCAGCAGCACCATCAAACAGAAAACACACTTAAGAGACACAATGAATTCAAATGCCTGTAGAAAAGAAAGTACATCTTTACAACTTATACAAAGTTGTGTGCCCCCACCTTATTGCCATTAATCAACAGGCCCAGCAAACTAAGACTAAAAAGAAGGACAGTGTATATTCCACTAATTCAACATGTGTGGCTTTCCTTATAATGAGTTGCACAACATACTGATCTTCCTTAAATACGGACCTCAACTTCGAAATAATCACCACCTACAATATGAACCCTAGCTATTTCTAGACTCTTTCTGATAAGAGGAATGAAGAATAAAAGTGACACACTTGCTGGCCATAATGCGCAACCATGAAACTTTCTCCCAACTTTCGTTCCTTTTTTAACAATTCTCACAACGGAATTCATGTTGTGATGACATGTCATTCTTGAATTAACCCCTTTGCCTGATTTTGTCGAAGAAGACCCCCCACCATTTGAATTGTTGCTTTCTACAGACATTGATGGTCTGATTAAGTCTAAATTTTAAATCAAGAGGAAGGAGGAAACATGGTAGGTGCGGGGGCTTAGAAAGTGAAAGGAGATGGGAGTGACGATGAATACAGATGAATACAGAGAGAAGAGGTGGTGGATGGTGGAGGCTAATTATTTAAAAACCCTAACCGGTTATTACATTTTAATAACTTTCAACAACCGATAATATAAGCTTGGGACTGCAGGACGAAGACCAGATACAAAGGTTGGATTTATTTGAAATTATCAATAATAGGGACCATTTCTGGAAGACTAGATAAAGTTGTGATTATTAGTATCAAATTTTCCTATGATTAATTAGTCTTATTTCTTATATTAGTGCCATTTGTTGTAAAGGATCCACAAATTGTGTGGCTCATGCGTTAACAATGGTAGCACTTTCTATGTCGAATTGTGGTTATTTATGTGATTATTTCTTTGGCAATCCTCACAATTGTGTTTGAGGCCTTTGGCTAACGAAAATTTAAATATTTTGGTGGTCCCAAGTGAGGTAGAAGTCTAACAGGGTGAATTCCAATATCTTTTGAGAGATATTGAAACATACAACGGAAGTCTTGACCTCAAGAGTGTGTGGCATCATCAAAACTAAATACATTAATCATCAAAATCTAGGGGTCCTAACATATTTAATACTACGTATAGTATATAGTCGGTTCTTTTCTTACAAAAAAATATATATGTTGTATGACTTTCCAAAATACTCCTATCTTATGTTAAATAATATTTTGATATTTGCTTATTGATAAGTCTTTTTTGTGAAAATGAAAAGTTTATTTTAGGAGAAGTTGCATTGGAGAAGTATGGAGGTGTATGTATACCCTTGCATTTCTAAAAGATGCAAAAGTACCCTTAATGTTCCTAGTAAATTTACTCTCATTGACTTTAAATAAATAAAGTAAAGAAATACTCCCTTCGTCCCAAAAAATTGTCCCCAGTTTCCTTTTTGGGTCGTCCCAAAAAATTGTTCAACTTCCCCTTTTGGAAAGTTTTTTGTGGTTACAATTCATTTACCTTTTTCTTACTCAACCACAACCATACATTTCCACTTTATTCCCACTTTCTTAAACTCCATTCCAAGTCAATGCGGGTACAATTTTTTGGGACGGAGGGAGTAACTGCAAATATAAAACTAAAATAAAATTAGTGAACAAAATTGTGATCCTAGCAACTTTAGTTACTATAATTGTATTCAAATGTTACACATAGTGACTATAAAACTTACACATAGTAACTTTTGGTCACATTTGTGTCATTAGATTTTTTATTAGTAACACTTTAGGAAACACCTCATAAATAATTTTTTAAAAAAAATTAAGAATCATAAATATATAGTAAAGTTTGAAAACAATTCTTTATACGAACAATGTTAAATTGTGATATAAAATAACAAGGAGAATTGGACAGAAGTAGATTCTTAAATTGTGATTTTAAATTTAAAATTTAAAATTTATAAATTATTTTTGTTGTTTTTTAAAATTTAATTTATTTGTTTAACATAAATAATGGTAAATTTATTCCTTTATAGGAACATAAGATATACGTACACAGTTCTAATTAGGAAAATGTCAAAATAGTCGTATAATGATCTGGTCAAATTAGGAAAAACACATTTATGACCTTTGTATGCTTCTACAGTTCTACTAATCTTCCACTTCGATAATCTCATTTCACACCTTAATTATTTATGCCCACATACACTAATAAGTCATACGTCGACCGGCCATGAAAGCTTTAGAACGCCTACTAGTGTGTTTCTCCCCCGCCTCCACCGACATATGTCCCAGCACCGCCCATTCGGGTACCGATCGCCGCCGCCGTGTGCACCGCCTTGGCCACCCGCTACCCAAGAGCAGACATAGCACCTCCAAATCTTCGCCGCTAGCTAATCGGCCCTTCGAGTCACGCCGGAAAAGCTCCTCCGACGTCCCCGACAACCGCCGGTCTACCGCTACTACGACTACTCCAGCCTCTGGGTCTCCCTTCATTGACTTGTTGGCCGAGCATTCTAGTAATGCTCGAACAGCCTTGCTCAAGCGGCACAACTCAGCTGATCACTCCGCCGCTTATTCCGGTTCCTGGCCGTCGAGAACCCGGCCGGATGAATCTCCGGGAGAAAAACCTTTATCTTTAGCTAATTATCTTGATGGGCATTCCACTCATAATTATTATACTTCGTCAACGACCACCCCCTACCGTAATCATCAGGTTTGTTACTTCTATTACTTGTATGTCATTATTCTATTATTACTTGCTATCATAAAATTAAAAAAGGTAGATTCTACGGTACCCATAAGTTATCATACTTTTGTCCACATAAACCAATTCAATGAGAATGTAACAATTGAATTATTTAAAAATGATAAGGTGATGTGGTCCAATCAAATGAATGATAGGTACGGTACCCCATATTTTAGAAAGGTACCGGAATTGTCACCATTAAAAAAACGTACTTAGTCTTCCCATATATTTTTTGTCCAATATATATGGAAATATCCTTCCCTTTTTCAATTATAAAAGCGAAAAGGTCTTTTTCGTATCATAGGTTATTTCCAGCGTTTTTGTTCAAAGATTTTCGATTATACGAAGTATTACGGAGGGAGTATATACCACGGAGTATAATTTAATAAAGATTAAACAATCAATCCATATATAACTAAATTATAGAGAGTGTACAATTTTATATGTCTATTGAAGTTTGATTGATGTGGTTTTGTGTGGTAGATGTTTGACTTATGTGTATTTTAACTATCAAGATGGAGGGAGTATATACTATGGAGTATAATTTTAATAAAGATTAAAGTATCGATCCAAATATAACTAAATTATACGGAGTAGAAGTGTACGCGATTTTATATTGTCGTGGTCTGATTTGTTGAAGTTTGATTAATGTGATTTTGTGTGGTAGATGTTTGGTCTATGCGTATTTTATCACTATGAAAATCTAATATGATGTGGTATTTGATTTAAACCTAGTCCAGTTTGGTGTGCTTTTGTTAAATGTCCCACACCGGAAAATTGAGAAGCACTAGAGTGATATATTAAGCTTCGGGCTACTTCTCCTATCAGGTTGACCTTTTAGGATGGAACCCCGAGTCTTAATAGCTTTGTTCAGATCTGAGTTGTTCTCGTCTTCAACTAAAATAAGTAAAAACATTCCTAACCCAGTTATGCTTTGCTTAATTGTTTTACTGCCTCTATAATTTTGGCTGGACCCTTTAGATGGTTTTTCCAATTTATCCACCTTTAAAGATGTAGAGATATGTTTAAAATGAGAAGGCGAATTAATTTATTTGTCACAGTTCACAGTACACGTTTTTATACCCATCAGTACACGCATAAGTCTGTGAGAGTTATTTTTTGTCTGTGAAGCGCAGTCCACAGACAAAAGCTAGCTTGTTTTGTCTGTGGAAAATTTCACAGACAAAACAAGCCAACTTATGTCTGTGGACTGCGCTTCACAGACAAAAAAATATTCTCACAAACGCAAGCGTGTACTGATGAGTATAAAAATGTGTACAAAAGGAAATTTTGAAATTTAAATAATCATCCAACAAGGCAAAACTTATGAAACCTGAAGAAGTAATTATCTTACTGTTTGTTGTTTTCAACCTTGTACAGGTTGTCGAATTGAGGGTGTCACTTCATTGTAAGGGTTGTGAAAGGAAAGTAAGGAAGCATCTCTCCACAATGGAAGGCAAGCTAGCATTATATTATCATACTGTTTTACGTAGTATATATATATTCCATATTTTTTTAATTTTAGTATGTATAGATATGAACCAAATTTAGAATATTTCTTACAAGGTAATCACCAATACTCTTTCCTAGCTTAGAGCATCACCATTCCTAATCCCGTAAAAATCACACTTTCTAGCATTCTTGCCTTTTAAATATTCTTACATAACTAATTTTTAAATAATCTCAAAATCCATTTATGCCTCCCAACCATCATCTTAAAATAATCCGCTTTTTTCTCCGTCCGACATTAACGTATTACACATACTTTTCAAATAATCTTAAGATAATCCGGATTCATATTTTGATCCCGGATTATTCTAGCAAATAATCTCATTAAGAGCATCTCCAATGGTAAAATGTGCACGGTGCACATGTGGCATGAGAAATAACCACATAAATATTAGTAAATAAATTCTATCTCTCCTTATTTGAATGATTTTATATAGTTTTGGTAAGTTTTTCTCCACAATATCAAGGAGACCGTCTAGATGTTGACATTGTTGTTGACATTGCAGGGAAAAACTTACCAAAATTGTATAAAATCATTCAAATAAGAAGAAAGATTATTTATTTGCTAATATTTATGTGGCTACGATGCATGCCACATGTGCACCGTTCACGTTATAGCATTGAAGATGCTCTAATTGCGAGGTTACCCGCCTAGTGGGATTTCTCGAGTTCGAATCCCACTAGGCACATAAGGGATTGAAACTCAATGAAATGAGTTTCAGTCCTGATTACTTCAGGCTCCCCCAGCCTCATCCTCCAGCCCCCCCGAAGTCAAAGAAAATAAAAAACTAACTTTTGAAAAATGTTTCTCCTATTAAATTTGTCTCATTTTAGATTTTCAAAATCCCATTTCTATAAATAGTTTTTTTTACTTATAAGGATGGAATATATTATGCTCTAAGTTGTACGTTTACAAATGTAAAAATGAAAATGTTGCAATAAAAAAAAGAACGAATGCATTGTATCACTAGTGTAGATATATGTAAAATACCGGACTATATGTGTGTACTCCATAATATTAAAAAACAAGACAATTCAATAAATCCAATGCACTATATTTTCTAAACGAAAAAAAAATATGGAAATTCTAATAAGAGAGATTAAGAAATCAACATGACAACCTATTAGAGTCATATTATCAGAATATAATATTGTTAAAAATATTCGTGAACCAATAATGATATTATTAAATCAAATCTACAAATAATATGTACGTATTAAAAATAAAGTACACTGTATATATTGGAACAGTTTACTGACTACTAGACCAAATTTTATTTGTCTTTGTGTACTGTGTTGAATTTTGATTGGTGTTTTTATTGCGGTATCCTTCCGATCGAGTTCCAAGGACTAATGAATGGTACAAGTAAAATATGATTGATATGTGATAATTGATACGGAGTATATAAACTTTATTTGTTATTAACTACATTATGTGATTCTGACGTTTTGCAATTACATTATTTGCAATTTTAGTTTATTGTTATAAATCGTGTAATTTAATCACTTGCAAATTTGGTCATGTAATTAATACGGAGTAAATATTTGCAATTTAAGGATTTTTCCAACAGAAAGTACACTTTTCAGCAGAAAAAATCGACGTCGGCCACATCTGTTTAATTAGTACACTATCGACAGAAAATGTACTCTTCAGAGAGAGTCCTAAAATCACTAATATTTTTTGTTACGAGACCAAATTTGCAAGTGACTAAAGGTACATGATGAAAACTACTAATTATCCTTATTAATTTCAAGTGTATAATCCTGGTGGGAAGAGGCCATTATAGTGTCTGAAATTAGTACTATCACTTAAAATCACTTTTTCATTTGGTATCATGTGATGATGTCAATATTTTTCTTGAGGGTGGCATGGTCTGAGACGTTTTAGTATTTTATGGAACTTGTACTTCTACCATGACTATTGAGACTGTACAATTTGGTTTGATTTTAGAACCAAAACTATTAGATGTCGTTTCCCTTTTAAATAGTGCAATACTCCCTCCGTCCCAAAAACAACTTCCCACTTTCCTTAAATGGATGTCTCAAAATTAACTTCACACTTCAATACTTTTCTTATTTGGCAAATTATCTACATCAAAAAAGTGATAAACAGTGTCAAATAGTGTTTAAACAGTGCCAAACAGTGTTTAAACAGTGCAAAACAGTGCACTCTACAGTAAAGTCAAATTTATTTTCTAAAAGTGTGTGAAAGTCAAACCGAGATGTTGTTTTCGGGATGGAGGGAGTATATTAAAGAAAAATGCTTAGTGTACATAACTTGTACACAAATTGTACACAAAACCCTCATAGTTGCCTGTGTACACAGGCAATTCGTTTAAAAGATGCATAATTTCATGTCAAATTGTCTGTGTGCACAGACAGTGTACACATTTTGTGTACAAGTTGTGTACACCAAGAATGATCCTTTCTTCATCCCTCTTCTCCTCTCTCGCTTCTCTCTTCCTTCTCTCTTCTTCCTCTCCCCCTTCTCTCTTTCCTCTTTACCCAATCTCTTATAAAATTCTCAACAACAAAAAAATTATCTTCTTCATCCTCCTCTTTCCTTCTTCATCCTCTTTTTCTCTACCTCTACTTAACAATTTTTTTTCATTATTTGCACAAAATCAACTTATTCATCTTATTTCATATATTTTTATTATGTTTCTAATTTTATTGAAATTAATGTAAATTGATTACACATCCAACTACATCCTTCATTTGGATGTATATAGAAAATTGAGTTTTTGTTCACCCAGACAATTAAAATTGATCACACAGACAACTAAAGTTGATCACACAGACAACTATTGTCTATGGAACGCACAACTATTGTCTATGTGGTAAAAGTTGTCTGTGCACACAGACAAATAATTGTTTGTGCAACATGAAAATATTGTCTGTGCACACAGGCACTGCACATATATTGATTGATTTGCAAGCTGATGTCAGTGTTAGGCAGCTGTCAGCGTACTTTTTACAAAAAGTAAATGTTTGTGGACACAAACAAAAGTTGTTTGTGTACACAGACAACTCTTGTCTGTGACCACAGACAATTCCGTACCAATTGTCTGTGACCGACATTTTGTGTACAAGTTGTGTACAACTTGTGTACCCCTAGCATGGTTGATGAAGAAATGAGATTTTTTTTTTTGCTTTTATTCCATGTACAACTTGTGTACATGGTGTGTATACACGGCTTAAATTTAAGATGCTAAACGGCCTAAACCCTACACGGCTACACCACATGGTAGTCTCCTTTATCCTACTCGGGTTAGTTAAAAATCATAATGTTAAATAAAAGAATTTTAGAACACACAAACAATGTCATAAAATTAGAATTCATGTAATCAAGTTGCAATTCTTAGTAGTACGTGGAAGCTGTAATACTAGAAAGAGTATTGTTGGTGCAATTTACGGAGTACTTCGTATTAATTAGAGATATCTTCTTCAGTCTTCATCTCTATTCGTAGTTAAGCTTTCAAATTTTGCATTTTTTCCTTTTTCATTATATTTTGTGAAGACCAATCATGTAATGGTTTGGAACCGGTAAGGTTCAGTTGTGGATACAATATTTAAAGATTCATTAGATCGAAACCCTATTTTTCTGTTCGGTACCATGGTTATTCGCTACCCTTGTTTTGTTGTGTTAAGAACAATACTTTTAGAGGTAAGACGACACTGTTTTAGTTTTCTACTACTTCTCTACTATATTATGAGTAAAATATACTACGAAGTACGTATGTTGTAGTACTAGACAAACTATTGTTCATGCACTACTTTTAATAATTCTCTCTGTATATAAATAACATATGCATAAAACAGGAGTGACATCATTCAGTATCGATTCGGTCTCAAAGAAAGTGATAGTGATCGGAGACGTGAGTCCCTTGGGAGTACTGGCAAGCATTTCTAAGGTTAAGAGTGCAGAATTGTGGCGGTAGTTATGATATATAGACGACATCTTCATCTTTGCATCATCTGTTTTCTTTTTCTTTTTTTCTTTTACTGTTTTTTTGCATCTGTTAGCTAGGATTAGCTTAACTAAATCATTAGATGTTTCCATAAAATATTTGTGTTTCTCAAACCGATTGTATACTTGGTGTCAAAACAAGACCTATTGTATACTTCTTTGAGTTCTTTACTACTTACAATAGTGTTATGTTTATACTATTCACATATTCCGTTTTAAATATGAATCTCTTACTCCATTCAAATTTTTTTCTATATCAAGAGAGTCCAATTATACGTATGTTGACCAATATACTGATTCATGGTGGTGCATACGGGTGGACCTAGTCCGGCATTCTTGACTGATTCAGAACCGAGTCCCGCACTGTGCGGGACCGGATCGGGCCCGTTTGTACAATTCTGGTCGAAGATCGGGTACACGACAGGATGTATATATAGGCTGGGTACCCCGTCCCAAATCTTAAACTTGGGGACCGAACCGGTCGATCCCAGTCCCGAATTTGGTCCCGACCGATTAAAATTTAATTATATTTAGCCTTGGAACAAGACAAACATTTAAAAGAAAAATAGCGGGACCAGACCGCCCAAGTACCCGGAACTCACCCAAAACAAGATTTAGGGGGTGTTTGGATCTGATTCTCAAAACTAATTTTGCTTCTTCAGGGAGCAGAAGCAGAAGCCGGAGTGTAAAAAAAAGCAAAAGCTGGGTGAAAACTGAATTTGATTTTACTTCTACTTTAAAAAAGAAGCAGAAGCAGAATCAGAGCCCGTTTGGAGAACTCTGTTTTCGGCTTATCAGGCTTATCAGCCAGCTTTTTCACCAAACACGTAACTTTTACTTTCGCGCGCTGAATTGTGTAATAAGCCGAAAAAGTAAGGTTGGAGTTACTTTTCTGGCTGTATTGGCTTAAGTTACTGTAGAGGACCATTTTAGCTATTTTTACATATAATTTTTCTTTAATTTATTAATAAAATATATTTTTAAAATATTTTTTTCTTAAATCAGCAGAATCAGCCAAAACAGCCACTCCAGCCAGAATATCATAATTTTCAGCAGAATCAGCCAAAACAGCCGATTTTGGTGCTACCAAACGGGTTCTCAGTTTCAAACACCCCTTATACAAGTCAGGCATGGTTTGCAAAAATGGAGGATGGACGGCCTCGGCCCAGAACTAGGACCGGGCCAACCTGCCGGGTCCATCCCTAGTGGTGCATATTTCTCTTGAACATAAAGCATAATTCGCAATGGTAAAATATACGTAGTACTACGTAGTATACTTATCAAAAGTCACTATGGTCACTCCTTTCCATAAAATTCAATTTACTTTAGAAAATGTGATCGTATTTTCTATTCATAGTTGTACGTGTACAAATTCACCCTTTAATTTTTCGATTTCATTTTTTTCTTCTTTCTTTTTTTGAATTCTTTTCTTCTTTTCCATCAAAATATTAAAATTTTAATTACAATTTTACTTTTTATAACTTCAACTTAAATTACAACTGAACGTATTTTTTCTTTAATATTTTTTTAAATCCACACTTTTTTTGTAATATATTTTTTCATATTCATACTCTTTTTTCTAAAATATATTTCTAAAATAATATATATTTTATATTTTTATTTCTTTTATACTTCCTCCGTCCCCCTTATATTGTCCCGTTTTACCTTTTCGGGAAATCTCACTAAAATTGTTTCATACCATATTTGGTAAAGTTTGCGTGGCTCTAAAACATTCTTATTTTATGCTTACTTTATCAATTAATATGAATCACACAAACTTACTTTTCTCAATAATCGTGTCATCTTCTTCTGTCTCAATATAAGAGGGACGGAGGTAGTATGTTTTAGTGGTTTGTATGGCATTGAGTTTGTTTATTTCAATCTTCATTTGATAAAACATGATATTACATTATCATATGTTCAATTTACATTTTTATGTGTGCGATTTACAATTATACACGATTTGTAGAGTTACATTTCATAACATATGAAGTTACATCTTTCTATACGTGATTGACATCTTCATATGTGCGGGCTACGACACTTTCTTAAGCGCAGTTTACATTTTCATTTGCGCGAGTTACTTTTTTGTATATATGCGCGAGTTAATTACTTTTTGACTTGCTTCAACAACTTACATTTTGCATACACGCGATTTACATTTTGACTTGTCTAAAATTATATTTTGCATTCATGCGATTTACATTTCATTCATGAAAGGCGACAGAATGACCACGGTAGTGAGTAACGAGAGTTACACTTCAAGGAACGATTTACATTTGTTGCTAACTGAGATTACATTTCATTATATTGCATTGCAAGTTACCTTTCAACACACGAGATTTACGGTTCACGCGCGTTTTTAAGCAGAGTTGAAAGCTAAATGACATTGTTTAGATGTGGGAGTATGGTGATCAACATGAGACGTTGTTTCCACAATATAACAATTGTTTTAGCAGTAGCTAGATAGATTACTAGCCCGTTGCTATTACTCAAATCATATTGGCCGATTCTACTGAAATTGATGAAAAATTGGATGAAGTGGCAAGATTAGCTGATTCTGCTCATTTATGCAAAATTTATATTTAAAATATATTTTATCAATAAAATAAAGAAAAAGTTATATGACAAACAGCTAAAATGATCCTCTACAATAATTTTAGCCAATACAACCAGAAAAGTAAGTTCGTCCTCACTTTTTCTTATTATTGTATTACACAATTCAGCGCGTGAAATCAAAAGTTATGTGTTTGGTGAAAAAGATGGCTGATAAGCTTGGATAAGCCAAAAAAAATAGGGTAATAATTTGCACGCTGATTTGTGTAATAATAACTAAAATAAGTAAGTCAAAGTTACTTTTTTGACAACATTGACTGAAGTTACTGTAGATGGTCAGCTTAGTTAATTTGTTTCATTTTTTTCTTTATTTTATTAATAAAATATATTTTAAATGTAACTTTTTCATAAAATTAACAAAATCATCCAATCCCGCTAATTCAGTTAGAACTTCACAAATTTAAACATAATCAACCGATTCAATCAACTCCAGTGTTACCAAAGAGATTCTAACTATTAGTAAGTAGTAAATTACGGAGTAATTATAAACACTTCGATTAACCCATCGAATCTAAACACCTTGAATCCTTGATTATATTGAGCAAGGTATTTCATATTTGCTGATCCCAAAGCGTTGCTCCTCTCTTCTTTGTCGTGGGATTTGCGCCAAGGACTCTGTCGTGCCGCAGAGGATCCGTTTCCCTATTTTTTCCAAAAGAATGAAATACTACCTTCATCTCTTAAAACTTTACAAGTTTGACCGACACAGAGAATAATAAAGTAAAAATGTGTGGTTGACGTTTGTGCAGAGGGGAGAGAAATAATATGAAACACAAAATAATTGATTAAAAGGAAAAGTGACAAAATTTTTGGGACATTCTAAAAAGTAAAGATGACAAAGTTTTAAGGGATGGAGAGGTATACACACTAAAAGCATATCCGGCGGACTTTGCGCACCTCCAAAAGTGCTGGGCGCACCACACTTTCTTCAATACTAGACATATTTGGCCTCTTCCTTTTAATTTGCTCTCGTGACTGTGCCTTTTAATTTTATCTTTTTTTGACAAGGCCTTTAAATTTTATCTACTCCGTATTTATTATGTTATTATGTACTCCGTATGCTTTCAAAAAAAAACACTAGACATGGTTTGCTTTTACTATCAGTCCAATTTGTAATCTAACAATGATGCATAATGATGACAATACTTAAAAAAATATAATTTTTTGTCAGTACTATTTATAATACTTTAATATTACAAATTATAATTATAGTTATATGAATACATAGTTTTTAAATTAGTAAAGTAATTTAAAATTGCTTACTTCTAAATTTGTACAAGACAATTTATAACTACTTAATTATCTTATTCCAAAAACTATTTTGTTTTTAACGATTTAGTTTAGTTAGTTATACAAATAATAATTATTAATTATAGTAATATCTTTTGGGAACTTTTTATTTCAAATTATCTTACTACTTATAAAAACTATGTATTTATATTTTTTATAATAATAAAAATTGCCACGTAACAAGAAATTGTATGCGATGTCAATTGTAATTGAAAATCATACTGCCGTGTTAACTTATACGCGTATTAAACTAAACGATTTTAATAGAAAACTCCGTAAATGAAAAGGTCAAAATAGTCATAGTGTGGTTACATAATTAAAGTAATATCAAGGGTGCGCCTAGCAACCCCAAAGCATATTGTCTTGCACTGTAATTAATTGCGATCAGTGATCAGAAGTCACAACCTCTAGTCTATTACGTACGGAGATGTAAAAAACAACAAGGGTCTTTTGATTTAGAACACCTACTTTTTGAAAAAACTATGAGCCCGTTTGGAGAACTCTGTTTTCGGCTTATCAGGCTTATCAGCCAGCTTTTTCACCAAACACGTAACTTTTACTTTCGCGCGCTGAATTGTGTAATAAGCCGAAAAAGTAAGGTTGGAGTTACTTTTCTGGCTGTATTGGCTGATGTTACTGTAGAAGACCATTTTAGCTATTTTTACATATAATTTTTTCTTTAATTTATTAATAAGATATATTTTTAAAATATTTTTTTCTTAAATCAGCAGAATCAGCCAAAACAGCCACTCCAGCCAGAATATCATAATTTCAGCAGAATCAGCCAAAACAGCCGATTTTGGTGCTACCAAACGGGCTCTATAGTAACAACTTTACAGCTAAGCCTTAATTCTTTGACAATCGTCGCCTGTTTCATAATGCAATGATGAAATAACTCAATAATAATCGACCTTCATTCTTTTATTTTCTACTCGGAAAATAATTATGTATTTCTTATAGTGACGTAATTTTTTGTTTTACGGGCTAAATTTTGAAATAATAAGAAAAAGTAAGGTTGAGCTACTTTTTTGACTGTATTGGCTGAAGTTACTGTAAAATGTCATTTTAGCTATTTTTCATATAATTTTTTCTTTATTTTATTAATAAAATGTAATTTAAATTAATATTTTTCACAAATCAGCAAAATCAGCCACATCAGCCAGAACTTCATAAATTTCACCAGAATCAGTCAATACAGCCAATTTGGCTATTACCAAACGGGCTCTAATAAAACTCCGTATTATTGTTATTAAAGCATTGATTATTAAAGGAAAAATTGATTGTAATAATCCCAACTATTGGCGGTCCGCTTATAATAATCCCAAATATCGATTATTTCATAATAATCCCAACTTTAGGGTCCTTCCGCCAATAACAGTCCCTGTAAATAAATTCATGTACTTTCTGAAGTAGATGAGAAGAAATATAGCAAGTAATTAATCTCTATGAATAATTTCAACTTTTAATTTTTACGTTTAATTTCTATTTAAAATTCACTTTTATAGAAAGTAATATTTGGTCATGGACCATTATTGGCGGATGGTTCATATAGTTGCGATTATACAAAAATAATCAATAGTTGGGATTATTCTTAGCGGACCGGCAATAGTTGGGATTATTATTTTCAATTTTTCCTTGATTAAATGGATTCTTAGTTAATAAATGGTGACAAAATAAAAGTAAACACCTACTTAAAAACGAATACTATATGAATATTTTTTGTTAAATAGCAGCTAGAGTTTAAATATGCGTATATATGTTCTAAAAGTTATCTTTTGAAATCTTTTCACTGTTAGTTTATGGTATCGTATTAGGCTGTCATATAGTCAAAATATTAAGAGATCTTAATTCTATCTTAATTTATCTTGTCGCCGAACTAGGGAATCCTTTGTAATCTTCTTTTCGGATTCTCCACCATAATAATTCAAATCCTTTCTTTAATTTTAGACAAGAGGATTTCACACCATTCGATCTTGTATGGTATTATGGATGAGAAAATTTTACAAATAGGACCAAAACGGCAAATTATACCGTGGGATCGGTCCACCATGAGCATGGTGTGCCGATCCCAAATGACACAGTTTTATTACTTGTGCGATTGATAAGTGGTGCTGTGCATTTTAAAAAAGCAATCAACTCTGGTTCGGGATGAATAACTGGTGCGGCGGTGCGGCCGACTTAGGTATTACGCAATAGATTAGCAGAGGCGTGAAGCTTGTGCTCGTGCGATTTGAACTACTCCAAGTGAACCCTACGTACCACAAGAGTAATCTGAAGACTATTCAATTTTTGAACATTTACGTCTACTGCACTTGGGGAGTACCAATGATATAAAAGTATAAAACTGGAAATTGATTTCAAGTTGCTGAAGCAAGAAAAGAAGAAAATCAAGTTTTGATATGGTTCAAGTTACATATGAAAATACATACGATTACATCTTTTTATTCGCGAGTTACATCTTTTTATCCGTGATTTACATCATTCATGTGCATGAATTACATTTGGACTTATCTTATCAAGTTACATTTTATATAAATATGAATTATATTTTCTATTAACGTGAGTTACATCTTCCATAGCACGAGTTACATTACAAAATAAACCTCTTTTATTAAAAAAAAACATTTGGTAAAATCAATTTTTCTTTTTTTTGCAAAAAAAGTGTTTTAGGAAAAAATAATTATTTCTTTAAAACTTCTTAATGTTAAAAACAAAACATATTCACTATTTAGCTAAAGCAATTAAGCAATCACATTTCTTTTTTATAGTTTACATTGAAAACAGTGTTTTAGACAAGTTACATTTTGACTTGTTTGGAGTAACATTTCTTATATAAGTAAGTTACATTTCTTTACACACGAGTTACATCATTCTGCTATTCGAACAAGAAAAAAATAAAAAAAATTACTGTACACGTGTGTACTGTTCACGCGAGATTTTTTAAGTGCAAAACTGCATCGTTTTGAGTTTGGAGCACGATGCTCACCATAGGATGATCTCACTGTATACGAACTCGACCAAAACTCATCAAATTTCCAAAAATAAGACATCTGGAACTAGTATGACCTAAATTAAAATGGAGTGACAAAAATGACCTCAATAAAAAGCTACACGACAACCATTCCATCCACGTGCCCTCTTTCACCTATTTCCAAAAAAATGTTTCCTACCCAGCCCTTTTCGGTTTTCCATTAACATTTCAAAATTTAAGCTTCTTCCTGATGGTGAATGCTTCACCGTGTACGAACTACGAAAAAAGGGCAAAGAGGAAAAACGTCGAATTTTGTGCGTAATCGAAGCACAATTCAAGCACAGTAGACTGAAGCGAAGAAACAGAAGCACAACAAGCATGGTCAAGCGAAAGAAGAGATCGAACGAGAAAAATGAAGAAAACCAATCAGCCGATAATGAAGTTTCAGACACTGATTTTGAGACGAAGTAGAAGAATGAAACAACCAACGAAGAAAAAAATAGAAGGATGAAGACAAAGAAGAGGTTCTTGAGTTCTTCCATCTTGCAAGGTAATCTATGTACTTACTCTTTTGTTTAGTTTTCTGAAAATTTGAAATGATGACTACAATAGAAACGGGATATGAATTTCATGTAGTTTGATATGTTTGAGGCGTAACTACTGGCTTGGAACTAGAATAAAAAATGCATTACTGACTTGCACTTTGATTGTAGTTTTCATATATTGTTCATTGTCATATTTATACTCTCGATCATTTTAGCATGTTTGAGACGGAATACTGGCTTGAAATTAGAATGAGAAATGCATTAGTGACTTGCAATTTGATTGTAGTTTTCATATATTGTTCATTGTCATCTTTATACTCTCGGTCAGTTTAGTACGTTTGTTACAGAATTAGTGATTTGAAATTAGAATAAAAAATGCATTACTACTTGCAATTTGATTGTGGTTTTCATATATTGTTCATTGTCATCTTTATACTCTTGATCAGCTTATTATGTTTCGGATGGAGTTTCTGACTTGAAATTGAACTTTGTAAATGCCACAAAATGTAAACTTATCTATTGTTCACATCACATTATAAAGCATATAAAGGTTTGATCAGATTGTATTGAAAAGAAATGATAAAACGCAGAATACTACATTTAGTTTAACACATTTAAAAAGCAATATTCTACCAACATTATACCATGTATCATTGCATTTGTGTATATAGCAGGTCATTGTAAGATCATGTACAAGAGAATTGCTTGGCTATAAAAAAGAATTAAAGGTTAACGGCTTCTCCAATGTGCACAATGGCATGCAAAAAAATAAATGCATTGCTAAATAAGGAACAACTTGAGACATTCAAAAACACAGCATTTGGATAAATGGTAGACATTGGAAATGTGCAATGGATGACTGGGCAGGTGCTCATTCAAATAGTAGAAATTCATGTGAAAAAGATGAACAATAAAGAGAGCTTGCTTTTATGAGATTTTCTTCAATTGTCTATGCGTCGTATAAATGTTGTCTGCGTACCCACCTATATGTTGTTTACTGTTTGCAAGATATGAGAGCTTCTTCAATTGTTTGTGCATAGTATAAACGCGTGGTACAAAGGTTGTTTGTGTACCTTCATATCTGGTGTTTATTGTTTATGAGATATGACATGTTCCTCAATTTGTCTATGCGTACTGCGTAGTATAAATGTTGTATGTGTACCCTCCTATCTGTTGTTTATTGTTTGTGAGATATGAGAGGTCTTTAATTGTGTAAAAAATGTCATTGTAGGGGGCTTGAATTGAGAATTCCCCTTGATCAGCATTCCCATGCATAGTATTCATTGTGCTCGTTCTTTAAGGATGTGACTAACACACTTGGTGAAAACCTATCTTTGAAGCAGATAACGTTGTTTCGTAAAACACCATGCACTACAAGAAAACTTGTCTATAATGAGAGGATAACCCGTAGTTAAAATATACAATCCTGTCATAAAATATGTTTAATGACCGGATATCTACTGTCACTCTCCGTCACTACTGCTTCCGCGATTAAAAACATATAGTGACGGTATGTGTTCCTATCATTGATGAGTAAGTGATGAGAGTGCATTTACCGTCATCAAAACGGACCACTTATGACAGGGAATCCCGTCATTAATACACCTAATTACTATCTAATATATTATTTTTATGACCAAATTCTCTCATTAGTGGTTACTGTTAGAGCATCTTCAATGGTAAAATGTGCACGGTGCACACGTGGCATGAGAAATGACCACATAAATATTAGTAAATAAATTCTTTCTCCCTTATTTGAACGATTCTATACAGTTTTGGTAATTTTTTCTCCACAATGTCAAGGAGACCGTCTAGATGTTGACATTGTTGTTGACATTGCAGGGAAAAGCTTACCAAAATTGTATAAAATCATTCCAATAAGGAGAGAGATAATTTATATGCTAATATTTATGTGGCTATCACTCATGCCACATGTGCACCGTGCACATTATAGCATTGGAGATGCTCTTAGTCACAATGTCATTAGTGATTATTATTGTTAAAAGTGACACTTTCTATAATATATATAACTAAATATGCAAATTATTACTCCGTATTAAGAAGAAACACAATCTTTACAAGAGGGGGACTTGAGGCCTTACCCCAAGAGCATAAATAAATGCATAAAAAAAATACATTAAAGATTCCTCAATCCCTTTAAAGGCTACACTTTAGATAAATACAAGGCATCTACTAAAATAGCCAGCACAATGAATGTCTTTTCAGAGCTACTTGAAATCTTTAGAATCCACCACCGTATGACTATTCAGACTTTGCACAAATAGGTTGGTTGCTTAGCTAACCTGCTTGTGATTAAGACACAAACAAGTGTGTTCAATATGCTTGATTTGCTGCAGGGATTTAATATTTGATTTGGTAAATGCAAAGAGTTGATATCCACTGCTATATTCCTTCATCCAAACCTGGAAGCCAAGAAACTGCACTATGAGATAGTGTACCCTAGCATATATGCAATATGGAAGACTTGCATTATATAAATAATAATAAGGCTTCCAGATACAATCATACAATCATACCTGAAACTATATAGTCATAATCATTTTAGTAACAGGCCACTTCAAATCCTTGGTGTTCATCCCTTGAGGATTTTTTTCTAAAGCTTCACTATAACCATTGCAAGGTTGTCTTACAAAATTTACATTCAACTAGGAGACATGACCTGCAATCCATAAAATATGTACAAATAAAAATAACTAGCAGATGAAAGATTGAATAAAGCGCTTAAGTGAAATGCAAACATAATAATAACAATATAAAAATGAATACCAATACGGAAAATGGAGACAGCGATTCAGAGCTGCAGGTCTCACGGCGAGGCAGATTACTTTAATCGGCTGAAAAGTTCTCCAGAGAAAGTGTTTTGCTTTTTAGCAGATCTGTGGAGTTGTTTGTTTAGCGAAAGGATGACACCCCATCCCTGAGGCCCCCCACCACCGACCGGACGGCACGATGGGAGGATGTAAATTGGACTATAATCACAATCTGACAGATAGAGAGTGGGGCTCTGTCCCCGGTACTTGCAGAGGCCCTATGCATTTTTCAGCATAGTAACCCCTCATCGCAGTTGCCGGGATTCGAACCCGAGACCTAACCCTTGTGGCACTCCCTTGCTACCAGTTGAGCTACGCCCACCGGTAGAGTTGTTTGTTTAGCAGAAGTTTTTTTTTACTTGGCACAAGAATAGGCGCTGAATTAGCAATAGTGAGGGTTTTAAAATTCCCAATTACCAATAATGAGAGTAAAAATATATAAAAAAAAAGAATATTTTAGTTAGAAGATTTTTCCTCTCACAAAAGGTCTACAAGAAGTACCATTAATGACGGGATTTCTTACCCGTCACTAATTTTCGTAGTTAAAAAGTGGTTTTCTTGTAGTGATGGGGCCATTTGCTTAAAGCCCCCGAGATACAATTCTCTACGAAATTTGTTCACATGTTTGTTGTTACGCCTAGTGCGGAATAAACCGCATGATGAGTTATGGTTCTACGTGGGAGGGAGATCGCTGAAGTTCACTTATGCGGATTTTTACAGAATTACTGGACTACCACCAGGCAGTGAGAAGCCCTTGTTCACTACGAATGAGGATGCAGATGATGTTCCATGGCTTGCTGCTAGAACGGCTTGCGGCTAAGTATTTTAATGGAACAACTAACATTACCTTTCAGATGTTAAGAGACACAATGGAAGAATTGAGGCCGACATGGAGAGATGATCAAATGAACGTGGTGAAGCTTGCCTCATTATACTTAGTGTACTGTGTGTTGCTTGCAAGAGATAAGACGACTAAGATTAATTCGGATGCCATAAAGTGGGTTGATCAGTTTGAGAGTTTCAATGCCTACCTATGAGCATTGGAATGCTACGCTTTGACGATAAATCACAGGAAGACCCTTATGGTTGAGTTTCCGACTAAGTTCATGGACAAAAAGGCTGCCAATCCAGGTTACCAAAAGGCTAAGTTGAGCTTTTATGGCTTTTTGTATGTGTTAATGGAATATCTAGTACAATTGATGTACAACATTTATTACCATGTTACCATTAATACTTTTTTAAAAACTGATAATTGTAAAAAAAATTAAGGTTTGGGCTTATGAGTCAATCCTTCGGCTTGCGAAAGAGTTTGCAGAACGTGTTTGCACGACTTGTTTTTCCATTGCAAATGTACAAACACATGGAATCATTTTTGTAAATGACTTTGCATCAGGCTGAATTTCTTTTTCCACATTAAACCACAATGCCTGGCCATATTGGTCAATGAACTATGTAAGATTTGTTTTCAAATTAGCATAACCATAAAAAAGACATTCGTGCTCTAACTACGTTGTGTGGTAGACATGCCCGTCTAAAATGTTGGCTTCAGAAAACAAGGGACTTAACAATGTATTTCATTGTACATTGTTGTAAGCCATTCATTGTGTTGTAGAGAAAACTTGTATAGTATATATGATGTTTAGAAATTTGGTTGTGTATTGCACAAAAAATACTTGTCTGTGCAATAGTAATATGTGCATGTATGTTGTGTGTATATGGAAGAAGGTCCCAGGCATAGAATACACTACATTGACATTTTTTTCTGTGTAATGGACCAAGTGTCGTTGTGTAACACCGTCCCCAATTATATTTACTTTTAAGAAAATAATGTATTGAACCTTGTGGAATGATTAATGAATTTACGAAGTGTAAATTTTTATTAAATTTTTTCGCGTGAATAGTAAATTTGCACATGAGGCCCACACCAGGAGCGGGGGCCGCCCAATATTCCCAAAACCAAGGTTGTTAAAATCACGAGTTGAACCGTAAAATCGTACGATTCAACTTCATACAAACGATCTAAATCGTATAAAACATCGGAAATATTCAAAATCGCATAAAATCGCCGTTTTATCGGATTAAATCGTTTAAAATCCTGATTTCTTCCGACATTACGATTTCACAAACTCATGATTAGATACTTCCAAACACGGCCCGCTTGAGCTAGTAACAAACTGAAGTTGTTACTTGCCTTATAAGCTGAATACCCGAGGAATATAGAGTGGAAGGGAAGGAGAAATTTCTTTGGTGTGTCCGGTATGGGAAACTTGTAAATGAGAGGTAAGAATATTTCTTTAAAAAGAAAACTGCAGCAGGGATTCAATCCTGCATCGCCCCACTGGCATTTGACGTGGTCTACAAACATAGCAATACGAACTTTGTTAACTACTACCATTTTGAGCTTAACATACCTGTAATATTCACTTTAGAAATAATGTATTTCAACTAATGCTTAATTGCTCTTACTATATTCATACATTTATTTTGAAATTTCATTATATCGTTGTATATTTATTTTTTAAATGACTTTTTCTTGGATTACATAATATTTTTATGCTACTAATTATTTTTTGCACTTTAATGAATACACAATTGTAAGACTTAAACATGTAATGATTCTATTTATAGACTTAAATTTGTAATAATTTGACTTCTTAAATGTTAAATTGTAAGTTTCATTTTATATACTCCCTCCGTCCCCTTTTAAATGGGACGGGAGATGGTGGCACGGGTTTTAAGAAAAGTGAGTTTGTGTGGTTGATATTACTTGATAAAGTAAGAATAAAGTAAGAATGATTTTGAGCCACACAAAGTTTACCAAATAAGGTATGAGACAATTAAATAGGGACATCCCAATATGGTAAAACGGGACATTTAAAAGGGGACGTAGGGAGTATTATTTTTAGTAATTGTATTTAATTGTTTCATAAAATCTTACGATTTACGATTCGATTTTACGATTCGATTTTTAAATACTCATTCCGATTCAAAAATACGATTTTGACAACCTTGCCCGAGACCATATATTTTATTCATCTTGGTCTAGGTAATATTTATATAGTGGTGCATATTTCATTTAATTTGGGTCATGGAAAGGCCCAGAGTTGACCGATTGGTCAAAAGAGACCCAATTACCAGTATTGGCAATTTAACAGATAACGGTCCGAACTGAATTTCGGAGGCTTATAAATTAAATTTGGAGAATGTATTTTCATTCTAAATGTCATAATGATTAAGAACACATAATATATTTTATTTGACCCGATAAAATAAAATATATTTAAAATAGTCCGAAAAATACAACTTTCGGAACCGATTGTACACATCGGGGCACAAAGGGATGACCTCCCACATGAGTGGGAGCCATCCCATGTTTTTGTGTGCTAGAGTAGACAGATAGGAGGCAGTTTGACTTGGAAGGAGAGAGGTGAGGTGATGAGCATCAAAGGTACACCCATCACCCATGGACCCCATTTTCACCCATGAACCCCATTTTCCTCACTCATTGGTTCAAACTTCAAACAAGACAAAAACCATCCATCTACTCTCACCACCTTCATTCATTCGACCACCACCCCTCGAGCAAGAGAAAACCTTCTAGAAATTTCCATTCTCCATAGCCAAACTCGTGCTCCAACTCAAACAACAAAGAAGAAAGAAGTTTAAGGAAGAAAAAGGGAGGAAAAGACGTGTTGATTAAGGTAATGACCTTATATTAGTTTTTCCTCTATTCTTTAACTACCATATGACTTGTATAGCATATGAGGAACCCTTATAGTAGCTCTACATTTTTATAAAAGTAGAAGGAAGGGTTGAGAGGGGGTTCCAAGTCCAAGAACGGACTTAGGAGCCAAAATAACCGGTTCGCCGGAAAATAACCTTTTAGAGGTTATTTGTATTGATATGAGTTTTATGATTATAAAACCTTGTTAGGAACTTGTATAAGGTATTTCAAGGGCTTTCACAGAGTTGAAAGAGTCGTTGGAGTTCGTCAAAAGTCGTCGGAGTTTCGCCGGAGTTCAACCAAGAGGGGTAGAACTTCATAGCGCTAATTCAAGGTGAGGATGAATGACTATATTGCTTATAATTATTGGGTTAATTTCATAAGATTTCCTAAATAAATTAAATGTGATTTACATGGATTATTAATGATTAATAATGCTTAAATGAAATTACTATTGCTTATAAATAGAGAATGCATAATATACAAATTTATGAATAAATTGTGTATGATTATGTGTTATAAACACTACAACAAATTTGACTTTTTGTAACATTTTCTTTGTAACATTTTTATTTTTGTTACATATAGTATCAACAGTTCATTTTATGCAACCGTTATATATAAGTGTTACAAAATGTCTAGATTATTCAAAATATGCAACCCTTATTAAAAAGTGTTACAATTATCAAGTATTATGTAACATTTATTTTAGAAGTGTTGCAATACTTATGTCACTGTTTAGATGGAATTATAAATACGTAGTAATACTTATGTAACATAATTACAAGATTGGTGTAAAAAACATGATTACAAGATGCTACGTTTAATTAGATCCAAGTATCGAACACATTTTTAAAAATAATGTAAAAATCAATTCTTCAATTTATTTAAGGGCAATAAGGGAGTGTTTACAATTGCTTCAACTTTAAAAAAGTAATTTTTTAAAGTGATTTTGAGAAAAGTGATTAATAGTAAAAGTTGATAGTGTTTGAGAAAAAAGTGATTCTGAAAAAGTAAAAGTTGGTAGTGTTTGGTAAAATAAGTACTTTTTGTGTAATAGAAAAAGTGAGAAGCAGTTTAAAGCACCCTTCTACCTGCTTCCAGCTTTTAGCTTTTAAGTGATTAATTTAAGCAGAAGTTGTCATTTGAAAACACTCTTTTCAACTTTTTTAAGTCAAAAGTTGAAAAGTACTTTTTTTTAAGCAATCCCAAACACTCGTCTACTCTTTACACTCGTCTACTCTTTAGTCTTAACACCTCAAAATTTTCAATATTAGAATATTTATATAAAAAAAATACGGAGTAAATACTAATTCAGGGACCTGGAAATAAGCCAAAAACACAATCGTGAATTGTGAAAGAATTCAAGGAAGTATAGGCCAGATCTGGCCGAAACCAGTCAACCACCGCTCCCCTGCGCCTACCGCCGCCCGACGCCTATAGCTGCCCTGACGTTTACTTCCCCTGCGCCTACCGCCGCCTAGACGTTTACTGCCCCTGCGCCTACCGCCGCTCCTTTGCGGCTCCACCTATCGCTGCTCCAGTGTCGACTGTCAGCCGCTCCTAGGCGGCTCTTCCTATCTCCACTCCTTCGCCTACTGCTGCTCCTCTGCTATATCACCTTCATCCTCACTGCTCTCCTTCGATATTCAGGTAAAGTGATTTTGATATATGCATTAAGTTTTTAATTTTTATACTTTGTCTCTACGATTTCCGTGTACTTTTATAGATTTATCTAAGATTTGTTTTGTGGCTTTTAAATTTGAGATGGATCTTGAATATTACATATTTGAGAATTCAAAGCAGAAGATAATATCCATGTCAAAGTCTCCGTTTTTTGTCGTGGTTATCTTCCTTCGCATTAGCCTGGAAGATAGTTTCAGAATCTGTTTTTATTTGCCTATTTGGTACTATATTTATATCCAGACGCACAATTTAATCGCTGTGATAATGGCGGATTTCATTCAGCCTGGAGAACTGGGTGCGCAGATAGAGGAAATGATGTTGCTGCGACCCGTCGTCCCTCAGAATCTCAGAGAATCAGCCCTCCTGCTCTCCTTCCGTTAGAGAAAGCTGCATCGATATTCAACCTAAGAGGGTGGGGTGAGTTTTCATCCAAGCTAAAATTCTGGGTTTACTATCTCTTAGAGTTTTGGGAATGAGGTCATCCTGTTATAAATTCTGATTAAAATTGAGAAAATTTGCACCCTTATAGCTGACACACCATTCATTAATGTATGCTTTGATTTCATAATGAATCTGAAAGGTATAACAGTTATTTCTTGTTATTGCTCGCCAATTGTACATAGTCCCCTTGTGCAATTCTGGAAGGTATAGCTGTTATTTCTTGTTATTGTTATTATTCATAGCACCAACTAATATTAAAGGGGGTTCCTAACATAAAGTACATACTCCCCTTGGGTTGTATTCAAATATTAGGTGAAATATATAGGGTATACATGATTGAGGGGAAATTAGTTCATGCACCTTTTCTCAGCTTTGTTTTTTCGTTTATTCATGTATTCTTTAGATTTTAATATATTTTGTTATGGCCGATGCCATATTTTATATTTTTAATTACTAATCTATTTACGTTTTTTGTTATTGCTTCTGTGATGTTTACTCGAGTAAAATGGACTTGTGGATTTACTGAGTATTATGAGTTTATGACTGTTATTTTCCCTGTGAGAAAGGACTAGCAAGGGTATTCACTCCGGGGGAGAGAGGAGCACCTTTTTTGGTGTGTAATGAGGTAATCCTCTTACCCTCCTCTCCCAATTGTCTTCTGTAGCTTGATTACTCTCTTATACTTGCCACATCTCAGCCAGAACAATCACTAGCTACCAAACCAGATTGAAGCTCCCAGGCCGCCGTCCATTGCTAGCAGTTTATTCTGGTTGACCTTGTAATACATTGATAATTACTGTATGAAATGATAGATTCATATTGCTAGACTTGGGTCACAACAATTTTGGATCAGCTGAGTTTAAGGTACATGTTGTTATTATATTATTGTTATTATAAATATTTAGTTGAAATTAGTTAGTATTTTTTAAGTGTATCTTTTGGAATATCAGGAAAATGCTTAAAGCAGTAAATGATGACGGAGTGACCATTTGCAAAAATCGTAGACACAATACCTTCACAATGGAGTAAGGCATGGCCTTTGTTTGGTATTTATAAAAACTTATTACGTACTACCTCCGTCCCAAATTGAGTTGCAAAATTGACTTTTCTTGGTCAAACAGTTGCATTTTGTTCACTTAATTAGGACGTCAAATTTTAATTATATTCTAATTTTGAGTGTAGAACTTTGAAGATATTTTAATGTAGTTTTTGAATATGTACATTTTAATTATTAAAAATTGAATTAATTATCCATATGGAGAGTTGACTTTTATTATTGGTTGACCAAAAAATGTTGACTTTGCAAAACAAATTGGGACGGAGGGAGTAGTATATAAGGCATGTACTCATTATTGAGGATATTGGTATATATGACTTGATGAACAAGTTTGAGATTTGGTGTTAAATCATGCATAAGTAAACTACTCCTGGCTCTTATAGGTTGTTACAATTTATCATATTTGGATTTTGTTAGAATACTTGATAAATGATGTATGCTATTAACTTGAAGCTGTTATCTGTTTAAGTGGAGGTTATAAACTCTTGGATACCACAAGTTGTTCACACATCCCTTCTTTACTGTGTGTTATATAAACAATTTAAAATGTATTTGTTATTATCTTTATATATATTTATTTTTTCGTAATTCCTTTTACTAACTTCTGATGTGTTTATTAATTTCATGTTTGTTTATTTTTTCTCTTTATTTTTCTCGCAGGGACATACTATCTAGTAGTGATGAGTGCCGTCTTTATGAAGATCACGGCTCCTGAATCAGACATAGACAATGGAGTCGTTTATTGTTTTTTCAAATCCTTGATCAATCACAAGCTTTTTGAGATGTATTTTAGATTTCTAGTTCATTTCCTACATTGTAAATTAAGTTTACTACTATCAATATGGATATAAGTATTCTTGTAAGATGTTGTTGCTTGTATACTTGTATAGTGATAAAACTAAACTTTCTTCAATGTAAAATGTTTAGTACCTTGATATTATTGTATATTGAAATGTTATTATATGTGATCTGCATAACATATAAAATGAATCTTAAAGCCGTCTATTTAGTATTAACTGTATTAATGTCGAATGAGAAATGTATGCTACATAAGCTTATAAAGAATGTTGCTTAAAACGGTATGGAAGTGTTACATAAATAAAAAATTGATGTTGCCCAAAGTCAATGTTGTGTGTTGCATTTTGTTTGAAAAAGTGTTACATAAGATACAAGTTGAATAATTGAAAAAAGTGTTGCATTTGAGTTATTTTTGCAACATTAATATAAAATGTTACATAAAATGTTAAAAAGCGTTGCATATGACTTTATGCAACGAGACCTGAAGTAACACACATATAAGTGTTACATTAGCCTTTTGTAACACATTAACAATGTAACGTAACATTTTAGAGGCGTTGCAAAAGGTCCATTTTGTTGTAGTGAAATATGATGGCATGATGGTTGTTTTAACCATAAATTTTATTGTGATTAATGTACTTTTACTTCATGTAAAGAAGTCATGAAAGGATAAAAGTGACATTTTGATATTAAAGTCAAATTATACTTGGATGAGGAATTAAATTGAGATGAACAAATGAATATGAATTAAGAATTTGGTTGTATTTAGGTCAAATGACTAGTATTGAAATACTAGTCGGAAGGATAGTTCGAATAATCGTTTGAACTAATCCTAAGATATTAAATTGTGGTGAGTACGCCCCAAGTGACCTTAAGGGATAAATTTAAAGATGGACTATAGAGCTCCAAGTTACATTAGGAGTAGGCCTTAAGGGTTACTCAAAATGAATGGAGTCTAGACTAAGAGATTACTTAGAGATTAGATAATGTGACTATGAGAGGAGCTCTAGCACGTAGTAGTATGACTATGAGTCGAGCTCTAGCAAAATGTAATATGACTATGAGCCGAGCTCTAGCAAAATGTAATATGACTATGAGCCGAGCTCTAGCTTTATGTAGTATGACTACGAGCCGAGCTCTAGCTTTATGTAGGATGACTATGAGCCGAGTTCTATCTTTATAAGGTATGACTATGAGCCTAGCTCTAGCTTTATGTAGTATGACTATGAGCCGAGCTCTAGCATGAAAGAACATGGGTTAACTATAATATAAGAACACCCTAGATTGAGGGTCTTAGAAGTTGAAACATTGATTATACTTAGTATAGTTGTCATTGTACTTTTCAAATGCTTCAAAGTACTGACCTCCCCTTCACGGGGGAGGCCACCTCACAGTTTCAGGTAGAACTTAAAGGTTGCTACCATTGCCATTGATTCGTAGAGATTCAAGGAGAGAAGACACCTTTCGTGTTACCTCCGTTTCTGTTTTAAAAACAATTACATTTAATGCTATGGATATTATTTTCCGAATAACTATTTGAGGGCTTGCATGCCCATGTTTGCCAAGTGTGGCTTGAACACTTGTAATATTATTTCCGTTGCTTTAAAGAATGATTTGCATTATGCTTGTTTATGGATGTACTAAGTGTGAATGATATTCCAGACGCCTAGTATGAATGTGTTGGACTGCAGTTGACTATTCGTACTGTACGGCGGGTTGTTGACGTGACCGGAAGGTCCGGGGCGTGACACGTTGTGCTATGTGTATATGGCAGAAGGTCCCAGGCACAGAATACACTACATCGACATTTTTTGTCTGTGCAATGAACTAAGTGTCTTTGTGTTATGTGTATATGACAGAAGGTCGCAAGTAGAGAATACACTACACTAACATTCTTTGTTAGTGCAATGAATTAAGTGTTTGTGTTGTTATGTGTATATGGCAAAAGGTCCCAAGCACAGAATACACTACACTGACACTTTTTTGCCCCACTAGTTTTGGTGGTCTTCCCAAAAGACATTACACAACCGTGGCTCTTCATCCAAGTCAAACGTAAAGAAAAAACTTGGACATTGAGCTTTCATTTTAATAAAAAAAAACCTTGTATGGGCATTGCATCCACATCTCCTAATCTAAGTTGTCGAACTTTTTCTATGTAGTTCCTAGTGTCCTTTTCAATGAAATGAAGTTGCTCATGTCCTCCGACTTCTACAACTGCTGAATTGAAAGTTTTATGGAGTGGTATTTCGACAATGTCATTTATTTCGAGTTTGTGCCTCATTTGCATGGTCAAGTTTCTATTACAACGGAAAAATATGGACATTGTCGGACTCATAGGATGACTATGGTTTAAAAACACTTGTGATATTACCCATGATCCCGCATAATCTTTCTTTACTCTTATTCTCCGCTTGAGCACTCAACTACAAACGCGATCTAGCTCCCTTCTTTATCCTTCCTTGAAGTCCGAACTCTAACAAGAAAGCCAACACTCTTGGCATACTTTATGTATAAATCATAAACTGCATCTTTACAAGGAAACTTCATGTCTGTCTTTGGAATGCTTTCACATTCATCACCATTGTTATCTCCATCTGTTTACATAATTAATTAATTATGTTATGCTCAAGTAATATTATAACACCCATCTTTAAAAAACTAAGATAGGGGTAAACTTTTTATAGCGACTAGCTCCACCGCTTTCAAGACCCCTTACCCCAGAAATCCAACTTTAGCTTGGCCCTACGGGTTAGTATACACCGCTTGGCCGTACCACTTGAAGGGTTTTTTGGGGGAGCATAGTTCCACTGGTCCTAGTGGGTTTCGAACATGAGACCTCTCCTATGGAAGGGTAACCTCACAACCAGCGAGGCTGGAATGCTCGGTTGCGACAAGGTCTGTAACGACCATCCCCAAAACAGTCATTACGATACTCAAACTAAAAAGGGACTCGATACGTAAAGCAGAAAAAAAGATACAAAGCCTCGAGAGGAGACTTTATTCCTTATAGACATAATCAAACCTTACAACCATACGAAAGGTATCCAAAAGAAAACGTCTTTAAAACTGCTACACCTGATCAGAATTTCAAAAATATTTAACAACCCTTTAAAGTACCAACGTACTAAAACAAAACATAACAAAGAGATAGATCTTCTCCGTTAGCCCATCCGAAACCTTGTCACCGGCTCCTTACATTCTCTCAGGATTTTGTGCTTCGTTTATTACCTATACATGAGAACATAAGACAACAAAATTCTTGTAAGCAATAATGCTTAGTATGTCACCATTTCATCCACTAAAATATATAGGAGTCTTAGCTAATCATAAACAGATACACATGCTGAATTACACCACACATGTATCATATCACACATAAGATGCACATAACCTCACATAGGTGTTCATGTATCAAACCCAAGAGGTTTTGTTGTTCATCATTCTTTCTTCTCATCTTGTTCCTTGAATTTATGGGCCCGTAGCTCGTGTCCTGGTCTCTCGCAGATGACCTCATCAGGTAGCTAACCCGCAGCCCATCAGAAGCAACCTCAGGACTCCCCGCGGAAGGATATCCCGCTATGCTCAGTGCTCAGCTCAGGTAGTTACTTGGGGGCACCGCTACCCTGTAACATTACTTATCTTTCATTACTTTCATTATCATCATAACTTCCTTTCATTGTTGGTCCATATGAACCCAACCCAAAATCAAACATAGAACTTGAATACCTTACCTTTGATAGTTTAATAACTCCACAATTAATACCACTTGTCAATGGATACATATAACTTGAAATTCACATGTCTCATGCCATACGATTTCAAATGTCCAAGCACATATATCAAATTCACAATTAGCTAATCTTCCATACTTTATTTAGAACTATCATGTATAGGTGGTGGTGACTTACCTGATTCTTGCGGAGTATTTACTCTTATGTGTGCATGTCAAGCATCCACGAGCAACGGTTCTTCGATGAGCATCTATATATATGATTTACACTTGATCAACATAATTTCACATTTACTCAAACTTAAATCCATGTCTTTAGAAAAATCCCTAGACTTAAAGATGAGGGGAAATTCACAAATCAGCCCCTACGAGTGAGAAAACTACCAAATTCCTACAACAAATCGAGTATAGCTTCGTCGCTTTCGGTCACATCTCCATCGACCATCAAATATGCTAGGAAACCATCCATAATATTTTAAGAAAAAATATAACAAATACAAATATGTGGTATTAGCTAACTTTGTCATAAGATAAATGTATGAAATAAATGTGTAAAAGTTAAAATGATATATGCTAAATTTGTATTTTTCATGTCTAAATTATTTATTTATATCCTAAAAATGAAGAGTGAAAAAAAATACAAAGTATTTATATATATCACAAGTTGTTCGGTCTTCGGTTCTATTTACGGTTTTTCGGGTATAAACCAAACTAAACCATTTGGTTTGAGCAAATTATTACCAAACGGTTTACTTAAGTAAATCCAAGCCAAACCAAACCAAACCATCAATTTTCAGTGCGATTCGGTTCGGTCAAACCAAACCATTTTGCCCAGCCTTAGTGTATACCCTGGGTTAAACTCTGAGGTACACCATATATAAACCCTTTTTTACTGCTTTCTTTACCCTCCTCTCGCACAACCCTCCCCTCCCAACACACGTTTCTTCCTCTAGCACATCCCTCCCCTCTCTTCGTTTATCTTCTCCCTGCCTTTGACTTTTTTGTACTCTACCTTTATGAAAAGATATTTGGCAATAACAATAGCAAATTGCATTTATATTTTTTACATGATTCATTTGAATAAAATTGTAAATATTACAACATTTGTACCACTAACTCATTTAGTTTTGTTTGAATATTTTATGTTATATTATAAATGCTAATCAACTATAAATTTTTTTTGTTGTGAGAAGTGAATATGTTTTCTAGTGATCGAAAAGATATTAGAAGTTTTAATATTTTAGCGCTAGTTGTTGGCTTTGGTCTATCCTTCGTTTAAGCTATTGAGTGTTGGGCCTGCCTTGGCTTGACCAGCCCTTAGGTAGTGTTTGCAAGTTGCAACTTCTGCTTTAAAAAAAGTATTTTTGGAGATGTAAGGAAAAAGTGATTAGTAGTAAAAGTTGATAGTATTTGAGAAAAAAGTGATTTTGAAAAGTAAAAGTTGGTAGTGGTTGGTAACATAGTGCTTTTTGTGTAATATAAAAGGGAAAACACTTTTCACACTCAAGCCGAGAAAAAGTAAAAATTGGTAGTGTTTGGTAAATAAGTGTTTTTTAAGTCAAAAGTTGAGAAATGCTTTTTTTAAGCTGTTGCAAACACTCACTTAGTTTTTTCCTGAATTCAAACGAAGTTCTTTGACTTAAAAAAAATAAATGTTGCGCTTTTCCTCAACCAATCGTCCTTGTCCAGCGGCTATCCTCCAGAGTCCAGAAGCAAAAACGGCCGTCCAAGCTCGCCCGAAATAATGAAATGGACCAGTCTGACTGCTACCTAATAAGGATGTAATCTGTCCCAAATCAAAACTATACGAGACCAATTCATATCAGAGCAGGCCAGACATAGGTAGTTATAAAAAAACAAAGCGACCAGACATTACCAGATCAGACTAAACCAATTAAGACTAGATCAGACTTGATCAGCAAATTACAATCCAATTAAAAGCATCCTAATTTTCACTATGGTAAACCGAACCAAAATCGAACCAAAAACAAACTAAAACACAAATGGTTTTTGTTTGGTACAAAATCTCTCAAACTGAACAAAATGAAATCGAACCGAAACCTAAAAAACTGAACCGTAAACGGAATTATCCACCCAAACTTTTTATTATTTCCGGTTGCTGACTTGTCATTTAAGCAAAGTTGGTGAAACATTTTAACCGCGATTATTTCTTGACCTCTTGCTCTGATCTGGTATTTACTGCCCTACTTCATCGCCCCTTCATTTTTTCCTGGAAATTTTGAAGAAGAAAATATACGGAGTATGCATGAAGATTGAATTACAAAAAGATCACACCTTACCTATTATTGTAGCTTTTAGCCTTTTGATTTTCAAATCATTTATTATTATTCTAATACATTTGAGTTTATAATAAATTGCACACCTAGCTTGTTCCTTACATCACGTTCTTAGCAATTCCACAACCGGAGCCAAATTTACAGGCTGTTTTCTTCATCAACAGCTATGAGGATTGATGGGCCATGTGAATATTAATGGCAATTAGCAGGAGTTTGGAGCTTCTCCACCATGTCCAGGTGAGACCGTAAAAGCCATCCTTTTTCTCGCATTGGTTAATTTACATTCACAATCTTTTTTTCTTGGTATCCACGATGATGACGGAAAATTAAACATTCTTTTTAAGGCGTATTTTTAATTTCTTTTGTACCCAATGGGGATAGATCAGAAATGTTTCTGACTCGATTGTGAATTTTATAAAATCTAAAAAAGATTGCATTGATGGAATTTGGGATTTTGTATTACATGTATACTCCATGTTTTCATTATCCTTTGAGATAATAATTATTTGTGTTTATTGTCTCCCTTTTGTAGAAAATTGCATTTGTTGATTTGGGTTTTTGAGGGGAGAAAGAAGAGATTTTTGCATTATTAGATCTTATAGATTGCAAAATAAAAGACTCTAAAGAAGGAAAGGGAGAAATTCCGGCAAGATGGAGATGCCCTTGGTGGCTCCCCGGAAGAAGATGACGAAACAGCTGACCGGGAAACGTGAGGATACAGTATTGCATTCTTCAGCGAGAGCCGGAAACATTGGGACAATAAGAGAGACGATTGGGAAGACAGGAGGAGGGATAGAATTGGAAGAGTTGCTAATAAAGCAAAACTCAGCAGGAGAAACAGCACTTTATGTGGCTGCAGAATATGGGTATGTTGATTTGGTTAGAGAACTGATCACATATTATGACCTTGCGGCTGCTGGGATCAAGGCGAAAAATGGCTTTGATGCCCTCCACATTGCTGCCAAACAAGGCGATTTAGGTACTCCAATACTCTTCACTATTTAATGACTTAATTAGCTTATTAGCTTTATAGTTGGGATTAAGGGGTTGTATCTGGTGTGTGTGTGTACACACTCTTAGATATTTGTAATCCATAACGAATACGTCATATGCAAAATTGGCCCCTACAATATAATTTTTGAAGCGCTGACCCTCTAATACCACATTTCTGGTTTCACCAATGCTTATTCTTCTTAAGAGTACACAAATTCTTTTTAGGGGAAGGTAGGTTGGATTTGGATTCAAATGAAAGTTGGTTATTTTCCTTACATGAATGAATGGGTAACTTTATGAAGTACAGGGGTATAATAATAATTCCACATGAGGTGTGTTATCCATGGGATGACTGGTGGTGTTCCCTCTTGCATTACTGACAGTAGTAATATGTGCCAATTTTTGTTGAAGAGATGGTGAAGGTACTAATGGAGGCTCACCCGGAGCTTTCAATGACGGTTGATATGGCAAACACAACCGCTTTACACACGGCAGCAACTCAAGGGCATATAGAGGTGGTGAATTATTTGTTAGAGATAGAGAGCAGCCTTGCTGCCATAGCTAAAAGCAATGGCAAAACTGCTTTGCATTCGGCTGCTAGGAACGGGCATGTCCATGTTGTAATGGCCATCTTGAGTAAGGAACCAAGTCTAGTTACTCGGGTGGACAAGAAAGGTCAAACTGCCCTTCACATGGCGGTCAAAGGGCAGAATCTCAAGGTTGTTGAAGTACTGATTCACGCCGATCCTTTATCGGTCAACATGGTTGATACCAAGGGCAACACAACTTTGCATGTAGCCGCTAGAAAGGGCAGAGCCCAGGTTTATTATCCATTCTATATTCTCTTATACTCTTGTCCAATAAATGTATGTGTATGCTTGTGTGTGTGACTGTCTGTCTATATGGTATACTCTTTGAAATATGCCCTCCATATTCCATTGTTTACTACAATAGGGTTTGACACAACATTTAAGGGAAATGAATAGTAGGGGTAGTGAATAGTATAGAAAAAATAAAAGAAGAGGTGGAAATGTATGAAAGAGAATATGAAAAATAGAAAAATCAAGGGTGATGAGTATATTTAAAGGGAAACCTTACCAAAAATGGAAAGTACAGCAAAAAAAAGTATTTCACGAAAACGAAAGTGTAGCAAACAGAAAAGAAAAAAAAAAGGAAGGAGCATATGTTTTATTATTTGACGGGTGAAAAAAGTTCAAAAAATATCTATGCCGCTGTAGCACAGAAGCGACTTTTCCAGGTAAAATTGTAGAGTTAAAGAGAACAGACACTATTCCCGCTGTATTGTAGCTAGTATTTGATTTGATGTTATCATTGAATATAGACTTCTTCAAATATGTTTTAAAGTAGATTAGAAGATTCAGTCATTTCATTTAAATTATTTGCCACCAGCTAGTTGTTATGAATATTTGTTGAGACCAATTACTTAGTTGGGGCAATGCATGCAGATTGTGAAGATGTTATTGGGACAGAACCAAATGGACACAAGAGCAGTGAACAGGTCAGGCGAGACTGCACTTGACACAGCAGGCAAAATGGGGCACGCTGACATAGAAGGATTGCTGAGAGAGCACGGGGTAGAGAGTGCCCGGGCCCTGAAGCCATCATCAACGGCCACAAACCCTGCTAGGGAACTGAAGCAAACGGTGAGTGACATAAAGCACGAGGTCCACTACCAGTTAGAGCACAGCCGGCAGACAAGGAGGCGGATACAAGGGATTGCAAAGCGCCTTAACAAGATGCACGCGGAGGGACTAAACAACGCGATAAACTCGACGACGGTGGTGGCAGTGCTCATAGCCACAGTGGCCTTTGCTGCCATATTCACGGTGCCCGGGCAATACGTGGATGACCCAGATGACATCCCGCCAGGCCACTCGCTTGGGGAGGCCAACATAGCACCCCAGGCACCATTCATGATCTTCTTTGTCTTCGACTCTGTAGCGCTATTCATCTCGCTCGCGGTGGTGGTTGTGCAGACGTCTGTTGTGGTGATAGAGAGCAAAGCAAAGAAGAAGATGATGGCCATCATAAACAAGCTGATGTGGCTGGCATGTGTCCTCATCTCGGTTGCTTTCCTGGCGCTCTCCTTTGTGGTCGTTGGGGAGCACGAGAGGTGGTTGGCCGTTGTGGTCACCATCATAGGGACAACCATATTGGCCACCACTTTGGGGACGATGTGTTATTGGGTGATCATGCATAGGATTGAATCGTCGTCCATCAAGAGGAATATCAGCTCTGTGCAGGCCAGCAGGTCCAAGTCTTTCTCGGGCTCTGTCTCCGACTCTGAGCTTCTCCACAATGATTTCAAAAAGATGTATGCTATTTAGTGCCACTGTGCAAGCAATCAACAATAACATGTCTATATTTCCTTAATGATGTGGAGCAGTGACAAGGTAGAATATTGAGACTACTTGAACACTGTATAAGGTTGCAGGCGCAAACATCTTGTGAATCATTTGGAACTTTGATACATACATATATAGAGAGACTTTGTTGTTGAAACTAAAAACGTAGGATTGAACAATTTAAACCAAAATTAAAACTAAATATTCACCAGCACTGGTGTAAAGCAGTTACCGGACTTACCGCAGAGAGGAAAGTGATCCAAATGGGAGTTCTGATTCAACTTTTCGAAATAAAAATAGAACAAAAAACGGTCCATCTGATTCTACTTGGAGGAACTACAACCAGTTAGGGCCAGTTTCATATACCAATTCTAGCCCAGGACTAAAAAAACAAGCACCACTTCAGTTTCTTTACCTGACTGATTCCAGTCTAGTTCCAAAATTGGAACTGTATTCGGCTATGTAATTGGAGTTGGGATCTATGTACCTTTTCTGTTTGGCATTGTTTAGACACCGTTGACACTGATGACATGCAGTGTTTTGTTTACGAAATAAGGAAAGGGGGCATTTTTATTAGATGGACCGAAAAAAAAAGTGAGATGTTTATTTTGGGACGGGGGTAGTATTATATTACTACAAGGTGTTTGAAATGTAGGTATGTAAAAATATATTAGACCAATTAGTTTATATATTAATCAAATCACTCCACAAAGTGAAGAGAAAGATATTAGGCGGGTTGCCCAGCCATACCGAATTTTAATTTTATCAAATATCGATCTCATCAAAGATCAGCAACAGGCTCACCCAAGCCGATGATGATCGACTGTCAAGAGTAAAGATGTTGGACTTAACTGAAATGGTTTATGAATTATAGCGCCTTATTATAAATATTGTTTTATATGTGGTTATTTCAATAATCTTCTATTGTTTTATGAAAGCTACTAAAGACACTTAAGCAGAAATCAAGAAAGAAATACAAAAATAGAAAGTGCTAAGGGAATTCGTTGCTAGAAATAGCTACTCCATAATTTGAATTACATGTTGCCTTTTATAGGCGCTTACAAATGATAACTGTCAAATATAATAATGATTGATAAATTACAAAACTAATACGAAGTTAAATACATAACTAATCAGTGCATTGATTGTCTGGTGTTACTGAGTCCAGGTTGACAGATCAGATGCTTGAGCTCCCTTCTGCTAAACTGGACAGCAAGCTCCCCGCTGAGCTGGAGGCAGGCTCCTGGCCGGACTGGAAGGTTGGCTCTCCGCTGGACTGGAGGCAGGCTTCCCTTTAGGCTAGAAGGTTGAGGATGTTTTTACTTAGACTGTTTTCAGTCCCAGACCAGACCAGACTAGATTTAAATAGACCAGACCAGAACACAGTTAAACAGACCACACCAGACCTCTGTATTTATAAAATACAAAGAGACCGGACATTTACCAGACCATATCATACCAGTTCAGATCCGACCAAACCTAAATAGACCAGACCAGACCAGACTTAAACAGATCAGACCAGACTAGCATATTACAGTCTAGGCAAAAACATCCTGACAAGACGTCTAAGGGCTAATACCGTAGTATAGCGTAGTAGAGTTCGTATCCACAGGGAAATGAGCTTTTCGCGTATGTGTAAGCGTAATAAATAAAAGTAAACGGAAGAGGGAATTAGATATTTTGATAATTGAGAAAGCAAATAAAATACTTAAATGAGTGAAATAAAATATCAAAGGTAATTAGTCTTGGTTTTGCTTTTATCCACTTAATGAAATG
This sequence comes from Cuscuta epithymum, assembly GCA_945859915.1. Lineage (NCBI taxonomy): Eukaryota > Viridiplantae > Streptophyta > Magnoliopsida > Solanales > Convolvulaceae > Cuscuta > Cuscuta epithymum. The sequence continues at coordinate 1,091,046 of CAMAPF010000959.1, read as the reverse complement.
TTCGTCGATCCCGATTATATCTTTAACTATCTTCCTCTCGAATACTCTATCGAGGAGTATATCCAGTTCATCGAGGATAGTTATTAATAACGAGACACGTTCATTAATAAAACTTACTACCGAATTAATATAAAACACACGCCGTATATTTACTCGATAGTAGCAATAAATTCAAGATGAAAACGATTGAAATTGATAACCTCAACACAAGCGGTTTATTGGTTTAATCAATATAATTAATTCCCCTTAGATTATTAACCATGAGACGCATGCATTAATAATCCAAGTTTACTACCGTGAAAAGATCGAACGATTAACAAACGTATTCGTCGATCGATTCTAGTAATAATTAATATATGAGACAAAACTAGTTGATCCTTTAAGTAATGCTCAAAATATTAAAATGAAATATGAATAAGAATTAATTAATATTCAAGGAAGAATATTAAAGAAGATATAAATCCTACTATAACTAAAGTCAAGATGTTAACTAATTGTCATTTTAGTAACACTCCCCAACATTAATATAGAGGAAGAAAATAAATACTACTCTAACTAATGTCGAGATGTTAACTAATTGTCATCTTAGTAACACTCCCCAACATTAATATAGAGATATTATTAATGGAAAAATTAATATTCAAGGAAGAAGATTAAAGAAAATAACTCACAACATACAATTCATTAAGTTTCAAAGTAGCAAAACCAAGATGAGACTACCTAAATTACAAAAATAATAAAGTGTATATGAAAGAGGGGATTAAATTGGTATCTAAAATAGGAAGGAAAGAGGTGTTTTTATAGGAGAAGTGAGGTGGTTGGGTCTAAGACATAATCTGATTTTCCCATGTTCACTTGCTTTATTTGATCTCTTATGATCTCCGGGTCAAATCATATCCGATTTTCACATTTCTTTGTTCTCCATGAAGCTTTCTCTTGTCTCCAATGCTCCTTCCTTATGCTCCCAACCTTCTTCCTCTTCTTTTCATCATGTTTTTGCTTACATATCAAAATATCTTAATATCTTCTAATTCTACTTTAATTTTAGAAGATAAAGATTACACCGTAATTGTACAAAAGCTAAGTAAACATAATGTAAAACCATTCTAAAATGTGGTGTTTATGCACTACTAAATAGTACACATCACTTTCACTCTGGTGGACTTCCACTCAGATGGGCCTCCGCTCCTTGATGGGCTTGATCGGTCGGGTCGGGCTGAACTCTTAGCTATCCGGCCCACTTGTCGCTCTGGCTTGGTGAGTTAGTGGACCCGAGCTTGGGCCTGTTAGTCCAGGTTTTGAGTTCGGACTCGCGGGTCCAACTTTGGGGCCTGGTTCGATTAGGCTCTAGGCCTAGGGGTAGTATAAATAGAAGTTGAAGCCTAAAATGTCATTTGTGTAATTCATTCTTCCCTACTGCAACCCAAAAGCATTCTACAAACTCTTCTCTTCACTTTAATTTAATAGATAGTACCATTCATCTTCTTCAACTACCTTCTTGATAATTAAATCTCAATATGGTATCGGTTTAGCCTAAATTCGATCTGCTCATCTAAATATTTCCACACTCTGGCCTCAGGATAATATATGAAACCTTCAAATGCGACAACTTCAATATCCGGAAGAAATCAATGGTCATGGCGTTCACGGTCAAGAACAATATGGCTTTCTTGGATGGCCCAATCTCACATCCTTCCAATGATGACAATGTTCAATACTCAACATGGTATCAATGCTCTCCTTTTGTCCTGGCTGGTATACTTGATTTCTCCTGCAATTCATATTATTTTCCTGTATTTTACAGGTGTTAAAGACCTGTAGGATGGAATTAGTCTTCGCTCTATAAAAAGTTATGGATCGGACCTCTTGTCTTTCACCTTTAGAAACACTCAGTAATATTTTTCAAAGATCTACGTTCATCACTGCCTACTACAATATGTTCAAAGGTTTTTGGGATGAGTATTGTGACTATAGACTCATCCCTTCATGTACTTGTGGTAATTGTACTTGCAATATAAATGAAACTTATCACAAATTCATTCAGACAGAATTGGTCCATTAACACATCCATTATATACGGGACGAAAATGGTTTAAGTTTTCAACATTTTCCTCCTTCAATTTACCCATTGAAAGAAAAAATAGAGGGGAGCTACAGTTCGAAAAGTAGAGGGAAGATACGGTACGTAATTTTAAATTATATACAGTTTTCACCTACAAATACACCATTCATTACAAAACAACTCTACATTAATTACTCAATTTTGCACCTTCATCTTCATTAATGCCTATCAATCCAAATACACATCCACAATGAAACAGGATACCAAATGAGAAAAGTAAGCGGATCAAAGATTTTTTATGAAAACATTGAAGGTGCAGGCTGACTACAGCGTGGGGAGATAAAAAAAATGCACTAAAGCTCAAAGTATCGACACGAGCTATTTACAGAATTTGGATTATTGTAAAGACTGTGACACAGTGGGGACCGGGGATGTCATCAATGTCAGTCACAAATTAACTGGAAATGTGGGAAGAAAAAGAGTGTAAGTCTCACTTCAATCTTTCAAGGACATACCTTTAAGCAAAAGGACAAATATCATGTCTTCCTTTCATGCTCTAGCAATTTTAAGAAATAATTTTCACATAATCAACCAGAGGGGGCAAATAAAAGCACATACAAGAACCATTAAACCTTTCTTGAGAGAACACAACAACTAACAAGGTGTATTTTTTGCTTGAACTACCGTATCCCATCTTCTGTACCAGAATATCCCACTTTTCAAGGTTTTGGTGCATACATTCATATAGATGAAAATGGTTTAGTTTGAGTAAAGTTATGACTATATGGTATTTGCATGGAGAGGAACCCCCAGATAAGCATGCAAAATCAAAGGTAATGTTCTTGTGTGCATTCGGAAAGCCAATATTCGGTGGTTTGGGGGGAAGTGATATTTGATGGCAAGATTGGGATTTGGCCATTTGTGGAACAAGTACTGGCCAAATAATACAATGCAAACTAAACCAATCCTGTCAGTCACAAAAAGTGCTTACAAGGACACCTTAGTAACACATGTTATTCTAGCAATCAAATTAAAGCAAAGTGGCCAATACAATTAAGAAGGCATGTGATCATCTAACAAGATAATGTTAAAACACACAAGATGAATGATTTGTTCATCCAGTTACAAAAGATGGTTGGGATATTAAACTGGTCATGTAACCTGTAACACTGCCCCCAAGTATTTGTACTTTATTAATTTGTTTATTGAACCTTGAGAAATGAATGAACACATTTTACGTGGTTGTAAATTTTTATCATTTTATTTATGTGAATAGTAAAATTCACATGGGGCCCACACCAGAAGTGGGGGCCACCCGACATTCTCAAGACCACATATTATATTCATCTATGTTGAGCTAATATTTATATGATGGTGGATATCCATGTTGGGCCATAGAAATTATGTGAGTTAACAGTTGTACATATAAAGCCCATTTATCGGTATTGGAATACTAATAGATAAAAGCCATAATAAATTATGGAGACCACTAAATTAAAAGTGGGGAACTTATATTCATTTGATTAGCCAATAATAATTGGAAGAATGATGAATATTTCATTTGGCCCGATAAAATGAAATTTAATTCAAACAGTCTGGAAAATACAACTTTCGGAATCGAATGTACATTCGGGGACACAAAGCGATGACCACCCAAATAAGTGGGGGAGATCCCACGTTTTTAGGCTTACACTCTGCAAAAACTCCATTTTTATCCACCATGCACGCACCAAGCTAAGGGAGGAAGCAGGAAGGAAAAAGAGAAGAGAAAAGAGGAGTTTAGGTGGGAAAACTTGTGGTTAACAAGGTAATGACGTCATTAATTCCATTTCTTCTATTTAATCATATTTCATACTCCTAGGGTAGTTCTACACGTTTAAAAGTGTAGAACGGGGTTTGAAAGGAAGTTCTAAGTCCAAGAACGGACTTAGAGAACAAAGTTGACGGGTTCGTCGGAAAATAACCTTTTAGAGGTTATTTGTGTTGATATGGGTTTTATGATGATAAAACCTTGATATTAACTTGTATAATGTATTTCAAGAACTTTCACGGAGTGGAAATAGTCGCCGGAATTGTCGTCGGAGCTTGTTAAAGTTCGCCGGAGTTTCGCCGGAGCTCAATAAGGAAGGCTAGTTATTCATAAGCTTCGGTAAGGTGAGAAGACGGCTATATGCCTCATAACTTTTGCGTGAGGCATGAGATTACCTAAATTAATCAAGAATATGTTTTATGAATTGATTAATGTTATCAAAGCATGTGATATGTCATATTAGAGAATATAACATTATTGAAAAGCATGATAAGTAAGTTTAATTAGTGAAAATATTATAAATTGATGTGCATGATGTTCCAAGAACCCTAATAGGTATTTTTGGATTAAGGACGTCAAGAAGTACATGCATGTAAAGTTTCACGGTAATCGGACTTCGTTTGGGCGGTAAAACGGGCGTCGACCGCCAAGTCAACTGTTGTACCCGACCGGGTAGTGGCAAATACCCGACCGGGTATTAACTGAAAATAGCCTCAGGGGATACTGCCTTCTATACTCGACCGGGTATAGGTGGTTACTCGACCGAGTACTGGGTTTTACACCCAACGGTCAGATTTGAACGAATATAACGTGGGTCGTTCGGGTGGGACTCGTCCACGTTGATTATTAAGGATTATTTTATGGCTAGATATTGTGCATAGTTAAAGGAATGAAAGGTTATCCATATCCAGGTTAGGGTTTGGTAAGGAATAAGGTTGGGGTTGAGTATCCCCGGGACGGTAAATGATCTTGAAACTCGGTTGGGGTTGAGTATCCCCGGGACGGTAAATGATCTTTAAACTCGGTTGGGGTTGAGTATCCCCAGGACGGTAAATGATCTTGAAACTCGGTTGGGGTTGAGTATCCTCGGGACAGTAAATGATCCTGAAACTCGGTTGGGGTTGAGTATCCCCGGGACGGTAAATGATCCTAAAACTCAGTAGGATATTATGAATGTAAAATGTAGCTTGTGAGCTAGGCATTCGGGAATGGATGGGAAAGGTCGAGTAAGTACCTTATCTCTAAAAGACTCTTTAAATGAAGAAAACATACGGGTCAAGTATTTTACAAGTATATACGGTATGTATCATCTTGTGGATGGGGTAACAATGGTTACACATACATATATGTAGCACCCTATTTTTGGGTCTCGTGTCTGAAACATTAGTTATTCCTCATATAGCCTGCTTGTCACTAGTACTTTCTATGGAGTACTGACCCCTTCGAGGGCCTCACATTTTTCAGGTTAAGGCTAGAGTCCTATTCCTACACCTTTGCCTAAGGTGATCATCAAATAAGGAAGACGTGATTCGTGCTTCATTCTTATTTGAAACTATGTAATTGCTCATGGATATTGAAACAATGTTTTCTATTAGACTATTGAAGGGCCTGCGTGCTCATGTTTGCCACGTGTGGCTAATTATCAAGGGAGGACCCAAACACGGGTGTATGCAATGACCAAGGCAGATGCTCGGGCCAACCCAGACTCCATTGCAGGTAACCCCTTGATTACACATGCATTTTTCATTTACTTAAGAGTAAAATGTGCATAAAACATGTAACACCCGATCGGGTACCCCTATAGACCCGACTAGGTATGGGCGATTTTTTTCGGTTTCGAAGTGTGTACTCGTTCGGGCGAGTTTGGCAGAACCTTTCACTTTTGGCACCTCCAGCAATACCTGATCGGGTATGGTTATATACCAGATCGGGTATGAGTATTTTTTTCGTTTTCGAATTGTGTACTCGATCAAACGTTCATGGCAGAAAATTTTGATATTTTCGGCCATACCCGACCGGGTATAGGGTCTTACCCGACCGGGTATAGGTAGTTTGTTCGAGTTCTAGGAGTGTACTCGACCGGGCAAAATTGGCAGGAAGTTTTTCCTTAAGGGCTCGGGTAATACCCGACCGGGTATAGGGTCTTACCCGACCGGGTATAGGGTAACGTAATATTAGGCTGGAACTTTTTTGTTCAGTCCTTTTCAGTCGGGACGTTGGGTAGTGTGTCTTACATGGCTTATATATAGAAACGCTAAAGATCAACGGTAGACGTGCAAGAATTCTCATCAACACCGGGGCACAACGTTCATTTATGAGCGAAGCGTTTGCCGAGGGATTGGACGTGCCTTTAGTAGCAATGGTGCAACCTTTGTTGGTCTCTACACCGTTGGGAGATGATGTGGAAAGGAAACACTATTATCCTTCATGTAATGTGGAGATAGGGGAGCACCGTCTAACGGGTGACTTTGTGCCATTAGATATGCTCGAGTTTGATGCTATACTTGGCATGGATTGGCTTGAAAAACATCATGCAAAAGTAGATTTCTACACTAAGGTGTTAGAACTAGAAAATGGTGAGGGAAATACTCTATGCTTCGAGGGAGATAGAGGGAAATTCAATCCTTGTATCATATCAGCCATAAGAGCGAGGCATATGATGAAGAAAGGATATCAGGCTTACTTATCCTATGGCATAGGCAAGGAAGGCAAAGGAAAGAGTCTCACAAAAGTGAGGGTGGTGAGCTATCCAGAAGTTTTCCCTGAAGAACTCCCGGGACTCCCACCAGATCGGGAAATTGAGTTTGCAATTGCAGTAGAACCAGGCACAAAACCCATCTCGATTCCTCCATATCGGATGGCACTGGCTGAACTTCAAGAGTTGAAGGTTTAATTAGAAGAGTTACTAGATAATGGGTTCATTAGGCCGAGTCATTCGCCATGGGGGGCACCAGTTCTTTTTGTAAAGAAGAAGGATGGCACCAGTTCTTTCGGAACCGAATGTACACTCGGGGACACAAAGCGATGACCACCCAAATAAGTGGGGGCGATCCCACGTTTTTAGGCTTGCAAATGGAGAGGGGAACCGCACCTTTAGGCTGCTGAAAGGGAGTGAAAAGGATTGGAGACAAAGTGTGAAAGAAAAGGGGTCCCTCCCGCCCCATATGGCCATATTATTGATGAATAAGCCAAAAAGAGCATTCTCAATCACCCCAGCCCATACACTGCGTCCCAGCCATTAGGGCTGTGCACCGGGTCAGAACCGGACCGAACCGGACCGGAACCGGACCGGAACCGGAACCGGTTTCTTATAAACTATAGAACCGAAAACCGGCCCGGAATGTATCCGGTTTTGACCGGAACCGGACCGGTTCAATCCGGTTACAAACCGGACCGGTCCGGAAAACCGGTATCATATTACAATACTACGAATAAGCATACAACATTCTTAGTTCTTACACATTATGCAAAATATAACAACATTCAGGACTCCCAAGTCCAAATGACAAGCAGTAACATTAATTGTTCTCAATGAACAACACAAACAATTCAACATAAACATCCAAGATTTGCAAAATAAAAATACTACAAACAGTTCACAATAAAAATGCTCTCCAATTCAACAGAATGTACTTAAATTAGACTTTGACATCGTGAACATAGAATTCCAATCTTCATCTTCAAGTAACATAAACAACTTCCTCCGTAAAGCAATTTGTGTCTTCCACATCTACATAATCACACAAAATCTATGTTAGCAATTTAGCACAAATATTAGCATTTTGATAATAACTCTCATAAAGCAACAATATAATTTTTGAGTTAGTTGATAACTTGATTTCATACTTTCAGTTTGCCGGTTTGACTTATCTTTTTGTTAACTAGAATTGAACTTGATAAGTACAATAAAAATAAGCAATACTCGTATTGAACTAGTTGATTGAACTACTTGATTTCTACTGATAAATTTTGAACTAGTTGATTTCATATTAAACTATGACTTGCTCCTCCAAGAGATATTCTAGGAGATAAACATGGAAAGAAATAAATGGTGTAGAACCTATCCTATTCAAGTACGTACTAGTAGTACTAAACAAATGTTACAAAAAATAAAATGTTACATAAAATATACACAACATTTCATACTTTCAGTTTGCCGCTTTGACTTACCTTATCAAAAACTACTTATCAATTTCAATACGAGTATTGCTTTTTTATTTGAATTATAAGTTTCTAACTAATCAAATACTGAAATTAGTTTTACTTACCTTTTTCAAGTCGGTGCAACTCCAATATATTTTCTTCAACGTCAACTTTTGTCTTTCGCCAATTAGCTCGAATCCAATCTTGACCACAAATAAGAGCTTGGACCATCTTTTTATAAACAATTAATATAATATATATCAAAATAAAAAAGATATTTGTCAACAAAATCAAAGCTATTAATAATTTAATGTAATGAGAGTAATACAGAATATTTTACCTTAGGGGTCAAGGAACTTCGGAATTGGTCAAGAGTACGACCTCCGGTGCTAAATGCCGACTCAGATGCTACAGTAGATACTGGGATAGCTAATATGTCACGTGCCATTCGTGCAACCACCGGGAATCTTGGACTATGGATTTTCCACCAAGTCAAGACGTCCTTCTCCTCATCATCTCCCCTTTCCTCATCTAAATAACGATCAAACTCGCTCCTTGAGTTATGTTGGGATCCACTCATTTGCTTAACCCGATCTTTAACAAGATTCATCAACATAGTAGAACCAACCATTGAAGAAGATGATCTTGATTCATTACTAATCCCACTCTCATCAATTACAACGGGAGGAGCATAAACTCTTCTATACTCCTCATACAAATCATAAGCAAACTTCTTTACGCTTTCAAATAGAACTTTTGCTTCCTCCTCAGTATAGGTATCCGAAAGCCCGATCTTTACACCCATCAACTTAAAGTTGGGATCAAGAATAGTACCCATGTAAATCAACTTGTTCATCTTTTCAATGTTTCCCCAATATTTGTCATACTTCAACTTCATCTTAGAAGCCATATTTTTTAAACCATCAACTTTATCAGCAAGGCATTTCTTCAGCAAATTGAGTGTATGACAAATATGGAAGAAAAGAGTATTACTCGTGACATACAAAGAACCAGACACATTTTTAGTCAAATCATAGAACTCTTTGAGAAAAATCACGAGATACTCTAAAGTCGTCCAATCTTCTTGAGTTAGGGGCCCTAAAGTTTCCCTATCTTCCAATTCTCTAGGTAGATCAACCCTCACAAAAACAGCCTTGTATTGCAAAACCGTGTGCAACATCTCATATGTGGAGTTCCATCGGGTAGGGCAGTCAAGACACAAGGATAAGTTACAATCAATCTTGTACTTCTCCACTTGTTGGTTAAAAACCATCAATCTATTGGGAGAGTTTTTAATGTATCTCACAACAGCCCTAAACTTATCAACACATTGAACGTATTCCTTCAACCCGTCCCACACTATGAGATTAATGATATGTGCAATGCATCTCACATGCAAAAAATTACCATCACTAATGGCGCCACTTTTCATCACCATATTTTTCAAATACAAACACGCAACATCATTTGAACTAGCATTATCAACTGTCACGGTAAACAACTTATCAGCTAAACCCCAAGCATTCAAACAATCTTCCACACCCCTCCCAATTGCCTCACCTTTATGACTGGAAATCGGACAAAAATTCAAGATTCTTTTATTCAATATCCAATTCTCATCAATAAAGTGGGCAGTAAGACACATATAGTTTATTCTTTGGATTGATGTCCAAGTGTCAGTAGTGACAGAAACTCTCTGGCACGATTTGCTAAAAAAATCCCTCAACCTCAACTTTTCCTCAAGATATATCTTGTAGCAATCACGTGCAACAGTTGTGCGAGAGGGTATATGAAAAAGTGGACATGCAATGTTCACAAAATGTCTAAACCCAGGTTTTTCAACAAATCTGAATGGCAGCTCATCAATAATAAGCATATGATCTAATGCTTTCCTAACTTCCTCCAGATTCACACCCTCCTTAAAACCCAAAACATTACCCTCACCGTCATTAGGAACAACAAAATTATTAATCAAGTGAGCTTGCTTACCTCCTTTGCGCCTATTGGCTGGGCTGTTTTTGCAATTTGCTGCATGATTTTTCAAATTTGTTGTTCCATTGACATTAGTATCTGCGGCAAATGTGCAATCGCAATAGATGCATTCTGCTCTGATCTTGTTCTCTTCATCTAAATACTCCCAGAAGCATTTCCAATACTCACCTTTCTTTTTTCTTGCTTTTCTTTTGACATAGTTGCGGCCCTCTTTTGGCTGTTTTTGCACATATGCATCCACATGCTGAGAACCAAGTTCATCATTACTTTCATGAGTTTCATCAGCCACAGGAACATAACTGGTTACTGTTTCTTCAGAAATTATGCATCGCTTTTTGCCACGGGCACCAGAAGCGGGAATCGAACTGCTTGACATCTATTACAATTTACAAATACATCAATTAATACTCATAAAAGTGACATATGCATGTTTTCTGTAATTCAAAAAATGTAACTTACATTGTCAGAAAGTTGATTGTCCATGGAATTTGATAATTGCAATTTGATAATTCAAAAAGGGCAACTGAACAATCAAATAATGAAAATTATGAAAATACTTGCTGTCACATCACGTAAAACACATAGTTTCAAAAAGGCCTTATTAATTTCAGTGGTAAACGTCTTAACTAGCATAGTTTAAACAAGAAAAATAATACACATACTTACTTATTGAATAGTAAAGAGTGAAACCACCTGAACTCTAACAAATTACCAAAAAAAATTAAAAATAATAAGAAAGAATATCAATGCAGGGACCATTTAGTTTGGTTTTGTCTAGAATTGATGTCAAAACTTGGTAAAACTCATAAGAGTAAACTAACTTAGTAAAACTATTAAGTTTTCAAAACTCGCCTATAAGTGATGTCAAAACTTGGTAAAACATATAAGAGTAAACTAACAAGTGGCCCGTACTTATAGATGTAAAACTCACCCAGTCAGAAAGTAGAAAACTATTAAGTTTTTAAAACTCAATGTACCCGACAATTGCTTTTGTCTAGAATTTGTAAACCATTTCGACTAGAAAATACCTCATTTAGACATCCTTTCGAATACTTTCAGTATTAGTGATAAAAACTCTAACAGAAAACTATTACAAGAGTATATTTTTCATTATCGACAAGGAAGGAAGGTAGTTCGAAACTTCAAATCAAGGTTCTTAACGGAATGAAGCTAAACACAGTAGAAACTAGAAAGTAGAAAGTTCACATAAAGGCTATATACTCCAAATGCATTCACAAACACAAATATACAATTTCCTTATATTCACAAAGTATTCATAAACATATTCACAAACATATTTAACAAAGTATTCAAATATATTCATTCTGAGAATCGGAGTCTCAGAGTTACCTTGAAGCTTGGGAATGATTTTCTGGAGTTGCTCTGGCCTATGAGTCGTGACTGGGAGTCTGGGACTGAACGCCGTCCTATTGGCTGCTCACCGCCGGAAGTCGGAACACCGCACCAGATTGCTGAGACACTGAGTTAACGGGTAGGTGAAGAAGAGTGAGAGAAGCAGACAATGCCACGGTGGTGTGGCATCTTCAGGCCACTGCCCTGGGTTTCTTCTATCGGTGGTGTGCCAGACTGCCAGGCAAGCTGATAGAAGAAGATGAACGGATTTCTTCAGACCGGCCCTTTGGAATTAGACTTAGCCGACTTAGGGAGTTGGGACTTAGGGTTATGCGCAGTGGGCTGGAGGCTTGGTATATTACCGTATACCGATGAACTGCCTATTTTATTAGATACCGGTTATTTCCGGTTCAAACCGGATTTTATCCGGATATTAACCGGACCCGGACCGGAAACCGGTTTTCTGGATATCCTAAACCGTAAACCGGACCGGATTACATACCGGTCCGGTCCGGATCCGGTTTAACCGGTCCGGTTCCGGTCCGGTTTGCCGGTTTGACCCGGTTCTTGCACAGCCCTACCAGCCATCATCCTTGAGGAGAGAATCTATACAAAAACTCCATTTTTATCCACCACGCACGCACCAAGCTAAGGGAGGAAGAAGGAAGGAAAAAGAGAAGAGAAAGAGGAGTTTAGGTGGGAAAACTTGTGGTTAACAAGGTAATGACGTCATTAATTCCATTTCTTCTCTTTAATCATATTTCATACTCCTAGGGTACGGTAGTTCTACAAAGTTGACGGGTTCGTCGGCAAATAACCTTTTAGAGGTTATTTGTGTTGATATGGGTTTTATGATGACAAAACCTTGATATTAACTTGTATAAGGTATTTCAAGAACTTTCACGGAGTGGAAATAGTCGCCGGAATTGTCGTCGGAGCTTGTTAAAGTTCGCTGGAGTTTCGCCGGAGCTCAATAAGGAAGGCTAGTTATTCATAAGCTTCAGTAAGGTGAGAAGACGACTATATGCCTCATAACTTTTGCGTGAGGCATGAGATTACCTAAATTAATCAAGAATATGTTTTATGAATTGATTAATGTTATCAAAGCATGTGATATGTCATACTCCCTCCGTCCCAGAAAATTCTTCCAACTTTCCTTTTTGGGACGTCCCAGAAAATTCTTCTAACTTCACCTTTTTGATTATTTGTGTGGCTCACATTCATTTCACCTTTTTCTTACACAACTACAACCACACATTTTCACTTTATTCCCACTTTCTTAAACTCCGATCCAAGTCAAACTAGGAAGAATTTTCTGGGACGGAGGGAGTATTAGAGAATATAACATTATTGAAAAGCATGATATGTAAGTTTAATTAGTGAAAATATTATAAATTGATGTGCATGATGTTCCAAGAACCCAAATAGGTATTTTTGGATTAAGGACGTCAAGAAGTACATGCATGTAAAATTTCACGGTAATCGGACTTCGTTTGGGCGGTCAAACGGGCGTTGACCGCCAAGTCAACTGTTGTACCCAATCGGGTATTGGCAAATACCCGACCGGGTATTAACTGAAAATAGCCCCAGGGGCTACTGACTTCTATACCCGACCGGGTAAATGTGGGTACTCGACCGGGTACTGGGTTTTACATCCAACGGTCAGATTTGAACGAATATAACGTGGGTCGTTCAGGTGGGACCCATCCACGTTGATTATTAAGGATTATTATATGACTATATGGCTAGGTATTGTCCATAGTTAAAGGAATGAAAGGTTAGCCATATCCATGTTAGGGTTTGGTAAGGAATAAGGTTGGGGTTGAGTATCCCGGGACGGTAAATGATCCTGAAACTCGGTTGGGGTTGAGTATCCCCGGGACGGTAAATGATCCTGAAACTCGGTTGGGGTTGAGTATCCCTGGGACGGTAAATGATCCTGAAACTCGTTTGGGGTTGAGTATCCCCGGGACGGTAAATGATCCTAAAACTCGGTAGGATATTATGAATGTGGAATGTAGCTTGTGAGCTAGGCATTCAGGAATGGATGGGAAAGGTCGGGTAAGTACTTTATCTCTAAAAGACTCTTTAAATGAAAAAGACCTACGGGTCAAGTATTTTACAAGTATATACGGTATGTATCATCTTGTGGATGGGGTAACAGTGGTTACACATATACATATATGTAGCACCCTATTTTTGGGTCTCGTGTCTGAAACATTAGTTATTCCTCATATAGCCTGATTGTCACTAGTACTTTCTATGGAGTAGTGACCCCTTCGAGGGCCTCACATTTTTCAGGTTAAGGCAAGAGTCCTATTCCTGCACCTTTGCCTAGGGTGATCATCAAATAAGGAAGACGTAATTCGTGCTTCATTCTTATTTGAAACTATGTAATTGCTCATGGATATTTAAACAATGTTTTCTATTAGACTATTGAAGGGCCTGCGTGCTCATGTTTGCCACGTGTGGCTAATTATCAAACATATTTTATTTCCGCATTTGTTTGATTAATATATTGATGTTGATTGTATGGATTTACTAATCGATTTGGCAATAGAATCTATTGGACGCCTTATATGATTTAAATAAGAATGAACTATGTTGTTCTTATTGGGTTGTACAGCGGTTGTCTACGTGGCACAGATGCGGTCTGGGGCGTGACATAACCATCTAATAGTCCATATATGAATATCCTACATTTGAGTTTTTAAAACCCCATTCAATCATTGCAGTACCAAACTTGTAGTAAATCAGTGGATGAGTTGATAGTAAATGTGCAAGATGTTTTTGGTAACTTATTACCAAAGACACTCAACGATGTTTGGCTAACACTTAAGCTTACAATGGCTGAAGTTCTAAAGGTTAAGGGTGGAAATAACTACAAGCTTCCGCATATAGGAAAACACAGACTTGAAAGACTATGTATAGTAACCTACTACAGCCATTCAAATGGACAACAAAGTTGTACAAGATGCAATTGCACATGCCACTCACATGCCTACAACCTGAATTCAGTTATTATGAACACGTAAGTTTTTTTGTCATCTAATCTCTTAGTTAACTCTTTTATCATCATAGAATGGTCATTGACAAACTCTTGGATAAGTGAGTTGTCTTCATAGAGTATTGGAGTTATGTTATTCTATTTTGGTATACCGAGTAAGCAATAGTTGTGTAGTAGGCAATTTGTTTTTGTATTTTTGGAACTCTGCGTCACAAATGTGCACAATGAAGTATATATGGACATTGTGTTTCACTCACTATCTCAAATACACAAGTCACATAAAGTCCTCTCGGACAGTGAAGTTATCATCATAGAGTTACTTTGAGGTTACTTGAATCACATATAACCCAAACACATTTTAAATTTATCATTGATGCATCACATAACACATAAGTACAGAGGTGGCAGCTAATTAGTCATATAACCTCCAACATGTTGCTGAACAAATAAACTCCTCTCAGACAGTCATATTATCATCATTGAGTTAATTTGAGGTTACTTGAACCTCAACAAACCCTCATGCATTTAACTTTTCATCATTGAGGCATCACTGAACACATGAGTGTTATTAACATATAAGGGTGGCTCTCAATACAATCATATAACCTCCAATATGTATCTGAACATATAAAGTCTTCTCAGACAATCATATTCTCATCACTAAGTTAATTTGAGGTTATTTGAACCTCAACAAACCCTCTGACATTTAAATTTTCATCATTGAGGCATCACATAACACATAAGTACCATCAACATACAAGGGCGACAATCGAAACAATCATATAACCTCCAACATGTAACTAAGCACAAAAATCCTCTAAAATCTCGTATTATCATCATTGAACACTTAAGTTTCATTAGCATTCAAGGTTGACTCTCAATACAATCATATAACCTCCAATATGTATTTCCAAAAAAAACTCCAACATGTAGTTGAACATATAAACACCTCTCAAACAGTTTGTAAGCTTCATAGAGGTCATATAATAGTCTCTGACATGAATATCATTACCAAACAAGGGGGCGATCAATTTAATCATATCGCCTCCAACAACATATCTAAACACATTAAAACAACCACATATTTCGTACAACAAATCATAGCATGTATAACCCCACAGTTGGCATCATCAGTTAAACCAAATAGGGAAATAAAGAGGGAGTAAGGTATACAGACACAACTTTCATACTAGAAACCACCATCATGAATATTAGGGCCTAGCACATACATATCCTCGATTTAGAAATCGTGATGGCAAAGCAAATTCGGGTCTCCATATGTGCTTGAGCCACAATCCTCAAGGTGATAAAATAAAAAATCTTGGCTTTCTGCCATATTCGGATTCACCCTTTGGCTTTTCATCATCATCACCGTCATGTTCGCTTTCCATCTGCGTCTCCTCCACAACTAATTGAAACAACGCCTCTGCATGGCAATCACATTGCAGATCTAGAGACACAAATTTTGGAAACACTTCATCAACATCGATGGTGGTTTCAATGGGCTCAAGGCTATGATTCGATGGCATTTGTAGAGTTTTAGGATGAAGGACGAAGACAAAGATCGGGCGGACATATGAGATGACAATGAAGATTAAAAGACATGGACGGAGAAGGGAGGAGCAGATTACACACAGAGATAATGGGGGGTAAAAGGAAGAAAAATAAAGTTGTATAAAGTACATGACACAACTTGGAGAAGACATGACACACAGAGAGGAGCAGAAGGGAAAAGACATGCATAGAAGAAAAATAAGGGCCTGTTAGAAAGTACATGACTATCAAATTGGGACGTAGGGAGCAAATGTTTTGTAGTGTAAATTTCATATTGAAAGTTTTCATAAATGATTGTGGTCAAGTCTTTTTTGCTCCTTTTAAGGAAAAGTTTCCAAAATAGGACTAAATATATTTTAAAATTACATTCTGAAATATGACTTTTATGTTTTTCTTCCCAAAATAGGAGTAATATGTCAGTATTTGGTGTCATTTTATAGTGTTTACTGTCAAATCGTCAATACTTAGTATCATTACTGTCAGTATTTTTTAATTATGACAGTAACGACTCTTGTTTTGGGAAAAAACATAGCAGTCATATTGTGTAAATCTTGTTTTGGCAGTACACAATTTGTTTACTTCTCTTTAGGACATTTTCACTCCTATTAGACATGATGGGACCACTATATGCATTTTTTCAATATTATATTCTTATACACGGAATTTACTCAAAGTGTATTTCACTTAACTATGTTAGTGTGTACTTCCTCAATCCCTTAGAACTTCGTCAAATTTGACCGACAATGAGAATAGTAAAGTAAAGACTATTTGATTATAGTTTGTACATATAAGAAAGAAATAACAAAAACTACAGATTAATTGAGTAAAAGCGAAAGTGACGAAACTAGCTTGCAGGGACAATAAAAAAAGAAAAGGTATACTCCCTCCATCCCGAAATAACTTTCCTGCTTTCTTTTTCGTTCCGTCCCAAAATAATTGTCATGTTTCCTCTTTTGGCGTGTGACTCATATCAATTTACCTATTTAAATCTCAACCACAACTTTAACTTTTTCGATCACTTTCTTAAAGCTTGTGTTAAGACAAACAAGAGGTTTACTTCGGGATGGAGGGAGTAACATTTTAATGGACGGATGAAGCATACAGTTATACGCTAATACACCTAAAGTAGGACACCTTTTAATCGGACTATGAAGTCTAAATTAAAAGGTCGTTTGGTAACACTGTTTTTCAGTTTATCAGGCTTATCAACCATCTTTTTCACCAAACACGTAACTTTTGTTTTCGCACGTTGAATTGTGTAATAATAAGAAAAAGTAAGGTTGAAGTTACTTTTCTAGATGTATTGGCTAAAGTAACTCTAGATAATCATTTTAGCTATTTTTACATATAATTTTTGCTTTATTTTATTAATAAAATATATTTTAAAAATAATTTTTTCTTAAATCAGAAGAATCAGCCAATGCAGTCATTTCAGCCGAACTTCGTAAATTTCAGTAGAATCAACCGAATAAGTCCATTTTAGTGTTATGAAACGGCCTCTAAGCTATAATTTTTTTAGGCCTGGGACCGGTTCGGTTCCTAGGTGAAATATGTGGAACCGTTTGAAAATATGAAATTTTACTAACGGTTCGGTTCTTATAGATTATTTTGTAGAACCGATAAGGAACCGAACCGTTCTTAACGGTTCGGTTCTTGTCATTTAACGGTTCCTAGTATTTAAAAAAAATCTTACAAATCACGGTTAAATTTGTGTCAAAAATACATTCAACGCTTGAAATTAGGGATAAGGGTCAGATAGGGCCTCGAACTCGAAAAAAAATGTCAAATAAGGTCATATTTCGGATGCTCTGTCTGGCCGACACCATTTGGGGCGGTTCCCGATGGAATTTTTTGATGAAATTTTTTGAGCATCTTCCTCATTAAGTCTAGTTTACCCATACCAAATTTCAGATAAAAATTCAACCGGGAAGGTAGTCAAATAATTTTCCGAAATGTACGGCGTTGTTTAACTTCACAGTTATCTTCAAAAACTCATTTGACTACCTTCCCGGTTGAATTTTTAGCTGAAATTTGGTATGGGTAAACTAGACTTAATGAGAAAGATGCTCAAAAAATTTCATCAAAAAATTCCATCGGGAACCGCCCCAAATGGCGTCGGCCAGACAGAGCATCCGAAATATGACCTTATTTGACATTTTTTTTCGAGTTCGAGGCCCTATCTGACCCTTATCCCCTTGAAATTAAAATACAAATATGTTGAATTTCATTTCAAACCTCAAAAGTTGAGTTTAAAAGATAAATACATAACAAACTGCAAATTTTAGAAAACAAAAACAAAACAAGATATTCGGTAAAGAAGCCCAATAAAACCAGTTAAATGAAAAATAATTTCAAATAGTTAAATAACTGAACTAAAATAGTGAATGTAATATGAAAATAAATAAGTAAATATACATTACAATACATGTACTAATAAGAAATATATATAATTTTAATTATTATATACTTCATCCGTTCTTAAATAAATGCAACGGTCAACATTTCACACTTGCCGAGACACAACTTTGACCATCAATATAAATAATTTTGTATTAGTAAAAAATTAAAAAATTAGATTTTGAAAATTTACAATGAGACAAATTTAACAATATTTTTTTTCATAAAATAATATTAATACATTATTAAATAAAACTTAGTCAAAGTAGAACATGTGAATAGTGTAAATTTTCATATGTTGCATTTATTGAAGAACGGAGGTAGTATAACGGTTCTTTAACGGTTCCACGTACATATTTTTTACAGGAACCGAGAACCGAACCGTTAATAAAAAGTAGGAACCGAACCATTACCAAATAACTAATAAATTTTGGAACCAAACCGAACCGGGTCATAACGGTTCGGTGCGGTTCGGTTCTCCTGTTCTTGGTTCCAAAGTCCCCGCCCTAATTTTTTTGTCTCTCTCACCGCGTTTCCCAATTTTTCAGCAGATTACTAAAAAGGTCAGCCAGCAAGTCATTATAGTTCTGTGAATATTTCTTGAATCTGATTATATAATTTGGATACTTTAATATTTTGGATTTTTGGGCAAACAATTCATTTATTACGGAGTATTCATTTATTTATTAAAAATCATGCCATTAGTTGTCAACATTTTGTCGCGATTTTTTCCGGTTCCGACCCAGCCAAGGCTTTGCTAGATTTGTGCCGTGATGCTCTGCCCCCAAAGATCTCTACTGATCTGTATTTCGCACTCTCTCCATCAGCTTCTATGATTATAAAGGTGCGATTGTTTCCAAATTGTTTAAATTTCAGTGCAAATAGTTGATAACCCGATGTGTTTAAGATCAAAGATTTCAACTTTACCTTCCCAGATCCATTTATTTTAGTTCTCTGTGATGAAGAACTGTTGGAGGTTTGAATTGCAAATCGGGGTTTTGTCCGTACTATTCTTCTGGGGGCAGTTAGGTTCTGATTTTGTTCCTTCAGATAATTACTTGATAAACTGTGGATCATCCAGTGATGCCAAAGTTGGTAACAGGGTTTTCAAGTCTGATAGTTCAGCTTCAAAATCGCTTTCAACCCCAGAAAACATATTGGCCAATTCTCCTTCAACCCCAATTGCTGCCTCTGATGACTCCCCTCTTTATCAGACAGCTAGAATCTTCACTGGAGCATCTAGCTACAAGTTCTCGATCAGCCAGCCCGGGCGCCACTGGATCCGTCTCTATTTTTACCCATTTGTTTACAATAACTACAACATGAGCTCAGCTAGTTTCTCAGTTTCCGCCCAAAGCAGTGTCCTCCTCTCCGATTTCAATCCGAAAAGCCTGTCTTTCAAGGAGTTTTCAGTGAATGTGGCTTCTAAAGAGATTGTGATAACATTCACTCCTTCGAGCAATTCGTTTGCTTATGTGAGTGCTGTCGAAGTTGTCTCCGCTCCGGCTGACCTTATTACAGGTGATGTCAACACCATTGATCCGGTTGGAACCTTCCGTGGTCTTGATGCCCAGTCACTTGAGACGGTTGTGAGGGTGAACATGGGTGGATCTCCATTGACTTCAAGTAATGACACATTGGGGAGAAATTGGGTCAACGATCAAGGCTTCTTGTTGAAATCTGACCTTGCCATGAATCTCTCCAAAGTCAAATCCGTAATTTATCCCGATCAGGGAGCAACTCCAGAGTCCGCACCCTCAACTGTGTACGGTACGTGCACTAAGATGAGGGTCGATGACGGGGACACCACATCTAATTTCAACGTCACTTGGGAGTTCAATGTGGAAACCGGCTTCCAGTATCTTCTCAGGTTACACTTTTGCGACATAGTTAGTCCGTCCCCTAATCAGCTTCTGTTTAACATTTACATCGGTTCGTCAAATATTGCTCCCGATTTTGACCCCGGAGCTAAAGTCGGGAACATTCTGGCAACCGCATATTACATTGATTACGTCACTCCGTCAGCCATTAAAGACAAGATCCGTATCAGTGTGGGGCCATCTCCTCGCAGCGCTTTTTCTGATGCATTTATAAACGGTTTGGAGATCATGAAGATGAACAACTCAAAAGGCAGTCTTGGAATTTCAGACCAAGTGCTCGGTTCCGCCAGTTCAAGTTCCAAGAACATTGGGCTGATAGTTGGAGTTAGTGTGGGAGTACCTTTTTCTTTAGCAATGATTTGCTTTCTGTTTTGCATCCACAGGAGGAGGAAACAGGAAAGGCTGGGCCAGTCAAAAACGTGGATCCCGTTATCTATCAGTGGGTCACACACAATGGGTAGCAAATATTCCAACGGGACTACCGTTAGCGCGGCTTCCAACCTGAGCTACAGGGTCCCATTTGCAGCCGTTCAAGAAGCAACAAACAACTTTGATGAAAGTTGGGTCATCGGAGTGGGCGGGTTCGGCAAGGTCTACAAGGGAGAGTTGAGTGATGGGACGAAGGTTGCAGTCAAACGGGGCAACCCAAAGTCCCAACAAGGCCTGGCGGAGTTCAGAACTGAGATCGAGATGCTAACCCAATTCCGCCACCGCCATTTAGTTTCCTTGATCGGATATTGCGATGAAAAGAACGAAATGATTCTTGTTTACGAGTACATGGAGAACGGGACCCTCAAGAGTCACCTCTACGGCTCTGACCTTCCAAGCATGAGTTGGAAGCAACGGCTGGAGATATGTATTGGCTCGGCCCGCGGGTTGCACTACCTCCACACTGGGTACGCTAAGGCTGTCATACATCGGGACGTCAAGTCTGCCAACATATTACTAGATGAGAATTTCATGGCTAAGGTCGCCGACTTTGGTCTATCCAAGACGGGGCCCGAGATTGACCAGACTCACGT
Source organism: Cuscuta epithymum (assembly GCA_945859915.1). NCBI lineage: Eukaryota > Viridiplantae > Streptophyta > Magnoliopsida > Solanales > Convolvulaceae > Cuscuta > Cuscuta epithymum. The sequence continues at coordinate 1,069,826 of CAMAPF010000959.1, read as the reverse complement.
CAGCACGGCTGTGAAAGGGAGCTTTGGGTACCTTGACCCAGAATACTTCAGACGGCAGCAGCTCACGGAAAAATCCGACGTATACTCCTTTGGTGTTGTTTTGTTTGAGGTGTTATGTGCTAGGCCGGTGATAGACCCTTCCCTGCCAAGGGAAATGGTCAACTTGGCTGAATGGGCTATGAAGTGGCAAAAGAAGGGTCAACTTGAACAAATCATTGATCCGAGGCTCGTGGGCAATATACGGCCTGACTCTCTAAGGAAGTTTGGGGAGACAGGTGAAAAATGTTTGGCTGATTTTGGGGTGGACAGACCGTCCATGGGAGACGTGCTTTGGAACTTGGAGTATGCACTTCAACTGCAAGAAGCAGTCGTCCCAAACGATCCGGATGAGAACAGTACAAATCTCATTGGCAGCCTCTCTCTGTCCCCACAAGTGAACGACTTCAGCCATACTCAGCTCGACACTACTGCAAACTTGGATGATATTTCGGGCGTTTCCATGAGCAGAGTTTTCTCACAACTGGTCAAGTCTGAGGGCAGATGAAACCAAATGAACCATTGCTGGTCTCCTTTTGGCTTATGACACTTCGTAGGTTTGTTCATTGAACCATGAAAAACAGCGAGTTATAGTTGTTTTTATGAAAAACTTTGTGAATTGCTGAATCTCTCACTAAATTATTTGTGATTGCATACCTTTCTAGAGATCTGCCCTTCGTTTAATTGATTTATTTTTCCTTTGTCTGTAATGTAAAGGGCTCGTTGTATCATCAAATCTATACACAACAATTGGCGTTTTTTTGGACTGCATTTTCAGTACATATTGCCCGTTTTATGCATTTTAATACCATTAGTCTATTTGGTAAACCATTAGTCTATTTGGTAAGAAACACTGTTGATATGATTGAATATGCTGAAATATCTATATAAAGAATAATAACATTTAATAAAGTTCATTTTCAACAAAATAAGTCAAAAAATCTTGCAATTATTATTCTCGTCATAAACAAAATAAACAGGTTTATATACTAAAAGAAGGCTTAAAAAGCTTATTTAATGAGCTTCGTACCTAATTTAATGAGTTTCGTGCACAATATGGCAACACGCCCCCTCCGAGACACACACATCTTCATCTAAAGGAAAATCACTTTTTAAATCTGCTTTTGGCAATCTTATGAAAAAATCTAAAACAACTCACACTACTGAACAAAGCAAACTTAATGAGATTGCTTTGTATATAAATTATGAGGTAGAATTTGACGAAAATGAGGAGTTTGACGTTCTAAAGTGGTGGAAGTCAAAAGAAAGAATGTTCCCGATTTTGGCACGGATGGCTAAGCAAGTGCTATCAATGCCGGTTTCAACAGTTGCCGTGGAACAAGAATTTAGTTCGGCCGGCAACGTTCTAACGGCGTCTAGAACGAGTTTGAGCGCTGAGTCTCTTGAGACGCTTATATGCTACCACGAAATCTTGCAATTATTATTCTCGTGATAAACAAAATAAACAGGTTTATATACGAAAAGAAGGCTTAAAAAGCTTGTTGTCTTGTATATTTTCTAAGATAACGTGGAACCTATTAGTTAGTGATGTTGGAGAGAGGTAGAAAAGGAGAAAGGTAGAAAGGCAATGAAGCCAGGCAAGCCATGGTAACATTTTTTATACATTCATTCTACCAAGTTTTATTTCGACTAGCTTTCTTCCATTTTCAGCTTATATATAGGATTGCTTACATAAGTATCCCAATCTACATCATTGCTATCAGAGCAGTTAGTTCCTGAAATTGTCCACATCCGTTATTGTTGAATCCTTATATCTTATCACTAATTCTGCAAATTGGCCCCAACAAATACTCGACCTTGATGGCACCTACTGTAAAGGATCTGAGATGACTCCATGAGCAAAAAGCTTAATGATGCAAATGGCCAATTCAAAAATCTCAATGACAGAATAAGAAATCTAGAGCAGATCATTTCAAACGTGGTGCCCGGTGGTGGTAATGATGCAGAAAAACCAAACTTCAAGCTCCTGACTCCTGAGTGCATTACATTGGTTTAATAGTGAGTGTTCTCACGTTAAGCATCGTTCTCATTAGAACGGCACCTTATAGAATGATGCTTAACTGTGAGAACATGACAACATTAACTTTTAAACCAATTTAATGCACTATGGGGCTCGTCTGTTGCACTTTCTGACTATTGGAAAACTTGTCAATTTCACATAATGCGGTGACAGTTTCGTAAATATTCCGCAAATGTGAAAAAGTGCAAGGTACAAAACTAGTAGTGCATCACATGGGCATAAAAGTGTTGTTCAAATCGTTCTCACGTTAAGCATTATTTTCATTTAATCTTGAGTATATATATATATGTATATATATATATATATATATATAAATTATATATATAATCATGTTTAGGCAAAAAATATCCGTAATCATGTTTAGGCACAAAGCACTCAATACTAAACAAAAAAAATAGGTCTGATTTGTTTAGAGGAAAGTATGGCTTGTCTGGCCCGGGTGCATATTTGAATTAAAAATTTCAGACAAACTCGTAGTTCAAACTCATTTGTTGTCGTCTCACCAAACACTTTTGGTTTTCATTTGGACTTTATGTATGAGCTGGGAGAATCTCAAATGACCACATACACAATTGAACAAAAAGGTAATGGCAAGTTGAAATAAGTGTGTATATGGGTCCTCACAAAATCACTCACAGAGCTATTGCGCTTCGATAATATTCGTGTCATGATGGTCTTTCCATTAAGATTTTCGTTGATTATACGTGGTACCATAGAACATTAGGACATGCTTTAGGCGTGACAATCATGCATGACATTATTATTATTATTAATATGTTTGGAGAGAATTCCCTAAATAAGAGTAAAAATGTTTTGAAATTCCAAAATAGAAGTATCATGTTTTGTATGAGACCCTATATCGTACACCCGGGTGTACGTACACCCGGTATTTTTGCAATTATTTCTAATTTAAAGGGTTATAATCGGATCTTGCTTCTTCCGTCTGCTGTCTCGGCCTGTCTGCATCCTTCCCGCGTAGGTCGTACAGTGGGCGTGTGTGGAGACTATTGCTTCACCGTAGTTCCATTTTCTTAAGCAGAGGTCGTCCGCATCCTCTTTTGCTTTCTCCGGAGTATTTTTGTCACTACGTAGTTCTTCTTTTTTATTTCTCATTCTTTTTTTTCTTAATCACCTTTTCCATTGATTTCAACTTATGAATTTTTAATGTGTTAGTGTTTTATTTTTCTATTTTTAATTTAACATGAATATTTATTAGTTTATTAAATATTATGTGCTAATGACTAAAATGAGTTTTGTGTTATACTAAAATGAGTAAACATTATAAAAAGAACCCGGTTATATTTATTTGTTATTCCAGAATGAAAGACTATAAGTTATATTTTAACATAAAATTATCATTTGAAATGTTTTTATAAAAGAAAAAATAAGAAAGAGAAAATGACTTAGATGACATGAAGAAGAGATCGTGATGCTCATTATTTGGTTTCTAGTACTCAATAGAATAGGCCAGATATTCAGTAAACATACTTAATGCTCATTTAGCAAAAGCCGTGATTTTTCGCTTAAATTACAAAAATGCCACAGTTTTCTTAGCTTGTACGGAGTATCAGTTATTGGACTGTCTTCCTTAGTTAGGTCGGGTGTACATACACCTGGATGTATGATACTCAACAGAATAGGTGTGGTGCTCATCAAACGTTCATTAATGCTCATTTAACAAAAACCGTAATTTTCATCTCAATAAAGGGGGTTTGATGCTCAACGAAAATTTCATTTATCATCAACTCCTGTGAACTTCAACATTTGAATCTAATGTAGAATAGTACTTTTAAAAATGCATTGATATGACATTTACAAAATGAGTACACGCGCAGTACCAGATGAGCATACGTAACTTACAAAATGAGTATTAATCAATTTGTTAGTTCCTTTGTTAGTTGAACATCACGACATTTTCATTGAGCATCAAACCTCCTCAATTGAGATTGATGAAAATCATGATTTCTTTAAAATGAGCATTAATGAATTTTTAATGAGCATCAGACCTATACAAATGAGCAAATGTAACTTACAAGTTGGGCATCGATATGAAAATTGTAGGTTTTGTTCGTTGAACATCCAGACATTTCCAGTGAGCATCAAACCTTCGTTATTGAGTATTAGAATTTGTGATTGAGTATCATGATTTCTGGTCTCGTGTCTTTAATCAACTCTTGTATAAATCTAATGTAATATGAGACTTTTGAAATATGCATTGCTAAAACATTTTTAAAATGAGCGTAACAGAGATGTTAAATGAATATACATACCTTACAAAATGAGTATCCGAAAATTCAAAATCTCATTTGTGTATGTTCATTTTTTTAGGCGTTTTACTCATTTGAGTTCAAAGTAAAACTCATTTCTTTAATATTTATTTTACACTATGTTCATTTTAGTAATTAGAAATATTCATCTGAAATTAGTAAACTCTAAATATTCATCTTAAATTAAAAATAGAAAAATAACATTAATACCTTAAATATTGATCATAAATTAAATTCAATGAAAATCGAGGTTAAGAAGAAAAAAGAAATAAAAAAAAGATTTACTCACGAAAAGTTATTTCCCAAAGCTGAAGGTTTCCAGCAAGCCGTAAAACACATAGGAAGTATTGAAACTGCTGAGTGGAGCGAAAATGTGCTGGCAGAGACGGAGAAAGCACAAAAACGAAAAGAGAGCATACGCGTCTCCGGACGGGAGAATAGTCAGAATACATGTACCAAGGAAGAATACGGATCAGAGAACTACTATACAGCCATACGAATCACATATAATTACAAAAATACCCGGATGTACATGTACATCCGGGCGTACGGTATAATTTGTGTGTTTTGTATTCCCTGAATAGAAGTAAATTCCTGCCAAGTTTGGCATTACAAGGCTTTTAAACATGACATTTTTTTCCAAACTTGACAGATTACTCTTATTCAGGAAATAAAAAACATGTTACTCCTATTTTCGAATTTCAAAACGTTTTTACTCCTATTTAGGGCAATTTCTGATATCTTTATTTTTATCTTTATATAATATAAAGTAACAGTCATCGCACAACAATTGGAGGGAAAAATCCCGCCTAAATTAAGGATATATTGGGAAATTATTTTAGAACGTATAATATGTACTCCCTCCGTCCCAGAAAATTCTTACAACTTTCCTTTTTGGGACGCCCCAGAAAATTCTTCCAACTTCACCTTTTTTATTATTTGTGTGGCTCACATTAATTTCACCTTTTTCTTACACAACTACAACCATACATTTCTACTTTGTTCCACTACCTAAATATGCGATCCAACTCAAAGTTGGAAGAATTTTATGGTAAGATGGAATTGCTTAGCATTTAATACATTTATTAAGAATCTTTAACAACCGAACGAGGTATATATAATATATTAGAAATTTAGAACAATTAAACTCTAAGTCTCCAACAGTCCGACCTGTTATATATAAAAAGTTTATACAACAAATTAAACTAAAAATAAAAACGTGTAAATTTGCAACCGATATATTAGATCTTCAAACCTGCCATAAAAATTCCCGAAAAATACCAAAAAGGAAGTTATGAATTTTGTTATATTTTTTTAACGATCGGTGTTCAAATAAAAAAGTTGCACCACTTTAAAAAACTAAAGTTGCACCACTTTAATTATTTTTTATTTTATATGCAATATTAGTGTCATATGAAAGAAAATAAAAAACTTACAACACTGTCAAAAACTGAAGTCTTTTTAAAGTTCTTAATTATTTTTTATTTATATATATATGTATATTGGTGTTATATGAAAGATAATAAAAGTTATGAGTTTTGATACTTTCTGTAACAATCAGAATATAAATATAAAAGTTGTGCCACTTTAAACAAAATAGGTGTTGTTAATTTGGTGTAACCACATTACTAATGCTCATGTTGGTCGAGTTGTTATAACATTTGCCTAAACCGCCAGTTCAAGCGGCGGTTTTCTTAACTCAAGATTGTCCCAATAGTATTTTCGAAAATACTTTTAACCCAACACTAATTTAGAAATTATTTTTTTATTTAACATTATTTTCAGAAAAATCTGTTATATTATCCAATTCTAAGTTACAGAAAATACAAATAAAAATACCAATGAATATAATGATTTACGTAGTATTTTCTAACACCGCTACCAAAAACAATCATTATATAGTATGGATGTTTTTCAATTCATTTGAGTTTTTAAATCTCATATCAAGCTAAATTAGATTTAAATAATAGACCATATTAGAGCATACACAACACCATATTCAAATGGGCCAGATCAAACCGGAAAATATATCATTCAAATAAAAAACATCATACCTTTAAAACTCCAATCCAATCAAATACATCCAACAATAAAAAAAATATTTATTAGAGATTATATATTTAACTACCCATTATAGTAAGCTATTTTTAATAATATCTATAACATATAGAGCCTTTTTTGATAGAATGATGCAACAATAACAATAACAACAATAACAATAATGCTAATAAAGGAAAAGTATAAAAATTTATCATATAGTTTGGTGCTTACAAGCAGTAATTGACCATTATCGACTTTCTTTGTATATTTTATGTTAACATTAATAAGCTTATCTTCAATTGTTGCTAGCACTTGTCCTTCACTTTTGAGGAATAACTAATCATCATATTTTTATCAATATTTAACATTAAATTATTTTTTATTTAACATTATTTTGGGAAAATATATGTTATATTATCCAATTCTAAATTACAGAAAATACAAATAAAACTACCAATGAATATTATGATTTACGTAGTATTTTCTAACATATATGTCAATACAATATATCACCATTACCAAAATTAATCATTATATAGTAAGGATGCTTTTCATTGAAATTTTTAAATCTCATATCAGGCTAAATTAGACTTTAATAGACCATATTACAACATACTTAATAAAATTACACAAGATCATATTTAAGTGGGCCAAATCAAACCGGAAAATATATCAATCAAATAAAAAACATCATACCTAAAAAATTCCAATCCAATTAAATACATCCTAACAATAAAAATCATATTTATTAAGAGATTATATATTTAACCCCATTATAATAAGCTATTTTTAATAACGTCTATAACAAATAAAGCTTTTTTGATAGAATGATACAACAACGACAACAACAACAATAACAATAAGTATAATAAAGGAAAAGTATAAAAATTTAGGCTAAAGGGTCAAATAGACCCTTGAACTGACTTAAAATGTTCAATTAGCCCCTTATATAGGAGGTTCTGCCCGGCTGTCGCTAATTGGGGCGGTTCCCGGTGAAATTTTTTGATGAAATTTTTTTAGCATCTTTTTCATTAAGTCTAGTTTACCCATACCAAATTTTCATCTTCCCGGTTGAATTTTTAGATGAAATTTGGTATGAGTAAACTAGACTTAATGAAGAAGATGCTCAAAAAATTTCATCAAAAAATTCCACCGGGAACCGCCCCAATTGGCGACGGCCGGGCAGAACCTCTACAAGGGGCCTATTTGACCCTTTAGCCAAAAATTTATCATATAGTTTGGTGCCTACAAGCAGTACTTGACCATTACCGACTTTCTTTGTATATTTTATGTTAATCTTAAGCTTATCTTCAATTGTTGCTAGCACTTATCCGTCATTTTTGTGGAATGACTGATAGTCATATTTTTAGCAAAGAGCTATTTTGACACACACAAATTATGTTGTAGAGCTTATCAATATATAGTTGTATGCTTTCATGTATGCCTGGATAAATGAAGACATATTTGCGTTTTCACAACCCACTTTCACTCTAAGACGACATTGGCGCGGACTCAGATGAAATGCATACTCAAGAGATTTTAAAAACCATCATTACATGAGAAGCATTGACCAGTACCATCACTTATGTAATGAGACTTGCCTGATTATTACTCGGTTGAGTAAATGCGTTTTGGAGGCAAACGTTATATCCGACAAAAGTATTAGTCAAGAAGTTTTGAATTGATTCCATGATTATCATTGGTCCTGTTAGATAGCATGATGTCTTCCAAATATTAATACAGGTAAACCCCAATGGTTATTTCATTCAATTGTCATGATGATAAAAAAAGTAAGGACAATCTCTGTGCCAAGTGTACATACATCTTCTAGAGTATGTCTTTACGCAAAGTCAATTACTTGTAACCATGTCAAGGGTTATGAAGTGAGTTGAAGAATCAAATATGTGATGATGAGAGTCATGTTATCAACATCACTAATAATGTGGTCTATAAAGAAGTTTATAGACATTTTAATACTTTATGATACTTTTTGTATGTGTTTGAAATTGATTATGCTTCTACTTCTTTTCTAAAAGAAGTCATAAAATTGATTTAATTTTTCAGAAGTTGGTTTTCCCGAACTTCTAAAAAATCATTTCTAGGAGTAATTTGGACCATTTAGAAGCTAAGTACTTCTACCCCTTCACTCAAACACTCCAATATTCATTTCTGCACCCTCAGAGAACAATAACAGTTTTAAGAAGTAGATCCAAACACCCTCTATAAACATTTATGGTTCTTCTGTTTTATAGTTTAATGAGACCTACTAATCATTATAATATCATTAATTCCATTATCAGTTCTGTGAGGCCTCAAAAATGAAGTGTCATCATTTATTAATTCTAATATCACATGAAATTTATTGTTACACCTTATCGTTTATTTTAATTTTTAATTGCAATTTTTAGTACAAAACAATTTTTTATTTTTTATAGGTGCTATTACATAATCAAAGATAGAATATACTACATATAACTCTATTGTCACTATTGTCTTTCGCATTTGACAAAAATAAACATTATATACCAACATAAAAAATACTACATACAGTTTTGAATGAATTTTTATTTTATTCTAGATACACCCGTGCACCGCACGGGTACTACGTCTAGTAATTATTATTATTGTTGTTGTACTACTACTGCTACTACTACAATTATTATTGTTAGAGGAAAGGTCCAAAAATGACATTAAGGTTTTTAATGAAGTTCGAATTGGACACTAAAGTTTTAAATGGATCAAATAAACACAATTTTAATCCTTTTGAATCCATTTGAGCCACCCTTTTAACATGTCCGTTAGATAACCCTCCTTGCTGTTAATCAATGCAACCTAAAAAATAGAGTTTATGTGGAAAACTGACGCGCCGCCAGCAAGCTCTCATGGGAGTCCTCATATGGATTTGTTTCGGTTTCTTCTGTGATTAGTTTATGATTTCTTAATCGTTATCCACCTCTAAATTTAGGTCCGACCTTGATGGAGGCTGAAAGGATGGTTTTGAGGCCGGAAAAGCAAGAAAATTGGAGATATTGTTCATAGATCTACAGTTCACGTTTGATGTGCATTTGGAATCAGGTCCCTATTTCAGACGAGTGTTACTGAAATTGGTGAGTGGTTTGGGAGTCCTCATATCGGCGCGCAGCTACCCAGGCGTTCATCCAGGGTGTGGGAGTCGGTTAGCCGGAATACCGCTTATGCGGATTGAGCGGTTTGCTGCTCATCTGCGATTTCACTTCCCAGGATTTCTTCTTGCGTACTTCTCCGTTCCTGTTTGTAAGGGTGGTTTGGAAATAGCCACAATCAGACGGGCTTGGGTCTACGTCAAGTGTTGTTTGCTGCACTTGCATTGGGAGAAAAAGAGCCAACCTATTGTGACTTCTGATGGGAGGATTGAAGCAAGAAGTGATGAGGCGAAATCCATAGCTAATGGAATTGTTCTGACTTGTGACTTCCGGCGTTGCTTCTGGCATTCTGACTTTTGGCTTCGGCGTTGCTCCCGGCGTTCTAACTTCTGACTTTCGGCATTGCTTTCTAGTGGCATAGAATGGAACAAAATAACGGAGCAGTTAAATGGGTGGTTGAAATGGAATCAAAAGGTTTAAATTTGTGTTTATTTGGTTCACTAAAAACTTTAGTGTCTAATGCAAACTTCATTAAAAACGTTAGTGTCATTTTTGAGCCTTTTCCCTTATTGTTATGGTCATTGTTGTTATTATACAATCATTTTTTTTAATTTACTACGGAGTACTACATATGTTTTGAAATAATATATTTATTTGTAACATGAATTTTTTTTGGCAACTAGCTTACTAGCCACTATTTTGTAGGATTACCAAAAAAACATACCTTGGATTTTAAATACTAAGGATGTTTTCTTTTGGACTGTTTTCAGTCCCAGACCAGATCAGATTTCCGTAGTTATAAAATACACAGAGACCAGACATCTAATAGATCAGATCAGACCAGACCAGACCAGACCAGCAAATTTCAGTCTAAAAGAAAACATCCTAACAACTATGCATTCATTTTTAAATATTTTATGTCTCCATATGAGATTTTGTTTAGGTTTTTTCTTGAATATGACTTTGTTAAAGTTCTAAAATATTCTCTATATCCCTTAAGACTTTGCCAACTTTCCTATTTGGTTGACCCATTAACCTTCCACTTTCCGTTTAAGTAAAGAATTTGTGGTTCCAATTAATTCTCCCTCCTCTGCACAAACCTCTAACACACAGTTTTTCCTTATTAGGATGTTTTCTTTTGGACTGTTTTCAGTCCCAGACCAGACCAGACAAAACTAGATCAGACCGCACCACACCAGATCAGACCAGACCAAACAAGACTTCTGAGTTATAAAATACACAGAGACCAGACGTTTACCAGACCAGTTCAGACCAGACCAGACTTCCGTAGTTATAAAATACACATAGACCATACGTTTACCAGACCAGTTCAGACCAGACAGACCAGACCAGACCAGACCAGCAAATTTCAGTCCAAAAGAAAATGTCCTTAATCCCCGTGCCGGTCAAACTTGGCAAAGTTTTAAGGGACAAAAGTAGTATGACTAAATTGTAACTCATTTCAAAAAAAAGTGATCGACTACTTCACATATGCATTGAATGGACAAAAAATGTGATTAATAAGTTAATAAATTTGGAAAAATATGATATCAGTGTCAGATGTTTATGTCATTGTCAAACTTTTATGTCACTATAAATTTTCAAAAAAAATGAAGAAAAAAAGTTTAAAGAAACTTTATTAAAAAAATCAAGACAAAGTTTTTTGCATTAATATTTAAAAAAAGTGGATTGATCATGGCAAGTATTGCACCCATCCCTGCCTCCGCCTATCGAACTAATGCTACACACCAGCTCACTCTTGCCACCACAGTGAACACGTCAGCATACACATGTGAAGCCTGAAGCCTAGCATGCATTGTGATGGAATATAATTCCAGCGAAGAGAGCTAAATCAATCAAATATTCATTGATCGTGAGAAAGTAATAAGAATATTATTCACGTGAAGAGAGACCCCTTTTATTCATGCCCAAGCCGCGGCCTCCAAGAGGTCCATGCCGCGGCATCAAAAAGATCCAAAAGATCCATGCCATGGCCTTCTACTCAAAATTTAATCAAGTCATGTGGGTATATAGTGAAGAGTATCTTATATACCACGTACACGTTTGATTTTTGCTATGACCTCCTCTTCCTTTGCATCCCCACCATATAAGATACCACAGTATCTTATATACCACATGTTGTCTTTTTAATAAAATCTGGTAAAAAATGCCCAACTCTTACACCACCGATTTTCGTGGTTTGCCTTCTAGGTTAATAAAAAGTGGTTTCAGCTAATAATCAAAATTTACATTTTATGTTCTCTTTAAAAATTAGTTGCTTGACCTAACATTAAGGCAATGAGTATTTAGTTCATAGTCTAGATCTATTATTATTATTAGAGTCCGTTTGATAACACTGAAATTGACTGAATCGGCTGATTTCGTTGAAACTTAGGAAGTTCTAACTGAAGTGGCTTGTTTGGCTAATTCTACTGAATTATGAAAAAAAATTAAAATACATTTTATTAATATAATAAAGAAAAATATATAAGTAAATAGCTAAAATTGTCCAGTCAATAACTCAAGCCAATTCAATCGAAAAAGTAATTTCAAACTTACTTATTTTGATTATAAAAAACTCAGCGCGTGAAATCAAAAGTTACATATTTGATGAAAAAGTTGACTGATAAGACTACTAACCTGATAAGCCGGGAAAAAAGGTCACCGACACTTAATATAGTTAAGAAGTTATGTAAATTATGAAGAGGATTTATATAAAATATTATATATATATATATATATATATATATAATTATATATAAAGTGGAATTGTCTATTTAATAAAATCTAGTAAGAAGTGAGTTTGCCTTCTTGTTATTTGCCTTCTAATTTTTGTGATTTACAAAACACCCCACTGATTTTCGTGATTTGCCTTCTAGATAAAAAAAAAGTGAGAATCTTTTTTCAGTCCTTCCGGACAGCTTTTCTATGCAGCCAAAACATAATGCCCCCGTTTGTTTTTCGACGGTTCAGTACCTACACGCAGCTAAAAGCAGCGTTTGTAGTTCAATAAAAAATCAACATTTTGTTGAAAACGCCATTACCCAAAAAGGGCGAATAACTATCAGATTATATAAAGGGTGCAATGACTTCTTTATTATGGAGTAAAATAAAGGAAAATAACTCTAAATAGGAGTAAACTAATCCCTAAACACAAATACGACCATGTTGTTTATCTTCCCAAAATAGGACTAATAATAATAAAAAATTTAAAAAATTAATGCTCCTAATAATAATAAAAATTAACACTTTTTAAATATATAAAAACTTTAAAAAATATAGATACAACCTACAAAAAATACATAAAACAATTATGTTGGGCATAAAAAATTAACACACAATTCTTTGTGTGAAGCTTTTTTTACCTTTTTCATTTATTCAATTTTTTTGTAAACTATCCGAACAAATCCTTGGTTTAATATGCACATGAGTTGATAAAAAAGTTATACTTTTTCAGTTTTTTGAGTGGGTGGGTAACTGTTTGTTAGGGCATCCCCATTCATGAGTTTATTTTGGGATTATTTTGATGATGTGGATGATATTTTTGAAGATCATGATTGAGAAGGTAGGATTATTTGGAGAGATTATTTGAAAGAAAAATCTGGTATCAAATATTAAAACCCGGATTATTAGAGATTATTTAGCTTGTTTTTAATGTATGACTCTTGAGTTTCGCGAACATGCGTTTTAAAACTAGAGAGCTGCACACCTTAAAAATTATCTACCACTAAAACTATATACTACTCAGTACGTGTTTTTTTGAAGGAATATACACCACGTGTTGAGAATAGGAAAGTTGCTTCTGTTACACACATTCATTAAAATAAAATAAAATAATGTATATATTATAGTAATTGTGATTGAGTGTATATTAAAAAAACGTGTGTGTAATTTATTTATGTATATATACATGTAAGCGTACATGCATATTATATACTTCGTGTAGTGTGTAGTAAGAGTATTGTGTGTATGTAGTGGGTGCATGTGAGTACATTTAATTAGGAGATTTTGAGTTTAAGTGTATGTATGTCTCATAAAAATTTGAATATATATATAGAGATCATGGTTGAGGAGAAGTTGATAAATTTTGAGATTTTTTATGTGGCAATGACATGGCAATATTAAACCATAAAAAAACCGTAATTTTTGGGAGCATGAATGGAGATGCTCTTACATGCTTTAGGATAGGATTGAAGACTTGCAGTGAGTTGATCGAGTCCGTATTTTATGGTTGTTTTAATGTGAACATTTGTTATTAGAAATAATTACATAAATATGATCAAAATAAAGATGATTTATAAAAGTATGACTAATTACTAAAGTAGTAAAGAAATCATAGTAATTCATGTTCAAGTTTTGAACTTAAGTTACCACAAAACTATGTTGTAGTAATGAATAGTCATATTAATGTAAATAAGTTTTATTTTAATAATATTCTTGTAAAAAACTCTTGTTATTATCTAAAACATTCCCCACTTTAGTTTTAGTTATAAATAATTATGGGTAAAATATAAAAGAAATATTTCCCACTTTAGTTATAAATAATTATGGATAAAATCTAAAAGAAATCAATTGTAATGATTGGACTCAATTGCAATTTAAACACAAATCAATTTCAATTGAGATGACTCTACTTTATTAGTACTAAAGTAGATGGAATTACATGCCTTTCAATTTCTCAGTTCCTAATTTTTCAATTTCTCAATCAAGTGTTCTACTCCATAAACCCGCAACAGTGATGCAGGTTTATCAATCTGAAATTACATGCCTTTCAATTTCTCAGTTCCTATTCACTTGGTCAACACAAATCATTCTTAATCTCATACTTTATATATCAAATTTTTATTAAATTTGATTCTGGTTTTTGCGACTTTGTAAAGTTTTTAATGTAGTTTCTGAATATCTATTTTTTTTAAAAAATAATTTGAGTGTGAACAGGGATCTGTTTGCTTTATGGACGGTCAAACATCGTAAACCGTAACGAGACTATCATTATGGGACGTTACACTAGTAGAAAAAGGGCTTATAGTGACACTAAATTAGTGTCACTGAAAGTTTTTATGACACTAAAAAAGCGTCGGGAAAGGTGGGGGCTAGTGACACTAAATATAGTGTCACTGATCGTAAAACAAATAAGTGTCAGTAAATTATGACACATTAATGTGATGCAAAATTATGACACATTGGTATCATAAAACGTTGTGACACCTTGGTATCATAAAAATTTACGACACATTGGTGTCATATATTTACAATAATATTATTATTATAATCATTGTAATATTTCGTTCTAGTTTTATTATAGATTATATAAATATTAATAAATAGCCAAAATAAAAGAACAATAATTGTATTTATTACTCAAATTATTTTACAATGTCAATATCAATAAAGTATACACACGTAGTGTATTACAAGATGCTATAAATCTACACTTTAATCATACAACATTTTTATATGCTACACATTAGACATCATAATTCTTTGCATCACCATCGTAATCCAATAAATCAAGTCTTTAGAGTACTTCTCCATATCTGGATCAACATAGCCTGCATGATGTTTTTTAACTTTGCAACATTATAAGTAACAAAAATGAACAAAATAAACCCACCACTAATACACTATAGCATCAATTTGGAGCTAATACTATACCGAATCTGCTATTTTTGGACTTGAGCTGCTCAACAAAAACTCTTTGGCTGGAAACCAAATCACAAATCAAATCTGCAAGAGATCCAAATAAGATATAGATCAAACCAATGTTTTTTTGGCATAAAAAATAACTACCTAAATACATCACACCTTATTTTGGGGATATGACAGAAGCTCAAAACGTTAAAATGATGCTATTAAGATTCGAATCTGTCATTTGTTGAACAAAACATAACAAAATTTCCAGCAACATTACAATTGAGCAGGCATTGGTTAATAGAATTTTAAACAACTACACATTTTAATCACAAAACTGAGCCGCATACAATTTCCTCAACACTTCTAAGCAATGTTTTTTACTATAAAAACTACCAGCATTCCAATAAATATGACCAATAGGATGTCATTTTTTCATAACAATCAAGTTTTTGTTACTACAAATATATTTTTCATGTGAGAGTTTATCAACTGATACTATCCCTATGTGTGTGGTTGTTTGCCTGTACGATATACTTGTTTTTGTATTTAAGGGGAAAATTTTATTTATTCGCTAAATTTAAGTATCTTGTGTACCCATCCAAGTAAATTTCTCCATGTGTCATAGAGAATACAGACCAACTAATTAGCCAATAATTTAAAGCCAAGGAAAATAAGGATTTTGCAGGAAGACACTCACAATTATGCCATGAGCTCCACGATATTAGCTGCTACTAGTAGGCAGTCGTTGTTGTCCGAGTCGTTGTTGTCCGACAGTATCCTACTAGATATTGACAAAGAACCAAAATGTAACTAAAATAAGGTTTAAGATCAATTTTCCAAAATAAAAGTATGGGGAAACGGTGAAGTAAAAGAATTCAAGCTTTAGTCAAGACTTATGTGTTTTCCCATCTTGCTTCACAGTGTGGATTATCTACAAGGAAGAACAAGCAATGAATTTTACCCTTTATTCACCTTCCTTCTTGGTTCTACTTTCCCAGATCCATAGACCCATCTTGCTGAAAAGCAGTAGACCGGCAATTGGATAAAAACTTATAGTTACACTATAAATTAAACAATTTCAGTTTTGGGACTATTTTTAGACATCATTTATATTCCCAAACTACAATAGTCATTATTGGAAACTGGAGAGCCTTCTTAGAATGTCATTCATCAAAACCACAAGAATGAAAGATGGTAGGAAAAGAAAATGAGAGAATCATCAAGTTTATTCACATGCTCATCAAGACTTTGATCCTCATCTAAATTCAGAAGACACAAGTAAAAACAAACTACATAGTTGTCCAGCATATACAGGAATACGTATATATAATATCCACTTACAGAAAATCTCAGAAAAAGACACGATTTCCAACCACCAAAATCTCCAATTAGCAAAAGTCTGAACAAATAATCATTGCATGTAGAAACAGATGCAAAGAGTTAGCAGAGCCGTGAAGTTATAAAGGGAAAAATATCATATTAGTTCAAAGCTCTTTTGACCTGTGAAAATTTACGCTCACTATCTAAAAATAAGGAATTGTCACAAAAACCAGGACAATTTACACTCACTTTTTAAAGAACTACAAAAGGGTGCTTTAGCATTCAAATTTTAGTTCAAGGAAAAATACATCTACTAAGTTCAATTCATATGACTTTCTTCATGAAAAAAAAGTTCAAATATAATGCCTTACCAGATTAATGGAATTAATGGAGTGCTCAAGTTGCCCTTGCCTTAGAAAATCCCATTGTTTCTAGTTCAGTGAGTAAGTTTTGTTGTAATCTGAATTGGGAGTGGAAACACCAAATCAAAATTCAATGTACAACTGATGTGAAGTTAAAGATACGGAGTATTATTTTATGCTGGTTAAAAACTCACACAGAACAAGATTTTTTAACCGAAATAGGGGGCGGGTTGGGACTGGGAGTCAGGGACAACTGAGACTGATTGGTAAAGTGTCCACCTATCTGATGAATGAATATGCCAACATGAATTAAACTTACCTATTGAGAATTCTTTTTGGAGTGACTACACTTTAACAAGTACCCATATTCAAGGTTGATTTGCTCTAACTATCCACTCTTTTACAAGGCATGTGAAATCACTTCATACATTTCAAATAGTCAAAGACAAACCTCGAAAAGTGAGATAAAACCATGATGTAGTAGAAAACACCCAATGAAGTTGACCAGTTTTGACAATATCCTGAAACTCTCTGAGGTTAGAAACTCGGAACGAATGAAAGTGATGTATATAAATGAACTAACAAAGAGTTCGAAAATCCTATATAAGGGTTCGAAAATCATTCTGATGAGTAAATATTAATGCTAATCAAGGGGGCAATTCTCACAAGAGGAAAATTGAAGAGCAAAGGCCAAAATACCAGAAATCAAAAGCAAATGAAAACAAACCAGTCATGAATGAGTAATTGTTTGGCCTGCTGCTTATATATCTCACTTGTCGCTGAAATCAGGAGAGCTCTGAATCAAGAAACTGTGTCCATAGCTGAGTCCATTTGTATGTCGTTCGCTCAAGGGTAAGGCACGAAGACAGAGTAAGGCGGCCGGGCGTAGTAAGGAGTATGGCGACAGAGTACTGCGACGGACTAAATCGATCGAACTCTTGGTAGTGTTCGTGTTCTAGATCTGGACGAAGAATGAGTCGGTAGATATTAGCTTCGGAGTAGGGCGACGAAGTAAGGCAACCTCGGAGTAAATCGATCCATCTCCGGAATAGCAGAGACGATCTTGTCGAGAGCACAAATGGAATCGTGAGTAAATACGATGGAGTGTGCTCTGATGATCGGCGAAGACGATCTTGAAGGTAGGGTTAGTAGTGCGGCTCTAGCTCTGGAAGAAATCGATCGGTAGATTAAAAATAGGGATACGAAAAGAAAAAACCTTCCCACACACCCCGGCCCATTAAGTGGAATAGTAGTCCGGTTTTGAATAAAAAGTGTCACTATTCGGAAGCGAATTTTTTTTGTTAGAAATCAGTGACACTTGTGTGTCATTTAGTTGTATTTTATCAGAAAGTGTCACTATAAAAGTGTCACTATAAGCTTGTTTTCTACTAGTGTTATTTTATCAATAATTAGATTTGTTCCTTTCAAAAAAATTACCACAGGTCCACAACTCCACACTTGTCTATAAAAGTCTAATTATGTGTGTAAGGGGGTGTGAATGTTACTCCGTATGTTCTAACTTCTAACTAACTATGAGGCCGTTTCGTAACTAACCATCTTTTTCACCAAACACGCAGGGGCGGATCCAGGAATGAAGAGAGGGGTGGGCTAAGCAGAAAAAAAAATTGTTATTGCAAACAAAAGGTTTTGTTTAGCCAGGTTTGTTATCGAATCAAGATTTTTCAAACTACTAGAGTTCGAGGGTGATTTCGAATACTCCCTCCCCCGTCCCCGAAAGAAGTTCACCATTTGACTTTCACACACTTTTATGCAAGTAAACTTACCAGGGGGTAAAGTTTACTGTTTTGACATTGTTTCGACACTGTTTGACACTGTATTGCACTGTTTGGCATTGTTTTGATGTAGATAACTTTCCATTTAAGGAAATGAGAACTTAAATTAGGGACATCCAAATAAGGAAAGTGGGAACTTCATTCGGGGACGGAGGGAGTATAATTTAACGACCAGAGCTTAAATAACTTTTTTGAACTTGAACACATGCTAGATTTTGAGTTCGAATGGTTATTCAAGTCAAGTTTGAGCATAGTGGTATTTGGTTCGATGCGACTCAAGCTTGTCGATAACTCATAAATTATAAGAATAAATTTTATCCTAACATTTAAACATTTTTAGTGTAATTTTATAAATCTATTAAAACACTAAAAAAGAGAATTAATACATCAGTTTTATTCAAGTCGAGTTTGAGAATAAATGAATAGACACTATTTTATTATCTACTCAAAAATTCAATTAATAATTATAACACTAAAAAGAGTAATGCACAAAATATTAGATTAAAAGAGTATTAGTTATATGGATGGTTGGACAACTGGACTCGGCTAGAGGCAGCTAGACGGACTATATAGGATTGTATAATAATACTTCGTACGCGAGGTTTTGCTCTCATCATTTTTCCCACGGGAAATTTGTTGATTCAGTCCCGTAACTTATAGCTATATCCGATATTGGTCCTGTAACTTTATAAACTTGCAATTTACATCCCGTAACTAATAAGTTGGTGCAATTTTGGTCCTTCTCTGCCGGAACTTATCAATTTCGCCGGAAAAAGACACATCACTTGCCACATGGAATATTATTTGGAACTCATTTGCTGACTCAATATTGACCCTTAGCTAGAGTTAAAAAACCAGAGTACGAAAGCTCTTCGCTGAGTGCGTGCACAACCATACCAAGCCTATTATCAGATCTGTAAAAAGGGGAAGAACATATAACTCTACCTGAAGATTTCTCCTGAACTAAGTCGAGAGAGTGAGTTATTCTTTAAATATGCTAGTAACGGCTCTTGATCAGACAAAAGTTTATGGAGTGTGATTGTGGTAAAAAGGTTTCTCTTCTAACTTCTTGGACTGATAACGATCCTGGAAGGAGGTTTCGTTTGTGCGCTAGAAGTAGAGTAAGAAATTCAGCTTTTTAATTTAAATTGTTTGCTTCTTTTTTACTAAATAAACTAGAAATTTAAGAATAGCATTTGAATAATAAATTTGTTTGAAAATTAAAATGTATTTTATATTTTAAGCTAGGTTCTGTTAATAAAATTACCATCTTCTATTTGTTGGGGGCATTTGATAATGTATTTTTGTGTTCAAAGCAGTAAAAAGTAAGTTAAGCTTCATCTTGTTATGATACAGACAGAAGGTTGCATATTTTTTGAATGGGCGGACCCACCTATGTGCCATCGTTAAACGATGATAATTCCGGGATTGGTTAGAAGACTCAATTCAAAAGAGGAAGAGGTTGTAAAGTTGCAGACTAAAAATAAAAGGCTCCTCATAGTTGTTGTGAGGCTAGTGTTTTTTGCTCCTGATCTTTCTGATGTTAAAGATGTGAGAAGTGAAGATGATGTAACATTTCAAATGCTTTATTCTTAAAACATGAATCCAGAAAGCTTTAAACTTCATTCAAAATGCTCATGCTGCAACCAAGAAGAAATAATTTTTTAACTCTAGCTAAGGGCCAACATTGAGTCAGCAAATGAGTTCCAAATAATATACCATGTGGCAGGTGATGTGTCTTTTTCCGGCGAAATTGGTAAGTTCCGGCAGAGAAGGACCAAAATTGCACCAACTTATTAGTTACGAGATGTAATCTGCAAGTTAATAAAGTTACAGGACCAATATCGGGTATAGCTATAAGTTACGAGACTAAATCAACAAATTTCTCTTTTTCCCACACTGGTTTCATGGAATGTTTACCCTCTGGAGTGCCTTATAAATATATCACTCCTTGCTTCAATTCCATCCAGCAACGACTGATTGAGTTGTGCCCACAGCTCCGTATAAATTTTTTGGACCACCTTTTATCATTAGATTTCTCCTGACGCCGTACTTAACCTACGCGGTGCCTTTAGAGCTTCTTAGACTTTGGGATGGGCTGAATATTAGTTTTGGGATGGGCTCAAAACTAAATCCATTTCTATTCTAATAAAAAAAATTGGGCTGGGCTGGAGCCCACCCCTGCCCCAACATACATCCGCCCATGCAAACACGTAACATTTGTTTTCGCGTGCCGAATTGTGTAATAAGCAGAAAAATTAAGGTTGGAGTTACTTTTCTGGCTGTATTGGCGCGTAAGATACTGTAGATGACCATTTTAGCTATTTTTACATATAATTTTTTCTTTATTTTATTAACAAAATATATTTTAAAAATAATTTTGTCTTAAATCAACAGAATCAGTCAATGCAGTCACTTCAGCCAGAACTTCATAAATTTCAGCAGAATCAGTCAAAACATCCGATTTTCATGCTACCAAACGGGCTCTATGTTTGAAATGCATACTAACTATTTTCTCACTTTCTCTATTGAGTTATATTTGGTATACTCCATTTTGGGTACCCCATTTGTACCCTTACTTGTGTGTTTCAGAAAAGACCATTTTTTAAATTCCATTTTTACTAATTATTCCATTTTTACTAATTATTTTTATGAACCACACAAGTAAGAAGTACAAATGGAGTATTCTAAAATGGGTACCTATAGTATTTTTCTTCTCTCTTAGCTCTAAGTTTTTCTTTCTGCAACCTGACTTTCTTGAAATCTCATTTGTTGTTTATATTATTCTATCACATTGGCTAATATGGAGTATCTTTTTATACCATGAACTAATCATATTCTAAATTTTTATATTTTATTTTGATGGTGTGACATAGGTGTATAAGTGTATTATATAAGTGAACGTCATCAACTATATGTCTATATACTACGTACATGTCAAGTTTACTTGCACTTGTAGTGCGTTTCCAAACATCAACACATTCCATCATTGATTAAATCGAACCCGAATTCCAATTTTAATGGCTAAACTTAAAAAGAAACATCAGCCCGTTTAAAACGAGCATTCGTTCAAAATGAGCTTTCATAAATTGTGGCTCAAAATAAATTTAAAGAAATGAGTCACCAATCTGACCTAGCTGCCTCATAGTACCCGTTTAGGCTGTCCGCAATCAAAGACATGAAAATCCCAAATTTGAATAGACAGCACTCTTATTCGAGAGAGGAAATGCTTTGGCCAGCGAGTCCCATAAAAAAAATCCGGGAAAAGGTGCAAATAGGCCCATGTACTAACCAAAAAAGGTCAAATAAGTCTTTATTTAGGAGTCTTTGTCCGGCCGTCGCCATTTGGAGTGGTTCCCGGTGGAATTTTTTTATGAAATTTTTTGAGCATCTTATTCATCAAGTCTAGTTTGCTCATACCAAATTTCAGCTAAAACCTTAATCGGGAAGGCATTCAAATGAATTCTTGAAGATAACTGCGCTTCTAACTTCGCAGTTATTTTCAAGAATTCATTTGAATGCCTTCCCGATTGAAGTTTTAGCTGAAATTTGGTATGAGTAAACTAGACTTAATGAATAAGATGCTCAAAAAATTTCATCAAAAAACTTCACCGGGAACCACTCCAAATGGCGACGGGCGGACAAAGCCTCTTAAATAAGGGCTTATTTGACCTTTTTTGGTTAGTACATGGGCCTATTTGCACCTTTTCCCAAAAAATCCTAAACTACTTTAATCTCCTATTTCAATTTTTATAAAAGAAATACTCCGTATAACATTTTATTATTTTTATATGACATTAATATTGCATATATAAAATAAAAAATATAAAATTTCAACCACAGAGGATTTTAGGAATGTTCCAAATTTATTTATTTTTATATCAGAATGTTTGTCTTTTTAAATCATAACTATTGCAAAATTAATTTGGAAAAATATTGGTGTAAAATAATATAAGTAAGACTTAAATAAAAAAACTTTGCTGAATGAATATGTTGGCGGAGCTGAATTGTAGGGGGAACTGAATTGACTCGGCATATACATAAAAACTGGTAGAGAATTTGATTTATTGACGGAGAGGATTGATGTTAACCCTTAGACGAACTTTTTAAAGCGTGAAAGGTAGAGGTTTCAAAGCGTGTCACGGGTCACCGGACATTGGCCAGTTTAAGAATGAACCATGGGCATGGCAAGGTTTGTGGGCTACTTTGTATTCGGCCCGCTAAAAATCACTAATGACTATTAACTTCTACTATTGTAAATTTGTAATGTATATGACTAATTTTTATCATATTGTCTTGTATGCTTTGCAAATTGATTAATCCGTAATATGGTTTTAGTTTTAGCTCTCACGGTGCAACTATGAATTAGAATTAATATTCGGCCTAAAAGGTGAAGAATAATGAGTTTTTCTATTATATTCAACATTGTAATGAAATTCTTTTTATGTTTTTAGGTATCATCATTTCGCTATATTTTTCGATTATATTGTGTTGCACAATTTGCTTATTTTCAAGATTTAAAACTAAAAAATTAAACCTCTTAAATTTTACCTAGCATTTTGTATGCTGGATCTTTCTTTTGGTTTTTATGAACATTTCATGTGAACTTGTGGGTTTGATGGTAATTACTAATTGTAAGATTTTTCCAAATTTTTTAACATTATTTTGGCATTGTACCGCACCACTTTGTATTGTTTCTAAATGACATGATACCGAATGGTTCCAACCTTAAAACTTGACTAATCACACTGTTGATTGGAAACCTCATTGATGCATTACATGGTTCGCTAATTTGCCAAACCATTCTAAACCGCGCTCGACCATGTGTTTTACAAGTGTCCAAATTTGATATAGTCTATATTTAATTTAAATCTAGTCTGATATGATTAATTCTAGTCTCAAAGTAAAAGCATTCTTGTAATTGTAAACTAAAAGCAATCCAAATTTAAGTAAAAAAAAACATCCATACCCATATACTCCGTAATACATAGTCATGAATTCAAGAATTACAGGAATAATACTGCTTATATTTTGTACCAAGTAATCAAGTATCCATTAATAATCAACGACTACGTCAACCGGGGCGGTGCAAGATAGCAACCTCCGAAAGAATGAAACCACAGCCTTTCGAAACCTCAAACTTTTAGATTTCCTCCTCCAGCAAAGGCGGCGGCGTCCGGCGGCAGCACATTGGGACTTCACCTTTCCGGTGGTTTCCTCCTCCTTCCGGTTACCCTCATCGTCGCTGTCTTCCCTCGAGAAGGTGTAGCTTCTCAAATACAACTGCCGGCATGATACACTGTCCACCACCCGAGGGTGGCGGCCAGCGCTCACCGAGCGAATGAACTCGGCGTCGGACTCCGGCCATTTATAGAGGTTCACGTAGGTCGCTCTCACGACGGGGACTTTCACATCTTTTTCACAACTTGGTGAGCAAACAGAAGCCATTATTTTTTATTGCTATATAGTTTGCTTATTATGTTTTTTATTTCATTGGTCGTCCTTATATAAGTGTGTGAATATATAATGCTGAATATATAATGCTCCGTATTTTATACTACGTATATACACTCCGTAACGTAGCACAATTGGAAGTAGAGGAAAAAAGAGTGTCTACTTTGTATATAGAGTAGAAAATTAGGACTTTGGGATGGTGGTGTTATTTGGTGAGGGTTGCAATGATTTGGCATAATGTGGTTATTAGGTTGGTAACGTAAGAATTGGTTCCACACTTATTGCCCCTCTAATTATTAAGAGTGTAAATGCATACACATGCTCGTTTACTAAAAAAACTACTACAATGTGAAAGCTAAATATTATAGAGTATTAAGATAATTCTCTAAAGAAGATTAAAATCTATCCCATATAAAAAGAAGTGCATAAGTAGGACCATCTTTGTTTTGTTTCTAAAACAGGATTTGTTCACTCCTAATTGAGAAAAGTTTTATACTTCTAATAGAATCAAATAACTCTTATTTTGAGAATAAAATATACTATATCGTACCTCTATTGTTTTTCAATGGCGATGATTTGAATTTCATGTTTGCCAATACACAACTTTAATTGTACCTATATTTAATTATGTTTAAATAAGCACTATAAAAATTAAATATTCTCGACATTCACATTTTGAGAAGTTTTAAAATATTTTTATATAAAATTATTTGATTATATATATTAGTAGAAAGTTTTGGTCAAAGTAAGGTGTGTGAATAGTGCAAAATTCAAATTATTGCAACTTAAAAAGAACTGAGGAAGTATACAATTATTCATATTGTACACTAGCTTTTACTACTTGTATGTTTTACTCCTATGTTGACCAATTTTCAAAATTTATCACATATGATGTTTCTTAAAAATTTAATGAAGAGTAAAATATTATAATTCCGGATGTGCAATCTCATGAATAAAAAATGTGGTACCATTTTTGTAAATAAATTGAACATTTTCTACTAACAGAATCTCTGCATTATCTTAATCGGGAATGTGCACGGCTTAAAATCAAAATGTGAAATCATTTTGAATGACTGTCATTTCACACAAAGTAGACTATATGTAAACACACACACACACGTATCTTACAATCTTTTCATAGCCAATGAAGGTTGGGGCATTTAAGGAAGAAAAAATATAATGCTGGTGTGATCATCTAGCTTAATTGAGTGGTACACTATGCTTTACCATCCGTACTCTATTAAAAGAGTTTGACTTTTTCGTTTTATTTTTGTTTGTCATCGCTTGGCCATACCCTTGCATCCATTATCTTCATCTCTCATGTCGGCTTCAACACACCATTCATTTTCTTTGTCTCCAGTGCACCGACCTTGTCCTAACCTTAGCCGGCTGCTTCGGGTTGCGCCCTAACCTCAACTCCCATCATTTTCGTCTTGTGTGGTAATAATGTGGTGGTGTTGGATGAAATTAAGCTTTTGCATAAACTTTAGTATTGAGTATGTGTTTATGTTTATTTATGCTCAATGTCTATTGGATACCTCTTGATTTTTATTACATACCAGCCATTTCAGGCTCTCGCATTTGATGCATTTATTTTGTGCATGCAAAGACATGCATATAATTTCTTGATCTTATCGTTCTTAATTGTCTAGATATTGTAGACATGTTAACTGTTGAGTTTATATGGTCACTAGTGTCTAAAAATTTTGGATTCTGTGATTTTGAGCCAAATCAATATAGCAACCACGTGATAATGTTGCTTTGATCTGATCACGAAACATTTATATGAAGATCTTTGAGCTTATGATTTAAATCCTTTGCACAATTTCCATATTAAGATCATAACATGATCAAGATAAATTTCGTAAAGGTAAGAGCCCCAATACTTGCTAGCATCATTTCTCTACATGTTTGCTACACTACAAAAAAATTGGTCCGTAGTGGCGTGTTAAAGCATTTGTCCCACACCGGAAAGCTATAAAACAATTAAACACTATATAAGGCTTTGGCCGGGCTACTCCTCCTATTAGGTTGACCTTTTAGGATGGAACCCCAGATCTTAATATGGTATCAGAGCCAATTCCGGTTGTGGTTTGACGGCTTGTGTGGCATCCATGATTAAGGGTAGCTTGTTAAGGGTTTGTTTGGCCCGTTTATACACCCCGATATTGTCCAACCTAGTTCGGCTGAGGGGGCGTGTTAAACCATTTGTCCCACACCGGAAAGTTATAAAATAATTAAACACTATATAAGGCTTTGGGCTACTCCTCCTATCAGGTTGACCTTTTAGAATGGAACCACTAGTCTTAATAAGGAGGGACGTTGTTGCTCTTATTTTGGATGCTATAAGTATACATATTTGTGTGCATCCTAAAAGTTGATAAGTTCATTTTTTGCTTCTTATTTTGGTGCTTTAATATTTTAATTATATTTGTGTGCATCCAAATACTTTTCAATTGGAAAGTAAATTTAAAAGTTACCATTATTTTGTGTTCTAATAATTTTATACTCCGTGTATTAGGTTTTATGTCATGTTATTAGTTTGCCTAGAATCCCAGTTTTGAAATCTTTTGAATCTCAGAAGACTTCTAAAGGTAGTTTATCAAAACATATAATTTTAGCTAACAAACTACTAGACCTTTTGGCCATTTCTCTATAAACTATTTGTAGAAATGTCTAGGTGACACTCTTTTAGTTGTTTTAATTGTTTGGATTAGTTTCAGTTTGATATGCATTTATATATGATATTTTCACAACGTATTTTCAAAAGTCTATTGGGAAATGTGATAATGTATTTCTATCTCCAATGCTTATCTCTTTTGGAACCTTTGTCAATCACCACGAGTCTTTACCTTCATTGTTTTGCGATCTCTATTTAATGAAATTACATTGGGTTACAAAGTAGCAATGCTAGAAGCATAAAGCTGTATCAAGATTAACATTTCAAATACTTAGGCTCTAGCATTTAAATGGGTTGACTTGTGGTTAATTGCATGCAATCGGTACCGTGTGTAGTTGAATTATTTGATGTTTGATGTTTGAATTACAATTATTGTTGAGACTGTGTCGATAACTTCACTTACAATTCCTTGTTGCCATCTTGTGCATAATTAATGGGAACTTAACATAATGGGACATTTTAGAAGTTTAAAGTTTTCAAGAGAAGCTTTCTAAGAGAAGCTACTTATCCATTTAGAGGATAAGTGTGGACAACCAAACATATGCCAAAGTGACAACATTTTTTACGTGTTTCTTAAATATGAAGTATTAGTCAAAGAGACATCATGTACATTGTGGGATGAGGTTGCTTGATCGTGTGAGGGGAAGGGTGCACAACTCCCCAATGGGTTTGGAAGTGAACTGGCTAAGTGGGGATGAGGCTAGAACGATTCATCCCCCAATCCCATAATCAAATTCAAAACTAAGCAATTTCTCCTCCCATCTATGTTATCTTACAAGCATGAATGTTTGGCTTGAAATTTTTGTTAATGTTTAAATCTTTAAATTGATAAAATACTTAGTTTATTGGGTAATAGCAAGACAAAGTTTGATATTGAATTGAAATATATCCTTGTAGTTAAACCTCCCAAATTAGTCTAGCTAGTATAGACTTGGTTTGCATGAAATTTCAATTTTTAAATCCTTTGAATAATAATAAAAACGTCTTTGTCGGAAAAAAAACCCTAAGCGTCGCCGTCCTGGCAGCATGGTGCGGTGCCGTCATCTTTCTGCATGGCTCAACAGAATCTTGATCGCAGTGTCGTCAGCGCCAAATGAGTGTTGGATGTAGGCCAGTTTTTTCTTCAGCGTTCCTGTTTGCAACTTAATTTGCAGTGCTCTTTCCCGGGTTTATCCCGAAGTTTTAGTCTCCCTCTTATGTGGTGAAGGTTGTTCTCCTTGCCGGTGTAAACCTGGTCGGGTGTTGCTTTCTATTCTTTTTTGTTGGATTATGAGGAGCGTTAGCTGGAATTTCCGGGGCTAGGGAACCTTGCTACGGTACAGTTCCTGGCAGATGTTATCTCAACCCATCATCCCTCCATTGTCTTCTTGATGGAGACTCTAGCAGATTCCTCAAAGATGGAAAATGTCCGAAGATCTCTAGGTTTTCAACATGTATTTACTGTGGACTGTGAAGGCCGAAGTGGGGGATTAGCATTGCTATGGAAGGATGATATTGATGTCAAAATTGAGAGCTCCTCACGGCATCACATTGACATGCAACTGGCAGGAGGTACAAATCAAACACCTTGGAGATTCACCGGTTTATATGGTTTTTCGGAACGTCCTCGGCGCAAGGAATCTTGGGAATATAATTACTTAAGAGCCTAGCAAGTTATAGTGATCTTCCGTGGTTGGTGGTGGGGGACTTTAATGATATTATGCATGATTATGAAAAACGAGGGTGTTGTCCTCTGCCACCATGGATGATGGCGGGTTTTCGAGATGCGGTTTGGAGTAACGGATTATTAGACTTTCCTTTTGATGGCTATCAGTTTACATGGGAAAGAGGACGAAGCACGCCAGCATGGGTTGAGGAGAAGTTGGAGCGTATCCTGGTCTCGGAGGGCTGGATTGATTTTTTTGGTGATGCATGGGCAACATCTGTAGTAGGCAGTAGTAGCGACCATCTACCTATTTATGTGAAGTTTACTAGATGTGAGGCTAACCGGAAGAGGAGGGGTTTTAAATTTGAAAATCTATGGTTAAGGGAGCAAGAATGCCGCAACATTGTAGAGAAAGCCTGCAGATGCTGCGATTCCCAGCCTTTGCATGATAGGCTTCGGTTTTGTGGGAAGGAGTTGGATAAATGGGGGACACACTTACATCGTGGATTTCAAAGGCGTATTAAGGGCTAAAAAGAAAAATGGATGAATTAAGGGGGCGGTCAGACGTGGCAGGTGTGGCCATGTTTTCTAAAACAAAGGAGAACTATTTGCTTCTATTGGAAAAACAAAACGATTTCCGGAGACAAAGGGCGAAGGAGTTTTGGTTACAACAAGGGGATATTAATACGAATCAGGTGAGTGGGTTTCTGAGCAAGGGGCTCTGCGGGAGATAGTGTTAAATTACTCCGAGAAGCTGTTTAAGAAAGGGGAGGCATTTCCACTGCAGGACATTGGCAGGTTTCGGAGCATGGTTACAGATGATGATCAGAACACTCTATTGCTTCAAGAAGTGACGGCAGATGAGGTTAAAAAAACAGCATTTAGCATGCACCCGGATAAAGCACCAGTACCAGATGGGTTGAATCCATGTGTTTTTCAATCTTTCTAGGATATGGTGGGGCCGGCGGTTGTAGATTTTTGTATTAGTATCTTTCGGACAGGTCAAATGCCCGAGGGTTGCAATGATACTACTATTGTGTTGATTTTAAAGAAGGATAAGCCTCAAGCTATTGGGGATTGGAGACCTATAACTCTTTGTAATGTTGCTTATAAGATTTTTGCTAAGTTACTTGCCAACCATATGAAGAGATTGCTCGATCCTCTTATTGCAGAGAACCAAAGTGCCTTTATTCCAGGCCGTTCGATTGTTGATAATATTATTATAGCTTTTGAGGTACAACATTTTTTGAAGCGGAAAACGCAAGGCAAAGACGGATATGTGGCACTTAAGCTTGATATAAGCAAAGCATATGACGGGGTGGAGTGGAATTTTCTGGAGATTATTTTGTAGCGATTGGGGTTCCACGCATGGTGGATTAATCTGATCATGCAGTGTGTATCCACAGTTCGTTACAATGTGCAAATTAATAATGAAATTATTGGTCCTATTATTCCGACTCGGGGAATCAGACAAGGGGAACCATTAGCACCCTATCTGTTTATTGTTATAACGGAGGGTTTGAGCGCTCTTATTCAGGCGGCCTAAGCAACTCACCATTTACAGGGGATCCGTATAGCCAAGGAGCACCGACTCTAACCCATCTATTATTTGCAGATGACAGTTTCCTTTTTTTTTTCAGGGTGAACGAAGTGGATTGCATTTTCATAAAGGAGATGTTAGCTCGGTACTCTGGGGTTTCTGGGCAGTTGGTGAATTTCGACAAGTCGAGCGTTAGATTTAGCGCAAATGTGGCATGGGATGATAAAGACTATTTGTGTAAAATGCTTAGGGTGCCAGAAGATAGAGGGGGAGGCAAGTATCTTGGCTTGCCGTCACTGGTAGGGCGGAATAAAAAAGAAATTTTTGGCTATATAAAGGAAAAAGTTGTTCAAATAATACAGAGCTAGGATAATCGGTTTTTGTCTAGAGCAGGGAGGGAGATTTTATTGAAGACGGTTATTCAGGCGATGCCTCAATACGCTATGAATGTGTTCTTGCTTCCGTTGAGCTATGTGAGGAGGTGGAATGTGTTATGAATGCTTTTTGGTGGCGGGGCCATACTTTCAAACGAAAAGGCATACAGTGGAGAAAATGGTCTGACTTATGCACCCCGAAAAATTTAGGCGGAAAAGCGGAATGGGATTTTGGAAGCTTCGGGACTTCAATATTGCTATGTTGGGACAACAGGTTTGGAGACTTCTTAAGCAACCGCAGTCGCTTGTTATCAGGATTCTGAAAGCAAGATATTTTCCCAGGGGAGATGTGCTCAATGCGGGTGTGGGGAAAAACCCCTCCCTCATTTGGAGGAGTATAACGGCAGCCATACCTAATGTTCAGGAAGGTCTTTTACATCGAGTGGGGGATGGTACCTCAATCCGAGTTTGGAAGGATAAGTGGATTCCTAAGGCTATGGGGCGGAGACCGGTCGGGGAGACTGTTAGTGGACTAGAAGATATCACAGTAAGCTCGATAATGTCGGTTGATGGTAGCAGTTGGGATTGGAATATTTTGAGAGATTTTTTTTTATGAGGAGGACCGTGAAGCTATCTCTAGCATTCCGCTAAAAGGATTTAGACGGGCAGACGAACTGATATGGGCTGATGACAAGAATGGCAGATATTCGGTCCGTAGTTATTATCAAATGCTATCAAACAGTGTCGAGGACACCCCGGTTTGGACGCGCGTATGGAAACTGGAGATACCACCAAAGATGAAGACTTTCTTTTTGCAAGTGTGTATGGATTGTCTTCCTTCTTAGGAGAGATTGGTGCAGCGTCGAGTGCCGATATGGCCGGTGTGCAGCACCTGCGGTGTGGACAGGGAAAACACTTTGCATGCCCTTCGAGATTGTATCTTGGCAAAAGAGGTGTGGCGGAGTCAAAATAAAATTTTTGTTCAAGCTAGTGCGACTGCTTTCGAGGAGTGGGCTAATGCGGTTAGGACTAGGTGCCCCAATACGGAGTTCAGTCAATTTGTGGTGATATGATGGAGCTTATGGAAAGCAAGGAATGAGAAAGCTTGGAGGAATGTAAAGTCCACTTAGAGGGGAATAGTGGCTCGTGGAGAGGCTATGCTATCCGGGTGGCGGGAAACTCGCTCTAAACATCAGGAGGGAAGGGTTCATGGTGCTCTTGACACGTGGAAACCGCCGAGTTCGGGTACTATTAAAATAAATGTTGATGCAGCGGTACAAGTGCAAGGGGAAAGGCAAGGTTAGGGATGGTTGAAAGGGATGATAAATGACGAGCACTTTGTCACTGTGCGTCAAAATAATTCGATACTAACACTTATACGTAGTATAGGTGAAGTAGAGTTCGTATCCACAGGGAAAGGAATAATTCTCTTTTTAATAAAACTAGTAAATAAAGGGGGGTTTTGGGATTGAGTGATTTAATTTAATTAAACACGAAGATGAACGACTTATATGAGATTTAATTCAAGAATAAAAGGGACCTGGCATTGCTAATTTCCACTTGTTGATATATTTTAGTTGATCATGGTTATATCTATAACTTATCCCCTCTCGAATACTCAATCGAGGAGTATATCCAATTCATCGAGGGTAGTTATTAACAACGACCGTTCATTAATAACCCTTACTATTAGTCAAGTATAGAACAACGCCGTATACCGATTTAATAGTAGCATTTGACCTCCTAACTCCTTGATGAAATCAATTGAGATTGATAACCTCACCACAACGATTTTGGTTTAACCAACATAATTAATCTCTCTTAAGTTTATTAACCACGACCGTGCATTGATAAACCGAAGTTACTTACTTGTGAAACCATCAACGATTAACCATCGGTTCGTTAATTGATTGTAGTAGTAATTAATATATGAAACAAAACTAGTTGATCCTTTAAGTAATGTTCAAAATATTAATATGAAATATGAATAGGAATTAGTTAATATTCAAGGAAGAATATTAAAGATGATAAATCCTACTATAACTAATGTCAAGATGTTAACTAATTGTCATCTTAGCAACACTCCCCAACATTTAGTATATAGAGGAAGAAAATAAATACTACTATAACTAATGTCGAGATTTAACTAATTGTCATCTTAGTAACACTCCCCAACATTAATATATACATAGATTAAGGGAAGAATTAATATTCAAGGGAAGAAGTTAAGAAAATGACTCACAACTTTAATAATCAACAAGCTTCAAGAGCAACACCAAGAAATGGAAGTTTAGCTCCTCATTTGGAGACTAAACATGCTAGAAAAATATAAAGAAATGTTATTCTAAACTAAGCTTAGAAGTGTATAGGAATTGGTTTCTAATTGTGAAGGAAAGGAGGTGTATTTATAGGCTTTTGGGGATGCAGCTCATGTACCCGATCGAGTATACATAGGGTACCCAATCGAGTATTTGCAGAATGATGAATTCGAGCTATACTCGACCAATTTCAGGGTTAAAATTAAAGGTATACCCGATCGGGTGTGTCGGTGTACCCGATCGGGTATAACAACTGATCGTGGCCAAATCTTCCCCTGCACGTCTCTTTGTTTCCCGAATTGATCTGATTGGAAGTCAAGTGGGTACCCAATCGGTTATATGGTATACTAGACCGGGTACAGGTCAAAATCAAGAACTTTCCTTTTTTGTCTTGTACTCTTGCATCTTCCTTCCTCTTTTGGTTTGACCAATGATCATTTGATTGATCCTGGACCTGTTTTAGCTCAGAACAGACCTAATGTAAAACATATTACAACTATTTTATAAACATAACTATTACACCAAAAGTGTGTAATTTCCAAAGTACTCCCTCCGTCCTGCTATGATTGTCTCATTTTACCTTTTCAGTCCGTCGCACTAAGATTGTCCCATACCTTATTTGGTAAAGTTTGTGTGGTTCTAAATGATTCTTACTTTATTCTTACTTTATCAATTCAATATCAACCACATAAACCCACTTTTATTAATAATTGTGCCACTTTCTCTTGTCCCAAATTTAGGGGGACGGAGGTAGTATCAAACAACAAAAGCTAACTAAAAACATACACATACATATGGAAATTACAAGTGTATCAATAAAGGTTCTTTTGTTGCTGGAAAGAGAGTAAGGGAGCAGGGGCGATTTTCAGTTAGCACAACGGAAGCGCTTGCTATCCGAGAGGCGATCCATTGGGCGGCCCAAGCTGGATGGCGACCCGTTATTGTCGAATTAGATGAACTTTCGGTTGTTAATGGAATTATAGCTTCTGATGGTATCTCGTATGAGGATTGTATCTACGCTGAAATTAGACATATGATGGCAAGTTTTGCTAGTTCAAATGTCCACTTTGTGCAGCGATCAGCGAATCGGGTTGCCCATGTCTTGGGAAGGCAAGTTGTTTCGGAGTCTGATTGTACTTAGGTGGGGATTCCACCGGATTGTATTGCTGTTTTGTTGGAAAACGATAATCAATAATATAGTTATTTGGTTTGCAAAAAAAATCCTTTGAATGATAGTAAGCTTCTATTATGTGGTGTCCTTGAACTTGAATGTCATAAATTATCTTATGAAATTAGTAAATGCAACCTGCAATTATTGCATCTGATACAAAAGGAGTTTGGCTTAGTTCATGTGTATTAGCTGTTTTATATGATATATTTTAATTTATTGAAATTCAAATTTAAATGGAGTAGTAATTAATCAAGAGATTTAGCAGTTTGTAGTGTTAGAGGAAAAGTTTTGGTGTTTTGGTGTTGTGTTCATATGTCTAGAAAAGTTACCAGTTACTCGGAGTATATTTTAACAAATAAACTCTACATGTCTTCCTGTTATATTTTAACCCTTTCTACATGCCTTTCCTTGCTGTTAGTCGGCCTGGGGGGATGGTGAGGAGTAGCTGCCCGATATGGAGTACACATACTGGGATATGGGCAGGGGGAATAGCCCAATATGGAGGCCCATAGACCATGGATAGGCTTGAAATTCAGGTATGAAGGGGTTATTTGTCGGTCGGGAAGACTGGTACGAGTTCTTGGAGGGATCACCTTTCGAGTGGTGCTAATTGCTACCACGATCAAGAGGATGGTTACGACTGTAGCGATGTTGATTTTCGGTGAAGCGAAGCTATTGATTCTGATGAGAAAGAGCCAGACTGGTCATAGTTGTGCTCGATATTGCTCTTCCGTTCACAGCTGGAACAAGCAGTGTCAAAAGGAGACATAGATTCTGAGATGAAGGAGGCGACAATATCAAACTATGGGGGCAGGCCATGAACGAGTTGAATCACCAAACATTCTCATTCATCGGGAAGTCAAACCCCCTAACCCTCGAGCCGAATGGGTAGAGCTTTAAGCTTGTCACAATAATCGTCCATGTCGCTATAATCCGTGAATTTGAGATTCACGAGATGACAGTTTAGGTTCCTTTGTTGTCTTGAAACAAGGCTTGGAGGTGGTCTCAAAGGTCTTGTGTGGTCTTGTCGGAGTGAAGAATGGTGAGTATGAGGTCCTTTTGACATGGTGGAAAACATCCACGGTTGAAGGGCATCTAATTGCTTGCGGGTGGGTTCATCGATGATGCTGGGGGAGGAGTGCCATCAACTGGGAATATGAGGTTGTGAGCTTCAAGATGTAGCTGAAAATGAAGTACCCAAGATGAGTACTCATCATTCTTAGGATCGAGAGTGATTGGGACAACTTTTTTTATGTTATTGAGGGTGAGGGCTGGATGAATAGGCTATACAAGAGGGTTCTCACTAGTCATGGCTCAACGGTAGGCAAGAGGGGTGATTGGCGAATGAAAAGAGAACAAAGAAAAGCATGATCAATACAAGTAGCCTGAAACCATGAAGGAATATGAATTTTTCTTTGAGGGGATTATATTCACTATGCATGTATTTGTAAATGTTTGAGTAGAGTACATATGGAAACTAATTAAATAAGAAGGGAATCATGGGAGATATGAAGGAGAGATATTTACAATATATTCTATAGCTCTCTATGGATATAATATATAATATATACATATATGCTAATACATCCAAAAGAATTTAATTGATCGATTGTTACAATGGAACATAGTTTTCATTTTGAGCATGAGAAAAACAACGAATCACCATGGCCATTAATAGGAAGGAAAATGAAAAGTCTATAATCGATAGCCACATGGTTAAAAGGAAAAAAATCTAGAATTTAGAGCATCATGCTTATAACGTGTTACATAAGAACCTAAATAGTATGCATATACTTCATAATACATAAATTATACTTCTTCCGTTCTTAAATAAATGTAACGGTCAACATTTCACACTTGCCGATACACAACTTTGACCATTAATATAAATAATTTTGTATTAGTAAAAAAATTAAAAAAATTAGATTATGAAAATTTACAATGAGACAAGTTTAACAATATTTTTTTTCTTCATAATATAGTATTATTACATTAATAAATAAAACATAGTCAAAGTAGAACATGTGAATAGTGTAAAAGTCAAAGTGTTGCATTTATTTAAAAACGGTATGATTTTTTAATACATAATCTATGTAAACGACACAAACTCAGAAAGATTTTCCTCATTCTAATACTCAGTAACTTAAATTCAGTTTTTGATATTTTTTGTCATTATCAATGAGTATCTTTCTTTTTATAATGAGTAATGACTACCCAGAAGTCCAGAACTATGAATATGGGGTCGACAACCCGTTATTTATTGGTGGAATATTATTTATTTATTTATTTTATTAATATTATTATTGTTTATTTATTTTATTAATATTATTATTGTTTATTTATTTAGTCGATTCCTTGTGTAAAATATAAATAGTTCTTCCGTTTACCAAGAGAGAGCATCGCTGAGAGTTCACTCATCGCACTTTTCTCATCTCCCAGCATCTCTATCATTGGTTCATTGTTCCGGTAAAGTATCCCCTTAACCGAATCTTATGTGTTTATGCGCGCGTGTGAGTTCTTATACACACTTCGGATTTCGGATGTTTCTGAAAACTGTAGTAACCTTATATTCCGTAGTATAATTAGATCGTGATGTTTAAGATTTGATATTTTTTTTGTGGGATTTTCAGGTCCAATTGCTCTAATTCTTAGGGCCAGATAGAGTGATTAATGGGAAAAGGAGGGCAGGGCTCCGGGAAGAAAGCGAGTTTAGATGGTAGAACGGCTTCGGAAAATGGAGTGTTTCCCGCCTGGGCCAAGGATGTGAATGAGTGTTTGGAGAAATACGAGGTGAATCAGAAGGATGGGCTGTCTACCGAGGAAGCCTCCGCGAGGAGGCAGGTTTATGGTACGAATGAATTGGAGAAGCACGACGGCCCTTCAATTTTCCGATTGATTTTGGATCAGTTTAACGACACGTTAGTACGGATTCTGCTTGTAGCAGCTGTGATTTCCTTTGTCTTGGCTTGGTACGATGGAGATGAAGGGGGTGAGATGGAGATTACAGCCTTCGTGGAGCCTCTGGTAATTTTCTTGATCCTAATCGTCAATGCCATAGTTGGGGTTTGGCAAGAGAACAATGCAGAAAAGGCTTTGGAAGCTCTGAAGGAGATTCAGTCTGAGCATGCCACCGTGATCCGTGATGGTATCAAAACCTCTAACTTGTCCGCAAAGGAACTTGTTCCGGGGGATATTGTTGAGTTGAAAGTAGGCGACAAAGTGCCTGCAGACATGAGGATATTGAGTTTGATCAGCTCAACACTTCGTCTCGAGCAGGGGTCATTGACTGGGGAGAGTGAAGCTGTCAGTAAGACCTCAAAGGCTGTTGCAGAAGATGCCGATATACAAGGAAAGAAATGCATGGTCTTTGCAGGAACTACAGTTGTGAATGGTAATTGCATTTGTCTGGTTACTCTAACCGGGATGAGAACTGAAATAGGAAAGGTTCACTCACAGATTCATGAAGCATCACAATGTGAGGATGATACACCGCTAAAGAAAAAGCTGAATGAGTTTGGAGAGGTTTTAACCGCCATCATTGGAGGAATTTGTGTTCTTGTCTGGCTTATCAATGTGAAATACTTCCTGTCTTGGGAGTTTGTTGATGGATGGCCTAGGAATTTTAAGTTTTCATTTGAGAAGTGTACTTACTACTTTGAAATCGCAGTTGCATTGGCTGTTGCTGCCATCCCCGAAGGCTTGCCAGCTGTTATAACGACTTGTTTGGCACTTGGAACACGTAAGATGGCTGCCAAGAACGCTCTTGTCCGCAAATTGCCAAGTGTTGAAACTCTTGGTTGTACAACCGTTATTTGCTCGGATAAAACGGGAACGCTGACTACCAATCAAATGGCTGTGGCTAAGCTTGTTGCCATGGGTTCCAAGGCAAATGCTTTGAGATCATTCAATGTGGAAGGTACAACATATAACCCTTTTGATGGGAAAATACAAGATTGGCCATCACGTGAAATGGATTCCAATCTTCAGATGATCGCAAAAATTGCCGCTCTGTGCAATGATTCTGGTATTGAAAAATCTGGCCAGCACTATGTTGCTACAGGATTGCCCACTGAGGCCGCATTAAAGGTGAAATTAGGCAGTCAGTTCTTTTCATTAAGAATCAATTTATTTTCATGTGCTTCCTTTTGCAAAAGCTAGTACTGTACTTCTCGATATCCTTAGTGGATTAGTCGAGAATGACACTATGGCATCGAGCCATTGTGGCCTCTATCTCCCATGTAGCTAGCATATATAACAACTTTTGCAGTGTGGTGTTTACACTATTTATTTATTAGAGCTTAATTCTTTGTTGGATTTGTTTTTCATATGAAAGGTTTATTTGTACTCTTACTTGATTTTTTTTTTTTCGAAGAAGATTTTATTGTCATTGAGGGTTCTTTATTTAATTCAGGTGTTGGTTGAGAAAATGGGGCTACCTGCAGGCCTGGGTTCTAGTTCTCCTAAAAGTCATAGTGATGCCTCATGTAAGTACCAAATGTATGATACATTAACATTTATTTTTGGTGGTTTATCATTGGTACTTGCATATTAACATTAAGCAATTGTCTCTAAGGTTGCTCATCCACATGGAAAAAAATTGCACCGCGCATTGCAACTCTAGAGTTTGACCGCGATAGGAAATCAATGTCTGTTATTGTGAGCTCCAGCCCTGATAAGAAGTTCTTATTGGTGAAGGTGTGTTTTGTTGGAAATTACTTACTGATTTGGGTCACTACACATAATGATCCGTCTAACTAAGCACAAAATACAGATACACATAATTTTGAATGGAAGTCATTAGAAAGGTCTTTCTGGTCCTCTGGAAATGAGCTATTATTTATTGTCTTTGCAGGGTGCCGTTGAAAATTTGTTGGAGAGAAGTTCACATATGCAATTGATGGATGGTTCTGTTGTTGAACTTGATCACAGTTCAAGGGATCTAATATTGAAAAGTCTCTATGACATGTCCTCCAAAGCATTACGTGTTCTCGGTTTTGCATATAAGGACAACCCACCTCAATTTGCATCCTATAATGGTCATGAAGATCACCCTGATCATGCTTGCTTACTTGATCCTGCTAATTACCCTTCTATTGAGAGTAATCTCATATTTGCTGGATTAACTGGGATAAGGGTGAGCTACTAGATTTCTTCTTCATGATCGTTTTGTCATTAAGTTTTTTTTTGGATTCTGGAAAATGCTAGGGAAAGGAAAATAGATGTTAAGGAAAGCTGTATTTTTAAGTTTAACTTTTCCCTGGGACATGAGGAGGTGGAAAGGTTATTAAGAAAAGTGGGTTATGTGGTTGATATTGAATTGATAAAGTAAGAATAAAGTAAAAAGGATTTAGAACCACACAAACTTTACCAAATTTAATATGAGACAATCTTAGTGGGACGGACCAAAAAGGAAAGATGAGACAATTTTAGCGGGACAGAGGGAGTACTAAGGAAAAGGACACATCATTCATTTTTTGATGTTTTAGTACATCTATTTAGCTTTCTTAGTGTTATATACATACATACATACCTACCTACATACATACATACATAGTACATACAAACAACAACATCCAAGCCTTAATCCCAAAACATAGTACATACATATATAGAAATAATTAAATTAAAATTAGCTAGGAGCCTAGGACATCATCATCATCATTACCCCAGTGCTGCAAAGGCTCCCACCTACGGTGGGGTAAGGGGGAGTCGGATGTACGCAGTCTTACCCATGTACTAAAGCACAGGGAGACTGTTTCCAAATGACCCATAGTGAAAATCACGTCAAAAATTGCATTGACTGACTGTTACTTCATAACAAAGAAACACAGACAATTTAGTGAGCCATTTTGCTTTATTCCATCATATTCCCAAGCCAAAAACAGTGAGTTTTTGGCTCCATTGAATTAGCTAGGACAAATACCTAAAATCAATTTATTGTGTTGAGCCTTGAGCCTATCTTTTATCCCCTTGTACTTGCTTTCCTTCATTTTCTTTCTCTAGTATTACTGGGATCTGAACAGACCCAAAGGCTCGGAAGCTATGATACAACATTTGTGTTGTTGTTGTTGTTGACTTGTTGTGTCAGGATCCTCCTAGGCCAGAGGTACCCCAAGCTATTGAGGATTGCCGAGATGCTGGGATTCGAGTGATGGTAATTACAGGAGACAACAAGAATACAGCTGAAGCCATTTGCCGTGAGATTGGAGTTTTCGGATACAATGAGGATTTCACTTCTAGGAGCTTAACTGGAAAAGAATTCATGGAGCTTCGTGACCCAAAATCACATTTAAGGCAGAATGGAGGGCTTTTGTTTTCTAGGGCAGAGCCAAGACATAAACAAGAGATAGTGAGATTGCTCAAAGAAGATGGCGAGGTGGTTGCAATGACGGGAGACGGTGTTAATGATGCACCTGCATTAAAGTTGGCTGACATTGGTATTGCTATGGGCATTGCTGGAACTGAGGTACTAATGTTACTGATATATTACTGGAACACCTAGATCGATTCCAACACCATTAGCTATTTACTTGTGTAATTGCTAAACTTCTATTCAAGCAAAACTACGATAGAATAGCTTTTTAACATAATAAGCTTCTTTTCTGGGGAATCAGTATTTATTTATTTATTTATTTATTTATTTATTTATTTATTTATTTATTTATTTATTTATTTAGATACTACGTATTAATTTACTCGGCAAAAGCAATTCAAACACCTAACTCTAAATATTTTAACTGTGAGTCTGTAGTTGTGATGGATCTAAATTTTCATCAACTGCATTTTTAAAGACATAAAAATGACTTATATTATCTGATCTTGGTCTTACAGCTAAATCCGCTGTTGTCTTTGACCAGGTAGCAAAGGAAGCATCTGACATGGTTTTGGCTGATGATAATTTTAGCACAATTGTTGCAGCTGTTGGTGAAGGCAGGTCCATTTACAACAACATGAAGGCCTTCATCAGGTCTGTTAATTGCTATTTTTTGTGTTGTTTGTAACTTCATTTCATCATTGCTTTCGCGGTTCTATTTAAATATTTGTTGATTATTGGTTTGACCTGTAATCAAAACATACTAGCTCCCTCTAAAAGGGTCATTTACTAAGGTAATACTTTTAAACTTTAGTGTAATGTACGGTACATCTAATAAAAATTTTCAATTATAGTTCTACTTTTAAAATTATTTATTGGTTTATTTAGATGTAACAAATTTAACTTATTAGTGATACTCGTTATGTAAAAATTACATCAAATAAAAAAGTTACTCCTTGGTACAAAAATAAGTTTTCAATTGTTCTTTTTTTGGTGATGGGGGGAATAATCCATAATTGTTTCTTCAATAACCTCTTTGCTTACATCTGGTGCTCTGAAGCAACGATACAACATTGCTTGCGTACTTGCAGGTATATGATATCTTCAAACATGGGAGAGGTTGCTTGTATTTTTCTAACAGCTGCATTAGGTATTCCAGAAGGCTTGATCCCAGTTCAGCTTCTGTGGGTCAACCTAGTCACAGATGGTCCCCCAGCAACGGCATTGGGATTCAATCCCCCAGACAAAGATATTATGAAGAAACCACCCAGGAGAAGTGAAGATTCACTAATCAGTCCATGGATATTGTTCCGCTACCTAGTATGCATTGTTTACTATTTGCCCATGCAGTTTTATGGTCTCTTATTCAATGTTTAAGAAGGCGCTAATAAGCCTTGATGCTTTTGGATTTGTGAGGCTAGGTGTACAGCCTAGTCAACGATCTTGAGATTCACTCTATGAAGGAAAGTTGTCAATAGGGTCGTGAGCTTCAGTTCTTGAGCGCCTCAGGCATCTCAAAACATACCTCATAGGCGCCTTTTTAAACCATGCTTTTATTCTACATTTAGAGTTCGGGTTTGACCCAATCCTCAAAGAGGAACCCAAAAAAGTTCGGTACAAATCTTCACAGCCAAAAACTGTCCAAAAAAAGTTTCAGACCAACTTTCGGATTTCTGTTTGAACTTGACATAGAATTTGTAAACCTTAGATCCTAACCATATATTTATATTTAAAAAATATTGGACCAGGTTTAACGCAATTTCACTTGACTTGACCTGAATATAAAACTTGTGGTTGCCCCGGAGTGTGTCCATCCTTAGCTTTGTGGAGCTGTGTTCTTATTACCATTTAATTTTGCTGAATGCAGGTGATTGGATCTTATGTTGGTCTTGCAACAGTTGGAGTATTCATCATATGGTTCACCCATCATTCCTTCCTCGGAATTGACCTAAGTGGGGATGGGCACAGCCTAGTGACCTACTCCCAACTCTCAAACTGGGGGCAGTGCAGTTCTTGGAAGAATTTCAGTGCCTCCCCGTTCACGGCAGGGTCTCAGGTGTACAGTTTTGACGACAACCCATGTGATTACTTCCAGACGGGTAAAATCAAGGCCATGACACTTTCCCTCTCCGTATTAGTAGCCATTGAAATGTTTAATTCTCTGAATGCCCTTTCGGAGGATGGAAGCCTCTTGACGATGCCACCTTGGGTCAATCCTTGGCTTCTAGTGGCCATGTCGGTCTCCTTTGCCTTGCATTTCTTGATTCTTTACGTGCCTTTTCTTGCTCAAGTGTTTGGGATCGTCCCGCTTAGCCTGAATGAGTGGCTGCTTGTGTTAGCGGTTGCGTTGCCTGTCATATTGATAGATGAGGTTCTCAAGTTTGTGGGTAGGCGTATGACTGCTCGGACAAGGGAAAGGAAAACCGAGAAGCACAAGGCAGAATAGTAAAATATTGGATTAATTGAACTCACTTTCCCCCATCTGATGGTGTTGACTGTTGATGCTGATAGCAGCTTGAAGTTACCACAATTTGGATTCACATTCACTAGACATTTGTAGTATTTTCAGATAATAGGATTTATTCAGACATGAATATTTTCTCCCAAAGATAATCATCCAACAGCGGGTGGTTGATAATTAGTTTTTTATTTTATTTTATTTTAGATGTGGGCATAAACCGCATCATATTTAACTTTTCATATGCAGTAGTGAAGTCTCTGCAGTATGAAATGTTGTGAATGACACATTGACATGCGGCTGGTTAGTTTAATTTGCCTCTTTCTCCATTCTTCCATCTCCATTTCTCTTCTATAAGGGGTGTATCATGCTATATGATGCTAATAGAATTACTATACTACATTTAACTATTTAAGGTTTATGACAAGACACAAAACTTGGTCATTCCTTATACATGTAATGTAATTTGCTCTCCATTCACCTGGACTGCTGGACACTACAAAATGTAAAATGAATTGTTGAAAAACGCAGGTTGATATTCCAAAAATACTTCTTTTTTAAAAGTGGTAAGATTGTCTACCCCCTTTATCTTCACTTGGAAGGCTACTTTTCATTGTTTTTAGCTCTCAAGGAATGTGTGGAGAGGGAAGGGATTTTATTCCATTCCCCTTTGAGTAGGAAAACAATGTAGGAGAAATGTGTTTTTAAAGTTGTCTTCCATCTTAAGGTATCACACACTTCCAAAATGGAGGTTTTGGAAGAAAATTGAATATGTTTGTAAATAAGAAACATACATGATTCTTTTTCCTTACAATGAGCACAAGCTCACCAAGTACGCAGGGGCTAATTAATTCTAAAAGGGTTCTCTAGAAGGGTTAATTAAACATTAAAAAAGCTAACATGCCACAAAATATCTAAATATTCCTCTTGCTAACATGCCACAATAAAGCGGGTATCATAAAAGTAGTCATGGACCCGGGCCGGGCCCGGCCAGGTTTTTTTGGGAAGGAAGACCCGGGACCGGCCCGGGTAGCCACCGGGTCCGGTCCGGGCCTGGCCTCCGGTTTGGTCATTTTTTTTGCTTTCCTAACCCCCCCTCACCCCCCAAAACCCCTCCTAACCATCAAGCCCAACCCGGGTAACTCCAAAAAATGTAAAAAAAAAATCAATTCGGCCCGGACCCGGGCCCGACCCGGCCGGGCCGGGCCGGTTCGCCAAATACAAGGCCCGAGCCCGGACCCGCCCCCCCACCGAGCCTAGGCCCGACCCGGACCCGAGAACCGGGCCGGTTCCGGTTCCGCACAGTAGCGGGTCGGGCCGGTCCCGGGCCGGGCGGCCCGAAGTTCCCCGAACCGGGTCCATGACTAGATAAAAGAATGTACACACTATGATGCACCAACCAGTGGGAGTGTGGGACACTTCCTCTTTTAAATAATCATATTTTCTCTATCTCTCGTATACCCAGATGGCCAGACGAACCACTCATTGAAATCCTCCAAGGAATTGAAAGAAGAATATAGAAAACAATATATATGTTTCTAGTATAATTATAAATACTCGGTATATTCTATATATTAAAAACATATATAGAATTAAAAACATACGGAGTATTAAAAGCATGTTCATTGTGAGTAATCAAATTTATATTCACCTT
Source organism: Cuscuta epithymum (assembly GCA_945859915.1). Taxonomy (NCBI): domain Eukaryota; kingdom Viridiplantae; phylum Streptophyta; class Magnoliopsida; order Solanales; family Convolvulaceae; genus Cuscuta; species Cuscuta epithymum. Next base: position 1,025,604 of record CAMAPF010000959.1, on the reverse strand, counting down.
TTACCTCTTAAAGTCTTAAGTAACATAATAAAAAGATTATATGCGGAATGAATAACAACCACATCATACATGAACAAGAACACCATGATCTTCTTACTCTTCCCTTATCATCTACTGAATTAAAATTATTTTCTCATTTTCATCTCTAGTTTTAATTTGAAATAATGACAAAATTAATGCTACCCGTTTTTTAATGGACAAAAATAACATGAAGTACTCACTTTTCATGTAGACAAAAAAAGAGACTAATTATATATGCATAGATTAAAAATGTTTTTACTTGGACTGTTTTCAGTCCCAAACTAGACCCAATCAGACTAGATCAGACATTTATAAAATACAGAGACCAGACATTTACCAGACCAGATCGGAAAATTTCAGTTCAAGTAAAAATATCCAAAAACACCCCTCATCTAAATAACCCCAATCCACACTTAACTATTCTCTCTCCTTCAGATAAGCAGTGAACAATAGAAGTTCCTCAAATATGCTGCATAGCCGCTCCAAAGCCTCACCGTCGTCGTTCATCACCACTCATCGCCAGCGATCGTCTCCGCCAGCTGATGCCTCCTTTTCTCGTCGCCTTCGCTAGCCGCCTTTGCCACTCATCACCACTGAAAATTGCCACCGCCTATTTTCAATTGCCGCTCTTAACAACCTTCACGTTGCTGCTACCCTATTGATGTGCACCACTCACAATCTCCTCCTTTAGGTCGTCTCCCCCACCTATAATTCTTCCGCCCCCGCCTATAAATCTTCCTCTTCCTCTTCCTCTTCCTCTTCCTCTTCCTCCTCCTCCTCCTCCTCCTCCTCCTCCTCCTCTTCTTCTTCTTCTTCTGACGATTTGAGGCTTATGTAACCCACAGCGGTGCGGCGACGGTGCAGGTAGGGTTTCAAAGTAGAGATGGGGTCATCGTCGGCCGTTGCTAGGACTACAAAATCGGTGGCTACCGCAGCTAGGGTTACAGGACTGGCGGTTACTACAACTAAGGTTGGCCGGTGGGGATGGGGATGGGATGAGGAGAGGGCTGGAGAGGTGGCTGGGAAGGGTAGAGGCAGGGGCATAGCTAGGGGGTCCAACCTTGGCCCTGAGAGTGTAAAAAATTCTGTATAAATTTTCTTCTAAAAATATTCTTTGTATCGGCTCAATCCGGCCCAGTGCCCTAACATTGTCCTGGTTAGAGGGGGTGCTAGATAGGGAACAGGTAGAGGCGGCAGTGACTAGGTCGGGCGTCAGCGTCACTAGGCTTAACGGTAGTGAAGGAACCCGGATGGCTCGAGGAGTATGTCACTGGAGCGGGCATGGCGATGGTAACTGGCAGTGTCACTACCGTCAATGACACTATAACTAGGGTGTTGGTCAGTATAGCGGGTCAGTTGGATTTAATAAGAGTGTAATGATTCTCTTAGTCTTTTTTTATTATCTCAAATTAGAAAATTAAAAAAATGTCTTTTTTTGTTCATTTTTTAATTTATAGTTATATTCTTGTCCTAACCCCTTTTAATTTAATTTTAACAAAATATTATTCGGTTCAAAAATGATCTTTGTACCCACTCTTATACCCACATTTGTACCCACCTATGTTTGTGAAGATTTTTTTTTGTTTGTGAATCCCGGCTCACAGACAATATTTTGCACAAACAAAATATTGTCTGTGAATTGGGTTCACAGACAAAAAAAAAACATTCACAAACATGATGGGTATAAGGTGTGTATAAGAGTGGGTACAACAAGCATTGCTGTATTCGGTTTTGTGTTTATCATTTGCTCAAATGTATACATCACAGAATATGGGCTTAAAAAAACACAGTGTACTCGGGTGATTAGGCCTGGCCACAAAGTTCAACACACTGGAGGCCCGCGTAACCCAAAACCTCCTCAGAACCCTTCACTACCGTCAATGACACTGTAACTGGGGTGTTGGTCACTATAGCGGGTCAGTTGGATTTAATAAGAGTGTAATGATTCTCTTAGTCTTTTTTTTAGGGAAAAGTACAGAAAACGTACCTGTGGTTTGAGCCATTTTCAGATAGGGGCATGTGTTTCATTTTCTGACAAAGTGGGGCATGTGTTTCAATTCCGTTATCATAGCAGGGGCACGGCGTCTAACGCCGTTAGAAAAATTAACTCCGATTTTAAAAAGTCTCCGAAAAATTAAAAGAAAAATACTGGGAGGTGCGCCTCGTCAAGGAGATCAACAAACTATCTTTCTCTTTGGATTTTTCGGCTTTATTTGGATTATTTTTTAAAAACAAATTCACTAATATCAATTTTCTGGTGGACTTTCTGGAGATATGGTGGCAGGAAACAAAAAAATAAAGATAGTTTGTTGATCTCCTTGACGAGTCGCACCTCCCGGTATTTTTCTTTTAATTTTTCGGAGACTTTTTAAAATCGGGGTTAATTTTTCTAACGGCGTTAGAGGCCATGCCCCTGCTATGATAACGGAATTGAAACACATGCCCTACTTTGTTAGAAAATGAAACACATGCCCCTATCTGGCCCAAACCACAGATACATTTTATGTACTTTTCCCTTTTTTTTATTATCTCAAATTAGAAAATTAGAAAAATGTCTTTTTTTGTTCATTTTTTAATTTATAGTTATATTCTTGTCCTAACCCCTTTTAATTTAATTTTAACAAAATATTATTAGGTTCTGTATTTATCATTTGCTCAAATGTACGAAGTACATCACAGAATATGGGCTTGAAAAAAACAGTGTACTATACTACAAGTTCGACACACTGGAGGCCCGCGTGACCCAAAACCTCCTCAGAACCCTTCACCGCCATTCCGGCGGTCTGATTCACACTTCCCGTTGAGCATTCTCCGACCCCCCTGAGCTATGGGGTTCTTCGACCTGAATATCCCGTATGTTGAGTCCGACCGCCATATCTCCGACAAGAAGTCGGCGAAGGCCATGCGCCTCAAGCTCATTATCAAGGCCATGGAGCTGGGCTACACTGGAGTGGCCTACAACCGCACGATCAAGGGAGTCATGTCCGAATCGGATCGTTGCTCCATTCCTCTCTTCCCTCTTTCATCCATTCTCAAGCTCTCTCCTTCTATCTCCTCTGCTGCCAAGCTCCACCGCGGCCTCCTAAACGTCCCCATCTCCTCTCCCTTTCGCCAGTACACTCGCTTGACTGTAACGGTCGATAGCCCTGTTCAAGCCTCTGTTCTCAATTCCGGGAACCCAATTACGAAGAGCTACAACGTCGTCGCGGTATTGCCGCTCAATCAGAATGCTTTCGACCAAGCTTGCCAGATTTCCGAGGTTTGGCTAAATTATGACTTATATGCGTAAAGATGTTTGCTTCAACTGATCTCAAGATGAATTTTTAACCACGATATTATACATTTTCCTATACCATCAAGTTTGAACTTGTGTGCATTTAATGACTGATATCGTTCATGTTCATATGGCGTATCATACTATGATTCTGTAGGTGGATATTATTACCATTGACTTCTCCAGAAAGATGCTATTTAGGCTGAAGCAACCCATGGTCCAGGCTGCAGTCCAGGTATTCAAATCCAGGCCTACCAAAATATCAAATAAAATCTAGATCAACAAGGATTCTAGGAAAAAGAGAGTAAATGTTACTTTGTAATTTTTGCCCAGAAACCATAAGCTATTCTCAGTTCTTCATATCTGAGTATAACATCAAAAGTTGTATTCTTGGTTTATTACAATCATTAATACATCCGTAGTATTTGTGTAGGAATGGCCCTATGACCATGATACATGGCTTTTTTTTTAGCGTTTCAATGTTTTAAAGAATATGGTTTTGTAAGCCTGAAAATAGTTCCACTTGCGTCCAAGTTTTTTGGGGCTTGATTATGCCTTCAAGTAGTAGCAGATAATATTTTAGTTGTAGTGCCCACAATATTCTGAATAAAGTTTCAAAGCAGGGTGCAGTAAATTTAGTTCAAAGTTCAAATCGGTGGTGCCATTGTGTTCATTGTAAATGGAATTGTGATATTATGAAACTAGGTATATGTAGGGTATACGTGGATCTTGAAAAATGCAAGGGGTTGGAAAACTGGCTGTGAAAAGCCATTTTCTTGTGTCTGGTTCTACCGCATTAAATGCAAGAAGAACGAAACATGATTAATCATTATTATTTATAAATACTTTAGATGTTCTAGATATATTAGTTCTTATATAGTGGCATCAAGGTTTAAAAATGCTAGTTCAGGTATCAAGGTTTAAAAAGTTTGCAAACATTTTTAACGATTGATGAATATTTTAAATGAAACAAGACTTGTTATGGGTTTAGTGTGGACTATGGACACACGTTTTATGTATGGGCCTTTTATTAAATAAAATACACTGGGCTTTTCTTAAATACCAGAATGGTGTGCACCCTTTCTTAAAATACACTGGGCCTTTCTGTGTCAGTGTGTGTGCACCCTTCATATCAAGTACCTTAAGGGTTTGTTTGGGATACTGAAAATCCTAGGGAAAGAAACGGGACACAGAAACAACACAGACCAGTAGACACTGTACACTACATTCCAATTAAAATTGCCAAGCAGTGAGTTCTCACAACTTATTACTATAATTGGACCTTTGACGAGCTTTGTTCTCTTATTGTCTTTAGCGAGGAGTGTATTTTGAGATAACTTACTCAAGTCTTCTCATTGATGCTCAAGCAAGGAGGCAGATGATATCTAATGCCAAGGTCGGTGATGCAAGCTGTGCTAATTGCAATCCGAAGTTAGAGAAAAATAACAGAGTTCTCTACAGCATGTACTCACAATACTTGTGACTTTTCTGATATTAAGTACTCCTTAATTTGAACTTTCAGCTATTGGTCGATTGGACAAGAGGGAGAAATATTATTCTGACGAGTTCTGCTCCTTCTGTAACTGAATTCAGAGGGCCATATGATATAGTGAATCTGGCATTCCTGCTAGGTCTCTCCTCTGAACATGCTAAGGCAGCCATTTCCAAAAACTGCAGGTAATGAACAATCAACTACTGAGTATTATAAGCTTCTACCTTTACTGCTAGGGTCATCGGTTTGGAGTGATGTTACATACTGTCCAGAATCTGATCTTGGTAATCCGAGATAACTTCATTTGATTTGTGGCCTACTAAAATATTGGGTTAGTTTTTTTTCTGCCATGCTGACATGGCAGTAATGTCATTGAGAATGTTAGTGTTAAACTCTTTGGGCTTTAGGTTATGCTACATTCAGGCATCTCTTTGATTTTTATTACACTTATGCCCTCATTTCTTGTTATATTCGAGCTATTTTTCTATTATCTTGTAATTTGTACTTTTTCTATATTGCTATTGCTAGTGCCTAGTAAGACGCCGTTTGTAAGATCAAAATGAATTGGTTGAATTGACTAAAGTTGCTAAAATTGTGGCTGATTTGATTGAATGTGCTTATGAAAAATTGCATCGAAAATAAGTTGCAAGCAATTTCCCTAAATAGCCATAAAACTTTCTGGAATTCCTAAACTAGGAGCATTATGTTTTTATTCTCTAAATAGGGAGTAATTACTGTCATGCTTGGAAAATACCGCCAATATGGCAGCATACTGCTGTGTTTAACGTACTCATATTTTGGAATTTTACATTGTTTTTACCCCTATTCCGGGATTTTTTCCTAAAATTATTAGTAAATTAAAAATAATTATATGCAACTATGCAAGAGGCTAAAATGATCTTCAGTCAATTCAGCCTAAAAAATACTTGTAACCTTAGTATTCTCACTATTAACCAACTTAGTTCACGCAATCAAGAAAGTAGTCTGGTAAAAAATCTGGTTAGTATGCCAAAAATAAATAGTATAAGTTAACCTTTAACTAAATAAGTAGTCTCACCACACTCATGACCCATGCCCTTCTCCATGAAGTTTTCTATTTAATGTGTGTCTTTAAGACATCTATATATGGCAGAACTCTTATGGAAAATTCTTTAAGAAAGAAGCTGTATTACAAGGAAGCCATCAAGGTTGAAGCAATACCTTCTGCCCATTCAGTCGAATCCAAATTTGACGATTGGCTTAAATGGGACCCTATCTCAAGTGGTGATGGAGATTTGTTACTAGATGACATTGATAAATTATTCTCAGATTCCAGCGATGTATCACAAATTGTTAAGCCCATAGATTTAACCTCTGCTATGAATGGCCTTCCCTCACACGGTCTCGAGATACGAGATGTGATATCTTCAAGTAACTTAGAACCAAAGCTTCTGCATATGCTTTCTGGGAGAATATCTTCTGACAGTGGAGTGCATGAACTGAATTTGGAAAGTGACCTATCTAAATCTGAAGGACAACAAACCTTATTACCAGATAACACAACAACCATTTCCAATTCGTTAGTGGATGCTGTTATATCTTCACATCACTCTGATCTCACCTCTGCTAAAATTAATGTTCCAGCACCACTCCCACTAGAGAATTCTGATAACTCAAATACTTCACATGCTGAAGAGTCTCTGATCCCAGCTATTCTTGATGCTGGTCTTCATTCACGAAGTGCTGCTGTTGATGAAATTTTGAAGGATACGAAGGACCTCAGTGAGAAGGGACCATCTTTGGTGTGTCATAATGTGGATACAATAGATGATTTGGTTGAGACAGAAGAAATTAGGGATAGTTCTGTAAATCCAGTTAATGAATTGCATATGCCTAATTCTAATAATAATCCCATGCAAAACAAGAATGAGTGCAAAGCTGCTGAAACTGAACTAATGGAAGCTGTACAAATCCAGACGCCATCTCCTTCAGGTATATCAATCCTTCAATCATGACAAGAATACAAGATAAAATTGAAGTTATTATAAAAGAGGTTCTTTTTGAAGTGTTTTTATTTACCATTTTTTTACCCCGAAACATCTAAATTAATATGCCATTGTATACGTGCAGGGAGAAAAGGCCGCAAGAAGGCGTTGCACCGTCCTTTTTTATTTCCTTTCAAGCGGTTGGTGAGGCATAGATATCTTCACAGGAAGGCCAGCCTTAGGTTAGGTTAGTTTTGATTTATTAGCAAGTTCAATTGTAAAAAGTAATTTGTTGAGGATGTTATTTATAATTAGTGCAATTTACTTTTGAAGCTAAATCTGTAAAGAAAGGATAGTAAGAACTCTGTATGCCACCATTTTGATGCACATAAATATGAGAACTTGTATTTTATTCCCCACGGGTCATTGTTAACTCAAAGTCCGCAAATCTGTTGGTTGATGAATGGGAAGAAAAATTTATTGGTTGTTGAATGGATAGAATATGCTAGGAAATGTCCTTGTACTTGAGGGCTAAGACTATGTATGGAACACAGAAAATGCTAGTGAAAGGAAAATAAAAATTTGTGAAACTTCTAATGATTAAAATTTTGACATACATTCACATTTCTTTGCCTATACAACAACATTTAAGTCTTATTGCAAAAAATTTTTGGGGTCGACTAAAATGAATCAATTCATGATATCAAAGCTAAAAAGAGAAAAAAGATAAGAAAAAATGGATAAGATAAAGATAAATATGATATAAGAAAAATAAAAAATAAAAAGATAAAATAATATAAGATAAAAGATAAACATAACATAAAAATATTAAATGAAAAAGAAGATAACAGATAAAAGAAAATAACAATTCTTGGTGTACACAAAATTTGTACACACTTGTCACACATTTGTACGTCATTGTCTGTGTACATAAACAATTGCCGCACGAGCTACATGTGTACTCATGCAATTAGGGGCGCACTCATTGTCTGTGTGCACAAATAATAACATGCTTACAAATGTGTGTCAAATGTGTATAAATTTCGTGTACAAATAGAATTTTTCATAAGAAAGAGAGATATTTCCATCATTTCCAATGAAGCCAAAGACTCGCTATTTTTTGACTTGGGAATATGATGAAATAAAGCAAAATGACTGACTAAACTGTTTGCGCTTCTTTGTTATGAATCATCAACTAGTCCGTGCAATTTAGACGCGTTTATCACCATGGGTCATTCAGAAACAATCTCTCTGGGCTTTAGTACAAGGGTAAGACCGTGTACATCCGACCCCCTTACCCCACTGTTGGTGGGAGCCTTTGCGGCATTGGAGTAATGATGATGATAATGGTTTTAAAAGGCGTTTAGCCTTTACGCCCCTGAGACGCAAAAGCGCAAAGGCGCTGTTCAATCGCACGTAAGGCTTAAGCCTTCCATTCCCGTAACAAGGCTTACGCCCTTTTTTCCTGATGCGTAGAATTGGGCGGTAAGCGCAAGGCTTAGACGAGGCGTACACCTCTAATTAGAAGCAACTTGGGCTTATTTTTTCTAATTATTAGGGGCTTCAATTTGTTTTCATCCTAAGTCTAAATTACAAAAAACCTGGGTCACTCATTTATCACCTAGCGCTTAGGTCCTCGCACATCGCTGCTATTCCAGTCGAAGAGGAAGGACTTCCGAGCTGCTTCCCTGCTTCGTCCAGAACTCCATGTAGTTACTCGTATAAAATATTCCACCGCCTAGTTTCTTATTGTGTATTTGCGTTTGTTATTTAAGTTTTTTATTTAAGTTTTTAGCTATTTAAAAGTTCAGTTTTGAAGTATTTAATGTTTATTCTGCCACAATATCAGGCTACAGTCTAATCGTTGTCTGTTTTTAATTAAGTTTTGAAACATTTAATTAAGTTTTTGAGTTTTTTGTTTAAGTTTTTAGTTATTTAAAAGTTTGAGTTTTGTGTTTCTAATCTTTCCCAGTTTTAATATTATTACCGTATATATTACTTTGTATTAGCCTAAAGTTTAAACTTTAAAGTTATCATATAAAACTATCACTTAGCTTAGTAATTTATTCGTTTAATATTACGTACTTTACTAGTTTACTACTTTACTTGGCTCAAGATAATTTAATTTAATTAGAAACAAGATTTTGTCTATACTAAATGATATGTTGTAGGCTTGTAGCAACATTTAAGCAATTAATTTTGAGGCTTACGGCTCGTTACGCCTCGAGGCTCGATTTCGCCTTTCAAAACCTTGATGATGATGATGAAAGGGAGAGACAAAAGAGAGAAAAGAGATCAACCATTCCCATGAATATGTGTCATGCACTACAGTTTCTTCAAAGTCATATTCTTATTCAACTTTAGAAGAAGCATATCAATTCTGATTCCTCTCATCCAAGGCTGTTTGGCTCTTCCTCTCCATCTCTTCTCCCTGCCTCTCAACTTGTCTAATGCATCACTTGGTCTTCTACTCACATGACCAAACCATTACAAGCGAAATTCCTACATCTTATTTTCAATAGGTGCTACTCCCACATTTTGTCTGACTCTCATTTCTCAAGCGATTTTTATTTGTAATTTCCACACATCCAATGCAACATACTCATCTCTGCCACTCATTTTTATCTATACAACAACAAAAATAAATATACTCAGTTAATTTGAACCTAGATTGTCCCAGCGGCTTTGCGAGGCACAGGGGACGGGACCAGTTCCTACTTCCTACTGCCTTGTAGCCTATATGACTAGGCGACCCTTTAGGTGATAATTGGGCTAACAAGTAAATATATGCAGTAACTACAACAGTCTAATGTCTATTCTTTTAATGAAACTACAAAAGTTCATAAATAAAAAGTAATGTTGATTTTTATGGAAATGGAAAACAACCATCAAGGAAAAAAGTAAGTACAAAATAAATAAATGAATAAATAAATGAAAATGAAGAACAAGGAAGGGGAAGAAAGAAGAAAAGTTAAAAAGAAAATGCAAACTTGGGCAAGAATTCAAATCTGGGCAATTAGGCTAGGCTTCCTTACGAATGTGCAGTAGACTACTAAGGGAGTGTTTGCAACTGCTTCTGCTAAAAAAAGTACTTTTGGAGATGTAAGGAAAAAGTGATTAGTAGTAAAAGTTGATAGTGTTTGAGAAAAAAGTGATTTTGAAAAGTAAAAGTTGGTAGTGTTTAGTAAAATAAGTGCTTTTTGTGTAATAGAAAAAGGAAAAACACTTTTCACACGCAAGCCGAGAGAAAATAAAAATTGGTTGTGTTTGGTAAATAAGTGCTTTTTAAGGCAAAAGTTGAGAAATGCTTTTTTTTTTAAGTTGTTGCAAACACTCCCTAAGTGATGCCATTCGATGTCTGACGCTTTCAGGCTAATCGTTGCCTAAGTGACGTAATGACAATTATGATTAAACATCATCATCATTATCCTAGTGCCGCAAAGGCACCCCCACCTATGGTGGGATATGAGGGGGGAGTGAGTCGAATGTACGCAGTCTTACTCCTATACTAAAGCATATAGAATCTATTTTCAGATGACCAATAATGAAAATCGCATCCAAAATTGCATGGACGACCCAGACAATTTAGTGAGCCATTTGTCTTTATTTCATCATATTCTAAAGCTAAAATAATAGTGTCTTTGACTCCATTTCAAATGATGGAAAAAAATGAGTTATTCCTCTCTCATGAACAAAAGAATGCTAGTCAAGGAAAGGAGATCATGTATGATATTGAAAATTATATTTTTGAATTAGGTACTCCACTCAGTGGTCACTAGGAGTGTTAACAAGGCGCACATATATCTTAGGCTGAACAGTGAAGACAATTTTGATTAAGTTATACTCCAAACTAGCAAACAATTAAAAATATAGAGTTTGGATATAATGATAACATGATATAAGAATATATCTAGAGCGTTAAATTTAGAAATTCTGCATTTTGTGAAACAGAAAATGTGCAATGTCACGAATAAAAAAATGTGGTGGAATTTTTTTATCAATAAAATCATTTTTTTGTCAATTGGAATAGTGAATTATGTTAACCATATAATACGGTGAGCTATCATTCCCATAATTATTATTGCAAATGATATCAACAGCCTAGGTTACCCTAGTACACAGTCATCATTTTTCTTCCTCGATGGCCTCTTCGTCTGCTTACCCTTCTTCAGCCATCGGCGTGACCACCACAATGCCGGTCTTCACCGAGCCGCTAATGTCCGCCTCTATGATGTCCTCTGCCAACCCTGTGATGTCAATGGTGCCCGTCGTCCACACGGAGCAGAACATGTCCTATTCTCTGTCTTCACCGGTTGTTACCCATCAATGCCTCTCGTCCGTCATCTTTCTTCCACCACCGTCATTGTCCTCTTACCGCTTGTTCAACATTTGAGAGCCTTTTATGTAGTGGTATCCAACTCAATCTATCTTTGTGGCACCTTCATCTTCGAAGGCCTATATCTCTCCACCCAGAAATCATTCTGCCTCATACCAACAACACTCACCGCCGCCCGATTTCTCCGGTTCTACTTTTTTAGGCCAACTGGGCGTTGCTCCTCTGCCGCAGCAACCAGCCATGCACTTTCCAGGTTTTTAATCTATTCCTTTTTCGGCTTCCCTCGCTGCCCAATTGGGTTTCACAACACCCAATGACACGAATATTGTCACTACTCGGTTAAATGCGGTTGAGGATTATCTCACATGGTGAATCCAATTTGAGTCTTTTCTAGCACCGCCACACTAAACGCACGATCTTACTATACGAGAGATCCCCAATCCTGAGTATCATCACTAGCTTAAGATTGATAAGACTGTGTGATCCTGGTTGTTTGTTACTTTATCACATGACATTTTAATGCAGGTGTATGATTTTAAATTTTCTGCTCGTATTTGAGAATGCCTTAAGACAAATTTTATGTCTGCATGTCTGGCTCGGTCTATGGAACTTAAGCGGCTTTTGTCTCATATTAAAAAGAAAGAATCTCAGACCATTGATGAGTATCTCCCGAAAATTAAGTTATTAGTTGATGCCTTGAATGCCATTAATTCTCCAGTCAACAATCACTATTTAATGAAAGAATGACTAAAAGGAGACTGCCTAGTCTTCCGTAGACAATTCTGTGAACACTTAATTACCATTTTGGACAAAAAACTAACTAAACCTAAATTAAAATGTCTCAAATGGCCCAGCTCCTAACCCCTAATTTCTATCCCTGCCCCATTGTCTTTTACGCACCAGAGGCTACATCCTCATCCTTGCCGGCCAGTTGTGCACAAACATCCTCATCACCATTCCTCTGCGGCTCTGCATCAATATTTCTTCGATCGACGGCGGCAACTACGATTAGCGACGGTGGCGACTACGATTAGCGACGGCGGCAACTACGATTAGCGGCGGCGGCGGTTATGAAGAGCGGCGTTGCTCGCTCCGCTTCTCCTCTCCTCTCCTCTCTCATTCTCTTCTTTTCCTTTCTTGTCCACAAACCGTCGTTGTTCGCTCCGCTTCATTTCTTCTCCGTCTAATGGCTTCTCGAACTTCACCTTCTCCAAGCCGCACCAACTCCTCCAACGGCGGAGACAAGATTTGTAGATCCGGCCAGAAATTACATTCCCCGGCAGCGAGAACCATCCATTTGGTGACGTGCTTTGTCGGATTTAGAAGAGAGGAGTGGCGGAAGGCAGATCCCTCTCGATCTGGACCAGATCTGAAACTGGACAGGGTTGGTTAGGCTAGGTGGCCGGGTCAGATGGTGGTAGTTGCTGGGTCAGTGGTGGTGGCAGGTCACTAGCGGCGGCTGGTCACCGGCGGCAGCGTCAGGTTAGCGGCTGCGGCGGAGGGAGACAGTGGTGGTCGGACGTGGTAGTAGCGTTGGTCACTATCGGATTGGGAAACCATAACTGAACGGGTCGGGTAACCGTGATCACTGCCCGGCTGGTCAATGGACTATAGTAACAGACTAATTTTTTTTCAATATCGGGTTTTGGTCACTATCGGTTTTGGTCACTACAGGATTTTGGTCACGACCGTCACTGTAGCATCAGTAAGTGAATTAAGGGGTATACCAGTCACTTAGCTTATTTTTAGTCTCATTTTTGGAAATTTATAAAAAAGTCACTTTTTTTGTCCAAGGCTCTTTTTTTTTAGTAATATTATTGACATAACCCCTTATTTAATTGAATACACAATTCTTGGGTTGGTTCATGAGAATGAATCTTTAATCACGGTTGTTACTTATTTACCGGGAGATATTACACTTCATAAGCTGCGTGCGATACTGATTGCTCAAGAACAATGAGATTTGTATCTCCATTCCCAAGATCCTTTGTCGTCCCATCATGCCTTTGCTGCTTCTCCTAGCTCGCGGCTAGGGCGGTCGCGGTTTCATTGTGGTAGAGGCTGTGGACAAAGAGTCGTGGCCGTGGTTAAGGAGGTCAGCCGTAGCAGGGCTATGGCGGCCAGCAGCAGGGACATGACGGGCAGCAAACTCCGCTACTTTCACTCCCACTTCACGGCTAACAGCCTCACGGACAACATCTTCATGGCCAGCTTCAGATTGGGGTTCCAGGTACAATTTTAAGTAATGTCTCGACTAGTTATTTATACTTAAATCATTTATCTACTCGTGGTACTAATATTTTCAATGCAGGTTTTCCATCTGCTGATAAGACTTATCAAAATCCTCCAAATCCAGTTGTTTGTCAAATCTGTTTCTTGCCAGGTCATTCTGCTCTTGCGTGTCCAAGGTTTGTTTATTGATCGACTCCGGCGCTGGCTTCTCTTCCCTCGGGTGAGACAAATGCTTCTATGAGATATCATAACTCGGGTGCCTCCGTTCGTATGACCCCTCATGAAGGTATTCTCTTTGATAAAATTCCATACACGGGTCCAAATTCCGTGCAAGTTGCCAGTGGTACTAAATTACCTATCTCTCATGTTGATAGTCTTAAAATATTACTCCTGGTCGCCCACTTTCATTAAACTCCGTTTATCATGTCCCACATTTAAAATATAATTTATTATCTATTCATAAATTTTGTGCGAATAATGATTGTACGGTGATTTTTAATATTTTTTTTCTATTAAGGGCAATCCGACGGGGCACATCTACTTCAGAGTCCAATAAAGACCATCTCTACCCATTTCAAGCTCTTCAAGCTACCTTGTTTCTGGACCTACTTGGCACAAACGTTTGGGGCATTGTGGTGATAGAGTTTTACAAAGACTTCGACAAAATAATTTAATTTATGTTTCTACTAATTTTAATCATAATTGTGTTTCTTGTAAATTGAGTAAATGCCACAGACTCCCGTTTCAAGATGTTATATTCATTTTTGTACTGCGCAATCAGAACTTATTATTTCTTTAATAAATATTCAAATAAAATGTTGAAGCATAAATTTTGTGTGAAGTTCAATACAAGATTTAACAATAGGTAATCATGATTTAGAAATAATCAAAAGGTTAAGTAGATATTTACTTTTATACAATGAGTATTTTTGTTACATGACTTCTTATGATTTTCAAATTCTCGTATCACTAAAATTTAGTATTTTTTTAATTAAACATACACGTATTGGCTTCTTAGTGTTTTGATTTCTTATATTCCTTTATTACTACTTACTAATATAGATATATACTTCACGGTAGTTTTTTTTAAAGAATCTTTTGTCATATTTTTTACACTGTTCTACGGGCCAACCCGTCTAACCCACGGGTTTGATGGTTTGGGTTAGTGTTGTAGAAATTCTGACCCGTCATTAAACGGGTTGGCCCGACCCAACCCACATAAAATATAACCCGTTACGGTCCGGCCGGGCCGGACTGGGTCGTTTGACAGCTTTACAAAAAATGTGTGATTCGATTCAAGTCATATGTATTGATTATAAGTATATTTCTTTGGGTCTATTACGTTGTGCTATAATGTTCTAGCAAACATAATTTCATGAATTGCTACCAGGAGAGTGTTCAACTGATCCTTTTGAAAACCAGGAGCAGAGCTAAGCAAGGCCGGTCCTGGGGCATGGGCAAAGTGGCATGCGCCCAGGGCCCATTGCTCCCTTAGGGCCCACAAATTTCCCAATTATATATATATATATATATATATATATAGAGAGAGAGAGAGAGAGAGAGAGAGAGAGAGAGAGAGAGAGAGGAATGTTCATGTCAGGCCGGCCTGACGGGATGCTCCGTCCGGCCGAGCCCGTTTGGTCACCTTCCCGGTGGAAGTTTTTGATGAAATTTTTTGAGCATGTTCCCCATCAAGTCTAGTTTGTCCATACCAAATTTCAGCTCAAAATTCGATCGGGAAGGCATTCAAATCATTTTTTGAAGTTGACTGCGTCAAAATATACATATAAAACTGCAGTCAACTTCAAAAAATGATATGAATGCCTTCCCAATCGAATTTTGAGCTGAAATTTGGTATGGACAAACTAGACTTGATGAGGAACATGCTCAAAAAATTTCATCAAAAAGTTCCACCGGGAAGGTGCCCAAACGGGCTCGGCCGGACGGAGCAGCCCGTCAGGCCGGCCTGACATGAACATTCCTATATATATATATATATATATATATATATATATATATATATATATACATATGTATTTTAAATTTATGTACATTATATTATTTATAATAATTTAAAATGAAATAAAACTTATAATTTTTTTTTATACTTTCAATTCTTTATTCAATTAACATTTACAAGATACAATTCTAAAGTTTTGTAACATCCATACCATAATTAATTGGGAATAAAATTCATCATTACTTTGGATTCATTAAGGGTTGGCGCATAAATGTCAATCTTTCCATTTACTTCTCTCATGTAATTCCATGATTCATTGATAGGATTTTGCTAATTTCTTTTGGCTCTCTCATGTAAGTGAAAGACTGAATTATAATATTCAGAATTTAGAACCTTGCAGTTTGTTCTGATCTAGTGAAAACATGATTTAAAATATGAAAACATTACTCCATAAATGACATAACTTTCACTTCTTTCACTAATTCAAAATTCTATATTGTATGTAACAATTGCACTACTTAATTTTACGTACATTTTTTTATAAAAATTTATAAACATTCCCACATTGTTCGCAAGGCCTACTTTTTATGTAATGTCCCGGGCCCATAAAATGTCAGGACCGGGCCTGGAGCTAAGGGAGAGTTAGAGTGTTCAACTGACCCCTTTGAAAATTTGAGAATATAGAGCATTAGAGTACCTTTGATTTGATATATTATAAATCGCATAACTCACTACAAATAAAAAATTATGCTCCCTGGAAGATTAGAACTATTTTAACATGAGTGTGTAAATAAAGTTTGATGCTTAATATGGATTATATTCTCAAATTTTAAAAATAGCGCCTAATTTACTCCTAATATGAAATTAATACTCCCTTCATCCCGTTGAAAGGTTCTCACTTTCCATTTCAGAAAATGACTTACTATCTTTAATCACACCTTACTCAAGTTTGTCTTCGTGCTCATTACATGTCAAATCTCACAATTCACCCTCATTTATCTCCATTTAACTACTTTGATTTTAGGGAAAAATAATAAAAATACCTCAAACTTTGAAGGGGTGTGAGGTAAGCACCCCAAACTTGCATTTGAATTTAAAAAGCCCAAACATTATATAAAAAGTTATTTATGCATCATCATCATGTATTATTTCTTTCAAAAATGTAAATTTTTGGGATTCATTGCATAATTTAAAATATCAAATTTAAAATGTTGCAATTACATAGTTTAGGGGCAAGATTATGTATTTCGCAATGGCAATTTAGAATGTTGATTCTGTCTTCATGAATTCTAAAATATTTTAAATTATGCAATGAACACCATAAATTCATATATTTAAACTTGGATTAAATTGCATATATATTTGAAAAATAATAATTGAGTATGGTGCTAAAATAACTTTTTATGCAAAATTTGGGGTATTTAAACTACATATGCAATTCGGGATGGATATGATGTTCATCTTACACTCCTTCAAGGGTTGGGCCGAGTACTTTAACTATTCTTCCCTTGATTTTTATATGTTTACTTTATTTAACCACTTGTTCCAAAAATCGTATCATCTATCCCCGAAAATCTTCCTACGGGGCTACGGGGCGGGACTGATAGAGCAAATGTATATAACATATACATCAAATCTATAACTCTAATAATTGTCCTATTTAAATTACTATATATTTATCTAATCTTCATATGAAATATTCAACTCATATGTTGCTTAAAGATGATCGACTATTTTTATTTTATATTTAAATAAGTTTCGACTACCTTGGGCTTTGGAGTACGTATATCGTACACCCGGGTGTACGGGTGAGAACTGTACATCCGATTATTTTTAAATTATTTTTAAGCTTCAGTCCAATTTTAATAACCCAATTTGAATAGAATTAAATGAATCCAACGGAAGGCCCACAAAAGGCCCAATTAAGAAAGACAACCCATTTAATTAAAACAACCTATTTTTTTGGTGGCAGTTTTTTAATTTAAGCGAAAAATTATGGCTCCCGCTAAATGAGCAATAATGTAGTTTTGTTGAGCATCTCACATATTGTATTGAGTATTATGAGGCTAATAATGAGTATCACGATCTCTGCTTCATATCTTCTAATTCTTTTTTTCTTCTTACTTTTTCCTTTCATAAAAACTTATTAAATTATAGCTATGATCCACTACTATTAATTTAAATATGCGAGTCTAATGTAATTTGATACTTTTGAAATATGCATTGATATGACATTTTAAAAATGAGCATAACATTAGTACAAAATGAGCATACATAACTTACAAAGCGCACATTGATATGAATATTGTAAGGTTTGTTAGTTGAACATCACGACATTTTAATTGAGCATCAAACATCCGTTATTGAGATGAAAATCACGGTTTCTGGTGAATGAGCATTACTGAACTTTTAATGAGCATCAAACCTATTATGTTGAGTATTAGAAGTCTAATGTTGAGCATTAGAAGTCTAATATTCAGAATCGTGATCTCTGTTTCATAACTTCTAATTCATAACATCACTTTCTTTTTATTATTATTTCTTTTATAAAAACTTAATAGTACTTTATAAAAATACATTGATAACATTTAGAAAATGAGCATAAGATCAGTACCAAATGAGCATACGTAACTTACAAATGTTCATTGATATGAAAATCGTAAGATTTGTTAGTTTGACATAACGACATTTTTATTGAGCATCAAATCTCCTCTATTGAGATGAAATTACAATTTCTGTTAAATGAGCATTTATGAACTTTTAATGTGCATTGGATGTATTATGAGCATTAAAACACTTTTAATGAGCATCAGACTTATTTAATTGAGTATTAAGAACTTAACAATGTGAATCCAAAGACATATGCAACTTTTAAATTTGCATGAATATAAAATTTTAAAAATGAGCATAGTATGAGTACAAGTTCAACAAATGAGAATACATAACTTATGAAATGAGCATCAAAATATTTAAAATGAGCATTACACCTATATGTATGGATATGACATTTTAAAATGTCTGGGGTAATACCCATTTTAAAGTGAGCATTACGCCAATTTCAAATGAGCATAGGTAACTTACGAAATGAGCATCGAAAAAAATTAAAAATCTCATTTAAAATCTCTAGTATGCTCAAATATCAATTTGTGTATGCTCATATCAGTATAACATAAAGAATAGGCGTATATGTTTTTATTGCATCGCATTTGATATGAATTTTTGAAAGAATTGCATGAAAAAGACAAAAAGTTATTGTAGCAAAATTACATAAAAACAAAAAAGTAGGAGTTCAAAATTAGTGATCGACGAAAAGTATATATAAAAAGATAAAAGAAAAAATGAAGTATAGAAAACAAAAAGAAAATTTAAAGTTGGAAAAATTAAAGTTCAAATTTAGAGACAAAAAAAACCGAAGCAGAAAAAAGAAAAAGAAAATTGAAAGATAGAAGAATTAAAGTTCCAAACTAAAAGAAGAAAAAGGAAAACCAGAACTATAAAAAAGAAAGCAAAAACGAGAAGCAAAACTAAAAGAACAGAAAAACAAAACTAAAAAACCGAAGAGAAGTAAAGTAACGGAAGAGGAAGAAAGGAGTAAAAACTAAAAAGTTAAAATATAAGGAAAAGCAAAAAGAAAAATCGAAAAGGCAAGGACGGAGGAGAAACAGAGGAAGCAAAAGCCATGATCCTTAACTAATGACCTCCGGTTTGCATATAATTACAAAAATACCTGGCTATACCAAGTGACACGGTACAGCCGGGTGTATAATATGTTTTGCCCGGTCATTATTCTGTAAAGTGTTGGCGAGTAGCGGATGTCTTGGTAATTAATACAGTACTACTTTTACACATTGATAAATAATAATAACCACAATTCCCATATTTAAGTTAATTAATCACTACCCTAGGTAAACCTTATTTATAACATGCAACATTTTATAACTAGTTCACAAAATTGAGTTGACCAGGAGATTAGTACATAATTGTGCAATAAGCTAGATAATTAAGAGTACTGAATTTTTTTTATTGAAAACAATTAAGAGTACTTAATTAGTTAATGTAATTGCAATTTGCAAGTGTACATTCTATTGGTATGTTTCATACATCACTTCGATTGATGCATTGACTTAACCTTGAATTGAATAATTATTTAAGTGGAGCTTTTCATCATCACTTTCTGATTTGCTTTCTGGGAATAACAATATATTCGCATGTTAGACTGCTTTCTTTGTGCATGTCGTTGTCTCAGTCGGTTGTGAGTCGTGACTAATACATTTTCATTTGAGGAATGCTATGATCGATGAGAAATGCTAGAGGTACACACTTTGTGTACACACTTTGTGTACACTCGTCTGTCTCTTAAGAAAATTTTGTCTGTCACAGACAACTCATATATGAATTGTCTGTGACAGACAAAATTTTCTTAAGAGACAGACGAGTGTACACAAAGTGTGTATACAAAGTGTGTACCTCAAGCATTTTTGATGATAGATATAGTGTACATTATGAAATATTACTGTACATCCTAATGAATGTGAAATTATCATTATATCATAACACGATAATAGCGTGTGGTTTTAATTGGCACCATGAAAAATATATCCAGTATGAAGTTTGCAATTCAGCCTTTAATTCTCAACACTAAAAATGCTTTCACTTGAACACAAATTTTCAAGCCTAATATAGTGTGAAATGATCTGGTTCAATCCTATCTAGCGACTACTTGACTAGTCAGCAATGGTCATAATATTAAAGTTTAATACGATCTGAATTGATTTGTTTAAGTATTGTCTCACCTGATCTCCTCATGGAAAATTATTTTGTTGAAACTTTAGCTTGCCTCTCAACTTTATCTCAAAATCATCACCTCCAGGAGCTGATCCAGGAATTTGATTAGAAATGGACTGAAGTGTAATTATACTATGCTTAAACATTAGTGTACCGGGAAATAATTAAAAATTACACTAAAAAATTGAAAAGAAATTAAACTATCCTAAACTTCTACCCAGTACAGCCACCTCACTCCCCAACAATTGAGAAAACTCATAACAAGTAGCTTCTCGCAAGCATTATTCCCGATTGCTGTAAATAGGGAATAATGGATAGCTTGTGTGGGATGATTGTTGAATAAATTCAAGTTTTTCACCTTTCTCGATCACATATGGAGTATAATTTTGTTTCATTTGAACTATATTTTGTTGTTGTGTTGATTGAATTAATAAGTACTACGTACTTGTCATAAATTCCATTAAGAAAAGAGACCCGTAAAATAGCTAGTGATCAATGTAGTTCAAATCTACAAGGGGTACAATGCAATATCAATCCAATGAATCCTATCTTTGTTAATTAGCTTGCGAAGTCCTTCAAATTCAAACTTGGAATCAAGTAGCATTGTGCGAGATCCACGTACACTACAAGAAAACAACGATATTGGCACAGATTTGACACTAATTGATCGAGTTTGGCACGGATCATAACATATTTTTCGCAGGAGCTGGTGACAAAACGGCATTGACACAGAATTTCACACGGATTTAACGTATCCGTGCCAAACCCGTGCCAAATACCCCTATAAATTTTGACTAATTTGTGCCAAAGATGTGTATAAAGTTGGTGCCAAAATCGTTGTTTTTTGTAGTGGTAATTAAAGGGAAACAAATATTTCAATATCCTTTTAACATATGATGGGATAAATTTAGGTTTCTTTCCATTGTACTACGTATTACTTGGTCATGTGATTGAAAATATTAAATAGTCTCTTTTATGTTGGTGAGCATTATTTCGTGATTTTAAAACAAAGAAAACACATGTATACCTAGTGATGATCGAATTAAGTTATAGATCAGCACTTCCCCGTTCAATTCTTAGATCCTGTAGAGTGAAATGTTGGATAATATAATGATTGTGCGTTAGTGGGAAGAATTGTGAGTGTGCTGAACACAATTACGATGTATGGGCTGTAGAAGTTTAATCACACTTTGGCTTCAGTATTTCACCGTCCAGATAGGTAGTGCATATATTATGCTCTCTTCAAACTAATAAATGCATAACGTCTATTATTCTCCGCATATGCCGGAACGCTAATCACGTCTGTCACCAAATGCTAGATGCCATTTCATCCGAATCAATGTATCAACCAACGATGCCTCAACACTAATGCTTGATGCAAGTGACATTTGTACACAACATTTTACACGCTAATGGAATTATACGTGCACCGATAATTTGACTGTCGTGTAAAATATCATACACATTTAAACGTTTAATATCTGTGCATTTTAATATTATTTTAAGTCTGGTTTGACTAAGTATATTTATGTTTGATCTAATTAGATCTAAATTGTAAACTATATTTAAGTTTAATCTAATGTTATACTCCGTATACTATAAGAAACATCCTTATTACACATTACTCCATAATATTTATGAATGAATACACATAATACACATATTATCCATATTCAAGTTATTGTTACTTTTCAGAAACATCCGATAACAACAATAAGAGTAACATTCAAGTTTTAGTTCCAAAAGAGTTTGAGATCAGATAACTCGATAAGAATTACACCATTTTTTAACAAAAAAAAAACTTATGCCCGTATATCTATAATTTCTACACTAGTATAAATGTCTAAGAGCATCTTCATTCATGCTCCTCAAATTTACGATTTTTTATGATTTGCTATTGCCTGTACGTCATTGTCACATAAATAATTTATGAGCCACATCTATGATTTGCTTTGCTATTTCCCAGATTTTTTTATGGGGACATACACTTGAATTTATACCCTTTCTTAAGGCCACAGTACAAACTAAATGGTCACTTTAATCCCAAGAGTCACCAACTTACTTCATGTATACCTGTAAATGCATTAGAAGTTGGAGAATGAGTCTAAAAGTTTGAAAATAATCCCTAATAATCCAAATTTGATATTTGATACTGATTTTTTTTCAATGTAATCTTGTAAAATAATTTTAACTTCTCATTCATGATCTTTTAAAAGATCCCCACATCATCAAAATGATCCCTAAAATAATTCATGGATGAGGATGCCCTAACGACTGTTTTTTAACATCCATCTATACATTACTTAATGGAAGTCTAATTTTTAAGCTCGTGTCAGATTCAATGCCACTATTGGTACCATCTAAGAGCCCATTTCGTAATATAAAAATTGACTGAATAAGATTGAATAGACTAAATCTTGTAAATTGTCGATAAGTTATCTTTAAAATATACGGAGTACTTTATTAATTAAATAAAGAAATTTACATAAAAAATAGCTAAAATAGTTATCAACAACAACTTCAGCCAATTCAACCAGAAAAGTAATCCAAACCTTTATATATTTTGATTGTTACACAATCCAATGCGCAAAATAAAAACTTACGTGTTTCGTAAAAAAATTGATTGATAAGACTTATTAGCTATGTTGCACAGAAACGCAAAAATCGGGAGGAAACGGGAAACGGGAAATGGGAAACGTCAACTTTTGCTCAAAAAAGGTTTATTTGGAGAGTTTCCGAGAGTTTCCGAAACGGGAAACGTACTCTTTCCCGAGAGTTTCCGTGCTACATAGCTTATAAGTTGAAAATAGAGGTTACTAAAAGAGCTCTAAATATAAAAATCTTAATTCGTAAATCGAGCATGTTTTTACGAAGTAGTAATGCCTATACTTTTCAAATATTTTACAACTATTAAAATCAAGTAACCAAGTCCAATTAAAAATTAAAAGCATCCATAGAAGAGTATGAAATGTTTTTTTTGCACTAATACACCATGTTGATAGTCTTAATAGTGCACTTTACATAAGAAAATGTGCTTGATGCTATGTTAGCTCGCTTTTTATGATCAAGCACACCTGAAGTTATGAATTTGGGTGTAGAATATAGGGGTATATTTGTGAATTGGAATAAAAAGTGAAAGCTTCAATGAGGTAGTTTCATTGTTTTATGAACAAGTTTGTTAAAATATTTCTCTCGCCAAAAAGCAATAAAATAATAAAAACTATAAAATTTTGAGTTACTCCTTTTATTAGGTTGACCTTTTAGGATTAAACCTCAATCAGGTCCAAACATGGTATCAGAACCAAGTCCGCTTCTAGTTTGATTGCTTGTTTAGCAGCCATGATTAAGGGTAGCTTGTTAAGAGTCTGTTTGGCCCATTTGTACATCTTGATACTGTCCAGCCCGGTTGGGGCTGAGGCGGTTTGTTAAAGTATTTTTTCTACACCGGAAAGCTATAAAGCAATAAAACACTATATAAGACTTTGAGCTACTCCTGCCAGGTTGACCTTTTAAGATCGAACCTCATATCTTAATAGTTTATGCATTATATTGTGATGATAACATAGAATAACTAATTTGGAATTGGTGTTAATTTAGTGCATTATGTTGTGTTACTAATAAAGTAATAATGCACACATATTATCCTCTAGCTTTCAATTATTTCTATTATTAATTCCCAGTATGTACTCCCTCCGATTCTGAAAGAAGTTCCGGTTTTGACTTCACACATATTAAGAAAAGAAATTTGACTTTACTGTGAAGTGCACTGTTTGACACGGTTTGGACACTGTTTGGACACTGCTTGGCACTGTTTGACACTTTTTGAAACTGTTTTGATGTACACAATTTTCCAAATAAGGAAAGGTTTGAAAGTGGAACTTAATTTTGGAACTGCCCGAAAAGGAAAGGTGGAACTTCTTTATGAAGCGAAGAGAGTAATTAATTATCCACTTACATATATGAGATATTTTTATTTCTATTGGTTTCAATCTCAGAACAGACATGATCATACTTCAATTGTTGTAAAATACATACTCCCTCCGATTCATAAAGAAGTTCAACCTTTCCTTTTTGGGCTGTTCCAAAATTAAAATCCACTTTCAAACCTTTCCTTATTTGGCAAATTATCTACATCAAAACAGTTTCAAACAGTGCCAAACAGTGTACTCCACAGTAAAGTCAAATTTCTTTTCTTAATATGTGTGAAGTCAAAACCAGAACTTCTTTTAGAATCGGAGGGAGTATAATACAAACTTTTACCAGATTAGACCTGTTCAAATCGTATAAATTTAAACATATTAGACCATATCGGACTAGAAAATTTCTCTCCGATTAAAAACATCCTTGGTCCTATAATTCATAAATGTGTCCATTTTAAGGAATTTCTTGAAATTATTCATAATTTTCCAAAAAGTGTACTTTCCGATCTCAAAGTGTACTTTCCTATCTGTCCAATAATATTTACTATCCTCCGTTCTTTAAAAGTTGCAACAATTTGAGTTTCACGTTTTCCAGAGCACAACTTTGACTGTAATTATATTTAATTATGTATTAGTCAACATTAAAAAAATTAATATTTTGAAATTTACATTAACAGAAATTTAATAATATTTTATAGATAATAGTTTGATTACATATATTATTAGAAAATCGTAGTCAAAGTAAGGTGTGTAAACTTTGCTAATTTATTTAGTATTCCTAATTTACGTTTTTAATTTGACAGGTTTGTTTTCTATTTTTTTTTTCCTTTCCAGATTCTTGTATTTTGAGTAAGGTTTAGTCCCCCCAACCTTTTGGCATGAGACAAATTATGTATAACTATTATAATTGCAAGAAGTATCCTTTTTGCTATGAGACAAAAATGATACCAATTTTAATTGCAATGGTCCACTTTTCACGCTTGGCAACACATAAGTTTGATCATTAATATCTTTCAATCCTTATTAGTAAAAAATATTAAAAAATTCAGATTTAGAAAATTTAAAATGAGAGGAATTTAAAATTATTTTTTAAACTTTTAATTTGTAATACATTAATAAATACGTAGTAAAATATAGTCAAAGTAGAATATGTGAATAATACAAAACGTTTAATGTTGCAATTAAAAGATAACGGAAGTATAGCATATAGTATATACCGTATGATTTTTTTTCATGGAGGCCGAGGCGCCTCTAGCTAGCCTCTTCTCCATCCTCACTCCGTATATTAAAAAGTCAAATTTTGATTGATATAATGGAGCAAATAATCATCAATTTATAAGAGCAAATCACCAACGGAACAAACCAATTCAGCATTGAATAAGATATGGGTGCATACAATGTCATCGATCTGTGTAACAATTTATATGGAGTACGTCCATATAACAATTTAGATTTGTGGGCAATTGAAATTGTCATTATCAAATAATTGAAGATTGATCCAAGTTTCATCATCAATGATAGTATCTAATTCCGCCTCTAATGAACCAGCAGCAGCCTGAAGAATAAGATTCCATTCACTTTGATGAGGCGTTGTTGTCCCATTCTTCTCACATGATGACGTCTCATCTTCTTCCTCTTCTTCATCCTCATTATCGTTTCTAGCAAATCTTCCCCGAATGCGTGGCCTGCTATCCGCCAAGGTTTTTCTGCACTCGTACTGCAATACACATAACATTATTTAGTCTTTCAGAAATGCGTCTGCGACACAAGTAGCTTGTGCCTTAAAATAAACTTAATACTTGTTAAATGTCCCACACCGAAAAAGTTTGGATGAACGAAGTGCTATATTAACACACGGGCTACTCCTCCTAACAGGTTGACCTTTTAGGATGGAACCCCAAATCTTAACAATACTAAACACTAATATCATAGTATAACGTAATAGAGTTC
This sequence comes from Cuscuta epithymum, assembly GCA_945859915.1. Classification (NCBI taxonomy): domain Eukaryota; kingdom Viridiplantae; phylum Streptophyta; class Magnoliopsida; order Solanales; family Convolvulaceae; genus Cuscuta; species Cuscuta epithymum. The sequence continues at coordinate 999,670 of CAMAPF010000959.1, read as the reverse complement.
GTATTTATAAGGAAAGATGGTTTACACGTGTGTGTAAGCGTACTGAAGTGCTAAATTTGATTGATTCAGAAGATAGATCATAGATATTAGGCACCCCTAGACCCTAGTTAGTGTGGTTACACTATATATAGACATAATTTATAAGCCGATTTTGAAGTTAATCGAGGTCTATATCACTATATGACTGTATCATGAACAAACTAAGGCTGACATCCAACATGATGTTTTTAAGAAACATGCAAACTTATTGTGTATTCCCCTGGTCAAAAAGATACTCCTTCCGTCCCGCTATAATTGTCCCATTTTACCTTGTTGATTCGTCCCACTAAGATTGTCTCATACCTCATTTGGTAAAATTTGTGTGGTTCTAAATCATTCTTACTTTATTATTACTTTATCAATTCAATATCAACCACATAAACCCACTTTTATTAATAACCGTGTCACTTTCTCTTGTCCCAAACTTAGGGGGACGGAGGTGGTACTAGATAAGAGAAGTGCACAAATTGGTTGGAGACTTGGAGTCATATGAAGACGAGTGCCTGAGCTTCAAAATTTTGCATTCATGTTCTATGTTTGATGTGTTCATAGATGGAGTGTCTTAGGGATGATAAGAGTGATAATATAATAATATCTAAAATAAATAGTTACTCCGTATAAGATAAGTACTTATTGTCTTTAAATCAAACCAGTTTAGACCACACCAGATTAGACTAGATCAGACCAGACCAGAAAATTAAGTCAAAGTAAAATGTCATATGGAAAAGGGTAGTTTGAAGTAGAAAAGAATGAGTGATCTTAATTACTTTTGGAATAGGGGTGGCAATATTAAGTTGGGTTACTCCTTTGAGCAATCTTTATGCTCAATGAGCATAAAGATGTCATATTGATTTGGGGTGTGTATGATCCGTTAATTGGTTTTCAAATAATCAATTCAATATTCAGTTTAACTAAAAAAATTTACTTAGTAGATTTTCAACACTATTAAACATACCATAACCTATATTGATCGTGTATGAGTTAATCATATTTCTTGTATATACAGTTAAAGGACTAGAAAATATCATTCAAATAAAAATGCATGAGCTTTACTCGATCCCCTTATATTACTTATTTTCTTCCTTAAAATAATATATGGAACATATCTTGTAATTATTATATATACTACGTACTATCGTACTTCGTATTAATTATGGACGTATAGCTTATGGTTTTTTATATGGCGATACAAGTTATAGAAATAAATTTTATAAGTTTTATAAAATTTACATGTGATTTATTGTTATTTTGATATTTGGTCGGTAAGTGATTACGTAACATATAGTGGCTCCTTATATATAAGAAATTGATTTCAAAATGCATTTGCTCTTTCTATACATATACGGAAGCCAAGAAATGGTATCCTCAATATTTCATATCATGCCCTTAGGATAGTGAAAGGAAAAGAAGAAATGCAGCAAAAATGACAGTTTGGATCAGAAAGTTGAAGATTTGTCCTAAATTATACTATCCTCCGGTATCGTACTAGTTGCAACATTGCAATTTATACACTATTCATGTCTTCTACTTTGACTACATTTTATTTATTAATTAATGTGAATTATTATTTTTGAAAAATATCGTTGAATTCGTCTCATTATTAAGTTTCATAATCTGATTTTTATTTATTTTTTACTAAAACATAATTAAATATAAGGACGGTCAAAATTGTGTGTTGACAAACGTGAAAAAAGAAATGTTGCAATTAAAAAAGAACAGAGGAAGTATAAATACAATTTCACGTTTATCACAATACAATAATAATTGCTAACATTTTAACCCCTATATATCCTAAAATTACTAATATACTACGTAGTTATTAGCATATACGTAGCATAAAAGCCCACATTTTAACCACTATATAGGTCATTATTTCATAAAGTTGCTCGTATGAAAAAAAACAAATATAATGATCTAACTTTGAAAAAAACATTAATAATTTTTTTATTTTGATTTCTTGAAATGTCCTTTTTACTTGGAGGTAAACTTTACTCTATATTACACTATTTTTACACCATTTCACACTTTTCTGTCATTATTATCTACCGGAAAATTTGACAATGCACCTTATGTTATGGGCATTATTGGATTTCGCATCTCATTTTCAAAATCATTAATCTATGCACCACACTTCAATATAAAATCATTTGACTTTAGACTCTATTTCTTCACAAGTTTTGAGTTGATGAGGTTTACACATTAATGATTTTGAAAATGAGGTGCAAAGTCTAATATCACACTAAACATGAAATGCAAAATCAAATCTACCTAACAAAACTCTATAAGGGAACTGCCCTTATCAAACTCGCCCGTGACTAAACTCACAAAGTGTGCATAACAACAAACTTAGTAAAATACGAATTGGAGTATGGATTAGTATTTAATTAAATATAATTACTTTTATTCAAATAATCATTTTGAAATATTAGTCACATAACTTTACATGATATGATTCCGAGTTCATCTAAGAGATTAAACTATTACAAGCTAAGAAGTAATCAAGGATCGTATATATTGATTCATTATTCCTAGCTAATACTTGGTTGATATGAAACAATCACTTCAACATGCTCATCTTCCCCTATGAGACTAAACAATTTCAATGATAGGCAAATTAGCCAATGACTTTAAACGGACTATATATTCAATTCAAACCATGACTCATGACTGCTGATCGAGTGCTGAACAAACAAATAAACAAACACCACAATCACGTACGGGTAGTTATGGTAGCTTGATAAATCTTGTTTTCCATCTTCTAAGATTAGAAGAGTATGTAGGACGGGTAATTAAATAATCTAGATTCATATGTTGCTTTATTTTTCCCATCCATATATGCACACAACTTTTCTTCTCATTTTTTCTGTATGAAGAAATATGTAAAAAATACCTTAAGTTGAACTTAGTTCTTTATTGAAATTACAATTTCTGAAGTTCGAAACATTTGGAATTAGTTCTTGACTGAAAATGCAATTTCTTTGATTGAAAATCTTTACGTAATATTACCTTATGTTGGGCTTAGTTCTTGATTGAATTGAAAATAAGTACAATTTCTTTGGATCAATTATTCCTTAATAAAAAGGACAATTTTTAATTAGTTATTTAACAGGTATGGGAGTAAATGATTTGACGCCCGAGTAAAGGGGTGAGCATTGAACAAATTGGAGATGTGCGGTTCATGATTCAATTTTATCATGAGAACGAACCGTTGTCCTTTGACAAGAACTTAATTAGTACTACGTAGTAATTAGGAGGGTGGAAGTTAAAGAAAGACCACTTGATCAAGTAGGATTGCTCTTTAACAAGATGCCTTAGGGTTTGAAGTTCTTCGTCAGCCGCGCCGTGAGCTGTCCACCTCTCTCAGAGCCGGCCGCCATAGTGCAGTAGGATTGCTCTTTAACAAGATGCCTTAGGGTTTTAAGTTCTTCGTCGTTTTGAAGATAGATTAAACATATGAGATTTTGTGGCGGTTTATGATGTACACAACCAACGCATGCGTCATTCATTCACAAACAATTTTAGTAATGGGCAGCGGTTTATACTGTAATAACTGACGCACGTGTTCGTCAAATAAAAAATATTTTTTGGCTTTGAGGGCGGCGGTTCTTCGGCAAATAACCGCCGCATATTTTTGGAAAAAAAATATAAATTAAATAATTGGCGGCAGTTTTAACTTAAAAACCGCCGCGCGTGTCACAATTTGTATTTTAAAACTAAATCGTGGTGGTTATTTTAAAATCGCCACAAATCCAATGCCGCGAATTGCGGTTTTTCCACTAGTGTGAGGTAGAGCTAGATCACGCAGAGTTCTAGATTCAGATCCATAACTTACCCCTAAGTTTTATAACCCAGACTGACAACTAGTATTGACCGCTATCTAGGGAAACTGATCAAGATTGATGAAAGAAACCTAAATGGAGACAGTAAGGAGAATGTACGCATCCATGTTTTGCTAAATATTAAGAATGCGCTGAAAAGAAGAACACAAGTCAAGGAAGAGGGCGTATTCCAAATATGAGAGAATCCCAAACCTCTGTTTGATATGTGGAGTTCTGGGTCACACTGACCGATATTGCCCATCAAATACCAATTACCCCCCTCTTCCTTGACTTGTGTGACCCAGAACTCCACATATTGGGTGGGTGAAAAGCTTTATGGTCCCTAGATGCGGGCAGATACGCGGTGGTTAATCCCGCGTGCAGGGCGAGAGCTAAAAAGAGGATAAAGAGAAGACTACAGAGGCGGGATGCTACTTGGTTCAGGGACTTATTTCAAAGCAAAAAGGAAAAATGAGAGAGGAAGAAGAGAAAAATCAAGCTAGGGTCCTGAATGAAGGAGAGTCTAGGAAACGTAGGGCAGTGAATTTGCAGAATTTGTTAAAAGTCGAAGTCAATATGAAGGTTGATGGAAGCGGGCCAAAAACGGCTCTGCAACAACATGCGATGATTTTGTTTGTTTGTTATATATACATGTTTTTGCCATGTAATAATTTCATTTTTCTGCAATATAATACTACCTCCGTCCCAAATTGATTGACAAAATGGACTTTTCTTGATCAAACAGTTTCATTTTATTCACTTAATTAGGATGTCAATTTGTAATTATATTTTAATTTAGAGTTTGCAACTTTGAAGAGATTTTAATGTAGTTTCTGAATATGTAAATGTTAATTATTAAAAATTGAATTAATTATCAGTATAAAAGATTTAACTTTAATATTGATTGATAAAAAATAGGAAAAATTGATAGTAATAATCCCAACTATTGGCGGTCCGCTCATAATAATCCCAACTATTGATTATTACAGAATAATCCCAACTTTAGGGACCTTCCGCCAATAATGGTCCCTATGAATAAATTCTTGTAGTTTCTAAAGTGGATGAGATAAGATATAACAAGTAATCCCTATAAATAATCTCAACTTTTAATTTTTACACTTAATTTCTATTTAAAATTCACTTTTTATAGAGGTAATATATGGTCATGGACCATTATTGGCGGATAGTATATATAGTTGGGATTATACAAAAATAATCAATAGTTGGGATTATTTTCAGCGGACCAGCAATAGTTGGGATTATTATTTTCAATTTTTCCTAAAAAATATTGACTTTGCCAATTAATTTAGGACGGGAGAGTACTTGAGAAGGTAGCTTACGGTTTCAAATATTTGGGAGCAAATACTAAATTTATAGGACAACCAATAAAATGTAGTAATCTGTGGGATGTCTTTTTGAAACAAACAATACCATATACATAATGGCCGGCCAAAGAGACCAGAGAAGTAAAAAAGAATCCAAAGTAGTCGTGGATATGGACCGCGACGGTCCAATATTTTGCTGAATCCATATTAGTATCGTGACTATTGAAACGATTCACTTCATTTCGTTCTTAGACCTAAATATGTTCGATACGGTTGCATTTTCAAACAAGACGATATCATACCATATCAATACCAAACAATGTCAGTTTTGCAATTGTTTACGAAGAAATTGATGTTTAGCCATACTCAAGACTTCACACACTTTATCAATTTTCATATTACATAATTAATAAATTTAAGATAGATTCTAATATTTTAATATATGAATTAAGAGTGATGACATTTAACTTAATTTACTAAGAACTACAACTGCAAATTCTATACTAGGAATTTGATATAAAATTTGAGTAATAAAACTTGAGTAATAATTAATAAAGAAAAAAGACACTATATTACGGACTCATGGTATACATGAATAATATTGAACTTATACTTTGTATCCGGTTCGATCAAGTACCGATTAGCGTACTGATCCGATTCAATACCATGTCAACTCGGTATTTTTCCTCAGTAGATTCTATGGTACCCATAAGGTACCATATCTTTGTCCACATGGACCAATGAGAATGTTGCAGTTGAATTATTTAAATCTAAATAAAAAATGATATCATGATGTGGACCAATCAATTGAATGATAGGTACGGTACCCCATTTTTTAAATGAGTACTGGAGTTGTCACCTTTTTCCTCACCCCTAACGTCCAAATAGACAAAGGTGGAACAGTTTATGGTGAATCCATTACGCCAGTCTTTACCGAATCAATTATATGCCGGTCTTTATGTTCTATACGTTGGGGTTGGGCATATCGGTTTTCAATTCGATTCTTATCGGTTTGGATCGGTTCTGATTGGAATGGGTTGTAGGAATTATTACCAAACAAAAACCATACTATTTTTCGGTTTGGTTCGGTGCGGTTTAATTCAGTTTTGTTAATTTTTAATAATATGTGAAGGTTTTTTTTGAATTTCTTTTGTTCGGTTCGGTTTTGTTCGATTTTTATTGGTTTCGGTTTGGTTCGATTTAATACGGTTTGGAAGAAATAGTACCAAACTCAAATCAAATTGCATGCGGATCGGTTTCGATTCGGTTTAATTCGGTTTGGTACGGTTTGGTTAAACCAAACCATTATGTCCACCCCTACTATATGTGATACGTTAAGTGTTATATGCCCACAGGAACAGTTTTTATGGTGAATCAATTGGATATGGCTCATTAGTTTCTCAAAAAAATACACTCCGTGCATTATGACTTTTGGTGCTGATGAATTCTGATCAAAATCTCTAAGAGCGGAAATTCTCAACTGATAGTGTGATTTGAGTGCGTGGCAGATAGGTACATATACGTGCTAGCAGTATGATATTAGGTCTAAAACTTAACTTTATATGCAACGAGACATGCGGTGTAAGACACGGTAAAATGTTTTCAATTGGAGTAGGTTGTGTTGTAGAACCGTCTTGACCAAGCTTAAATAGACCACCTCAGAATAAACTTAATCATATTTAAGAATACCATACCTGATTAGACTTAGAAAAACGATAAAATACAAATAATACCAAACAGGACAAAACTCAAATAGGTCAGACTAGATAGAAAAGATCAATCCAAATGAAAGAATCCTACATCAACATATGTCGTTTAAGTGTGCTCGGTCGAAATGTAGTCCGAAAAATCAAGATAAATCATGTGGTCCTAGATGATATAGTCCAAACTCCAAAGTGATGCACAATGTTGGAGAAAATTGTAGATCAGATTAGCCCCGTAATTTGTGATTGCGCACGGCTTTAGTGATTTGGTCCTATAGGTTGTAACTTATAAATTATTCACATTAAGAATTTTTCATCGGAAAACTTGAAGTTGATGACATTTTTTCTGTTATGTTTTTCACCAAAAAGTGTAATCCTCGATAGAAAAGTCCTTAGTATGGACATATATATTTATTAAATACTACAAATAAAAAATCTTCAAATGCATAAAGTTACCAGACTAATAACGAAGACATGCAAAGATTGCAAGACTACTAATTAAACAACACTTCTCCCAACAATAATGTTGATATGTGAGAAGAGAATTGAAGTTATGTGTTTTCATTTATTATAAATTTATAATTATTGTGTACATACATGTATATATGTATGGAGATGTGTATATGTAGAGTAGGTATGTACGTACCTTGATCTTCTTGGAAAAGTTTCGTAGGTTTCTTTTGGTACGGTATCTCTGAATGCGTTCCTTCTTCTCCTGTGGACTATAGCGGCATGCTTTGCTCATGCCTTCGATGATGCTGTTGCTTTCGCTCGCTAGTGGACTCTCTGACCTGCTACTGCTGCCGCACTGAAACTGCCGTTGCACCCACGGCTTTATTCCCTGCATGCCCATTCCCAAACCAACACTTCATCATTATCCCTCCACACCCACTATCACCCCCCCTACATCCATTCTATATAGATCTTTTTCATAATAAAGCTGTACGTAATGATAATATTATTGCATAATCACAAAAAAAAACAGAGTTTAGTCACTAACCCCTCAAGGGTGGCCCTGTATGTTCGAAGGCCTAGGGGCAGAAAGTGAAAGTTGACCTCAAGTTGCAAAAAAAATTGGAACCCTTTTCTATCTAAACTGACGTGCCTAATAATAGCAATGATAATATAATAATATTTCGAGATTTTTATAAAAAAAATGTCAACCCCTATTTTGTCTAAACCAGCATACGATAGTATTATAGTACTGGTGATCTTTATTTAGGAAGGAAACAATGGTAACCCTATTTGTACACTTTACCTATGTTGAAGTCGTATTTAGGGAATTAGCTCTATATCACCTCCTAATTTCCCCTCCAATGATGTAATCATTCTAACTCATTTCACTTTCTGTAGCTAAATTGTTGTTCTTATATTAGTTCTCATCTTTAAAAGAACATTCAGAATTTGACTTCTTTACACAAACAAATCTTTTCATTGAACTTTTTTTACTTAGCGCGGCTTGCTTCTCTCTTTTATTTATCCTATTCAGATTCAATCTTTTTTGTTACACCTTAAAATTGATTAAGTTTGAAAATTTTGTCATAATTCAAAATGTTTGTCTAACAAAATCAACAAGTTATAACACCAACACTCAATAGAAAACAATCAACAATTAAGAACTCAAACAATCAACTATGAATGGAATCAACTAATAAACTGATCAAATAACCACATTAGACTAATCCGCTTTCGAGTAGATTTGTTTTGTGCAATTTTAAGAGAATGTTTTCCATGAAGTGTAGATTATGTTCATAAAATTTCAGCTTAAAATTCAATCGTGAAGTCAGTTAAATAAAGTATTGAAAAATTATGGGCCAAAATATTTATAAAACGTACTACCTCCGTCCCAGGGAGAAGTTCCCAATTTCCTTTTTTGGCAGTCCCAACAAAAAGTTCCCATTTCCTTAAATGGAAAGTTATCCTACATAAAAACAGTGCCAAACAGTGCAAAACAGTGCCAAACAGTGTCGAAACAGTGCCAAACAGTGTCGAAACAGTGCCAAACAGTAAAATTTACCCCTCAGTAACTTTATTTCCTTAATATGTGCGAAAGTCAACCCGGGAACTTCTCCCTGGGACGGAGGAGTAATGTTTTTCAATAATTTATTTAACTGACTTTTAAATTGAACTCTAAACTGATTTTTTTTTATATAATCTACTTACACTTCATAGAGAACATGATCACAACTTCTCACAAAAAAAATCATTCTGAAGAACTTCAACAAATTACACCCGAAAATTGTTAGTTTAGGGCTGAAAAATCAGCCTACTCACACATATTATAAAGAATTAAACTTAGACCTATTTTTCATCCACTTTTTTGGGCCTAGGGTGCCCGCCCCGCTTGCACCCCTGGGGCCGCCCCTGTAACCCCTATGTATGCTGGTTCATTAATAAGAAAATGATGAAAACAGTGAACGAATGATGCCTCCCTAGACCTAGGTCAGCTAGGATTCTAAACCAATTATCCTTGTTATTCCTTAATGGTTAAAGTGTTATTACACACCAAATTTACTGTTTTTTTAAAGGCATACAATTAACTGTTATGTTGTTATATACTCCGTATATGTTGTCGCGTTTCCTTTTACTATGCATTTTGTTATAAATGCCTCAATTAAATATTCTTGTATCCCAAACCCTAAATTTATGCCTAGGGGTTTTCTTTCTCATTATACTGATCCCGGCGATCCGTCCTCTAGTACCCGGGTTTGTGTATCGGATACATCATGATCCGTGAAACATTGAAACTTTCGAGAAAGAGTATGTTTCCAAAGTGTACGGAATCCTTTCTATAACTCGCCGAAACTTGAACACCTGTTTTTCTTTTAAAAAATGTTGTTTTCGGTCGTTTCGTGTTCCCCATGTATGTGTATTTAATATTTCTATGTAACATAGATCTATCTATCGTAATATATGTACCATCATAGTCATAGTTCAAATTTCGCAAACAGTTATATTTAAAAACATAATTTGTTTAACCGAAAAATGGATGATAATTAAAGGGGAGTAAGTAAACAAAAAAGAGCATATATTATTGGAGGAATAAAGTACCCTAAATGAGAAATATAGAGGATTTGTTCAAACTACATATATATCTCCTAGCTTTCTCTCCCTCTGGACTCTCTTCAGGAGTTTCAATTCACAATCTGTGCTTATGTTTTACGCACTTATTATTTCCATCTCTGCTTATGGTTTACTCCACACTTCTCTTTATTTATTCCTCTGGTTTAATTTCTTTTTTGGGAATAAGTTTTATTCTTGATTATTTATTTGCTAATTAGGTTCATATTTGAGACCCAGAGTTAAAGTAGCCGAACCGTCACTCTTTCACCCTCTATTAAGGAGTATTTTCGTAAATTAATTGGCATCGTTTTGGTCACTTTAGCCACTAAATAAGCATATTAATTAGTTTATTCTTAGAATTAGATCTCCGGTCACGTTTTCTTGTTCGTTCTTAGGGCATGTTTGGCACAACTAGCTGAAAAGATACTTTTGTGAGCTTTTTAATAGCTGTTAGCTTTTAGTGACTGAAAAGATCTTAATAAGAAAAGGTGATAGCTGTTTGATAAAAAGTTGACTGTTTGATTTAGTTCGGTTTGGTATACAAGCTGTTAGGATTAATTTATATTAAAAGTCACGAGCTTTTCTTAGATGCTACTCCCGGTAGCATCTCAAAAAAGATCTTTTAATTTTTGAAAAGCTCTTAAATATTATGATGTCAAACACACAACTAGAAGCTTTTAGAAACTTTTTGAATAGTACAAAAGCTAGAAGTCAGGGACTTATGTCTGCCAAACATAGCCTTAGAACTACGGTTACTTCGTCTTTTGAGGGTAAATTTGTTGGAAAAATCTACTACTCCCTATTAGATTTGTCATTTTTGTTCCATTTTGGTTCTTAGGCTTGGGTTTTTTTTCACCGAAAAATTGTTTTGATTTTTTTTATATTGCATTTCAGATCTTTGGAAATTTTTAGTGATAATTAAATATTCAATTTTGAATATTAATTATCTTCATACCTGATATAGTGATATAGTACCCACTTTTTCTACAAAAATTGAATAGTTTATTTTGTGCCGCACGTAGCTTATCTCCTTTTAAAATTCCAAAGGATACTTAAAAGTAGTACGTAGTTCTAAATTGGCCTTATTTTGGTTACAAGACATACTTAATCTTATTTTACAAATTCGTCCATTTTTACTCACGTTTTGAGCTATTTACTTTAAAACTAGTTCTTCTTAAAACCTATGATATTTATTTTATATGAGGTCTTTTAACACGTTCAAAAGAGAGGTTGCAGTTTTGCTAGTTAAAATTAATCATTATTATAAATAGATAAATTAAGTGGAATTACAATTTTTTGGGGATTTCAAAATAAAAGTACTATTTACTGTTCCCTAAGTAAAAGTAATTACAAATCAATGAATATTTCCCATTCCTGGAGTAATTACTTCTATTTGGGAAATAAAATAATAATAGTCCTATTTTGAAATTTATAAATTAAATGTATTTGCCCCTGGGATACTTCTTTATGATTAATTATTATTGTTATTATTGTAAATAACTATTATTATTATTATTGTCGTTGTTATTATTATTATTATTACTATTATTATTATTATTATTATTACTACTATTAATATTACTATTATTATTACTATTATTATTACTATTATTATTATTATTATTATTATTATTATTATTATTATTATAACGTGACTTTTTTGGCAAAGCCAAGTAAGCAACCACTAATAATTATGCTCACCCTACCTGTAAATCACCAGTGCTGAAAATCTTCCTGACCGGACTAGAATCCAGATCAAGAAATCCGATCGGTAAAGAAACAACCGGAGGGCAATATCCCTCCCTCTTCTTTTGGCTCCTTATGCTTCTCTGAAAACTGTTCACTCCATAGCCAGGAGCGGAGCTATTACTATACTCACAGCCGCTACACCCAATCTCCCACTTCAGCGGCGACAACGAGCCATAGTTACCGCTGGGCGCAATCGGAGGCTGCCGCAGGTGAACCGATGTGAGAGCATCGGGTGCCACCACCATTGCGGGCAATGGAACGTGGCCGCCTCCGTTGTAGCGCTCAGCGGAGTAGGCATAATGGGTATGATCATTGGTGTTTGTGTACATGGTGGTTTAAATTTCTTCAAATGGATATTTGGATGAGAGGGAGCTGAGGATATAGAGAGAGGGAGATTAAGAACACAGTGAATAATGGGAGAGTTGGTATATATCTGATACATGAAAGGAATGGAATAAGATCGTAGGGGTGGGATTTGGTTAAGCCCACTGGGCAGGTGTGGTGGTCCTCATTCTGTAGGGTTTGGACATGCTGGATGGTGACGTTGACTCTGACGTCACTCGTCTTTCGAAGCGTTGACCTTTTTTTTTTATTTCTTCTTCTTGCCAATCCCTTTTCCTGAAATATGATCAGTCCATTCAATTCTGTTCTCGGGGATAGAACGAGAGAGACTGGTAGTTAGCTAGGTTTTGGCAGTGTATTTATTTGGTATTGAGCGCAGTGGAAAGATTTTATGATTGGAGAAATATAAGTGATGTGGCAGTGGCACAGTGGCAGCACTCCTCCTCTATCCATCTCTAAATCTCTAATGCTGTCAATGGATCAGGTGTGTTTCACAAATTTAGGGGTGTCATGTATAATGAACGAGTAAGCTAGAGTGGGCAAAAATACCGAACCGGCATGGTACCGAACCGGACTAGACTTGGATAATTATAAAATACACAAAGACCAGACATTTACCAGATGGCCAGACCAGATCAATTCAGATTAGACCAGACCAGATTAGGAGACCAAATAATTTCAATCCAAGCAAAGGCATCATGAGTGATAAATTTGTAAAATCTAGTGAATTTTACTCTATTATACCTATGTTTGTACCGTGTGTAGCTCAATAAGTAAGACACTTGTCTAAAAATTATCACAGTCTTACTCATTGAGTGTAATATAACGTAACAATGGATCATAATGAGATTGAGTTCACTACTCATCCTCCCAATTTTGAGTTTTCTGAGAGCATCCGCAATGCGGAATGTCTAGTCTAAGAAAAAATACGCCACCTCATTGCATTAGACTTTTACCCGCTCCAACGCATGTAGTCTTTCATTTGCTTTTGCTGAGTTGGGAAAAAAATGATTAGACGGTGTGAAAGGAAAATTTCCGAGTGTGGACATTACGATAAACTTGCTGACTGGACAAATCATTTAAGAAAGACAAAGCTTTTACGAAAAACTATGGGTCTAAAAAGAGGCAAAAAGCATTCAAATTTATTTCTCCAAATTAAATCATGACATGGTGAGCTCTATATATGACAGCAGATATAAAAAATTTCTTCGCCTTCAATCCTCCCACAGATGATTAATTGCTCCAGTGGTAATTCAAGCAGTCATCGGAGTTTCGTTTTTACATGGGAAACAAACACCCCATGCCACGGTGGTTTACGGCGGTTTACGGTGAGCAATAAAATGGAGTTGACTGATTTACTTTGTAGGGAGCTGCTATGTCAAACAAAATTAAAAGCAATAATTCGTATAATTTACTCTTAATTTAATCTCAATCGGGTGTTTAAGTTCCGCCCTAACAGTAAGCATTGGAGCCTTCTTTCATAGTTCAAAATCTAATCACTCCACTTTGTATTATGTGTATTAGAAAGCCTTACATTTATTTGACATGTGTCATATTTTATTTAGACTAGACTACCATGCATTGGGGATGCTCTGATGAAAATAAACTTTGATGCTTAGGCATTATTTATTCTTTTAGAACTCGGCATTACTAGATGAATTGCATTTGTATCTTATCATTTTGTGTAATCGTGTAATTGATCTCTTACGATGTTTAGACTTATGAAAGTTATTTAACATACTTCTTGTTTAAATTTATGTTTTCCATAAAATTGATAAATATCCTTTTTAAGAACTTCATAGATTTTTGAAAATCAACGAAATTCATTCATAAAAGTCTATTGATCTAAAAACAAATTGATGAATATGTATCTTATAAAGCGGGAGAGATATGGCTTACCGAGAGCTCTCTCGGTTCGCAGTACCCGTGTGCGTGCGTTGGGGTAGTGGTTTAGTTACCACTGCGCCCAACCCCCCCCCCTCCCCACTGTTTAAAAAAAAAGCGGGAGAGATAAGAGTACACATTAATTATTGGATATAAATGTGGGGGGCACTCTTATAGATAAGAGTGCTAAATAGTATTAATTCAACATTGTGTATAAAACTTTGTTAATGAAATTACTAAGAGTTATAGGTCTTAATTTTGAAAATAGAGAAGCACTAGTACGTATTCCACCCGTATGAGATAAATGTCAAATGTATAAATACATTTATCACACATATGAGATAAATCATAAATGACTTTTTTGCAGTTTTTTATTAAATACATTTAATAAGTACACACATTACGAATTATTAAAGACCTTCTAAATGACTTTTTTTGCAGTTTTTTATATCAATTGTCGCTACATATCACGAATTTTAATTCCGACAGACTAATAACATACTTGATGGTTTAATTATTTGCCTACTGACCTGATTGCAAAACAGGAACAAATCCATCCCCATGGGCAACAAACAATTAGAAAATAGAAGAAAAGAAATCCAAAGTACAGAAGCAATATCAACCTAATGTTAGCAGTATTCCAATCCTTTCTTGCAAAAGGACAATTCACTAATTAAAGAGAACCAAACATTGAATTTAACAATATTGAATCATTAACTATGAGAGAATAATACATCCTCATTCAACTCTAATAATAACTCCCCAAAATGCAGACCTTACCCATAATCATATTTTATGAACAATACATGACTTTCTTTTATCCACAGTTGTAATTATATATGCCATGAAAAAAGCATATCATAAAAGATATAACAAAGCGACCAACTTAAATTCAACATGGTCAAAGTAAGTATAGAAACTCAATGCCGCTTCTTCTGTGCTATTTACATATAGTAATAAAAGGATGATTTTTCTAAATAAAGAAGATGCATAAACATATCCAACATAAATGACATGGTTCATTGTAAGAGAGAGAAAAAAGAAGGCATGTCGTGTTTTTGAACCCATCAGTGTCTCAATAGTCTTTGTGATCACCATCCAGTGTTCCATACTTGTTGTCTCTAGCACAAATCATCATCGTCCAACGAAAGTGCGCTATTTTACATAAAGATCATAAGAAGTAACCAACAAAGTAA
Organism: Cuscuta epithymum; assembly: GCA_945859915.1. Classification (NCBI taxonomy): domain Eukaryota; kingdom Viridiplantae; phylum Streptophyta; class Magnoliopsida; order Solanales; family Convolvulaceae; genus Cuscuta; species Cuscuta epithymum. Next base: position 984,551 of record CAMAPF010000959.1, on the reverse strand, counting down.
ATGAATGTGTCTACATGCACTAACAGTTCAGCTAAAAGTGAACAAAAGAAACTGTTATGGTCACATTAAAAGTTTAGAAAGCACGCTACTGCTAAATACTAACATGGATCATTTGCAAAAGCCCTTCTTAACATCTATTTGGAACAAATTTGAGAGTGCTTATAGCTCAAAACCTTGGTCATGCTTAAAATTTTCAATCTTCCCTAGAAGAATCATTAGTAAACAGTGTCTTGGCCAGTCCTATACCTAGCCCATTCCTAACCCGAACCTCCCTCTCTCTATGTACTTGGCAGCCCTTTTACGCATGACCAATCTGAACCTGGAACATTAGATGACTACTCTAAACTTAATGTTAACACTACTCTATAAGCATTATTTAAAAAATAAATCCAAAGAAGAAAATATTCTATTTTCAGACAACAAATTGAATAATAAATACGAAGTATGAAACTTTATAGACATGAGGTAATTGAAATTTCCTATACTTGGATTTTTTTTAATTTTAAAATTACAAATGTAATTCCAAGACACTTTGAATTGACTATGTAATGGATGTGGCTTGCTAAACATTTCCTTAACCGTAGCGTCCTCCCAACCACACAACTTTTTTTAATGTAGGTATTAATAGAAGAAATTCATCCACTCCATATGGAACTGGTGAACTCTTGCAGGAGGTGATGTTCGATCAGGGATGAGGAAATGGCTAGTGAGAGGGATTCTCCCTTTAGTATATAGGATTAGAAGCACTCATTGTTTACGTATGATTAATAAAGACACATGTACATTTTGTATGATGTTGTGTTTGTTTGGTTCTACTCAAATAAAAAGCTATTTAAATTTCCTGGAAAAAGGCCGAAGTTGGAAGCATGATAATCAATAGTTAATAAAGAAAAATGGAAGATTGAATTAGAATTACCTGATTTTAAATAACGATTTATGGAAAAGCTAAGCATGTGTATCACATTTGGAGCTAATCTTAAGTAAAACATCAAAGTAGTAGCAGTAGAATTAGTAATCCTATTATAGAAAACTGGAAAACTGGAAAATTGGAAAACAGAAAACAGGAAAACTGGAAAACAGAAAACAGGAAACGTGTTTACCAAAGAAATTGCTGGAAAACTGGCGAAAGGAAAAAAGAAAAACGTGTTTACCAAATCGTTTTCCAAAACGAAAAAATGAGACATGTCTCTCTTTTCCTTAATGATTTGGAGAAGTGACTTTTACTAGTTTTCCAAATTTGGAAAACGCAGATGCTACAGTGCCGCTGCAATGAATTTTCATACTTACACCTAATGGTGGGTCTGGTCCCGCTTCGATGTCGATTCCATTCTGGTACCTCCATCCTTGTACCTTACCCCTTACCCCTACCCTACCCCCACCCCGCGTACCCATTATTCCCTATAATGACCCTACCTCACGCCCTACCACATGCCCCTACCTCGGCCCCACCCCGATCCACCCTACCCTACCGCCACACCATACCACCTCGACCCCACCCCGACCCACCCTACCCTACCCACCCCTCGTATATTATCCCTTACCCCTACCTTACCCCTTACCACATGCCCCCTACCTCGGCCCCATCCCACCACCATCCTACCCCCACCCTAACCTTCCCCTACCTCGGCCCCACCTGAATCCCAGGCCCACCCAAGCCATCCTATCGCAACTCCCTACCCTACCCCTACCTTACCCCAACCCCCAACCCTACCCACTACCCCCCACCCTTACGGCCATCCTACCCCTTCCCTACCTCGACCCCCACCCTGGTCTCACCCTACCGCCATACTATCCCAACTTCCTACCCTACCCCTACCTTACCCCAACCCCTACCCACTACCCCACCCTTACCCCTAACCACGACCCTAACCCACCCACTACCCCCACCCAACCCCTACACCTTACCACCCCACCCCGATCATACCTCACCCCCACCCATATCTTCCCTACCCCGACCCCTATGAGTAGGTATGGGTGGGTATGAAGGGTTGTGGGGGAGTATGGGTAGAGTGTAAGATCGTGGTAAGGGTAGGGGTAGGGGTCAAGGGTGTGGAATTGGAGAACTGAGTGAAAAAATTGATGAACATGTTTTTCAGATTTGAAAATGGAAAACTAAAAAATAGAAACAGAAAATTGGAGATAAAACTGAAAAATAAAAACAGAAAATTGGAGAATGAAAAACAGAAGTAGAAAACAGGAAAATATCTCTGTTAGTAAACTGGCCGTTAGCATTCTAGAGGGACAATTCCCATGGTGAGGAGGAAACACATGTGAGGGAGACTATTTCAGCAAGCATTGAAAGCATTATATCTTTATTTAGCTCTAAACCTCTAAAACAGAAGCTACGAAGGACAAATCATTTGCAAAAAGCATCGCCATACCTTTTAAAAAAAAGATGCTTAACCTTGTTTTGAAGTGGAATTCTGCACTTACGGTGTTTTGTTTAGTGTTAAAAACAACTAAGTTCATTTTATAAACAAAAAGGAAGAATATTTGCAGATAACTTGCCATCCTTTGTAACAACAACTGCTGAATTTCATTAAAAAGACATATACCATGAACTGAAGCAACTGAAAAATACACGAAGCAGTTCAAGAGAAACATGCTTTCATTTTTTTCATCATATCTAATCAGTAATATCTATATATCCACACATACATATAGTGAAAGCATAGGAAGAAAGTCCAAGAGAAACATGCTTTCATTTTTATGCCTTTTTTCATATATCTAATCAATCACATGTATATATCAACACACGCATTTAGTGAAAGAATAGGATGCGATACATGGTGCTCTGCTTTTGTTATGTTTGAGTTATATGTATTGTACATCCACTTATGAGTTTATATTTGACTTTTGTTATACTCCATTCGTCCCAAAAAGATTGATCAATTTGTTTTTTTTGTCGGTTTTAAAGTATAGACAATGATTTTAGGTATTATATTTGTGTGTAATTTATAAATTTTATACTATTATGAAATACTGTTTTGGAGAACATGCTCATATAATTTTCATATTTTAAATAATTCTGTATTAAAAGATATCATTGATCAAACTTGACCATCATTGACCAAGAAAATTCAAATTCGTCAGTCTTTTTGCCCTGTGTTAATAATAACTCTTTAGTTGTGCAAATGAGTAACACTACAAAAAAAGGCGGGATTGACACGGAATTTGGCACGGACTTATCAATTTTTCGTGCCAAAATCTCTGTCAATCCCGTGTTTTTTTGTAGTGGTATATAATCTGTCACATTATTTGAGAAGTGAGATGGTCTTAAATTGTTCACTCCAATAAGTATATTAAACTTAAAATTAACTTGTAACCAACTTGACAATTTGCTTTCCTAGATTGCAAAATCTTCATCAGCCACCGAGATTCAAAACTTTGAGAAAACATATTTTCCTTAGGGCCTGTTTATTAACAGAGATATTTTCCTGTTCTTACTTTTGTTTTTCGTTCCCCAATTTTCTGTTTTTATTTTTCAGTTTTTCTATCTCCAATTTTTTGTTTCTATTTTTTAGTTTTCCATTTTCAAATCTGAAAACATGTTCATCAATTTTTTCACCCAATTCTCCAATTCTACACCCTTGACCCCTACCATGATCTTACACTCTACCCATACTCCCCACAACCCTTCATACCCACCCATACCTACTCGTAGGGGTCGGGGTAAGGAAGTTATGGGTGGGGGTAGGGGTATGGTCGGGGTGGGGTGGTAAGGTCTAGGGGTAGGGGGTTGGGTGAGGGTAGTGGGTGGGTTAGGGTTGTGGTTAGGGGTAAGGGTAGTGGGTAGGGTTTGGGGTAAGGTAGAGGTAGGGTATGGAGTTGGGATAGGATGGCGGTAGGGTGGGGCCGAGACCAGGGTGGGGCTGAGGATGGGAAGGGGTAGGGGTGGGGGGTAGGATGACGGTAAGGGTGGGGGTAGTGGGTAGGGTAAGGTAGGGGTAATGGGATAGGATGGCGGTAGGGTGGGCCCGAGATTTGGGTGGGGCCGAGGTAGGGAAGGGTAGGGTGGGGGGGTAGAATGGTGGTTGGATGGCGGAAGGGTGGGGTAGGATGGCGGTGGGGTGGGGCCGAGGTAGGGGCATGTGGTAAGGGGTAATATACGGGTGGGGGTAGGGTAGGGTGGGTCGGGGTGGGGTCGAGGTGGTAGGGGGGTGGCGGTAGGGTAAGGTAGATCGGGGTGGGGCCGGGGTAGGGGCATGTGGTAGGGGGTGGGGTAGGGTCATTATAGGGAAAGTGGGTATGCGGGGTGGGGTTGGGTGGGTAAGGTAGGGTAGGGGTAAGGGGTACGGTACGAGGATGGAGGTACCGGAATGGAATCGACATCGAAGCGGGACCGGACCCACCACTAGGTGTAAGTATGCAAATTCATTGCAGCGGCATTGTAGCATCTGCGTTTTCCAAATTTGGAAAACTAGTAAAAGTCACTTCTCCAAATCATTAAGGAAAAGAGAGACATGTCTCATTTTTTCCGTTTTGGAAAACGATTTGGTAAACACGTTTTTCTTTTTTCTTTTCTCTAGTTTTCCCGGAATTTCTTTGGTAAATACGTTTCCTGTTTTCTGTTTTCCAGTTTTCCAGTTTTCTGGAAAACTGGAAAAAATCTCTGTTAGTAAACAGACCCTAGATAACCTATATGAGATATCATTGGAACACGGAACACCCCCTGATTTGATCCGATTCGTTATAACAAAGTTGCAGTTTTTATAATTTTCATCATCCACCAGCACCAAAAACATTTAGAAAATATGAATAACTACGGTAAAAATAATCAACTCATCAATTTTATTAAGATCAAACAAATTAGGCAAGTGTAAGTCGTTTTAAAGATGATTGAATTCAACCCTAATCCGTTTCAAACTTTCAACTTTAGTCTAGAGCGTAGACAACGAAATTTCATATCTTAATCATAATATTGAACCGTGTTTATGACGAAATTTTGACACAGAGGCTGTCATTAAAATTGATGAGGATGGGTGAAACTGAAAAGAATGGAGGAGACGATGGAGATGGACGAAGGCGGAGAAGATCGAGGAACATAGGAATTAGATGAGACCGGGAAACAGAACGAACGGTACGTTGAGACATTAAAGGGATTGAACGGTTGAATTATCAGAGCTCCGCTAATGTTCTAATTTTCACTGTGACTAACGTCAAATTGAAAAAGAAACAGAAGAAATGGTTGATAATGAGGAAGAAGAAAGAATAAATTCAAGGAAGATGAGAGAAATTTCTTGAAAAAATGATGGAGTAATTATTTATAATTACACGGTGTATTGATTAGGGGAGAGAAGCGGGAAAAGTTGCGGGAAAGGGATTCTTCTTTAGGTATATAGGATAGGATATGATTAAAAAAGAAACTGAAGATTGATAATGAGGAAGAAGAAAGAAGAAAATCAAGGAAGATAAGAGAAATGTCTTGAAAAAAAGATGGAGTAATTAATTATAATTACATGGTGTATAGGATAGGATTAGGTTCCAAATTTAAAATAGATTTTCGTGCATCTCCTCTGATCTCACGAGGATTGTTTCCTTAAGAAAAATGTTTTCCTTCAAACAAATAAAAAGAATATTTTTTAATATATGCAAGGAAACATTTTTATATCATTTTCATACAAAGAGGACTGAAAATATATAAGAAGATCCGAGCACATTAAGAAGAGCACATCAAGTCATGATCTAGCACATTTAAGAGAGTCGAGTTCAAATGAAAGAATCCACCTTCAAAGGGAAAGATACAACAAAGGAGAGTTTGACCGACAAGGAGAGCTTTTAAATGTCATAAAGTTGTGGCAGCTCTTAGACATCCCTATCAATTACAAAGGTCGTGCATAGACCAGTTCAGACCAGACCACCAAATTACAGTCCAATTAAAAACATCCTTATTAGTTCTATCCCTTGTAATTCAATTGTTTTTATTGTATTGGTGTTAAGATGAACATTGAAAATGTTTTCTTCCTAGGGTTGGTGTGTGAAGTGAGAGCTTTATTGTAAAGCCAAGAGACTCCTTACCCACAAGGTAAGGTAGTGTGAACTCTACCTAGAAAGGTTAGAGTTGGGGTGGCTAAAGGGTAAACCAGGAGTGTTTATCTTGTAATTTGTTTAAAGGCTTTTAGTGAAGAGTTTTTCAAATGCCTCCAAGGGAGGTCGATGTTTTTTAATGTCTATCGAGCCAAGGGATTTTTCGTTGTTAAATTTTTGTGTGCTTTAATTTATGTTTTCCCTTGCCCCGCACTAGAACTTGGCGAAAAACTATCATAGTTCTACACACATAATTTACTCTTCTCTTGTGTGATTCAACCGGTTCATCAATTAGTTTGTATTGATATTTTTGTATTTTTTATCGGAAACAACTAATTATATGTAATATTGAAATATACTACTTCGTCCCTTACAATTTTGACAATTTTTCTTTTTTGGATGTCACACAAACTTTGTCACTTTCCCTTTTAAATAAAGAATTTGTGATTCAAGGTTAATTCTCTTTTTTCTGCACAAACCTCAATTACACAATCTTTACTTTATAAATTCTCATGCCACTCAAACTTGACAAAGTTTTAACCGACATAGGGAGTACTATACTTATTTTCAAAATATGTAATTCACTCATAGATTGGACTATCTCTAATTAAGGTAATGCATTTCTTCATGAGATTTTTTATGTTTTTCATATTAAGTCATTAGGTTTTGGTTCAAATAAGAACACGATCTTATGAGAGAAATGAGAACGAATCTGGACCGTTAGATTTGTTTCAAGTGAAATTCAGTGTGCATTAGATAAAACTGTAATGTGCATTAGGTGAAATTGAAATATGCATCACAAAGGGTACGATAGAGTGGCATTATGTGCAGTTGAATTGTACATTACGTGAAATTGAAATGTGCACTAGGTGAAGCTGCAATGTGCAGAATAAAAAGTACGATGTGATGTTATTTTTACACTTTGTTTTCGCACATATCAGTTTAATCTAATGCACACTTGAGTTTAAATTTTTATTTTTCACATTTCAATATCATTTAATGCACAGTTTAGTTTCACCAAATGCACAATTTTTCTCCTATTCATTAACCATGGATCTGCTTTTATCTATAATCATCATCATGCTCTATATATATCTTCCCAATGACGGTGTTGGTGATTCACCCCTTCAGGAACCACGTTTTTTCAATGTGATTCGTATATAGATGGAACAAGTCCCCGTGTACGTGACTACTTCTCTAACAGGATTCAATAAGAGATCGAATCAACTAATAACTTTCCTCTTATTTTCTTTATGTTTTTCGTTTAATTCAGATCAAAGCATATTGCCATGTGGGTTAACATCCCTAATTGGTTAACAATATGCTCAATTCTACTTATATAAGAACGATTTATGGTATGGGAACTTAATGGTTTATTTATTCGTTATGTGCAGTTGTAATATTTATTCATGATTTATGTTTACTATCTATTTATTGACAACCTTATTGTTGATTAACAAAGTGGCTTTAATTTTCTAGAGTCTAGACACGTACACAAATTAGAACTGAAAACTATATGTATGTATGTTGTGTGGAAGAATTGAAGTTAGTGGAATAAGTGACCCGGGTCACATCTGACCCGACCGGGTCAAATAAGTGACCCGCCCAGGTCTAGTGACTTTCTCAGCAGTTTCTGATTCTTTGTCATGCCCGACCGGGTGAAGTATTGTACCCGGTCGGGTTTTTGCTTCTGGGCAGCCAAATCTTATTTTTCTTCACTTCAAAGTCCTCCTTTTCAACACCCTAATTCCTAACTCTACTTTACAACTTACAAAAGAAGATTAAAATACAATTACAACTAAAATCACACAAATGTTTACAAACTAAATAAAACGGTAAACAAACCACACAAATCAAACATAAAAACATACACTTATGCACTACTAATAAGTGCATATCAAACACCCCCACACTTGAACCTTTACTCGTCTCGAGTAAACAAAATCCAGCCCAAGAAGTCCTTAAAATGACAAGAGTATCAACACCAACATCCACGTGTGTTTGTAGAACAACACAAAAAATATCCTCAAAAATATAAGAGTAAAGAGGGGTCTTCAACTCCACATTTTTTTATCAACCTCAATTTTTTTTTCATTGTTACCCTTAGGATCCTGCAGAAATAAAAGAAAATACTTTCTCTCATTCTCTCGTTTTGCCTAGGTGCCGTTTCGGGTTTTCATCCCAGCTTTCCACATTTTTCGGTTTTTATCCTCACAACTCACTCTTATTTTTGCCTTATTTTTGCTTAAGTTGCCTTTTCAGGTTTTCAACTTAACAAGCTTTTTTTTTTTGAAAATAAATACAAGAATATAGAGTATGAATGTGAGTTTTCCATGAAATTCTCCCCCCAAGCTAATCAAAGCACTGTCCCTAGTGCTTGTGTCCGAGATGTCCAAGAGAATGAATCTTTTTGCCCTTTTTGGTGTCATTTCCTTTTTTTTTGGGGTGAGGAAGTTTCGGCTTTGGATATTTGGTTATTTGGGGAGGTTTTTTTTTTTTGGTGTAGGAGTGAAGATGGTGATGAGGAGATGAAGAAAATGGGGTTTTTGATGGATTTGGTGTAGAAATGGTGGGGTTTAGAAACTTTGGAGCTCAACAATAGAGATTTGGGGGATTTTTGGTCGTGGGGAAGAAGAAGAAATGGGGAAGAAAGCTGCCCGCCCGCCCGTCCGGGTATAGTGACTGACCCGGTCGGGTGTAAGCTGTTCACCCGAGGCAGAGAGTTTTTTTGCAGGGTTGCCCGACCGGATACAGGGGTCTACCCGGTCGGGTGTGTCTATTTTTCTCTATTCCTCAGCTGCCTCGCCCGGGTGAGTTGTGCAGGTAGGGTATTTTTACGCTATACCCGAGCGGGTGTAGTGTGGTACCCGGCCGGGTATGTTCCCCAGGCTTCACTTTTTTTTTTTTGAAGTGTAAACTTAAACTAGAACAAAAAGTAAACGTACCTTACATGGGTTGCCTCCCAAGAAGCGCCTCATTTAACGTCGCGGCACGACGCCATCATTGTGTTCAATCGTTCAAGCTTGGATCATAATAATTGATTTTCTTCAAATTTTCACTCCTAGGACCTCCATAGGAGTGCTCAATTTCTCGACTCTCCACTTTGGAAATCTTTCCAGGATCAAATATCCAGATTTTCATTGATTTATGTGGTGGGAGGAAGGGGAAGAAATTATCATGTAGTATGGTCAATGAAAAGTTTTTCGATCCCTCAATTTTGAAGGAGATTTCAGAAATGTCATTTTCCATTTCAAGTTTACGAGATTTTCTTAAAGCTTCCAGAGATGATGGAGATACCTCAAATGATGACAATGACAAAAATTTGAATTTGAAGCTCAGCTTATCCTCTTCTTTGACCAGTTGGAGCTCCGTGTCTTCTTCCTCCTCTACTTCTTCTGCATTCTGGATCTCCTTTTGCATTGCCTTCTCATTTGTCGATGTGATTGCAAAAGTTTGCTGTTTAGGATCACATTCTATTTGAGAGGGGAGTTTCCCCGAATCTCTTGCTTCAAGTCTATTCACAGCTTCACCTATTTGACTCAGTTGAGTTTCCAAGTTTAAAATGCTAGACTTGGTCTCATTTTGGAATTCATCAATGTTTTGTTGCATGGTGGTCATGTTGGTAGCAAGAGTCAGAATAATGTCTTCCGTAGACATGTTAGAGGTCGAGAACGGATCATACCTCATGTGAGGTTCCTTCCCTTGGAAACCAACATCATCATCGATTCGTTCGAAGTATTCTTCTTGGAGCTTCGGGCGAAAATCCGTAAGATGCCTGTGAGACATGCAAATGTTGCATGTCTCGACATCTTGAGCTTTTGAGTTTAATATAAATTCCTTTATTAGAGAAGTCAAAGTAGAAATTTGACTCACTAAGGATGTTATATTGGTATCCATATTCTCATAACTCATGTAAGCTCAGAAAATAGAAGAGTAAGATTTTTTTTTATATATAATTTTTATTTTTATTTTTATTTTTTTGTTTTTGATTTTTATGAGATAAAATAAAAAGAAAAATAATTGCCTTTCCCCGGCAACGGCGCCAAATTTGACGTGCACTTTGTCACGGTGCGTCAAAATAAATTCAATACTAACACTTATACGTAGTATAGCGTAGTAGAGTTCGTATCCACAGGGAAAGAAATAATTCTCTTTTTATAAAACTAGTAAATAAAAAGGGGGGTTTTGGGATTGAATGATTTAACTTAATTAAACATAAAGATGAACAACTTAATTTAAAGGCCTTTTTATTCCAATATTACTAAATTGAATGAAAACTCCAAAAAGTGACATGTTTTAAATTTTTCCAAAAGTGTGACTAAAAGTCATTTATTCCCTTTATTTAATCATACATTTATTATTTCAATATTCCTTTTTTACATATTTTGCAACCACCAGCACTTCAGATCCATGGCAGCCGACCCGGCACCACCGCCACCGCCACCTCCGCCGCCGCCGCCGGTCAAAGTGACTCAGGCCAAAGTGACTCCGACCACAATGATTCCGCCTCCACAGTGACTGCGCCTCCGCCGCCGCCGCCGCCGCCGGTCAAAGTGACTCCGGCCAAAGTGACTCCGGCCAAAGTAACTCCGGCCAAAGTGACTCCGGTTAAAGTGACTCCGGCCAAAGTGACTCCGACCATAGTGATTCCGCTTCCACAGTGACTACGCCATCACAGTGACTACACCTCCACCGTGACTACGCCATCACAGTGACTACGTCATAGTCACTCCACAAACATCATCTTCAGCCGATGATCACCACGTTCCAGCCAATGACTGCCCTGGCTAGTGACTGTCAGCCGACGACTAGTGACTGCCGCCCCAACTACACCCCCACTGCCACTATCAGTCCGCCGCCGCCACCACCACCACAGTGACGTCGCATCACCATAGCGCCACCTTTCACAATCACCATCAAATCAGTCACTGCCACACAAGCCCAACATCACAGTCACCTAAACCCCATCCACACCGCCCGTCCCCAGCCACCCCTTGCCCAACCCTCAAATGCCCTCAAGTGTGAGATGCTCCGGCAACCACCACCACCCTGATGACCGAAAAACACACAGCAACCAGTCCCTGGCCCCACCAGCCCACAACCCCCAACAACCTGCCCACCAGCCCACAACAACCCGCCACCACAAGCCCACAACAAGCCGCCACCACCAGCCATTAGCCCCGTTGGAACCTCTTCTCCCTGCCCCAGTTCCCTATCAAAACCCATCCCCCGCCCTGAACCTTGCCGGAAACCTTTCCCCTACCCCTCACCTTAATCCTTGGGTCGTCCGAAGCCGCAGCCACCGCCCTAACCCGTCTATTAGGGCCACTGAAACCCTAGCCGACGGGAATCCTCCGCCATATCACCGCCCAATTAGGAAAATTTCCAGATCTGCTTAGGGTCGACAAGATCTGTTAGAGCCACCAAAGTTACTGTTGGATTCCAGATCCGACGAAGTACGTCGTTGGATGTATTTGTTCTCCGGCCTTGTTGAAACTGCAGTCGCACGCCGTGATTTGTACATCGTTCACCATCGACACCTACTGTCGATGGTGCTATCGTAGACGAATCTCAAGGCGGAGGTGTAGACGCTACAGTCAACGAAGAAGGTCAGATCCGCCAGAAATGGATCTTCGTCTCGAAGAAGGGGATTTCGAGTGGCGGAGGGGTAGAGTCGTCGTCGCCGGAGTATTACCGTTGCTGCTGAGTACTGGACGTCGTCGCCGAAGACTAGCATACCTGCCGTTCGCCGCCCTCGCCGTCTGCGCAGATGATTGGAGGTGGAGCAGATTTGATTTGCGTAGATCTGTTCGTTTGCGTGAAGTCGGCGTATGGTCTGGTGCGAGAGATGCGAGAGATTTGAACGGATGGGTCACATTTTCAGAAAAAGGGAAAATTGTTATATTTTTAGAATGTAAAAGTCTCTAGGTAATAATCGGGCAATTTTTTCTAATTTAAAGGTAAAAAGGACTTGGCATTGCTACTTTCCACTTGTTGATATATTTTCGTCGATCATTGTTATATCTATAACTAATCCCCTCTCGAATACTCAATCGAGGAGTATATCCAATTCATCGAGGGTAGTTATTAACAACGACCGTTCATTAATAACCCTTACTATTAGTCATGTATAGAACACCGCCATATACCGACTTAATAGTAGCATTTAATCTCTTAACTCCTTAATGAAATCAATTGAGATTGATAACCTCAACACAACGGTTTCGGTTTAACCAACAAAATTAATCCCTCTTAAGTTTATTAACCACGACCGTGCATTAATAAACCGAAGTTACTTACTTGTGAAACCATCAACGATTAACCATCGGTTCGTTGATCGTTTCTAGTAGTAATTAATGTCGAGATGTTAACTAATTGTCATCTTAGCAACACTCCCCGACATTAATATAGAGATAGATTAAGGGAAGAATTAATATTCAAGGAAGAAGATTAAATATGAATAATCCTACTATAACTAATGTCAAGATGTTATCTAATTGTTATCTTAGCAACACTCCCCAACATTAATATATAGAGGAAGAAAATAAATACTACTATAACTAATGTCGAGATGTTAACTAATTGTCATCTTAGCAACACCCCCCAACATTAATATATAGATAGATTAAGAGAATAATTAATATTCAAGGGAAGAAGTTAAGAAAATAACTCACAACTTTAATAATCAACAAGCTTCAAGAGCAACACCAAGAAATGGAAGTTTAGCTCCTCATTTGGAGACTAAACATGCTATAAATGTATAAAAGAAATACTATTCTAAACTGAGCTTAAGAGTATGGAAGAAGGAGTGATTCTTTGTGAAGGAAAATGGGGTTATTAATAGGTGTTTTCAATACCCTGGGGCATTGACCCGCCCGGGTAAAAGGACATACCCGACTGGGTCAACGTCAAAATCAAATATTTCCCACGTTCTGGCGATCTTCGGCATGTTCTGGTGTTCCGGGTCACATCTGACCCAACCGGGTCAAATAAGTGACCCGCCCGGGTCTAGTGACTTTCTCAGCAGTTTCTGATTCTTTGTCATGCCCGACCTGGTGAAGTATTGTACCCGGTCGGATTTTTGCTTCTGGGCAGCCAAATCTTATTTTTCTTCACTTCAAAGTCCTCCTTTTCAACACCCTAATTCCTAACTCTACTTTACAACTTACAAAAGAAGATTAAAATACAATTACAACTAAAATCACACAAATGTTTACAAACTAAATAAAACGGTAAACAAACCACACAAATCAAACATAAAAACATACACTTATGCACTACTAATAAGTGCATATCAATGTAGTATCCTTCATCTTTTTGGGTAAGCGGAGACGGCGCAACATCGCCTATTTTTCTTTCATAATTAATCAAATGAGGTTAGAAAGCTCTAAGAAATATAATGTATTACAAAGTAGAATCATTGATAGAAATATAATGTATATCAAGTGATAAATTATGACCAGAGCCAGCTAAGTAGTCAGCAACCTGATTGCCTTCCCGATATGTGTTTAGCCTTATTCATCCAATCTCATTTCAACAGCTCACGGAAAAGGTGAACTTAGAAGAGTGTCGATTTGTGATCTCACATACCGCAGCAGAACTTGTTGGATTGCAGCTCGTATATACACTCATATTTCCCATACCCTTTCTCCCAAGCCAACTGCAATCCTGTTACAACAGCTCTAAATTCACCTTAGTGATCGAGCAGATCCTCGGGTACATTCATGCTATATAATGTCAAGAAACGACCATCAGTATCGCAGAACAATCCTCCTGCAGCTGCTCATATGGTCTCGGGAATAATAGACCCATCGGTATTAAGAGTAACCCACTCAAATGGTGGTGACGGCCAAGAGACATCCACCAGTGTCTTGGCGGGTGAACCAGTAGTATTAATGGACTAGTCACGTATCAAAGCCTCCCTAATAATCTTGGCCCATAGTCCTGATACGTTGTGCCGGAGTCTTCGGAGTCGTGCGAATATTGGTGAAAAGAAACTCATTTCTAGTCTTCCATAGAGACCAACAAGAAACCCATAGAGAAGGTTACTGGTCCACTCCTTCAGGTGGTGATTTATCCAAGGGAACAATGGAGAATCCCAATTCATGTGATTGTAAGAAGAATAGGCAAGGTGCGTCCAATTTTTGACCGCGAATGGATAGTCCCTGAATACATGCGGGACAATTTCAGGTGCTTGTTGACACCGTTTTCAGGTATGAAGTTCATAAGGAATGAGTTGCGGAATAAGATCTGCGATCCATGGTTGAATGATTGCTTAGTCGCATATGTTGAGAGAGGTGTTTTTGGTACTACCAGTGATGATTCTATTATATAATATTTCCAACAAATGAAACCTAAGAGGGTACATTTGTAGAATTGTACATAGAATGAATTTTATATGTAATTTTGTGCATTATATTATCTTAATGTTTTGATTTTGTACGTTAACTATGAAACATTATGCTTTTTTAATATTTTAGTTTTTTTATAAATGTTACATTAATATTAGTGTTACATTAGGGTATGGACCCCATGGTTCTTACTTCTACGTTAGGGTAGGGACCCCATGATTCTTACTTCTATGTTAGGGTAGGGGCCCCATGGTTCTCCGAATCCACCAATGTTCTTACTTCTATTTAGGATGTGCAGTTTTTTTCTTCAAAATTGTTCATTGTTCACCACCCGTTCACTACAAAAAAACACGGAGTTAGTCACGGATTTAGTCACGGACCGCAGTATAAAAAATCCGTGACTAACTTTGCTAGTCACGGACTTTGTCCGTGACTAAATCCGTGACTGTTTGGGCGTGACTAATTCTAGTCACGGTCATTTTATCCGTGATTTAGCGTAGTCACGGCTTAGTCACGGACAGTTTCCGTGACTAACTTGTCACCGGAATAACCACACCGGCGACTTAGTCACGGCCTTTTCCGTGACTAAATATAGTCACGGACTAGTCCGTGACTAAATTTTCAAATTTTTAAAAATTAACCGCCAAATGTTACTGTTTAAATTTTCAAATTTCAAATTTTAGTCACGGACTTGATCCGTGACTACTTTTTTATTTTTTAAAAAAAAAATTAAATTTGAAAAATAACTTTTTTAAAAATCGGTCTAGAATTTAGTCACGGCTCGGATCCGTGACTAAAGTTTTTTATTTTAAAAAAAAAGTTTTTTTTTTATAAAAAAATAATTTTTTTTTTAATTATTCTTTAGAAAAGTTTATTTTAAAAAATATTTGCAGAATAAAAGTAATAAACAGACTACTAGAACCCACTAGAACACACATTTCATAACCAAACAGACTGAAATAAAAGTAATAATAAGCACAATAGAATTATAGTAAATAAACAATGTTCAAATAAAAATGTATATCATTTACAAGCTCCTCCGGTTACCATTATGATAATATCTAGAATCATCATATAGATAATCTTCTTCGGTCTCATATTCTCGGTTGCCACCGCGACTGCCTCCTCCGCGACTGCCACCTCCGCGACTGCCACCTGCTTGGCTGCCTCCAGATGTTTGAAACAGGTTGTGAAAATTGATATCCTGAATAGATCCAAATGAAGGCAACCCGGTAGCAGAGTTGGTACGGAAATAACCGCCCATGTGCGGAACTTGAGGTGTCTGCTCAGGGTGCAGTACATACGGCTGAGGCTGAGGCTGATTCCGAATTCCGGCGCTGAGGATCCGTTCCATCTCTTCCAGCCGGGCCCTTGTTTCTTCATCTTTTTTGCGTTGCTCCTCCAAGGTGCGCTGCTGCTCAGCCAAGGCCCGCTGCTGCTCCTCCATCTCCCTCTGCATTTGAGCGATACGCGGATCCTCTCCGCGCCTTGAGCGGGAAGATGAAGCACCGCTGCGGTCGTACAAGATCCGTTGCCCCTCAGCCCCCATGCACGGGACCCGGCCCTTGTACACCCCAACTGCCTCAAAGATGGCATCATCCTCCACATCAGAATCAATCTCATCCTCCTGAGTCAAGCCTAATTCTGCCCGCCTCTTCTCAACATTTGTGTTATACTTTGACTACATGTACAAAAATTGTTAATTTAATGTTACTCAATTTGATTTTGAATGGAAATAAGTAACAAAATAGTGTTACTTACTTCGATTTCAGCGAGGCGGGGTGGCAGATCGGCATCGGACTCATCGCCGTGCTTTGTCCAGCAGTGCTTGATGACCTTGAGAATTGAGACCTTCTTCTTCTCAGGCCCCGACTACAGTTTGGAAAAAAGGCTTAAGATCCATAATTAATTGTTAAAATAAAGGGTTGTAATTGTGTAAGGTTTTTTGAAAAATACTTACAAGATCTTCTTTATGTCTACTCTGAGGTTTGCGGCCCCCATGCCATTGGGTTTCTAAAGCCTTCTCGGACATCCGGTTTTTCTTACCGGATTGACTTCTTGCCAAGAAGTTTGGATCAGAAGACCAGTGACGGACGAGGTTAGCCCACACCTCATCCGAACACCATCCAGGCTTTACCCCGCTCTTTCGGGCACGCTTAAAAGTAGGACGAAGCCAGTTTGAAATCCTAGCGTTATACGCTCTAAGAATAGCGGGACCTTGGGCTTCAGTCCATCGAAACTGACCCTTTATAAAAAACAAATAAATTAATTTATCTTTTATCAAATGTTACGTTAATACAATTACGCAGAGAAAATTCATTTTTTTTACCTTGAAAAGGTTCCACCAAAGTTCACGAACCTTGGGGTCAACTTCCGTGTATGCTGCCCAGTTCCCAAGAAAGTGTCCTCCGATTATTAGTTTGATTTGGTCCAACACTTCTTGATCGCTTCAGAAAATTAATATTATTTATTTATAAAAGTTTTGATAACATTATGATACATTGAAAAAATTATTTCACGTTAGATAAAATTCATAGTTACTTACTTCGCAACCATGTGGGGCGTCACCCAAAGCGCATTTTCATTGTTGCGCTCAGCTTCGGTTAAGGGCACATAGTTTGGGCGGGGACGCGAGGTTGATTGTTCATTGCTCATCTAAAATATATTAATTTATATTTTTAAATGTTAGTGTAGTTATAATAGAAGATAAGATTTTTGTAGAAGTTTTATCAATTGAAAACGTGTATAACATATTAAACTGTGTATAAGTCTAATACTCCCTCCGGTTTTTAATAAACTTCACACTTTCCTTTTTGGGACGGTCTAAAATAAACTTCACACTTCCTTATTTCCTTTTTTGGCAAAGAAATCTACATCAAAACAGTGTCAAACAGTGCCAAACAGTGTCTCAACAGTGCCAAACAGTGTCTCTACAGTGCCAAACAGTGCCTCAACAGTGTACTCTACAGTAAAGTCAAATTTATTTCCTTATTTTGTGTGAAGTCAAAGTGTGAAGATTAAATAAAACCGGAGGGAGTATGAGAAGTCGATATTTTTTCAATTAATTTTTTTATAACTTTGATACAATACATTTTCAATTGATTGGTCTTTAAGGTAACATATTAAACTGTGTATAAGTCTAATATGAGGGGTCGATATATTTTCAATTAATTTTTTTATGACTTTGATACAATACATTTTTGTATTGATTAGCCTTTTAAGGTAAAATGTTAAACTTTTGCAAGTTTACATGAGGGGACATATATACTTTATATAAGGAAATTATAAAAATCATTTTAATACAGTAAAAAATAGTTCGACTTATCAAAAACAGTTTTATCTAAAAAAAAAAGTTATCTAAAAACAGTTTTTTTTTGAGATCTAATAACAGTTTTATAAAAAAACAGTTTTGTAAAAACAGTTTTATAGAAACAGTTTTATATAGAAACAGTTTATAGAAACAGTTTTATATAAAAACAGTTTTATAAAAACAGTTTTATATAAAACTCAGTTTTGTTATTGTTTATATAAAAATCAGTTTTAAAAAGTTTAAATTTATTTTACAAAGATCAGTTTTTAACTAATAAAAAACATTTTTTTACAAAAACCTGTTTTATACTTATTAAACTCTGTTTTTAGGAAAAATAGTGTATGAATTAATTAGTTTTATAGTTTTTTATAAATCAGTTTAATAGTCTACTTTTTTTAAAAAATCAGTTTTATAGATTTTGGTATAAAAACAGTTTTATAAAAAACAGTTTTTATACTTTTTAGTTTTGGTAATATAAGTTAAAAATCAGTCTAAATTTGTTGTTTTACTTAATTATTCAAAACAGTTTATAAATTAATTTCTCAAAACAGTCTAAATTAATTTTTTGTTCATTATTTCAAACATGTTAAACTTTTTGCAAGTTTAACATGAAGGGGGCAATTTTTTTTTTAAATAATTCGGGAATACCTAATAATTGTCCAAAAAATTGTATTGAGCATGCATGCTTCATCATAAGTCCAAAAATAATTCCAAAAATAGCATAAGAACATTCGAATATTCATGCATATGGTTTAAACAAAAAATAATACATGTTTAAGCATGGATATTAGACATACAACCCAAAAAAAAGAGATGGTACCAAACTATAATATAAGTATGCATACTACACATCAAACTAAAAACAAAAGCATAAATTTCATCAAAGTATGCATGCATTTTATTCGGATATATATTAAAATTAGCATAGATTTGGATTTTGGATATGCATTTCGGAAATTAAAGAATTTAAAATTAAAATAGCATGGAATTTTTATTCAACAAATAGAACATGAATGTTGAAAACTAAAGTACGCATTTAAGTATATACATGGGTATATTAATATAAACAGAGCATGCATATAAATTACAATAACAACAAAACATGCATTTGTTAAAATATTAAAAAAATTATAATTAATTATTAAAATACGAAAAAAAATAGAAGTTGAGATTTGAGAACATAACCTCGATGGCGGTGGAAGGCGGTGGAAGGCGGCGGACGGCTGATTGAGGAGGATGGCGGGTGACAGAGACCGGCGGTGGTGGCGGCGGCGACGTCAGCGGACTGCGGACGGTGGCAGGCGACAGATAAGAGTGGTCGGTGGCGACGGACGGTGGAAGGCGGCGGTGGAGTTCGAAGGGAGTGAGAGACAGAGTGAAGATCGAGGTAGAGGGAGGAGAAGGCCGGGGAGTTTTAGGGTTAAGAAATAAGGTGGAATTGAAAAAATCGCTAAGGGTCGGTTTTATATGAGGGCGTAGTCACGGTCTTAGTCACGGATAAATCCGTGACTAAACCCTTCGTAATCAACGAAATCAGCCACGCGGCATCGGCCGCCTTTGACCGGTTTAGTCACGGATTTATCCGTGACTAAGACCGTGTCTAATTCAAATTTTGAATTTAGTCACGGTTCTAGTCACGGTTACAACCGTGACTAGACCGGCGGCCCTGACACTTCTCCGGCTACCAGACTGACAGGTTAGTCACGGAATTATCCGTGACTAAGACCGTGACAACTTGAAATTTTTTAGTATAAATCATCTTTCTCCGGCCATAGACAGAACTGTAAAAAAAATGGCTAATAGAGGTCCAATTGACTGGGATTCGATGTGTAGAGATATGAAACGACTTAAGCTGATTACAGAGCTTATGGAGCCGAAAACCGTGGAAGCATACGAGAGAATCAAGGAGTTGATGTCTAGACCCCTTGAAAGTTTTGGCGATTATAAAGATGAAGAATCCGACTCGTTGGGCAAGTCAAAAGCAAGAAATTTGTGTCGGATGCTTCAACGTGCACAAGAAGTTTCAGAGTATATGGACCCGATCAACGAAGAAGCTCGAATGAAAATTCAGGAGTTGTGGGCTAGGCCTCTTGAAAGTTTCCGATTGAGGAATGAATAATGTTAGTTAGGTTAATGTGATAAATAAATCTATGTTAGTTGTTTGATAAATAATATGTGACAATTTCATTGTGTGTTTTGTATTTATCTTTGAAATTTGATAAATAAATCTCTGTTAGTTGTTTATTAATATCTAAATTTATTATAATATTCAGATTAGTAAAAGTAAATTACTTTTTTTTTTTTCGAATTTTGTTAATTTTCGAATAGACTTAGAATTATTAAAATTAATTTTTGAATTTCGAATTATTAAAAATTATTAAAATAAATTTTCGAATTTAGAAAAATCAAAAATAATATTTGAATTTTCGAATTTGAAAATAAAAGAATATAATATAGAGTAATTTCATATTTTGTATTGGGTAAATTTTAATTTTCAAACTTCGAATTGTGAAAAATTTTATTTTGAATTTATAATATGGATATAAAAAACTTGTTGTGGTTGAATTAATATGGAGTAATTTTTTGTTCATAAATAATAATGATAAAGATAGAAAAAAATTCAAATATTGTTGGAGTAATATAATGATGAAGAAATCTGCACAAATATTAGAAGTCAATAAAATTGAAATTACAACAGCACAATTATTCGCTATCAGAATCGTCATTTTCTACATATACAGTATCTTCTTCTGTATCTGAACCGTCTATCCATTCACCTTCTTCCTGATATTGAGCGTTTTGTTGTGCTACATACATTTCCTCAATTTCGCGCTCAGATGGAATGGTTGGGTCCGGAAGGTGCGTTTCTGGCATGACTTCAACACGTCCGCCATTTGGATCACTTAATTGGATGTCATAGTTGACCGTCTCAACAATAGGCGGAGGTTGGAAAAATTGTTGCTGAAAAGCATCTAGATCAACGTCCTTGTGTTGAGTTTGTGATTTTATTTTGTTCGGACGGACAGGACATGCACACACCCAAGGATTCTGTGTCCGCCTTGTTGAAGGATATTCTGCATAATAAATCTGCGCTGCTTGTTGGGCGAGTATGAAAGGCTCATTTTTCGGGTACACACGAGACTGGTTGACGTCAATCATATTATACTTCGGATTTTTGCGCACGCCACGTGTGGGGTCGACCCATGTGCAACGGAACAGAACGCATGTCAATTTTTTCGCACCAGAAGACATCTCAAGTTCCAGAATCTCCTGCAGGACACCAAAAAAATTGGTTTCCGAGTTATCATAACCGATGGTCGGGACACATAACCCGCTGTTCGTTGTTGGTCGGCCCTCTCCGTAATCGGCTGTGTGATATGTGTAACCGTTTATCACATATTGCCGCCACACTTTGGCACTGGCACTAGGGCCCCACGCTAATGATACTAACAAAGGGTCGACAATCCCACGACTATTGATCTGTAAATATAAACATGATAATAACATTAGGTAAATATTGAAAAATCTTACTTAATAATATATATATATAATTAATGTGTGTGTATATATATACCTGATACTTGTACCAATTTACAAAATCAGAGTCTACCAATGCATCAATTTGATTCTCAGGAAAGGCTGATAAAGAAGCTCTGAATTCACTGTGAATTCAAAAATAAAAAAATTATAAATTAACTACAAATTTAATTGATAAGTATTACAATTATAACTACAAATTTAACTTACTGATAAAACGGTGAGATTTCTGGACAATTCATGAGGATATAAGTATGTGCAATTTGCAATTCCCCACCCACGATGTATCGTTGTGTCGCAGCACCTTTACCTCTGCCTGGGTAATTGAAGATGGAAACTACATTTTCATATAAATCCTCGCCAATGTCATCGTTCCGGGCAGGTCTCTTCCTTCTGGTGATGACGTCACGCTCGAAGTAAAAAGACGAGAACGTTGAGATTTCTTGTTGAAGATACGCTTGACAAATTGAAGCCTCAACGTGTGCCTTGTTGGTCACTTTCTTTTTCAGCTCTCCTAGAAATCTGCAATAATGCAATATAACAACGGTACACATGTTAACAGTTATTGTGAAATAAATATTCTTTTTTTAAATGAAATTGTTACTAACCTTTCAAATCTGTACATCCAGCGATAGAAGACGGGCCCAGCAGTCAAAGCCTCATACGGAAGATGTATTATAAGATGTTCCATTGTATCGAAAAACGATGGAGGCATTATTTTTTCTAGATTACACATCAGAATGGGAACAGAATCTTGTAGTCTCCGGAGGGATGCCGCATCCAAAACGCTGGAACATATCGATTGAAACAACAAACTGATTTCAGTAATGCAGGACCATACGTGTTCAGGAAGCATCTCTTTTAGTGCAATTGGTAGAAGTCTTTGCATTATTACATGAGCATCGTGAGTTTTCATGCTCGTCGTCGTGGTAAGTTTGTTCATGTCTACGCATCTAGACAAGTTGGAGCAGTAGCCATCTGGAAACTTCTGAGACGCAAGCCATTGTAATATTGCTGCCTTTTGTGGTTCTGTGACCTGGTAGACTGCTTTTGGAACTTCCTTGCCCTGATATTCTAGATCAACAGAAAGTTCGGGTCTATCACACCAAATAGTCATATCTTTCCTAGCTGCAAGACCGTCTTTAGTTTTGCCTTTCAAATCCATCACTGTGTTAAATATATTGTCAAAGACGTTCTTCTCAGTGTGCATGACATCTAAATTGTGACGGATGAGAAGGTCTTTCCAATAAGGCAACTCCCAGAATATGCTCCTCTTTGTCCACTTATGGGTATCACAATACCCATATGGCTCTTGGTTTGGCTCTTCCATAGCCGTAGGAAAACGTCGAACCCGGTTATAAATTTCTTCACCGGTCAATCTCGGGGGTGGGCTCTCTCGTACCGCTCTGCCTCTAATGAAAGACTTCTTGTCCTTTCGATATCGGTGCCTTTCCGGGAGAAACTTGCGGTGACAATCAAAGTAACTTCCTTTTTTGCTGTAACTAAGCCAGTTGGCACCTGATTTCTCCATACATATCGGACATCCCATCAAACCGTGTGTGCTCCATCCCGAAAGCATGCCATAGGCAGGGAAGTCGCTAATGGTCCAAATGATGGCAGCTTTCATGATAAACATTTTATCTGATGAAACATCATAAGTTGGTGTCCCAACGGCCCACAGTTCTTTCATCTCCTCGACAAGGGGTTGGAGATAAATGTCTATCTTTCGCCCAGGATCCTTGGAACCCGGACAAATTAAAGACAAAAATATGAAATGACTTTTCATGCACATGTCGGGAGGGAGATTGTAAGGAGTTAACATGACCGGCCAACATGAATAGTTCTTGCCAAACCTGCCAAAAGGAGAAAATCCATCTGAGCACAATCCCAGCCGCACATTTCGTGGCTCCATAGCAAACTGAGGATGACAGCGGTCAAAGTGTCTCCAGGCTTCACAGTCCGAAGGGTGAGCCATCATACCCTCGTTGGTTTCGTGCTCAACATGCCATGTCATGTGTTTCGCAGTAGCAGTCGAAGCGTACATCCTCTGCAGTCGAGGAGCTATTGGGAGGTAATACAGTTTAGACAGTGCAGACCTATGTCGTGGTTTCTTTTTACCTTGACGAACAGGTTTGTATCTGTCTCCACCACAGAACTTGCAGAACTCAAGTGCCTCATCCTCCTTCCAGAACAACATACATCCTTCCGGGCACGCATCAATTTCAACACAAGGTAGCCCCAACTTAGACATTAACTGCTTCATGTGGTAATATGAATCTGGAAGGGTATGATCTCGCGGTAGCATCCCTCCTACTGACTGCAAGACTCTATTCATGCAAGTTTCAGGGAGACTGTATTCGGCTTTTATGTTCATGAATTCAGTAACGGCGGATAGCTGAGAGTATCCCTCACAATCAGCATACAGAGGTTGGTCGGCAGCTTTTAGAACATCCTGAAATCTCTCAGCCAAACCTTCATCCACATAAGGTTGATAAAATGTCGGATTTTCATCCGCATCTGGTTGATACGAGGTTGAGGCTTCAGGGGGGTCGTTAGGTGGTTGTGGGGGGTTGAACTGAGACATCGGTACACCGTATGCGTCATATACCATTTGTTGGTCCCACCTCATTTCAGCACGGTCTCCCCACGCACTCATCTCTGGAGGGACGTAACGAGACGAACCTACCGTTTGTGGTATAACAGATGGATCCAAAGGTTCGCCGTGAGAAGTCCAATTATAATAATTGGGAACAAAACCGACCGCGTACAAATCATACCCAACTTCGTGTGGGTCTTTAAATTTGAGATTTTTACACTTTGAACATGGACATCTTATTTTATCACCACTCATATAAGCCGGATGTTCAAGTGCAAATTCAATAAATTCCCCAACTCCCTCGAGAAAATTTGATTGCATTCCGTACAATACCGCATCTTTATCATACATCCAACTTCTATTTTGTTTATACATTATGCCTGAATATTATAATAAAAAAGTATACACGTTCAAATACTAACAATAATACTAACAAATTTTAAGTGAGTTATTTCACTAAATAATCAACTAACTAATTTTCACTAAATTAAATGAAATGCACACAATTCACAACAATAATTCACAAAATATAAGTAATTACCTAATACTTAAATTTAACTAATATTACAAAAAATTTAAGTAATTTATTAACACTACATTTAAATTAAACATACGTTTAACTAAATTTAACTAATTCATTTAGTTAAATTTAACTAAATTTAACTAGTTCATTCCGTCCTCTTTTAATGCATCACTACGTTTAAACCTACGTTTAGCTAACTAATATAACACAATTAACACATCACTAGCTACGTTTAAACCTACGTTTAGCTAACGAATTTTAATTAAATTATTTTTGTAAACCTACATTTAAACCTACACTAAATTATTACGTTAATGACATTTAATGTTATTAGTACTACACAATTAACAATTCCAATTCACTAAATTAAATAATATGACCAAATTAAACCCAATAATTTGAACATGTATATAAGGTCATTTGAATTAATAAATAATACACAATTACAATAACAATTCACAATACACTTAATTAACACATTACTAACGTACGTTTAACTAACTAATTTCACTTAACATAAAGATCACTACGTTTAAAACTACGTTTAGCTAACTAATTTTAATTAAATTATTTTATAAACCTAACAGTTTAACTAATTTTATGACATTAATACGCTTACAGTTGAATATGTTGTTAATTAATTAACAACATCACTAATTTAATAGTTTTAATAATTTAAATTGAACCAACTAATTCTAAATAAAAATAATAATTCAAATAACATACCTTAACTGCATAAATGGGGAAAATGATAGAAGACAGACTACATCCTTCGATCTTTCAAACAGATACTGTATATACTAGGAATGAATTGGTGTGGTTCTGTTGAATGAACTGCTCTTGCATATATAAAAAATTTAGTCACGGACTTAGTCACGGATTTGTCCGTCACTAAGCAAAACCGTGTCCATTACGCGTCCGATCCGTGTTAATGACGTGTAAATGACGTGTAAATCAAAGTAAATCAAAGTAGTCACGGACATAGTCACGGCCATGTCCGTGACTAAATTAAATTAATTTTTAAATTTAGTCACGGCTGTAGTCACGGATGTGGCCGTGACTATGTCGCCGGAGTAAAACAAGCCAGGCCGGAAAATCAAACGAGCAATCGGAGGATGTTAGTCACGGACAAAAATCCGTGACTACGTGTAGTCACGGCTGTAGTCACGGTAAAATCCGTGACTAATTTTTTTTTTAAATTTTCGTGACTAGTCCGTGACTAGTCCGTGACTAGGCTAGTCACGGACCAAATCCGTGACTACGGTCCGTGACTAAACGAGTGTTTTTTTGTAGTGGTTGCGGCTTTCCATCAAACTTGTTTTGTAACTTGCTACTAACACACTAGCAAGAATTCATACATACTGTATGAGAGAACACATGCTAATAAATAAACTTAAAATATTTCTGTCAAAAAAATAAATAAATAAATAAATAAACTTATAATATGAAGAATTATGATTAGTCAACGAATCATTTGGGGTTGGCATGTTCGTGATACCCATGGGTCATGACAGCCCCCCTAACATCGAAATGTATCACGAACGGTGTAGTGTGAAGCAAAATGATGCTGCTAATTTGGTACATGATATATAAATCCTAGAACTGATCGGTACATTTTCATTTCGAATTGAGACTTATCATATCATACCATATAAAAATTCTTTCAAAAACAAACATATAAAGACTTTTTATAGATACATTAAAAAAGACTTGCAAAACTTAAGAAAATTAAACATCAAAAACAATAATTTGAGTACATAAAACACGCAAACAATCTTAAAACAATTGGTTTAATTTGCATTTATTATTCCTTTTGGAGAAACACTATCACCAACCTCTACAAGATCCTCACCCACCCACCCGTAACCGATCGATAACCCAAAGACTCAAACTCACATACTCGGTATCATATAACTTTGTACGTAGTATTATATATGCAATTGAGTTTACAAGAGTTATTTTACATGTATATGATAGGTAGCTCACTTCATCTTACTATATGAGACTATTTCACTCCACCTCACTTACATATACTTATGAGACACCTTTTTGAATTGTCTCTTCTCGCTCTCAAGGATGCTCTTCACTCACACCCATCACGATACATAATTGGGTTCTCTACTCTCACAAGAAGGCTCTTCCTCTGACCTTCTCTCAAGGAGGCTCCCAATTTCACACTATTAAGAGCTCTCGTCAAGGGTCTTATAGGAATGAGGACTTTCACCCCAATATGTGTATTAATCTTCCCAACGTTTCTTTAGAACTTCTATTGCCGAGAACCCTTCTACAGTTTTTCAAGAAGCTTCTACAAGCTTCTCCAATATTATATTCCGAAAGGATTTAAAGAACTCCACATTTCTTCAGAATGTTACGTTCTAGATCCACACACTTCCCTACAGTATTAGAGTACACTTCTCTAGGAAACTCCACAATATTCCAAAATATTCTACATTTTTCACACGTTTGTAGATAATTTCATGTTTCTCTAGAAAGTTCCTAAATATTTAGAACATTCAATACTATTATAAAATAAATCTAGACATCACTGTAATATTATATAGTTCTCATCAACTTCGGAGTGGAGGGAACCCGGCATATAAACACTGTTTTATAAATGAATTAAAAAAGACTTGCAAAACTTGTACAAATGACACATCAAAAAGAAAAACCGAGTACAACAAGCAAACAACCTTAAAACAACAACCGGTGATTCCGGCCACCTTTTAAAATACACAAAGTAGAAAACTAACTCATATTGTGACTAAATGTGGTAATAAGTAGATGTGGAGTAGGCCTAGTAGTTTGTGTGTGTCCTACAGTACTCCCACATCAAGCTAATTAGTCAGACTACAAATTAATTCAAACTTATTAAAAAAATAACAAAAACTAGATATATTTATATGAAATTAAATTGAAATGTGCGTGTCGGTGTGTGATCAAACGCAAACGGTCCCAATCGATATAGCAAAAGCGTCTCCCGAAAATTAAATTTCAGAACATTAATTGCTTCGATATGGTACTATATACTTGTATCAGAAAAGATCAGGTCCAGGGACGGGAGGTGTCGTCCGGCCAAGGCCATCAGATGTCCTTCCCGATAGAATTTTTTGATGAAATTTTTTGAGCATGTTCCTCATCAAGTCTAGTTAATCATACCAAATTTCAACTAAAAATTCAACCGGGAAGGCACTCAAATGATTTTTGGAAGATAACTGCGTTTTATATGTACATAAACTGCGCAGTTAACTTCCAAAAATCATTTGACTGCCTTCCCAATTGAATTCTTAGCTGAAATTTGGTATGGATAAACTAGACTTCATGAAGAACATGCTCAACATATTTCAGCAAAAAATTTCACCGGGAAGGGCCCCAAATGGCGACGGCCGGACGGCGGGTCCTGTCCCTCCGGCTGGACACGATCAGGCCTCATACTTGTATATGATAGAACATTAATTATGTTGATGCAAATCACATACTGTAGTATTAATTGGTTCACTTTAATCAGTGCATTGTTTCACTACTTTTGGTTACCCTAAGAAGAATGGTGGAACCGCGTTCACCCTACGCAAGTTCAAAACCAGTCACAGTCTGACCAATATACATAGTGGAGGCAGGCACTATTGATTGTTGCCCCATTCCAGATAGGGACACCGCGGCATTGTGTACATTTCCTTTTAATAGGATTAGGACACATATTATACGTTACATACATCTCTAATTTATTGCAACAATATAAATGTATATTCCCAGGTGCACTAATCATCAATATTGCTTACCAAACGTACTCACATCTATTAATGTAGGCACCCATCGTTATTGGAATTGAGTCCCTACGAATGTATTTCACTTACACGTAGCATGCATATTCTTGAGTACTCTTACACTTTAGGTACCTGGCCAAGTGTCGTTTTACTTTGCATCTCTTATTCTTCTTTTTTTGCTCCACTTTTGTCATATCTTCGGCTATATTTAGTACTACTTTCATTCCGTCACATTTTATGTGTCATACTTTGATTTGACATTATTATTAATAAAGCGGTAGAAAAAGTAAAAGTTGTGGTTAAAATTTTTAAGTATATAATAAAGTCAAATGTTGTAGATCACATTAGGGTACGGAGGTATGTGTTAGCCAGGGGGCCTTGGCCCCTCCCAACTTTTCCATTCCTAAATTTTACCTAGTAAAAACAATTTAAGCCCCCCTCAATTTTATTTATTATTTATTTTAGTATAATACGAGTAGTATAAATCACTTTGATTATCTCTCAATTTTTAATAGTTAATAAAAAAATCCTACATCATCTAGTGTTACGGTGTCCGCCCTATTCTGGATGTGTAAATGTGTAATTATTTTATCACAAAAACCATATTACATGATATTATATGTGTTTGAAGAGTAAATTATAGGCAGGGGCGTAGCCAGGACACTGGGTTAGACTGGGCCGGTACAAAGAATATTATTGGGAAAAAAATTACACGAAATTTTTTACACTAAAAATATTGACATTTTTTAAATTTGGGGTGGGTCAGGGCCTAGCCTAGGCACCCCCTAGCTCCGCCCCTGATTATAGGCCTAAAACAAATACTCGTATGAGGAATGTGTTGTTAAAATTAAAGGGTTATCAACACATAAACACTTTCTACCCCTTTCAAGAGATCCTGGCTCTGCCCCTGGACCACATATGTTTTTCCAAAAGAGAAAATGTGACACTTATTTTGGGACAACCCAAAAAAGAAAGAAGGATAGGTAAAATGGGATGAAGAAATTAAAGTATTATCATCTGGTTTTAATTTATTTATACCTTATTTAAATTTTATAAATTCAATACCAACTGAAAAAGTAGGAGAACAGAAGAGATGTCAAATGTAGGAAGAAGAAATGAAAAAAAGGATGACGCCCCATCCCTAAGGGCCCCCCAACACCGACCGGACAGTTAGATGTGAGAATGTAAATTGGACTTTAATCACAAGCTGACAGATAGAGAATGAGGCTCTGGCCTTGATATTGTTGGAAATATGCCCTAGGACAATCATAGTTTATGATTTATCAATGAATATTTAATGTTCATTAATTAATAAAGTCACAAACTCATTTTATGTTAATTATTATTGTGGGTTTTCTTTATTAATATTCAGTCCCTGAATATTATGTTTAGTAGCTAATTAAGTAATTGACTTAATTGTGGAATGCTACACTTTAAAATAAGCATAAAATTCTAATTCCCTGGTCTAATATTATTAATTTGGGACATTAATAATCAATAGACCAGTATGTGGATTAACTTATGGCTATATTCCACTAGTCATCGGTATAGAGATATCAAGTTAATGACATAGATGCTTGTTGGGAACAAGTTCATTGGACAGACCCAACTTGAGGACACTGCTAGGGTATGTCATCAGTGTTGTCTTCAATAATGATGAGGTGCTATATTCTTATACTTGAGATAATCACAGTTACTTGCATGAGAATTAATATGTATTAACATCATTAAATGTTATCTTTAAATAGGTAATTATGAAGGTGGTGATTGTACATATTATGAACCATGTAGTAGTATGTGAATTATCAAGATAGTTTTTGTCACTCTTGTAAAGCGAGAGAAAAACATCTATTGGGCCCTTGACAAGTAAGATTAATTAGCATGACCATGCTCAAATGAGGTGTCATTTGATCAAGATTAATCTTACTTGGTAATCAAGAAATATTAATTGAGAATAACAAGGATGACACGACCTAACCTTGTCTCAATTAAGATATCGTTTGACAAAAGAGAATTATTAGCACAAATTAATCATTAAAAGGTTATGTCAAATTCAATTGACATTTATATATTTTTGGATAGTCATAATGCCTTGCTAGAGGCCGCCGCTTATGATTTGTGAGGCTCGAATTAATTTCTAGCCCACTGCCAATAATATATAAACCTACAGTGTCACACACCTAAGTGATTTTGATCATTACTGTTTGTTAATAACATTAAAATAGTCTGATTAGCCCAATTCGAAATAGGGTTTCGAATGGTATTGGGCTAGGGCCTCTTTAAGGGTTTTTATTAGCTATAAAACCTCTTCTTTCATCCTCTTATAAATAGGGCTATATAGACCCACAAATTTTTAGAGTTAAAATTCACTTCTTAAAACCTAGAGTAGAGAGGAAGAAAGAAGAGAACGCTAGCACGTTCCCTACGGCCGATCCAGTCACATGCGTGTGGATACCGGTAGAGCTCGGGATCGTTTTTTCGGACTGTCTGACATCCTTGATTAAGATTGCTTGTAAGTCCCTCTTATGTCTTGTAATTTCGTTTATAATATGAACTTCATATCCGATTGTTTGATTTTTGGGTAGTAAAATTTTCGTTTATTCCGCTGCGTTTTTCTACCCGAAACCCAATAGGTACTTGTAGAGGTTCTATGCATTTTTTGCATAGTAACCTCTCATCGCAGTTGACGGGATCGAAATGAAGGTCAAAAACTGGTCAAAAACTGCAACGAAGGTCCTCTGGTTCCAGACCCGCCTTGCTTGGTCTTTCAATGTTCGAGCTTTTTTTTTTCGGCTGCTTTTTAATTTTTCCAGTAGCTCTATCTTTTATTCATGTTTCATGTTTGGCATTTTTAGTCAATTATTAGTTTGGCGATTTTCATCATAGTTCTTAGGTTTGAGGTCGAGGTGAAGATTAGTCAATATTTCTTTTTTGTGGGTGATTATCTTGTGTCTGATTATGGAGTTAAAGATCGAGTCATTAATTTTTGACTGGTTGTATATCTTCAAAGTAATTTAATATAAGTCTCTTACAATCCAAAAACTGTAATTGCATATTTCCAATAATTGTATCACTTTCTGATGATTTAATTAAGGGGAAAAGGAGCAAATAAGGCCATGTACTAACAAAAAAAAAGATCAAATAAGGACTTATTTACGAGGCTCTGCCCGGTCGTCGCCATTTGGGGTGGTTCCCGGTGGAATTTTCTAATGAAATATTTTTAGCATCTTATTTATTAAGTATAGTTTACTCATACCAAATTTCAGCTAAAACTTCAATCGGGAAGGCATTCAAATGAATTCTTGAAGATAACTGCGAAGTTAAAAGTGCAGTTATCTTCAAAAATTCATTTGAACGCCTTCCCGGTTGAATTGTTAGCTGAAATTTGGTATGAGTAAACTAGACTTAATGAATAAGATGCTCAAAAAATTTAATTAAAAAATTCCACCGGGAACCACCCCAAATGACGACGACCGGACAGAGCCTCCTAAATAAGGCCTTATTTGACCTTTTTTTGTTAGTACGTGGCCTTATTTGTCCTTTTTTTCTTTAATTAAGGGATGGATAAATCAAATCAGTATGGTTCAACTGAATCAAACTGAAAATGATACTTTAGTTTGATTTGGGTTCACCGAAGTGAACCCTTTGGTAACAATATACTCAAATCAAATAATTTGGTTGTTTTGGTTTAATTTTGAACTGAAAAATCCTTTGGTAACAATATACTCAAATAAAAAATAATTTGGTTGTTTTGGTTTTGAACTGAAAAATCGTATGTCAAATCAAACAATACTTTTTTTTGGAACAAATGCGGCTTAAATTGATATCAAAACATTCAGCAAGGGAACAAGAAGATAAAATGACCACTTCCAACCACTGACCCTTGAACCAGACTTAGAACCAATCACCCAGAAAAAAGAAATATGACTTGATGATCCTGTAATGGGTCTAAATGAGCCTAACGTGGTTAGAGTAAACCCCACATCACCCCAACCTAATGCAAGAGTGTGGCAAAAATAAGTGTACATGACAAAAACAAAAATAGTCTGATCGAAATAAAAAACAATAATGAAAGCATAAAAGTGGAACTTCAACTGCACCCTCAGCAACCCGAGGGGCTTCCCCCCAGGCTTCATCGAGCAGGACCATCTTCAGAACTCCCGGCGGGTCGAGGTGTTCGAACCCGCCCCATCCTCGTTTTTTGGATCATCGAGAGTCATGTTGTCTCCTGTCGCATCCACAACTTTGTCCTCCTCTCACATTCTCCTACACTTCTGTTCTCCTACTGATTCCTTTCTAGCCGCGGCTTCATCCTCCTTTGTTCGAGTCTTGTTTCCCCCCGCCACGGTAAGAACCCAATTCTGCCTTCCTACCCCCAACCCTTCCAGCGTCGTCCTCATTCATTCTGCCTGAAGCATTATCTTTCTGAGTCATAACCCTTCCACTTGAAGAACCCTCCAGTACCAACCATTTGTTGCCTCCTATTGAGCGAGTTTTTCCCCCGCCGCCCGCTCGGAGTCCCACCCCGTAGGATTTTGCCAGAACCGTACTTCCACATTCATAGGCTAGGGGACAGTATATGTCAGCATGACCAATGACGTCACAAGCAAAACAAAAACTAGGTAATTTCTCATACTTAAATTCTACCCAGTGCCCTGCTCCCTAACCTTTTCTAAGGGTCGTACCTACTTTTAGTGGCTTTCCCACATCCATACAAACTCTGATTCTCATATAAGAATTCCATTTCTCTTCAAATTGACTTTCATCAAAACTGGTGAATTTCACAATAAATTTGCCAATTCGCCTAGAATTCATAAGGTACATTGTGTACATGTATCCAGAACTCAGTCTCATTTAAGGGGACCTGTAAGGGCACATCTCCCGGCTTAAGTGCCCTGAGTACTATCAGATTCTGCTCAAAAAGCCACAGACCGCTTCCAATAACACATTCCATATCAATAACATGGTAGAAAGTAAACAAGTACCTTTTGTCTCTGGTCTCTTTAATGGAAATTCATTTACGGCTTTACCCGACCTCCTAATTGAAGCCATGAGGTCCCTGAACACGGGAAATTTCACCATTCTGTCCGTGAGAAGAGTACCTGATGAGTGCCCTGATACCAAATGAGTCGCAAGTGAGGTAAAAGTCTAGAGTAGGGGTGAATAGACTTTTAAATCTTTTCATTTTTCAACCCTTTTCCTCTTAACATAATGAGTTCCAATATTTTTTGGGAGATATTGAAACATGCAACGGAAGTCTTGACCTCAAGAGTGTGACACTTTATAGAAACAAAGGTTATGACCCTTTTAGTTGTGACGAGATGGATGAAACGTGGTACAAATGTGTTTGCCAGAAACAGATGCCAGACAGTTTGGAGCTGGCTGCCAAAACCTTTAGGAGGAGGCTGCTGAAATTAAGGTTCTGCTTCAATTAGTTAAAATATATCAATGAACTATACTCTAACACAATGATAGGCTTTAGAACTAGTCTTAACACATAAGTATGAAGGATTTAGACCTATAAAAATAGATCACTTTGATGATCAGAAAATAATGAGTTGACTCACAGTGAACTGGAAATGTTTACTGGACAATTTTAGTGAGCAAGTTGTTTTACTGTGAAGTTTTGAAGGTGAGTGAGAACTGAAGTGTGTGTTGGGAGCATAATATAAAAGGTGACACAAGATATATCCTGGTTCAGATGTGGTGTAATCCTCCTACATCCAGTCCTAACCTATTTAAGATGGATTTCCACTAAATGAATATCCCATTACATTTAGTGCCCAATCTACCCTTGCCCCAGACGTAGATTGTGAGGTTTTTCACAAGGAATATCAACACCATTCCAAGCTACTCAGTCCTCCCAAGGTTTTTCACTAATGGCATTGACTTGCCAAGAGCTACTCATGTCCTTGACTTTCTCACCTTCTGGATTTGAACACAAAGCCCTCCAGAATATCTAACACTAGTCTAGACTACATGGGTGTAAATCTAAACTACCAACTAATCTAAGCTCTATAGGTTTGTATGAATCGTAGCTAATCTAAGAGCATTAGATGAGTGGGGTGGTAGCCGAAATGGTGAAGGGGAATCAGCTGGCTGGATGTGAGCATGTATAGTTTGATTCCCTTCAATTTCACTTGGCTCTTCTTGTTTTACCACACTTGGTATTCTCACACTCCTTCTGTATTTATAGATTTGATCATTTAATCTCCACTGTTGGCTCAGGAAATCAATCTTGATCGTAACTTCATCTACTTTCATTCTTCCACTTGACTGAGGCAGCATGGTTGGTCTTTGTCTTGTAGTGACACGGATCAAAAATCTTCACTTTAACTTGATTCCTCATCTCAAGGCAAAGATAAAGATGTATTTATCTTTTATTTCTTTTGCCCCGTTGAGACTTAGTATTTAAGCTGAGTGATGTTTCAATGCTTTCTTACAAATAACAAATACTTGCTTTAAGTAAAATAATTTTATAAGAAATTTATAATGGAATAAAAATCTCTTATAAATTTACTTTTCATCAATTTGTTGTTTTGACTGCAAGTTGGTCTTTTGTTTAATTGTTTCTGTGCTAAGAGAAGAGTGAGTGTAATTCGGAAGAGTTAACTAGAAAACCCTTTTTCAGCTAGCTGCCAGATTTTCAGTTGGCTGCTGAAATTGTGTTTTTCCAGTTAGCTTCCTTCATAATGAATATCAGTTAACTCTTTTTCGTACCTTTTCTTTTTGATGTATTTCTTTTTGTTTTATGGTACGTTTCTTCTCTTTTTAGTACTCTTTGCTTATTATGAGTACTTTACCACTAATATTGGAGCACATGACAATAAACAAAGCAGAACATAAACATACAAGAGTTACTAGTCTAATACAGGGATAATAAAAAGGGGTGGCATCATCAAAACTATTACAGTTTAATCATCAAAATCTAGGGGACCTAACAGTACCCACCACCGGGAAGATTTCTTTGCTATTCGAGTTACCTTCCTCCGCGTTGATTTCATCGTCAATGTTAAGACTCAGGGTTCCATCCTAAAAGGTCAACCTGATAGGAGGAGTAATCCAAAGTCTTATATAGTGTTTTATTGTTTTAAAGTTTTCTGGTGTGGGATAAATACTTCAACACGCCCCCTCAGCCCGAACCAGGCTGAACAATATCGGGGTGTATAAATGGGCCAAACAAACCCTTAACAAGCTACCCTTAATCATAGGTGCTAAACAAGTTTTCAAACCACAACCGGTCTTGGCTCTGATACCATGTTAAGACCCGGGGTTCCATCCTAAAAGGTCAACCTAATAGGAGCAGTAACCCAAAGTCTTAGAAGTTGTTCTGTTCGTCTTAATCTTATTACTTATTTTATTCAGATCAGATCATAAAAATTCAGATCAGATCAGAAAGATTCAGATCAGATCAAAATCATTCAGATTAGATCAGAAAGATTCAGATCAGATTAGAAACATTTAGATCAGATCAGAAACATTCAGATCAGATCAGGAACATTCAGATCAGATCAGGAACATTCAGATTAGAGCAGAAAAGTTCAGACATGATTTATCCCTTTTATTATCATAATAATTATAATAATATTAATAATTATAATTATTATTATTATTATTCTTGTTGTTGTTATTGTAATTATTATAATTACTATTATTATTGCTATTATTATTATTAGTATTATTATTGTTGTTGTTGTTGTTGTTGTTGTTGTTATTATTATTATTATTATTATTATTATTATTATTATTAATAGGATTACTATGATGATTATTATTATTATGATATTTATTATTATCATGATTATTATTATGCTTACTACTATTATGGTTGTTGTTGTTATTGTTATTAGTTTTGTTTTCGTTATTATCATATTATACGGAGTAATTACAATTATAATTATAGCTATATTTATAACTAGTGTAATACGTATAATAATAATTATACCTATTATAATTATGTTTAAAATTATAATTATAATTTTTATAATTATGATTATAATTATAATTATATTTAAATTATATATGTGTAATTACATTTATAATTATAGTAATTATAATTATAATTATAATTTTAGAAATATTCAAATCAGATCAGATCAGAAAGATTCAGATCAGATCAGAAGGATTCAGATCAGATCAGAAACATTAAGATCAGATCAGGAACATTCAGATCAGGAACATTCAGATCAGATCAGAAAGATTCAAATCAGATCAGAAAGATCAGAAAAATTCAGATCAGATCAGATCAGAACTTAAAAAATTCAGATCAGAAACATTCAGATCAGGTGAAGAGAACAGCTTCTTATATAGTGTTTTATTGTTTTAAAGTTTTCCGGTGTGGGATAAATACTTCAACAGTCAATCACCAGCTCTTCCTCTTCACCTCCAATGGCCATATATATCATTGTATTTTTTTGCAATAACCTCCATCTCTGACATTGCCAAAACCTCATTCGAGCACCACAAAAGGCAGAAGAAACTCTGCCTCAGATTTGCTGCAATCCTGCGACGGAAGAGCCCTCAGCCTTACTACCCTGCGATGCCCCTCGCGACACCACTGAAAACGTAAACAGATGAAAGCCGATTAAGAGAACAGAAGTAGAATGAGATTATCTCATTACTTCCTGACCGAAGAAGATGAATCGCACTGATGTGTGTATACCCTAAACCCTAAGCATTAGGGAGACGGCCACAGATAACAATACTTAATATTTATCGAAATATTTTGTATTTCTCTTCACTTTTCATCTTTAGGACATGAATATATAATTTAGATGTGAAAATTACATCTTTAGTATGTATCATTTTAACTTCTGCATATTTTACACTTCTATTCCTAGAAAGTTATGTATGAAAATTACATGATTAATATGTATAATTAGGGAAACTATAATTATGTATAAAATTGGATAATTTAAAAAACATAGACCAAATATTAGATTGACATAATGATTGTATAACTGAAGGTGAAGCCAATTTTTTGGGAAGAATAACAAATAAATCCTCATACTATATCAAAAAGTCAATTAGACCCTTGTACTTGATAAACACTCAATTAAGTACCACAACTTCTAAAAAACGATTAAACCAACTTGTTATCAAGTGCACATCTGGTCAAACGGTAAATGTAGACATGTGGGGACCTGTGTGTATGTTTTTTCTTTTTCTTTTCATCTTTCTTTTCTTCTTTCACGCGGTTCACTTTTTCCCGATAAGCCGCTGCATTTTTTTCTCTCTTTATAATTTCTTTCTTTCTTTTCTTCGATTCTCTTTCTTCTCCCAAGACTCTACGCTTGTACTCCCTTCATCCCGCTAAGATTTTCTCATTTTACCTTTTCGGAGAATTCTGCTAAGATTGTATCTCATATCAAATTTCTTAAATTTGTGTGCATATAAATCATTCTTATTATAATTTGTAAATTCAATATCAACCACATAACCCCACTTTTCTTAATAACCATGTCACATCCTCTTGTCCTAATGTCGTTAGTGGGATAAAGGTATTGATTTTTTCTAAAAGAAGCACTCATGAATCCCGCAGATCTGTTCTCTCATACCCAAACATTACGCGAACAACCCATCGGAACACTGATTGTTAGATTTTGAGTAACCCAATCCACTTTTCCGGCATCAGGCGGCGCCTGGTGAAGTTTGGGTCTAGCGTTTGATAAAAACTAATTTGAATGTTTTTTATAAGATATGGTACCTAATTGGATGATTATTGAGTGCAGTGACACAATCGACTTTTTAAATATAATACGAGAGCCAAGTTGAAATTTTTTCATATTTCTTTTCTTAATATTTAATTTGACATCTCATGTTTCTTTTTTTGTTTTTACTTTGAGTTCTAGAGCGTCCAAAATGAGCTATTTCTTTTTAGACGTTTTGACATAAATAATACTACCTCCGTCCCAAATTGTTTTGCAAAGTCAACATTTTTTTGTCAACCAATGTTAAAGTTAAATCCCTCATGTTGATAATTAATTCAATTTTAACAATTAAAATTTACATATTCAAAAATTACATGAAAATCTCTATGAAGTTGCAAAATCTAAATTAAAATTTAATTAGGAATTGATATCTTAATTAAGTGAATAAAATGAATCTGTTTGACCCAAAAAGTCAATTTTTGCAATTCAATTTGGGACGGAGGGAGTACTAAATTGAAATTGATGGACGAAAATAGGACTAAGTTTAAAGTTCGAGAAATGTGACTTTTACATCATTTTTACCATTCTAGCCATTGCGACTCAACGGTCAACAATAGGTCACTCCCACTCACCTCGAATGACTAATGACCACTCCAGTGGTGCCAGTTACTCACTGTCGCCCCCACCAGTGACTCGCCACTGTGATTGACAGTGACCTGTCGTTACGAGTGACCTATTGCACCAGAGACAATGACTACTGCCCCAATCACCACCTCCAACACAATCATCTCTAGTCGAAGACCGGAGACTGACACCTCTAGCTAGTGAACGTAGTTTTCCTAACGGGAACTGCCGCCATGCCTGGCAGTGACTGTCACTACCCCGAGTCCACAGCCCCTCCCTATCCCTAGCCCCTCCCTAGCCCTCCTCCGTCATTGCCACCCCCACGGTCTTGCTCCGCTCCATGACCAACTCCAGCCCCCTCCAGCAGCCACATCGCTGCCGCACACCATCCCAATCGGTTTTCTTGGCTTTGGTTCACAGAGGAAGCAATAGAGTTTACGTCAGACTTCTGGATCTAAATGAACCCAAGCCCGACATTTTTAGTACCGTACCCCATCATTGTAATCAAGAATGAATCTAATGTCATTGGTCGCCGACATCCTCAAAATTTCATCATCGTTTTAGTATGTATCATTAGGGAAACTATTTTTTATCCTTATTTATAAGAGGTCTTATTTTTATCCTTTAAAAACCTCTAGTATCATTTTTGTCAACATTTCTTCTTTTTAAGGTTTAGCGAGAGATGATATATATGGGGACTATTATTGGAATTGTAATCCTTTTTTTGGATTACAGCGGGGCCAGGTTACGACGTTGTGTACTGGGATGAACCACGGGTACGCACGGGTACAAGGTCTACCATCAATGAGCTCATTGAGTCACTATAACTTACAACCTCACAAATGTCTTGTCAGATCGGGGCGTGAGAGATCCTTGAGGTTTGGGATTCAACCTTTTGGAACATGAAAAAAAACAACTCTTTTGTCCATTGTTTAATACTAGTATTTAGGTCAATACCCCTAAAAGTTAAACATTAAGATAGAGAGATGTTTAAAGAATGAACGTCTAAGGAGTTACTCCGTAACTAACTTTAATTCCTTTACTTTTAAGTTTTAACTATAAAAAAATTGGAAAAAAAAATTAGTTTCGCGTTGAGAGTTTCAAAATCGACTCGACAAGTATATATCTAATCTTTAAATCAATTGTTCAACATATACGTATTATCATGTCCTCTTATAGAATCATTGTTAACAACACAAAACTGACATCTTATATCTAAATATATACTATCGTAATACATACTCCGTATAATACTTCCTCTATCCCTTATAACTTAGTCACATTTGATCAACATGAGCATTAATATAGTAAAAATTGTGTACAGAAAAGAGAGAATAACCAGAACAACCACAAAATGAAAGTTGACAAAGTTCTAAACCATAGAAGGAGTAGATTCTTTAACGATGTATTTCAAAAAATCAACCCCAAAATATTCTCAAAGTCTTCACTTAATTTTGGAAGGAAAATGTTGCCACTTGGTTCATAAAAATAGAAACAAAATCTAGAATCATATCGGCCAAAAGAAATGGACTTGGATTTAAGAACAAAAACGTGTGACACGATAATTTTGAAAGTAAAAAGTTATATACTCCGTAATACATACTCCGTACTTTAGACAGACAGTGTAAAGCAAAGATCAAAGCTGAAGAAGTTCGTCACTTGGGAGCATTTTTCAGATAGAGATCCATGTTTCATTTTTCTCAGCCGCATTCATGTTTTAAGTTAATACCACCCTTTCTATTTTTGACAATAAAAAAAAGAAATGGTGGTATTTTTTTTATGGTAAGAAATGGTGGTATTAACCACCCTTTCTTTAAAAACAAAAGTTTAAATCCAAACTCCTTTAGGAGCAACAAAGGTGGCAAATTTTAAAAAACTTGCCTCCAACAAAATCGGCATCTAAGGGTCTGTTTGTAACAACTTCAGCTTTAAAAAAATGTTTTTTTTTTATAAAATGAGCAGAATTAATTAAATAAAAGTTGATAGTGTTTGAGAAAAAAGTGATTTTGAAAAGAAAAAGTTGGTAGTGTTTGGTAAATAGGTGTTTTTTGTGTAATAGAAAAAGTAAATGCACTTTTGACACGCAAGCCGAGAAAAATAAAAGTTGGTATTGTTTGGTAAAATAAGAACCTTTTTAAGCCAAAAGCTGAGAAACGCTTTTTTTAAAGCACTTGCAAACCAATCCTAAGGCAACTTATTCAATGATGTGTGGCGCAAATCAGTGATGATTTCTGGGCAGTCACTTCCGAGAAACATGATTAATAGTGACTTTGGATTTTGAAACTATTTGTAAAATTGAACTAAAAGTATGTAGTATCATTACATAAAAATTAATGAACACAAAGTGACTTCATATTTACAAAGTGACCTTTTTTAAACTACATTGTAAAGTTTAATACTCCCTACGTCTCATTTTACTTGTATTACTTTCTTTTTTGGATTGTCCCAAAATAAGTGTCACATTTCATTTTTCGGAAACAAATATGTAAGCTACACCATTTCACTTTATTATACTCAAAGTTTAATCACAACTTTTATTTTTTCAATCATTTTATTAATAATCATTTTTTGGATTATCACCAAAAAAAATAAAAATCATTTTATTAATAATCATGCAAAGTTAAAGTGATACACATAAAACAGGACAAAGGTAATATTAACATAGTTTTCATAATCACTACGAAAATATTATTATGTTGATGTCAAATTTGTCTCCTTTATTTTAACTTCAGATACATACTTCCTTTGTTCTTTAAAATTTCCAACGTTAGAATATTAACATTATTCACACATCTTACTTTGACTACAGTTTTCTAATAATATATATAATCAAACTATTATGTATAAAATATTACTAAATTTCTATTAATGTAAATTTTCAAAATATCAACATTTCTAATGTTTACAAATATGTAATTAAATATAATGACTGTCAAAGTTGTGTGTTTGCAAGCATGAAAGTTAAACCGTTGCAACTTTTAGAAAATGGAAGATAATATATACATAGTATTTGTGTATCATTTATACACGGAGTGATAGTAGTTATTAATAGCTATTACTAAGATATTGAAAAAAGTTATACACTTAGGAGCTTGTTTTAGAATATTGAAATGGGGGATTTGACTTTGCACCCTATTTTAAAAAAATGACTTTGCACTCTATTGAGAAATTTTTCTTCACAAAAAGTTATATGATGTGGTGCAAAGTCAAAGTTTTTTCAAAACAAGGTGCAAAGTCGTCCAATATTATTCAAAAAGTGGAGTGCAAAGTCAAATTCTCCCTATTGAAATTATTGGCTGAAATTGATGACATTGATGAAATTTTGATGGAATTGAATGAATATGCTTAAGTACGGAAAAAAATCTTATTGAAAAGAAAGTAAAAGTTATACGTGTATGGAGTATATAATATGAAAAACAAAAGTAGTCTATTTCAATAATTATAGGCTATTCAATCAAAGGATTAACATAAAACTGATAAGTTATAACACCGGCCAAACGGGGCTCCTTGATTTTAAAATCTTAAGAACGTTATTAAGGGGGGCTTTATTTTGAAATAAGCTATCGGTTTACATAATCCTAGCTTCGCTCCCAAGAACCCGTTTGAACGGTTCAATGTATCGATCTCCAGGCCTATGGTTCTACCATTTTTGGTTTCAAAATTTTGACGTTTAACGGTCAAAAATGGATTCCCAACGGGTATCTAACGCCGTCACCGTTACCTCTCGGATTCTCGGCCCCGAAATTCAAACGTTCCCGTAACGTCGACTTGTTTTAGCTTGGCCTTCACACCCTGTATTCTCTCTGGTTTCAAACTTTTGACCCTAAGCAATCATAAACTCATCTCTATCTCTCTACCTTGCTCTAGTATTGAATCTACTTTCTCTTTCTATCTCTAAATCATTCCCACTGTTTTTACATTTTCTTTAGATTGTTTATACATTTGATTGAAGCTTCTCAACCGCCGGCCTTCACCTCATCGTAAGTTGTTAGTAGTTTCATACAGTGATATATATTTATACGCATACATTTCTGATAATTACTGTGATATTTCTATGCATACATTTCTATGATTACTGTAAGTTCTAGAAATATATGTTTGATTACAGTAATTTTTAATTTTGATTTTATGGTTATGCCAAAACTTTTGCTTGAGTTCTAAGGTTTCATCTATGAGTTCGGATCGATTGCGAATTTTAAACATTCAAAAATTAATTTATTAAGAATGTATTAAATTACAAAACAGAAGGATTCCTTTAAGTGACATTGTGATTTGACTGTGAGCTATAGATTCGGACGGAGGTGACTAGCTAGATTCAGTCGGCAGTGGGAAAAGAATCTAGATTTGAAAGAATCAATCGGGAAATGGAGCAG
Organism: Cuscuta epithymum; assembly: GCA_945859915.1. Lineage (NCBI taxonomy): Eukaryota > Viridiplantae > Streptophyta > Magnoliopsida > Solanales > Convolvulaceae > Cuscuta > Cuscuta epithymum. Next base: position 941,799 of record CAMAPF010000959.1, on the reverse strand, counting down.
AGAAGAGTTGGTGGAAATGGATTTGTCTCGATGTCTCCGTCCCACACACCGCGGTCGAGCGAGAAGACAGCGAGGGATCTGCGATTGGGAGAGGGGAACGTGATCGGTAGGCACGACAAAGAGAAAGGCGTGAACGTGCAGGTCATTCTGCGATGCAGGTGAGTTTCAGACTTCGAGTGTTCACTGACTTTATTCCTATCATTCAAAATATGATTTGCTCATCTGGGTAAGCATTTCTTTGTATGTAAGGCCATTGAGTGAGGACGAAGCAAGAATTCATACACCAGTGGTAATATCTTGCAATGAGAGTCGAAGAGAAGTTTCGGCTATTCAGAGTATAGCTAATAAACAGATTGACAGGACATTCTCCTTTGACAAGGTATTTTAATTTTAATTTTAATTTATAAACAAATTATAGCATTTCTATTATCACCAAAACTTGTACACATATATGTGTGTATGTATTTATATGTATAAGGAAACAAAAACCAGATAAGGAAAGATAGTTATGACTTATGAAGACTAGGTGATTTTAACTCGATGGAAACATAAACCAGATAAGGAAACATAGTTATGAAGACTGGGTGCTTTTAACTAAATAGAAATTATTCCAGCCTTTGGAATTATGAGGTGCAATTCACCAAGATACATTTTGTTTGTTTTGTTCATTGCTCTCTGCTATAAAAATGAAAAGAAAAGAGAGTTATGATGACAAGTTCCTATATAAATTTAAATTGAAGCTGTGTTTGGTTTTTCGAGTTTCAACAAGGTTCTACTTTGATTTCCATTGCTCTCCAATCTGCAAAAAAAAGACTAACAAAAGAATTACAGTTTCAATGATTGGCAATAACAGGTGCTATACTATAGTTTATTTTTCATTGGCATTTCTTGGTCACCACTCTCTTTTTTTCTCCGTGTTAATGATCTTATTGTGCGCGATAAACCTTGTATAGGTTTTTGGTCCAGCATCGCAACAAAAGGATTTGTATGAGACTGCCATATGCCCCATCGTCTTTGAAGTTCTCGAGGGGTATAACTGCACCATTTTTGCTTATGGGCAGACAGGAACAGGGAAAACATACACAATGGAGGGCGGGGCGAGGAAAAAGGTTGGGAAATTATAAAGTGGCCCCATTTCTATTCATTATGCATGAAACAGTTGTCTTTTAAATTTATGGATTGACTGAATTTTCACCCCTCTAGAATGGGGAATTTCCGAGTGACGCAGGTGTTATACCAAGGGCAGTTAAGCAAATTTTCGACACACTGGAAACTCAAAATGCGGAGTATAACATGAAGGTCACATTCTTAGAGCTGTATAATGAGGAGATATCAGATCTTTTAGCCCCAGATGAATCCTCAAGGTTTATTATTGATGACAAGTCTAAGAAGCCAATGGCTCTCATGGAGGATGGTAAGGGGGGTGTCTTTGTTAGAGGCTTGGAAGAGGAGATAGTATGCACTGCAAATGAGATTTACAAGATACTTGAGAAAGGTTCTGCTAAAAGACGTACAGCAGAGACTCTTCTTAATAAACAAAGTAGCCGTTCTCACTCAATCTTTTCAATCACAATTCACATAAAGGAGTGCACTCCAGAAGGGGAAGAGATGATTAAATGTGGAAAATTAAATCTTGTGGACCTTGCTGGATCGGAGAACATATCACGCTCTGGTGCAAGAGAGGTGAGGAAATATCAACTTATTAGTATCTTGACTATCCTCTGATAAAAAAGAGATGTCTTATCATTTCTCTTGACTGCATCCAAGAACCATGATATTGGCAGGAATCTCCAAGATATTGGCATTGATTCACCCCCAACCAAATATAAAGCTGCTGCAACATTGAATATCTGACTATGTGTTCTTTTTAACAACTTCGATTTTGCGCAGGGTAGAGCGAGGGAAGCTGGTGAGATCAATAAGAGTTTGCTAACACTTGGTCGTGTCATAAATGCTTTAGTTGAGCACTCTGGCCATGTCCCATACAGGTTCTTATTGAATCATCTTGTATTACTCTGAAGTCTGAACTTATGCCTAGCTTATTTTCAAATCCGTATGATTGGAAGATATATTGATATATCAGGGATAGCAAATTAACAAGGTTGTTGAGGGATTCTCTTGGAGGGAAAACAAAGACATGCATAATTGCAACAATCGCACCCTCCGTATCTTGCTTGGAAGAGACACTGAGCACTCTAGATTATGCTCACCGGGCCAAAAATATAAAGAATAAACCAGAGGTCCGTTATGTGGAAGTTGTTATTAAAATCATCTGGCTTGTGGCTTCGATGGGGCAGCACTTGATTCTATCATCAGTTCTATCTCTACTTCACCTGAAACTAATTTAAAAATTGTTTCATCGTCATTCAGATTAATCAGAAGATGATGAAATCTGCTATGATAAAGGATTTATATTCTGAAATTGACCGGCTGAAGCAAGGTCAGTAATTGCTTTCTAGGCGTGTGACAGACATGCTCATTTAGTTTTATTTGCAGATTATTTGAAAATTGAAATACAGGCCATATATCTGCTTGACTGCTTCCATGTATATAACCTTACTCAAAGACCATTTTTAATGCCAATCAGAGGTATATGCTGCAAGAGAGAAGAATGGCATTTATATACCTAGAGACAGATACCTTCAAGAGGAAGCCGAGAAGAAGGTTAGTGGCTATCTTTGAATTTTCATGATCACGTTGATCCATCAAACCATTTCCTGACAAATATACATGTTATCATCTGTCAGGCTATGGCTGAAAAGATAGAACGAATGGAACTTGACATGGACTCCAGAGATAAGGTATCAAACAAACTTGACGCTGACTAAATTTGGACTTCACAGTTTTCTTTGAGAAGTTAAGTTTGTAATCGCGTGTTCTTGCAGCAACTAATGGAGCTTCAGGAACTATACAGTTCTGAACAGCATCTAAGTGCAGATTTGACTGACAAACTTGAATCAACAGAGGTTTGAATATTTAAATCAAAGACATTCAACTTTTTACTGATATCAGTTTCAAAAACATAACAGGGTTTTGTACTGTTCTGCCAGAAAAAGCTTCAGGAAACTCAGCATATGTTGTCTGATCTGGAAGAAAAACAGAGGCAAGCAAATACAACAATAAAAGAAAAGGAATTTCTGATATCCAATCTTCTGAAATCTGGTAAGCTCCACGATATGCATGCTTTCCGTATGCAAATCACGCTTTTAGCAAATGTCTTTTTTTATTATTTTTTCTCTATCATTTCCCATCACCTGATTGTTTTCCCTCAATATAAAAAGACTTTGTTCTCATATACCATGAGCTTTTACATCATGATAACTTTTACACCAAATTTTCAATGAACAGAAAGGGCACTTGTCGAGCGTGCATTTGAACTTAGAGCTGAACTGGAGAATGCTGCATCAGATGTATCAAACTTATTTGCCAAGATTGGTTAGTGTGACAATGAAATTTCTTGTATCATATGAAAGCTTTGCATAAAAATAGTGCAGCTGCTTATATTGCATGAAATAACTACTTTCCAGAGCGCAAGGACAAGATAGAAGATGGGAATAAAGCTCTCATCCAAAAAGTTCAATCCCAACTGACTCAACAGCTTGATTTCCTGCATAAGACCGTTGCTGCTTCTGCCACACAGCAAGAACAACAGCTCAAAGCCATGGAAGAAGACATGAATTCTTTTGTGTCTACTAAAACTGAGGTATTTCTTGCGAAATTGAACCATGCAGATTTTACTCTTGGTGTATTGACAACAACATAGATTTTTTTTTGTCTTCTTAGGCTACCGATGAGCTACGGGGTTGCCTAGAGAAGCTAAAAGTCATGTTTGGGTCTGGCATAAATGCCTTGGATGATTTAGCGGGAAAGCTTGATGATAATTCACAGTTGACTTTTGAACAATTAAATTCTGAAGTTTGTAAGCATTCGTCTTCTGTGGGAGAGGTATGTGTATCACTTGCAAGTTTGCCATGCTTTTTCTGTCAACTGTTTGTCTCTTATCTCTCTTGTATGAATGGCGAAGCTCTTCAAGGGGATCGCTTCCAAGGCGGACACATTGATTAATGACCTGCAAAGCAGTCTTCATAGTCAGCAGGAAAAGTTAATTGCATATGCTCAACTGCAACGTGAGGTATATTATATACCAAGAACTTGTGTTTTCCATTTTTCTCTCCAGGTTTTTCCAACTCAAACTGAAGTGTCACAATAATTTCCAGGCTCACTGCAGGACTATCACAACGTCAAGGTCTATCTCCCAAACAACCACAAGTTTTTTCAGGGATTTAGACATGCACGTATCACAGCTGGGTCAAATGGTCGACGAAGCACAAGAAGTCAATGCCCAAAAGTTCACTGAGCTTGAAAGGAAGTTTGAGGTGTTTTGTCTGCTCTGCCATCAAAATGTTTTTAGCATAAATAACAAATATGAGTGCTTGCTATAAACATCACAATTCACAAATAAAATTCCATATCTTATGTAGGAATGTGCTATGAATGAAGAAAGACAGCTCTTAGAAAAAGTAGCAGAATTGCTTGCAAGCTCAAATGCACGGAAGAATAAACTGGTATGTGGTAGCTTTCATAGGTCTAGGGTTTCTAATTTATCTCAATCTTTTTTTTTTTTTGAGGCACTACATGAAACCTATATTTTTAATCTATTTGTCTTTGTAGAACCCTGACTTTGTAACCATTATAAGTTATAACCCTCTGCAACTTCATGAACACCAATTTCATTTATGTGCAAATGACAATGGTTTTTATCTTTATTGCTAGGTTCAAACTGCAATCAGTGGCCTCCAGGAATGTACCTCCAACAGAACGAATAAGATTAAACAAGAGATGTCAACCATACACGACTCTAGTTCTACAGTGCAAAATGAATGGACATCGTTTATGGAAAAAGCTGAATCAAATTACAGAGAGGACACTGCATCCGTGGAGAATAGAAAGAACGAAATGGAACAAGTCCTTCAAAATTGGTATGTTGGATTGACGAAATGTCAACGAATGGACATCAAGTGTTTGTTTGGATTGACTTGTTTCAAATAAGTACATTTTTAAGAAGCACTAATTTGGTGTTTTTTGTTGAGAGGAGGGAGGTGCTGTATAAAAAGCAGAAAAAAATTACTTTTGAAATTTTGATTGAAGTGTTTTTTATCAGTTCCAAAAGTCATCTGAACCAAACAGGCTCCACATCTTAATAATATGTGTCTGATATTCCATATCTTCTTGATAGTCTTATATACTTATAAACTAAAACCAATTTTCCACAGCTTGCAGAAGGCAAATATGGGGGCACAGCAATGGAGTGATGCTCAAAGATCTTTGCTCGATCTTGAGGAAGCCAATGTAGCTTCTATTCATGGAATAGTTAGGTTAGTTCAAAACAAATATGTTCTTCTTGTCTTGATGAATAATAATGCGATTTAGTAAAATGTTTTTCTCTTGTTGGGTTGTATACAGGGAAGGGTTGAATGCCAATCAATCCTTGAGGTCACAGTTTTCCTGTGGTGTATCATCTGCACTTGAAGATGCCGACAGTGCAAGCAAGAATCTTCTTTCATCTATTGACAGTAAGTTATCAACTTCTTGCAAAAAGAGCTTTTGTTGGATAGCTTGTTATTTAAATAATACGTAATAATAATAATAATAATATAATAATAATAATAATGATGCAGATTCTTTACAACTTGATCGGAATGCATATGAGAACCTCGACTCCATGATTGTTCCTTGTTGCGGACAACTGAGAGAGTTAAACACGGGACACCTCCATAAAGTTGCTGAGATTAGAGAATATGCAGGAAAATGTCTGTCAGAAGAATACACGGTAAGGCCACGAGTGGAAGAAGCAAATACTAAAGAATAATGTAGTTAATGTTAATAGACCAATTGAAATTACGTGAATAATTATTTGATGTTTGTCTTTGCCAAGGTTGATGAGCCATCAAGTTTGACTCCAACCAAGAGATTGTTCAAACTTCCAAGCGTGGATTCCATAGAAGAATTGAGGACTCCAGGTTTTGAGGAGTTAATAAGGTCATTTTGGGATGCAAAGTCATCAAAGCAGCAGCAACAGCCGAATGGAGATGTAAAACACATTGTTGAGAGCCCTCAAAGCTTGAGAGATTCAAGAGTTCCCCTTACTGCTATCAATTGAATTCAATGTTAGGTACATTGTGTACAGTAGCAGCAGTAGCATCAAGTCTTCTGTAATCTGGTGTTTCTCCTTAAATATTCTTCAAGTTTTTGGTGGTGGGTGCTAATGTTATGCTCTTCTAAATCAATCAGTTGGTTGAATGCTTAAGTTCCCACGGTTCTTAAGTTCCCTTTTGATTTTTTTTTTTTCAGCTGAAATATGTGAAACAAATAGTTCATTTTACTAACACATATAATATATATTCTTTGGTTTTATTTAATCACATCTACCACCCCATGCTTTGGACAACATACCAATTAATACCTAGGCTTTGGACAACTTACCAATTAAACCTCAGTATTTGAAAATTACAAGTAAATTCATAATCGATTCAATCAAAATGATTAATTCACGAAATATTGTCATACAGCAATACAGCAATTCTTAAAATTGTCATAGAACGGAATATTGTCATCGTATTGAATGAATTTGGTTAATTTCCATGCAATCAAACACGATAACATATTGATCAAATTATTGAGAATAAACATTGACGATAACATTATAATCTAAACCATCAAAATTTCTGAAATTTAAAAGTAAATCCGTCTTTTAGGGTATATAACTTCCGTTTAATCTTATATTGATCAAATTATAATGAATTAGGAGTGGTCTTACTGAATTTTGTTGTTTTCCTAGATTTCGATAACCATGATTCTATGCAAAAACATCGAGGCTAATTTAATCTTGAAAACTCAATTCCTGGCCCATTGAGTTCATTACTTCATTACACCCTATCCGTTCAGTTTGAAAAAAAATAAACAGAAAGGTCATCTTACTCGTAATTTTCAGAAACCTCAAAGGTAGATGTAGAGATGTATGTACTAAAACTTTCAAAAGATAAACGTTAAGTGCAACCACCACAATTATGAACCATTCTTTTCATGAATACATTTTTAATACATGCTCGGTAGTATGAAGCGAACTTTCTTACAATGGAGAAACCAAAGGATGTTGCCTAATCATTGGAGTTCATTGTGAAAAAGTGGCAAATGGTATGAAGGGAAAAACTACTACGTATTTTATTACTGTAGTAACTATATCACCCTCCAAGATGATAATATATTCAGAGTGCTACTGTAGTTTGCACATTTGCATGCATCACTAATATACATAATTTCTTTACGTGCAAAAGGCGTAGCAAAATAAGTTCTCCTGTAGCAGTCAATCAACCTCTACGATAATATGCTGATAGTGTGTCATCCATTACATAGCCTGAAAACTGCACGGGGAACCCCAAAATAAAAATTAATACAAAAACAATGAAATGTAACAAAAAAGAACATATAATTAGACCAGATAAGCTGTACATACTCTCATTTCAGGCAATGTTGGTTCTCTATGTTTCATCATCATAGTCATCAAAATTGTCAATCGCGGAATTCTCCTGACACATCAAACTATTTGATCCTGGAAAATCTGGAGGAGCCACCGCTTCTTGGTGGATAACGTTGTTGCTGCCGCCCTCCTCACCGTGAAGAGCATCCTGGGCATCATCATCATCATTATAAGGAGCAACGGTGATCGAAGCAGCAGGAGCCTCTCCTTGGTCAATAACATCTTCTTTCTTTTGCCTTTTCCACTTCTTTGTGGATGAAGTCCCATCATCCTCGAAATCCTCTTCCTCCCTATCTCGGTGCAAGTACACCCACAACTTCCTTTCTGTATCGAACTGCACACATGGGTCCCGCTCGTAATGCAAACGGTCCAAAGCACCACTGACCACCTGATTCACCTGTGTATCCGATACCTCCTCAACAATGTACTGTGAATCCCTTATCAGGGTACAGACATCAGCCCTCGTCCCGATACTCCCGGGCAACCGGGCAGCTGCATCCCGCACCAGACACAGAATTGTCACATGTGGGGGTCTGTCCCTTTTGAGCATGAAGTGGTCCCGGGCTTTCGATGTTGGTTTCCCCCCACACCTTCTCAACGGGGCCACGATCGACTTTTTCCCATCGAGTGCTGTGTAAGAGAAGGCCCTGTCTGGGATAGAATACCTAAGGACTTCTTCCTTCCGGAAATAAGCCCGTACATCTTCTAAGCTTGGGGTAATGGTGCTGAGACTCTTTTGTGCCCTCAAATCCCTAAACCGCTCTTTCTCGTCTAGATTATATTGGGCCAATGAGGAAGGAGGGGCGGGTAGACTCCCAATCTGTTGGAGAGTCTCCTGACCATTTTTCAGCCAGTTGGCGAACGAGTCGACTAATTTCACAAGCATTTTATGGTTAATACCCCAAGCTTCTGGAGATGTGACTTCCTCCTCCATTGAGGCCTCTTGATGAATCATGGGACCCACCCAAGACCAACTCTTTGACGGTTTCTCATAAACAACAAGCGGCTTCCACCCCTTTGCCCCTAAAGGTGCTGTTTTGGATGATAATATTTTGAGGACCCCTCTAACAAGATCCTGGAGAGGTTCTTGGGTTTCGAGAATGGAGGGGTCTCCGGGTTTGGATCTTACTCGGTTGACGATTTCTTGAATCGCTAGTGACGGGGCAGCCCTCGTTTCATGAGTAGGAGAAAGGGAGCTTTTATTGGCATCTAACTCCGCTTGTTGGTCATCATTCTTGCCAACAACATCGAGAGAATCTTCTAAGAGCAGGGATGTGATCATAGCCATCCGAATTGCTGAGAGAAGATGGATGATGGAGAAGGAAAAGCCAGTATGGACAGTTGGTGTGATCAATGTGAATGGTTTTTTCTGCAGTGGTATGACTTCTGGATGATGATAAACAGCATTGTCTTCCTCTTTAATAATGATGTCCAATGGCAGTGGCAGCGGCTCAAAGATGATACCTTTTTCTGAATCACTCTCCAATTTTCTCTTTCCCCGCTGCTTCTTCGAGGAGTTCATGTCCTCTGCTTGTGCATTGTTATAATCATTATTATCAACAGCTTGCTCATCAATAAATGAGACGCCTTCTTTGATTTTCCGTTTCTTCATTGTAGAACTGCACCCTATTAACTTTAACTCAGATCTTTCTTGAAGATCAACACCGTACATTTCAAGCATACCATTTGACTGGGGACCCCCAAAATCACCTTTCAATGATGCCCCTTTAATACGTCCATTCTTTGCCACTAACTTGTAGATGGGTTGGTCCTCATCATCCTCATCATTATCACCAATGTAATGACGAGCATGACCCCTTAAGTAGTTCTCATCCAACTCTTTAGCAGATAAAATATTCACATGCCCATAATCAACAGCCATCTTACCCTTCTTCACTGTCCTCCTAGAGACAACAAGATCCATCCCTTCTTTTGGTGTGCTTAATATAGCTTCATCAAAATCAGATGACCGAAAACCACCCTTCTTGTTTTTCTTAACAAACTTATCCTTCTTAGTTTCTGACCCAGATTTCATATCACAAGGAAATGCCAACTTGCTCCTTAGCACAGGATTGTTAAAATCATCTTCATCTTCTTCATTGATTCCTTCTGAGGAATCAGATTCAGTATCTTCATTTTTTAGAATTGCCCTTCTTCCTTTGTTGGACCCAGCCAAACCTCGTTGATCAATGGGTAAAGATGCCCTAAACGTCTCTTGAAATGGCTGCTGTGCTGTATTATTATATGCTGAAGGGAAGTCAGAAGGCTCTTGATGCTTCTTATACTTTTTTCTTTCAGAATTCCAATCACCATATTTCTGATGAGCTTGGTTGCATAAATAATTAGGGTTCTGTTGTCCATTCCCAGGCCAAATTGGCTCACATTCATCAGCTAATTCCGCTTGACTTCCTCTCAAAGATGGATTTGGAATCCGGCCTTTCCCATAAATCATATTGTCCTCAAATGGATATTTCTGGAGATTCTCAACATAGTTAGACTTATTCTCCAGATCTAAAACAGCTCCTCCTCTAGCATTTGAGGTTTTGCTGGACATGTTGCTATCAAAGAAGTGATTCACAGTCTTTTTCCTGCCAGGGCCATAAAAATCTTTTCTCATGTGCGGCATTCGACTTCCAGTCAAACTATCAAAGTACTCTTCTTCACCTCTCAATGCTTCACGTTTCTTTACCATCTTGACTTTATCTTTCAGCCCAGCTCGAGAAAAGTTCTTATTTCTCTGAACAGCCACTTCATACATTCCTTCATCATCATCACCCAATAACCGATCTCGCATGTGATGAGAAAGAGGTAGTGCTCCATATGACCCAGGTTCAATGTCCATCTCATGATGAACGGACGGGAAGCTTCCAGAAAACTCGTTGATAGTAGAACCTCTTGTCCCCCCAGTTAACTTCAACGCTCCTTTAGAACTTTGCTTTCCAAACTTTGCAGTTTCTACAGACATTTGCTTTCCATGAGGATATTGGAACTCCATTGATGATCTTTGTCCATGTGCTCGATCTTTCACTCTCCTACTCCAAAAAGAAGCATCACCGGATCCCTCTCTCTCAGATTCATCACTCTCCTCCATCTCTTCCATCTTCTCAGAAATGTAACTATTCTGTGTCTTCATGATGTTCAAAACACGAAGCTTCTCCTCGATGCTATATCCCCTGCAGTTTTGCCATCCATCTCTAATCTGACAGAAATTATTGACCATCACATTCTGATACTTCCTGAGGGTGTGATAGTGCTGATGCTTTTGAAAGAATATCAACCCTTGTCGATAAAGCGCCACTCTGGGTTCACACAACCCTCCCTTCAACATGTTGAAGAGAGTTTTAAGAGGGCTTCCGAAATGCAAGTTGCATCCTGTCAGAAGCTCTATCAATGTCCTCATGAAAGTTTCTTGGTCCATGTCGGGAAGGTACTGTGTGAGAGCAAATCTTTCTTCCTCATTCAAGACATCATTCCAGACATCCATAGACAAGATATTATCCAATCCTTGGAGATCATACAGTTCAAAAGGAATGCTACATGTTTGATCCCCAACTTGACAGAATTCCTCCCCAGACTCTCCCAATTCCAGCAAATCAAAGTCATCTGATCCGGCCCCTGAATCACAATCATCAAACTCCTCATCATCATCGTCATCCTCAGTTTCAACTCCACCAGAATTCGTATTGTATCTCAGCATCTCCTCGTCACTAGACATCACTACTTCCTTACTGTGTGAAGAAAGCTCCGAGTCCAATCTAGATGACTTGAAGCAATTCTTTTCTATAGCCATTCAAGCTGATATCAATCCAAAATCAACCGCACCCCAGCAAAATTACGCAACAGAACAGAACTTTACGATCAACTCAAACCCTAGCAAATTTCAGTTGACAAAAAAAACTCAAAATCCAACGGATTCATATCGCACACTAAAAATTGAACGGAGAAATTCATATAATTTCAAAAAATTGGTTTTCAAGCATATTAACCCTTACACAAATTGCGAAAAAGGAAGTCAAGAATCAAAAGTTACCTGAAATCCCGAGAGCGGTGGGGGTGGATTGAACGCGGCCATTGGAAACCAAATAAATGCATTCACAGCGCACTCAAAGGAACACCTATACAATGGAGGAAGTGAAAGCAGATGGAGGTCGTGATACAGTGCGTGCGAATGCTGGAGAGCCGAAAGTGCTCGCCAGGCGGCTTGAGCACGTAGAAGGGAGAGGAAGAAGACGACGGGTGGGAAGGAGCGCCAGAAGACGAGAATGGTTACGAAAGAGAGAGAAAGGGTTTGCAGAGAAAAGGAGTTGAGAGAAAGCGGGGCGGTAAGTGCTGGGATGGGTTGGGTTGATGGATGATGGAAGCGGTGGAAAGAAGGAGAAGGGTGAGTCGAGTACTGAGTCAAGGTGCCGAGTTGAGACAGAGGTGACGTGGGCCATTTTTCCTGATTTTGAATTTTCATTTTCTTCCCAATTTTTTCCGATCTGCTTTTCGCATTCCTCAATCAACCCCGCGCCCTACCCGGAATTTTTTGTTGTACCAAGTATATATACGAGTATTCGATACTCAAATGAGCACTAGTTATTTAATTTAGGGAAAATAACTTTAAATAATACCAACTATGTTCAATGAACTAATAATAATACATACTTTAAAAATAACTTTTAATAATACTAACTATCCAAATGTAAACCAAAAATAAAATAGAGACACTTTTCTATAACAAATTCAGCCATTTAAAACATCAAAAACTAAGATCAAATCATCAAATAATTGATATTTGAAAATACGGTCACTTTTTTGATATTTTGATATTAGTTTTTGATGAATTGAATAAATGAACTTTTAGTGAAAATTTGCTATATATCACTTTTGATAGATATTCAAATAGTTTGTATTATTAAATGTTATTTCTCAAATTGGTATTATTCTTGGTTCATGAAATATAGTTGATATTATTTAAAGTTATTTTTCCTTTAATTTATGTAAAAAATGAGAGTATAATGTAGAAATTTAATTTGGGCAATGTATACATATTAATCCCCTCAAACATAGGTTACCCGTGATTCGCCCGCTGACGTCGAACACATGTGACAACCCAGTCAACAATGAATCATTGACTTTGCTTGCATGACGCACACGTGGAAGCCCGGTCAGCCATTTCCCACTTTTTCGCGAACACATGGACCGCCACTTGTGCGCTACATGAGCGGATAACCTGATGAGACATGGTAGACATGCTAATTGACTCAATTGAACGTTTTTTTCAACGTTCAAGGATTTGATTGATTTTTGTAAAGTATGAAGACTTGGAAGCTGTTCTCTTTGTCTTATTCTTATTACTTATTGTTTATTCTTATTTTATTAAGATCAGATCAGAAAAATTCTGATCAGAAAGATTCAGATCAGATCAAATCAGATCAGTAGCATTCAGATCAGATTAGAAAGATTCAAATCAGATCACACAGATCAGAAACATTCAGATGAGATCGGAAAAATTAAAAAAATGATTTATCACTTTTATTATTATATTAATTATAATAATAGTTATTATTATAACTATTATTATTATATTATATTTAATACTAATAATAACAACAACAACAACAACAACAACAACAACAACAACAACAACAATAATAATAATAACAATAATAATAACAATAATAATAATAATAATAACAATAATAATAATAATAATAATAATAATAATAATAATAATAATAATAATAATAATAATAATAATAATAATAATAATAATAATAATAATAATAATAATAATAATAATAATAATAATAATAATAATAATAATAATAATAATAATAATAATAATAATAATAATAATAATAATAATAATAATAATAATAATAATAATAATAATAATAATAATAATAATAATAATAATAATAATAATAATAATAATAATAATAATAATAATAATAATAATAATAATAATAATAATAATAATAATAATAATAATAATAATAATAATAATAATAATAATAATAATAATAATAATAATAATAATAATAATAATAATAATAATAATAATAATAATAATAATAATAATAATAATAATAATAATAATAATAATAATAATAATAATAATAATAATAATAATAATAATAATAATAATAATAATAATAATAATAATAATAATAATAATAATAATAATAATAATAATAATAATAATAATAATAATAATAATAATAATAATAATAATAATAATAATAATAATAATAATAATAATAATAATAATAATAATAATAATAATAATAATAATAATAATAATAATAATAATAATAATAATAATAATAATAATAATAATAATAATAATAATAATAATAATAATAATAATAATAATAATAATAATAATAATAATAATAATAATAATAATAATAATAATAATAATAATAATAATAATAATAATAATAATAATAATAATAATAATAATAATAATAATAATAATAATAATAATAATAATAATAATAATAATAATAATAATAATAATAATAATAATAATAATAATAATAATAATAATAATAATAATAATAATAATAATAATAATAATAATAATAATAATAATAATAATAATAATAATAATAATAATAATAATAATAATAATAATAATAATAATAATAATAATAATAATAATAATAATAATAATAATAATAATAATAATAATAATAATAATAATAATAATAATAATAATAATAATAATAATAATAATAATAATAATAATAATAATAATAATAATAATAATAATAATAATAATAATAATAATAATAATAATAATAATAATAATAATAATAATAATAATAATAATAATAATAATAATAATAATAATAATAATAATAATAATAATAATAATAATAATAATAATAATAATAATAATAATAATAATAATAATAATAATAATAATAATAATAATAATAATAATAATAATAATAATAATAATAATAATAATAATAATAATAATAATAATAATAATAATAATAATAATAATAATAATAATAATAATAATAATAATAATAATAATAATAATAATAATAATAATAATAATAATAATAATAATAATAATAATAATAATAATAATAATAATAATAATAATAATAATAATAATAATAATAATAATAATAATAATAATAATAATAATAATAATAATAATAATAATAATAATAATAATAATAATAATAATAATAATAATAATAATAATAATAATAATAATAATAATAATAATAATAATAATAATAATAATAATAATAATAATAATAATAATAATAATAATAATAATAATAATAATAATAATAATAATAATAATAATAATAATAATAATAATAATAATAATAATAATAATAATAATAATAATAATAATAATAATAATAATAATAATAATAATAATAATAATAATAATAATAATAATAATAATAAAGTATATATAGAAGTATAGAATAGAAGTATATATATTAGGAAAAATTGAAAATAATAATCCCAACTATTGCCGGTCCGCTGAAAATAATCGATTATTTTTGTATAATCCCAACTATAGAGACTATCCGCCAATAATGGTCCATGACCATATATTAACTCTATAAAAAGTGAATTTTAAATAGAAATTAAACTTAAAAATTAAAACTTGAGATTATTTATAGGGATTACTTGTTATATCTCATCTCATCCACTTTAGAAACTACAAAAATTTATTCATAGGGACCATTATTGGCGGAAGGTCCCTAAAGTTGGGATTATTCTGTAATAATCAATAGTTGGGATAATTATGAGCGGACCGTCAATAGTTGAGAATATTACTATCAATTTTTCCTATATATTATACTAGCGTGGTAGCGTGCGTTGCGCGTTTTGCATGCCCAATACCTTAAACAAGACACTAATTTGTCAAAAAACATGTAAACCCCTAAGGGAACCAACAGTAATATCACACAGTCACACCACACAATCACACCATCAGTTTGGTCAAAAAACAAAACATGCATAAGGGCAGGAGGATAACATATGTTTGTTAATTAGAAGGAGAACAATCAAGAGTAAGTGTTTGTTAATCAGATGACATGTGTGCAGATGATCGAGGAGTAGGGAGATTGCAACATGCAGCAGAAAGGATTTCATATTTAAGGCATTTGTGGGGTAGATCCTCAACCCCACATAACGAGAGGACAAGCGGCCTTATCGTACTCCGCCTGTGTTTAAAGAACACCAAGATGGTTTGACTGCTGAGGTGAAAACTTTCCTGGATCTGCTGCAGCCCTGGTTCTCTCCTTGTCACCAAGTGCGCGTCAGTTCTGCCAAGGCAGACCTGTAGATTTCCCCGATGGCTACTGGCCTGGCGCAAAAATCCTTCACAATATACCTGCATGGAAGATCCAACATTATGCAGGTTGGAATGCAGAAATCATAAATACAAGGGTAGGAACAAACAAATACCTTTGAAGTGTTCCGTGGTAGATACAGAAAGAAAGGAGGGCAATACAGCTGCTTATATGCGCAATCTGGCAAGCTTGACTCAACATACACAGAAAATGAGTCAACAATGTACAAGAACATGCATAAAGTATTAACTTATAACCCATAAAACACTTGAAAATGAGTGTTATTAACAACATAAGAGGCAATATAATGGTGAGTTTGGAAAAGTTGGAAAGAGTAAATGATTTGTGTTGGCATGTAGTCCATACACTGGAAACATACCCGGAGGAGGATTGTCAACCATAAGCCTAGAGGGTGTTCCAATGTTGTTCAGAGAGAAACCATCTTGATCAAACGCAAAGACCTGGAAAGTGAAATTACCAGCATGCCTCAAGAGCAGTCGGGAGCCGACCGAGATATTGTTCTCCACATAGAAATTCACAAACCCTTCAGTGAAAACAAAGTCATCAACTTTGACCACCCACGTAGTAGGTCCATATAGTAGCCTAGCATGTGACCTGGAGGCTCAAACAAATGCCTATGCATGCATGAAGAGATTTTCTGAACAACAGAAGGCACAAAGTAAACACAATATATGGTTGTAATGTTAATAACAAACACATAAAAGAAATGAATGAAACAATGCGAGTTGTTTACAGCCATTTCAAAGTCGGGGACGGTGACAAGAAACCAAACAACAGCAAACTACATAACATCAGGCAAATGAATAGAACTGTTCAATGGACACCCTACATAGACAAGGACACCAAGAAGAACATGATGAAATGGACAAAAGGTAAAAGTAACTAAACAAAAGAGTGGGGGGAGGGGATGGGGTCACGAACGGAATGTGTTTATAAACAACCGCTTATTTGAGGCATTGATGCACCAGGAAGTGTGCCAGTTTGTACTCTAGTTCTTTCCGGTTCCCGAACACTCTGGGTAGCACTGTAACACCGCCCCCAAGTATTTGTACTTTATCAAATTATGTATTGAAACCCGAGAAATGAATAAACTCATTTTACGTGATTGTAAATTTTTATCATTTCTTTTACGTGAATAGTAAAATTCACGTGGGGGGCCACACTGGAAGTGGGGGGCCGTCCGATATTATCGGGACCACATATTATATTCATTGGGTCAAGATAATATGTGTATAATGGTGGGTATCCTTGTTGGACCATATAAAGCCCATTTATCGGTACCGGGAGTACTAACAGATAAAAGGCCATAACAAATTATGGGAACCACAGAATTAAAAGTTGGGAAATATATATTCATTCCGGGAGCCAATAATAGTTGGAAGAATGATATATATTTTATTTAATCCAATAAAATGAAATTTAATTAAAACAGTCCGGGAAATAGAACTTTCGGGACCAAGTGTACACTTGGGGACACAAGGGGATGACCACCCATCAAATGAGGAGGGAGAGCTGTATGAGAGACTTGAAATGGGAGCTGCATGATGAGGAGACCAATTAGATCACCTAAGGGTCCCTCCTCACATTCTTTTGCTCTATTAAGACAAAAGTGAGGGGTTTCCTCCACTCACCTCCAATCAGCTCGACCCCATACATAATCCAAGGAGTAGTAAACAATGAAAGTACTACATTTTCATCAGCCATTCACCGCACAAAGCAAGGGGAAGAAGAAGGGAGGAAAAAGAGGAGAGAAAAGAGGAGTTTAGGTGCGAAAACTTGTGGTTAATAAGGTAATGACTTCATTAATCCTATTTCTTCTCTTTAATCATATTTCACACTCTTAGGATAGTTCTACACATGTAAAAGTGTAGAATGGGGGTTGAATGGTTGGTTTATACCCAAAACGAACTTTGAGAGCAAAGTTGACGGGTTCGTCGGAAAATAACCTTTTAGGGGTTATTTGTGGTGATATGGGTTTTATGATGATATAACCTCGTTGTTAACTTGTATAAGGTACTTCAAGGACTTTCATGGAGTTGAAAGGGTCGCCGGAGTTGTCGCCGGAGTTGGTTGAAGTCGCCGGAGTTTCACTAGGGCCAAATCGGGGAGGCTAGAACTTCATAAGATTCATTAAGGTGAGAAGACGGCTATATGCTTTATAACTTTTGCGTGAGGCATGAGATTACCTAAATTAATCAAGAATATGTTTTATGAATTGATTAATGGTATTAAAGCATGTGTTATGTTATGATAAGAACTATAACATAGTTGGAAAGCATGAAATGTAGGTTTGATTAGTGAAATGATTATAAATTGATATGTATGATGATCCAAGGGCCCAAACAGGTATTTTTGGATCAAGGAATTCAAGGAGTACATACATGCAAAATTTCACGTTAATCGGACTCCGTTTGGGCGGTCAAACGGGCGTTGACCACCGAGTCAACTGCTATACCCGACCGGGTATTGGTAAATACTCGACCGGGTATTAACTGAAAATAGCCCTGGGAGGCTACTGCCTCCTATACTCGACCGAGTACAGGTAGGTACTCGACCGAGTATTGGGTTTTACACCCAATAGTCAGTTTTGAACGAATATAACGAAGGCCGTTCGGGTGGGACCCGCCCACGTTGTTTATTGAGGATTATTATATGACTATAGGACTAGGTATTGTCCATAGTTAAGTGAATGAAAGGTTAGCCATATCCAGGTTAGGGTTGGTAAGGAATAAGGTTGAGGTTGAGTATCCCCAGGACGGTAAATGATCCTAAAACTCAGTTGAGGTTGAGCATCCTCACGACGGTAAATGATCCTAAAACTCGGTTGAGGTTGAGTATGCTCAGGACGGTAAACGTTCCTAAAACTCGGTTGAGGTTGAGTATCCTCAGGACGGCAAACGATCCTAAAACTCGGTTGAGGTTGAGTATCCTCAGGACGGTAAATGATCCTAAAACTCGGTTGGGGTTGAGTATCCCCGGGACGGTAAACACTCCTGAAACTCGGTAGGATATTACGAAGGTAGAATGTAGCTTGTGAGCTAGGCATTCAGGAATGAAAGGGGAAAGGTTGGGTAAGTACCTTATCTCTAAAAGACTTTTTGTGAGAAAACGACCTACGGGTCAAGTATTTTACAAGTATATACAGTATGTATTATCTTGGGGATGGGGTAACAATGGTTACACCTATAAATATATGTATCATCCTATTTTTGAGTCTCGTGTCTGAAACATTAGTTATTCCTCATATAGCCTGCTTGTCACTAGTACTTTCTATGGAGTACTGACCCCTTCGGGGGCCCTCACATTTTTCAGGTTAAGGCTAGAGTCCTACTACCTGAACCTTTGCCTAGGGTGGACCTCAAATAAGGAAGACTTGGTTCGTGCTTCCATTCTTATTTGACTTATGAAAATGCTCATGGATATTTGAACAATGTTTTCTGTTAAACTATTAAAGGGCCTGCGTGCTCATGTGTGCCACGTGTGGCTAATCATCAAACATATTTTATTTCCGCATTTGTTTGAGTAATATATTGATGTTGATTGTATGGGTTTACTAATCGGTTTGGCAATAGAATCTATCGGACGCCTTGTATGATTTAATAAGAATGAACTACGTTGTTCTTATTGGGTTGTACGGCGGTTGTCTACGTGGCACGGATGCGGTCCGGGGCGTGACAAGCACTCTGAAGTGACCTGAACTTTCCAAGAACTGCATCCAATCCCGGCTTGTTGTGCAGTCAGCTTCATCGGCATCACCAACATCAACAGTAGCAACAACAATGCGCCTTCCATACGCTATATGAACAAAATATGTGAGGACGTCATTGCCGTCATCGTTTGGTGTTTTTTTCTATGGTGTAGTTGGTGAATAAATCCATCGGAACTGGCAGTACAAAGGAAAAAAATATTAGCCAAAGTGCTCAACAAACCTTTTGTTCAAACCATGCAAAACCGATGGGGGAAACAAATCGACCCGACGAGTACATACCTGGCTGTGGGCGGTAGGTGGCGCGCAGTGTAGAAAGGGGGGAGGCGACTGCAGATGAACTCTGCAGAGGAACAAATATTGTTGGGACTGTATGCAGAGGGGGTGTGCGATGAAAACCATGAAGTGGCCAGAGAAGAGGAAACGATTGGAGGGAAGAGGTGTCTCATTATGGCGGTTTACTGTGCGCATAGGAAACTGGAAAAATACGGCGCAATATGTTTTCTAAAATGATGCCTCGCTGTGAGTAATAATTTTAAAAGGGGTAAATCGGGGGGGGGGGGGGGGGGGGGGTAAAAATATGCAGCAAAACCACATGGCATCTGCGAGATGTTTTAAAAAAAAAAAACATATCTTGAAAATGTAGAATCAGAAAAGTTAAAAAAACCCAGCATTCTAAAAAAATTGTAATTTATAATACATTAATTAACAAAGCATAGCCACAATAGAAATATAGAACAAGTGAATATTGCAAAAATTCCAATATTGCCCATAAAAGAGACAAATGTAGTACACATCGGGACAACAATACACAAAAGGTAGAATGTTAACTAAAAGGGAAAATATGATAACAATCAGATACACAAAGTAAAAAGTTGAGCTACACCGCATTGTAAAAAAATACGATAACAGTCAAATGTATAACACTTAGGTATTCCTCCCCCCTCAGGGCTGGTTTGAGGGTTGCAGAGGCCCCAGACAAAAAAGAATAAGCATTGAGCTCAGTTAAATGTATTTTTAAGTACCATTCCAAAGGTCCATCAAACGATTTT
Organism: Cuscuta epithymum; assembly: GCA_945859915.1. Lineage (NCBI taxonomy): Eukaryota > Viridiplantae > Streptophyta > Magnoliopsida > Solanales > Convolvulaceae > Cuscuta > Cuscuta epithymum. Next base: position 921,159 of record CAMAPF010000959.1, on the reverse strand, counting down.
ATATCAAATATGCACATATATATTTATTACTCTATGTTTGCATATACAAGCATAATTTCTTGGTGTGCAAGGAACTTGCATTTGGAGGAAACAGATGATTACCATGTATAAGGTGCATGCATGACAGAGATAATATATGGCATTGCATCCCAATTTGAATAAGCCCTGAAAGAACAGCATGCAGCCATCTTGTACACACTGCACATGCATAAAAAGGAAACCAGTGTACGTGGGGAAAAGAAATTTGACACACAATAGCACGAACCTATTATGCAAAAACAATAACAGTGTATCTTTTAGCGTCACATTACATGCATCAAGCATGACAAACCCGGGGCTACAAAAAAAACATAATAGCATGGCGCGTTACATATCTGCCAGCAAGGTCAGTTAAACACATCACTAGGCACCTAAATATGTACGGTGAGACCCTACACATAAAAGCGCAAGGCCAGATAAAAACCGATGTCCCTATTTACAAAACAGCGCACAAAACCCAAGCAGTTTATCAACAGGACAAAAAAAACTACACACGGTCACACGCAGTTCCCTAAGTGGAGCTAAGTTTGCACTTTTTGGGGCGTAGTGACGTGCACTTTGTCGTGATGTGCACTCAAAATAATAATACAATACAACACTTATACGTAGTATAGCGTAGTAAGGTTCGTATCCATAGGGAAATGAATACTTCTCTTTTTATAACTAGTAATAAGAGAGTTTTTTAGATTTGTTGTTGAAGAACTTTTAAGAATATTTAACACAAAGATGAACGACTTATGTGGTTTAATTAATGAGAAGAAGACTTGGCTTTGCTTTTATCCACTTAATGAAATGTTCGTCGATCCCGGTTATATCTTTAACTATCTTCCTCTCGAATACTCAATCGAGGAGTATATCCAGTTCATCGAGGATAGTTATTAATAACGAGACACGTTCATTAATAAAACTTACTACCGAGTTAATATAGAACACGCGCCGTATATTAACCCGATAGTAGCAATAAAATCAAGATGAAAACGATTGAGATTGATAACCTCAACACAAGCGGTTTATTGGTTTAATCAACATAATTAATTCCCCTTGGTTTATTAACCATGAAACGCATGCATTAATAACCCAAGTTTACTACCGTGAAACGATTGAACGATTAACAAGCGTATTCGTCGATCGATTCTAGTAATACTTAATATATAAAACAAAACTAGTTGATCCTTTAAGTAATGTTCAAAATATTAATATGAAATATGAATAGGAATTAATTAATACTCAAGGAAGAATATTAAAGAAGATGAATCCTACTATAGTTAATATCAAGATGTTAACTAATTGTCATCTTAGTAACACTCCCCAATATTAACATAGAGGAAGAAATAACTATTACTATAACTAATGTCAAGATGTTAACTAATTGTCATCTTAGTAACACTCCCCAACATTGATATAGAAATAGTATTTAAAGGAAGAATTAATATTCAAGGAAGAAGATTAAAGAGAATAACTCACAACTTACAAATTCATTAAGCTTCAAAGTAGCAAAACCAAGATAGAAGAGTTTAGCTCCTCATTTGGAGACTAAACATGATAGAAAATATAAAGAAAACACTAATCTAAACTGAGCTAAAGAGTATATGTGAATTGGTGATTTTATTGTGAAGGAAATGGGTGTATTTATAGGCTTTTGGGAGCTGCACAGGGTCTGATACCCGATCGGGTATATAGGATACCCGATCGGGTATCTTAGGAAATTGCCCAGAAAGTCACTTTTCTAGGCATACCCGATTGGGTATGTCGGCATACCCGATCGGGTATGTGACAAATCTTCACGAAAATTTGCGCCCACAATCATTTGTTCACGGATTTGATTTGGACAATCGAATCAAGCGAATACCCGATCGGGTATAGTACATGAGTATTTTTTCCAAATCGAAATCTTTCTTGTCTCCTTGCACTTTCCTTGATCTTTTAAGGTCCAATCTTGATCCCTTGGATGATCTTTGACCTGTTTAGCTCAGAATAATCCTAATCTAAACAAATTACAAATAAAAATGAAAATAAAATATTACACCAAAAGTGTGTAATTTCCACAACTACAACTAATAAAAACTAGTTAAAAATACAAACATACAATCGGAAATTACACAAATATCACGTAGCTTAGCAATGACTTCATCCTCGCTATGGTCTTGCTGGGAAACCGTTTTGGATGAGCCAGCAGATTTAACTTGGGGAAGCATATCTAGAGCTTTGAACGTGAGTTTCCTTTTGGGCGTGGCTTCTTCACTTTGTCCTGACTGTGGGGATTCAGGATCAACAGGTGGTGCAGTTTTCACAGTCCCTTTGTCATGGGAAACACATACCACACTGTAGGGGTTCCCTCGAAGCCTTTCTTCGGTTGATTTAGTGCGCTTCAGTCCAGCAACAATGGTAATCTTCTGCAGCTTCGCATCAAGCGCTTCCAGGTCCATATCAATCTCAGGGTCCATACGTACATAACTACGAAGCTGCAATGTGTCATGGGTGAACAATGTAACATGGATGCTGTTGGAATTGTCAGTCACCAATGCATTCAGGATAAACCTGCACAAAGGCTAACACATCAATAAGTCTTAAAAAATGGTTGTTTCCGCATAGTGCAGGACATCACGATAAAAATTTGTGACGTGAGGCACACACCTCTTGACTGCCTCTCCTTGCTTTTGATCACAAAACATACAGTGGAAAGAAACCCCTTCTGGCGCATAAACCCGGCGGTTGCAGTAATCACAGCCAATATAAAATGCTTCAGCAGAAATGTCTGCCAAGTTCAGCTTGCCACACACCCACACGAGTGGGACCTGCAATCACAAACACAATTAACATAGGCCAGTTGGCAGATAAATGTTCACACATGATGGCAGCACAGACCTTATTGAGTTCAACTTATATGGACATCAGAGCTATATGTGGCTGTGAAAGGGGGTTAGCAATGTTGGCCAGAGCGTGGGCATATTGTTTTTCAAGCACCAGTTCTTTGATCTTTCCTTTGTTCTCCGTGATCCTGGAAACATGCAAAACTTATGTCATACATGGGTAGAGAGATGCTGAGATATATGAATCACCAACAAAAGCAATTAATCAGCTGCCACAATCCAGAAATCCACCATTTTTCAGTGACAAAACGCGTTCACTGCCAGGGTTGATTTCCATGCTCGAATCATAGCGAGTTACTAACGTCAGCCCTGGAGTCAAGAAAAACATGAGAGATGCGACATTACATGAAAATATTAGGTGGAAAGCTGAAGAAATATAACCTTGATAAATGTTCACGCTAGCCTTGCTCAAGAACATAATGGGGTATTCACCCATCTGTAGCAACCTGTCAATTTATACACCATGTTTGGTCACAAATTCTTCCCACATGGTCATAAGTACAATGGTCAACCTGTGAACAATAAATGCAACAAATCAGTACATGTGCCCCCTAGCGAAAAGTCATTTGAGAGAACAAACAAATAAAAACACACTCCTCATTAACCACAATCACATACCATGCTAGTTTCTGCACCTCCAGTTACAATGAATGTCCTAGGCAATTTAGCAACAACTGCGGCCAACAAACCTACAAAGAACATGGGCATGTTAGAGTAACAGAACAGTGTGCTATTTGGTGCTTGAAAAAATGTAAAGCATGCATTGAATTTTTCATCCGACAAGTGGCCGACAAATAGTTCGCAAAATGGCTTGGTGCCAGCCTCAGCCAGTTCTATATTATCAAATATGCTATTGCAGGTTCGTAACCTAGTTGTACTCCCTCCGTCCCCCTAAGTTTGGGACGGAGGGGTGTGGTGTGGTTTTTAAGAAAAAGTGGAATTGTGTGGTTGGTATTGAATTGATAAAGTGTAAATAAAGTAAGAATGAATTCTAACCACTCAAATGTTACCAAATATGGTATGGGACAAACTTAGTGGGACGGACGAAAAAGGTAAAACGGGACAAACTTAGGGGGACGGAGGGAGTATCATTTTGCTTTTGATATGAAATCATAGTTTTTCTGCATCATTTTTTGCTACAAACAAGTATTTGTTATGCTCAGCCAATTTTGGAGTCAAGTTCTTCCCACAATTTAACAGCTATGAATTCTATGAATTCTTTGTTGGTAAGAAGCCTTCCCGTGACTCAATCTGAAGGTAGTCCAATAACTATTTTGTAACCACACAGCCATGGTCACATTTGGAACCTTGTGAGCTAAATTGTTGGAAGCATAGTTGTCATGGCGCATGGGGTTATCAATGGCGCACATGCATAAATGGCGATGACATAAATATGGCATCACCACGTGACAAAAAAACTAAATAACGAATTATAGACACTATACTTGTATCGCCCAACCACCAAAACATGATATAAAAAGTTGAATAACAACATTCTAGCCAAAACATGTGCAGTTAAAATAGTTCCAAAGAATAATATTCCAAAAAAGTTGCATGTCTTTCAAAATATGTTAGCTTGTTTTTGTTCGATGATTATGCCACAATCATCATCAATTATCAAACCCCTCATCTTTTTGGTCTGAATCTGATAACAATGGAACATCGTCTTCATTCATTTCGTTCTCGAAAAGATCTTCAACCTCGTCCGTCTCCTCGATCTGCCTCCTCTATGTCCTCTGTCTCCTCTTGTAACACCGTCCCCAAATATATTTACTTTTATGTAAATAATGTATCGAACCTTATTAAAGTATTAATGAATTTACGAAGTTGTAAATTTTTATTATTTCTTTCGCGTGAATAGTAAATTGCACGTGGGACCCACACCGGGAGCGGGGCCGCCCGACTTTCCCGAGACCATATATTTTATTCATCTTGGCCTAGATAATAAATATATAGTGGTGGATATTTCATTTGGGCCATGGGAAGGCCCGGAGTTGACCGATTGGTCAAAAGAAGCCCAAATTACCGGTACTGGTAATTTAACCGATAACAGCCCGAACTGGATTTCGGAGACTTATAAATTAAAGTTGGGGAACGTATATTCATTATACATTTCATAATGAGTAAGAGCACATAATATATTTTATTTGACCCGATAAAATAAAATATATTTAAAACAGTCCGAAAAATACAACTTTCGGGACCGATTGTACACATCGGGACACAAAGGGATGACCTCCCACATGAGTGGGGGCCACCCCACGTTTTTATGTGCTAAACACATCAATTGAGAGCTGGGTTGACAAGAGGAAGTGAGGAGGAGATGCATTTGGCATCAAAAGTACAATGGGGAGGACCCATTCCCACATTATTTTGAGAGAAAAAGCCAAAGAGGCTATCTCCTCACTCACCCACCCCATATTTTCGGCCAAGGCACACCAAGAGAACAAGGAGACCTCTGCAAACTCATCTTCCATAGCCATAATTCGAGCTCAAGCCATAGGGTTCCAAGAAGGAAGATTAAAGAAGGAAAAGCTAGGAAAAAGTGTGAAAATTAAGGTAATGACCTTATTATAACTTCTCCTTTATTTTTCTTCTACCATATGAGGTATATATCATGTGAAGGACCCTTAATATGGTTCCACATGTTATAAGTATGGATTTATGGGTTGGAAAGTGGTTCTATGTCCAAGAACGGACTTAGAAGCCAAAACGACCGGTTCACCGGAAAATAACCTTTTTGAGGTTATTTGTATTAATATGGGTTTTATGATTATAAAACCTTGTTAGGCACTTGTAAAGGGTATTTCAAGTGATTTCACAAAGTTGGAAAAAATCACCGGAGTTGTCGCCGAAGTTGACCAAGTCGCCGGAGTTTCACCGGAGTTCAACCAAGAAGGGTAGAACTTCTTAACGCTAGTTCAAGGTGAGTGGACGGCTTAATATCTTATAACTTTTGGGTCAATTATGAGATTACCTAAATAAATGTTATATGTGTTCATAATGATGTTCAAAAGATATTTAAACATGTGATTAGCTAACATAGTTAAGTGCGTATGAAAAGAATAATTGTTTATGCATGAAATATGATATGAGAAATTATATAAAATGCATATTTGCTTTAAGAGTAAAAGAAGCACAAATGGATATTATTAACTTAATTATATGATGAATTAGTTAATAAGTGTAAGACTTGAGATAGCGGTCAACAACAACGTTGACCGATGGCTAATGGATTAATTAATATCGGTTGATATTAGTTAATTATACATTTATATGGTTGCATGGATTTGCATGGATTGTGATACATAAGCTTTATGTAGTGAATTAGTTATGAATGACTAAATATGATATAGACCCTATCTAGCGTGATATGTGGTAAGTCATAGGTCGGGTGGAGTACCCAAGGATCGGGCGGTTATCCTCAAAACTCGGTTATATAGGGTGGAGTACCCAAGGATCGGGCGGTTATCCTCAAAACTCGGTTATATAGGGTGGAGTACCCAAGGATCGGGCGGTTATCCTCAAAACTCGGTTATAGGGTGGAGTACCCAAGGATCGGGCGTGTATCCTCAAAACTCATAGATTACATTTAATGATCTAGGACCGGGCGGTGTCCTTATGATAATTTATTTGAACAAGGAGGAGTTCTATACACTCATAGGTATATGGGTGGGTTGGGATTTAAGTCAAGGATATTGACTACTATTATTTTCCCAAATAAACAATGACCTACGGGTCGGGTATTTCCAAGTGTATGTATACTAATATGTATTTCAAACTTGGGAAAAGGACTATACGTATATGTATCACCCTATGTTTGGGTCTTATACTTGAAACGATAGTTATTCTATATTTAGCCTGCTACTCGCTCGGTACTTGTACTGACCCCTTCGGGGGGCCCCACCATTTTCAGGTTGAGGCTAGGGCTTGCTACCTGCACCTTTCTACGGGTGACATCAAATCAAGGAAGACGTGGTTCGTGCTTCCTCATTTTATTTCAAATTACTAAACATTGCTCATGGATATTTTTATTTGTCATAAACTATTCTTTTGGGGCTTGCATGCCCATGTTATTGGCCGGTTGTGGCTTATGACTTACCGTTGAATATTTCCGCTATTCATTGGTTTAAATGTGATGTTGTTATGTATGTTTACTACTGAGTACGGATGGATTATTTTCTCGAACGCCTTGTGTAATCAAGTGAGGTTGACTCGCGGGTGACGTCACTCGATTATACGGCGGTTGTACACGCGCTTGGATTGCGGTCTGGGGCGTGACAATTAAGTGGTATCAGAGACATCTCAGTTCTAAACTATATAATCAACCTCTCACATGAGATTTTACGAAAGAGTTTTACCAAAAAACCATGAGCATTGGATTTTGACGTTTATGGGACTATTGGAGCTTAAGTTGCAAGGCCTCTAATTGTTAAGACGGTACCCTTAACAATTGGTATGGTAGTGACTTGGGCCAATACGTGTCTGTAACGTTCTTCCGTCAGTTGACATTTATAGGAGTCTAATGACTCATCCATATTTCTTTCAGAAATGGAGGGCAGGCGAATGAGGACCAGGAACAATCCGAGGGGGCAGACGCCGGTAGCATCCCAAAGGGGAAGCCGGGCTGCATCTCGGGGTTCAAGAGGAGGCCGTGGAGGCCGTGGAGGCCGTGGAGGTCATCAAGCTCAAACCGTGAGTGATGGCCATGTAAGCTCGGTGTATGAAACCAACACCGAGGACTACGACTCAACCTACGTCCCGGAGATGGAGCATGAGGAGACCCCGTATGATGGGGGTGACACTTACACCGATGATGATGATGATGAAGAGAGTGATGCCCGCTTCGCCCAAATGGGCGAATTACTAGAGTGGTATCAAAAGGAGAAACTGAGGAGAGACCTTAGGCGCCAAGCGAGGCGTGGCTCTCGTGGTGGTTCAGGTCAAGGAAGCCGGGGAGCTTCCGTGGCCACCCCAGCGGCGTCACAAGGCGGGCGTGAAGGAGGTTTTGTTGTGAGAATCTCCAAGTACCTCAAGGAGGCTAGGGCCTTGGGGTGTAGGTCCTTTGACGGCACCGGTGACATTACCGTTGCCGCCGATTGGATTAAGAAGGTGAAGGATGCATCAAGAGACATGCAAATCACACCGGACGTGAAGTTGACTGTCGCTTCACGGCTACTTGAGGGGATAGCTTCTACGTGGTGGGAGAGCGTGGAAGGGAAGTACCATGGGAAAATAACATGGGCGGATTTTGAGCTAGAATTCTATGCTCAATACTACTCCGAGTACGAGGTGAATGTGAAACGGAGAGAGTACACTAACCTCAAACAAAAAGATGGCGGCACAGTTAAGCAGCTTGTAACACCGTCCCCAAATATATTTACTTTTGTGTAAATAATGTATTGAACCTTATTAAAGGATTAATGAATTTACGAAGTTGTAAATTTTTTATTATTTTTTCGCGTGAATAGTAAATTGCACGTGGGACCCACACCGGGAGCGGGGGCCGCCCGACACTCCCGAGACCACATATTTTATTCATCTTGGTCAAGATAATATTTATATAGTGGTGGATATTTTATTTGGGTCGTGGAAAGGCGCAGGGTTGACCGATTGGGAAAAAGAGGCCCAATTACCGGTACCGACAATTTAACAGATAACAGCCCGAAAATGAATTTCGGAGGCTTATAAATTAAAGTTGGGGAATGTATATTCATTATACATGTCATAATGAGTAAGAGCACATAATATATTTTATTCGACCCGATAAAATAAAATATATTTAAAACAGTCCGAAAAATACAACTTTCGGGACCGATTGTACACATCGGGACTTAATGGGATGACCTCCCACAAGGGTGGGGGCCACCCCACGTTTTTGTGTGCTCAAAATAAACAAGGAGGTGGCTGAGTTGACAAAGGAAGGAGTGGAGGAGGTGCTTTTGGCATCTAAGGTACATGGAGGACCCCCCTCCCTCACTCATTTGTCAATTAAGACAAAAGTGAGACATCCCCTCTCCCTCCAACCATTGAGCTCGACCAAACCATCCAAGGGAGAGAGAAGGAGCTTCAAAATCACCTCCATTGCTGCAAATTTGAGCTCAAGCTTTAGTGCTCAAAGGAAGAAGATTAAAGAGGGAAAAAGTTGGGAAAAGTGTGAACAATTAAGGTAATGACCTTATATTAACTTTTCCTTTATTTTTCTTCCACCATATGAAGTATATATCATATGAAGAACCTTTAGTATGGTTCAATATGTTATAAGTATGGATTTATGGGGTGGAAGATGGTTCTAAGTCCAAGAACGGACTTAGAAGCCAAAACGACCAGTTCACCGGAAAATAACCTTTTTGAGGTTATTTGTATTAATATGGGTTTTATGATTATAAAACCTTGTTAGGCACTTGTAAAGGGTATTTCAAGTGATTTCACAAAGTTGGAAAAAGTCGCCGGAGTTGTCGCCGGAGTTGACCAAGTCGCCGGAGTTTCACCGGAGTTCAACCAAGAAGGGTAGAACTTCTTAACGCTAGTTCAAGGTGAGTGGACGGCTTAATATCTTATAACTTTTGGGTTAATTATGAGATTACCTAAATAAATGTTATATGTGTTCAAAATGATGTTTAAAAGATATTTAAACATGTGATTAGCCAACATTATCAAGTTGTATGAAAAGAATTAATTGATTATGCATGAAATATGATATGAGAAATTATATAAAATGCACATTAGCTTGAAGTGTAAAAGAAGCTCAAATGAGTATTATTGACTTAATTATATGATGATTAAGTTGATATGTACAAGGCTTGAATTGGCGGTCAACGACAACGTTGACCGATGGATGATGGATTAATTAATATCGGTTGATGTTAGTTAATTATACAATTATATAAATGCATGGTTTTGCATGGATTGTGATACATAAGATTTATGTATTGGATTAGTTATGAGTAACTAAGGATGATATAGACTCTATCTAGGTTGATAGGAGGTTGATCCTAGAAAAACTTGGTGGAGGACCCTAGTACTTAAAAAGTACTTAACACTCAAACTTGGTGGAGGACCCTAGGACTTAAAGTCCTTAACACTCAAACTTGGTGGAGGACCCTAGGACTTAAAGTCCTTAACACTCAAACTTGGTGGAGGACCCTAGGACTTAAAGTCCTTAACACTCAAACTCGGTGGAGGACCCTAGTACTTAAAAAGTACTTAACACTCAAAAACTTGGTGGAGGACCCTAGGACTTAAAGTCCTTAACACTCAAACTTGGTGGAGGACCCTAGTACTTAAAGTACTTAACACTCAAAACTCGGTGGAGGACCCTAGGACTTATGAGGCCTTAACACTCACAAACCGGTGGAGTATCCGAGGATGTTGATCCTAAAACTCATAAATTATGATATACAAATAGGGACAAGGAGGAGTCCTATACACTCATAGGTATATGGGTGGGTTGGGGTTTTTAGTCAAGAATATTGACTAATACTATTTTTCCCAAATAAAATGGTGATCTACGGATCGGATATTTTCCAAGTATATATATACTAATAAGTATTTCATAACTTGGGGGAAAGACTATCTATTTAAGTATCACCCTATGTTTGGGTCTTATACTTGAAACGCTAGTTATTCTATATTTAGCCTGCTACTCGCTCGGTACTTGTACTGACCCCTTCGGGGGGCCCCACCATTTTCAGGTTGAAGCTAGGGCTTGCTACTTGCACCTTCTCACGGGTGATATCAAATCAGGAAGACGTGGTTCGTGCTTCCTTATTTTCTTTCAAACTACCGAACACTTGCTCATGGATATTTGTTCTACTATAAACTATTTTTGGGGCTTGCATGCCCATGTTGTTGGCCGGTTGTGGCTTATGACTTACCGTTGAATATTTCCGCTATTCATTGGTTTAAATGTGATGTTGTTATGTATGTTTACTACTGAGTATGGATGGATTGTTTTCTCGAACGCCTTGTGTAATTAAGTGGGGTTGACTCGCGGGTGACGTCACTTAATTATACGGCGGTTGTACACGCGCTTGGATTGCGGTCTGGGGCGTGACAATTAAGTGGTATCAGAGCCATCTCAGTTCTAAACTATATAATCAACCTCTCACAAAAGATTTTACAAAAGAGTTTTTACCAAAAATCATGAGCATTGTATTTTGACGTTTATAGGACTATTGGTGCTTAAGTTGCAAGGCCTCTAATTGTTAAGACGGTACCCTTAACAATTGGTATGGTAGTGACTTGGGCCAATACGTGTCTGTAACGTTCTTCCGTCAATTGACATTTATAGGAGTCTAATGACTCATCCATATTTCTTTCAGAAATGGAGGGCAGGCGAATGGCAACCAGGAACAATCCGAGAGGGCGGGCGCCGGTAGCGTCCCAAAGGGGAAGCCGGGCTGCATCTCGGGGTTCAAGAGGAGGCCGTGGAGGCCGTGGAAGCCGTGGAGGTCATCAAGCTCAAACTGTGAGTGATGGCCATGTAAGCTCGGTGTATGAAACCAACACCGAAGACTACGACTCTACATATGTTCCGGAAACGGAGCACGAGGAGACCCCATATGATGGGGGTGACACGTACACGGACGATGATGATGAAGAGAGTGATGCCAAGTTCGCTCAAATGGGCGAATTGCTTGAGTGGTATCAAAAAGAAAAACTGAGGAGAGACCTTAGGCGCCAAGCGAGGCGTGGCTCTCGTGGAGGTTCGGGTCAAGGAAGCCGGGGAGCTTCCGTGGCCACCCCAGCGGCGTCACAAGGTGGGCGTGAAGGAGGTTTTGTTGTGAGAATCTCCAAGTACCTCAAGGAGGCTAGGGCCTTGGGGTGTAGGTCCTTTGACGGCACCGGGGACATTACCGTTGCCGCCGATTGGATTAAGAAGGTGAAGGATGCATCAAGGGACATGCAAATCACACCGGACGTGAAGTTGACTGTCGCTTCACGGCTACTTGAAGGGATAGCTTCTACGTGGTGGGAGAGCGTGGAAGGGAAGTACCATGGGGAAATAACATGGGCGGACTTTGAGCTGGAGTTCTATGCTCAATACTACTCCGAGTACGAGGTGAATGTGAAACGGAGAGAGTACACTAACCTCAAACAGAAAGATGGCGGCACAGTTAAACAACTGGAACAAGAGTTTAGAACCTTGGCTAGGTTCTTGCCGGAGTACGCGGTTGATGAGAACCGCATGACGGAGCACTTTTGGGATGCCCTACTCTTGGACATCCGTGACCGAGCTACGTACTCGCGCCACATGACCTTCAGCGAGGTGGTGGAACAGGGCCTTCTCGGGGAGGCCCAATGGAATGAGAGGAAAGAGAGAGACGCCGAAGAGGCGAAAAAGAGGAAATGGCAAAGTTCGGGGCCGCCCGAGCAAGCACGGAAGGATAAACACGGCGGGGGTGGCGGTTCGTTCAAGACTCCGGCACCACCGGCAAAGAAGAACAGGGATGCTCGGTGGCATGCATCCTCCTCCCAAAAGACGGGGCCTCCAAAGTGTGCAAATTGTTCGAAAAATCACTTTGGGAAGTGCAATGCACCCCCGAGGTGTTATCAATGTGGGAACACGGGCCACATGAAGGCCAATTGCCCACAACTGGGGGGCGGAGGAGCTCCGGGATCCGGAGGAGGAACCATGACGGGGAGGAACCGTGCGGGCCCATCAAACGGCGGTACGGGAAGAGGCGGCGCGTCCACAGGTCATGCCGCGTCCGTAAATCAAGGCGGGACCCAAGCACGAGTGTACGCAATGACCGAGGCGGATGCGCGAGCAAACCCGGACTCCGTTGCAGGTAATACGCTTATTTTCCTGTATTTCTAGGCTTATTTGGGTCATACGAGTCATTGGGTTTGGGTGCGGGCCACCCCGGGGTCAAACCCCGCGAATTCGGGGCGAAACGGGCTAAAAACAACTACGCGCGATCGCGCGTACCTACAGACGCACGACCGTGCGTGCGAGGCAGCAGCTTCTGGCCGTTTTCCGCGCAGACGCACGCCGTGCGTGCAGGTAAGGCACGCCGTGCGTGGGACGCACGATCGTGCGTGACCAGCTACGCACGATCGTGCGTAGCCGGCAGTGGCGGATTCCGGATTTTTCACGCACGCACGACCGTGCGTGCCACCCAGGCACGCCGTGCGTGGACCCCCAGCACCCGAAACTTGATTTTTTCGCCCCGTTCTTCTACGTTTGGACCCCCGTTTGATTCCAAACATTAGTATGAGCCTAATAACCTCCTAAAGATGTGTTAAAACATTAGAAAATGTATCTTACATGTGTATAAATGTAGGAACATTAAAGATCAATGGTAGGTGTGCGAGGATCCTCATCGATACCCGGGGCACAACGCTCATTTGTGAGTGAGGCGTTTGCCGAGGGCCTTGACGTGCCATTGACACCTATGACTCAAACATTGTTAGTCTCCACACCGTTGGGAGACGACGTGGAGAGAAATCATTACTATCCGTCGTGTGAGGTAGAAGTGACGGGTCAACCTTTGACTTGTGATTTCGTACCTCTAAGCATGTTGGAGTTCGATGCAATCCTAGGAATGGATTGGCTTGAGAAGCACCATGCTCGAGTAGATTGCTACACCAAGGTGTTGGAGCTTGAGGATGGTCAAGGGAATATGCTACGTTTTGAAGGAGATCGGGGGAAGTCTAATGCTTGTATCATATCCGTGATGAGAGCACGAAAGATGATGAGGAAGGGATGCCACGCATACCTTGCCTACGTGGTGGACGATACCAAGAAGGAAGTCGACATCAAAGATGTACGGGTCGTATGCAAATACCCGGATGTCTTTCCCAAGGACCTACCGGGGCTTCCACCCGATAGAGAGATCGAATTTGTAATTGAAGTGGAGCCGGGAACCAAACCCATTTCGATTCCTCCTTATCGAATGGCACCGGCCGAACTTCAAGAGTTGAAGGTCCAACTACAAGAACTATTGGACAACGGGTTCATCAGACCCAGTCATTCACCGTGGGGAGCACCTGTACTCTTCGTGAAGAAGAAAGATGGTACACTAAGAATGTGTATCGACTACCGACAATTGAACAAGGTCACCATCAAGAACAGGTATCCCTTACCGAGGATTGATGACTTGTTCGATCAACTTCGAGGGGCAAAAGTGTTCTCGAAGATTGACTTGAGGTCGGGGTATCATCAGTTGAAGATCAAGGAGAGCGACATACCTAAGAGTGCATTTCGCACTAGATATGGTCATTACGAGTTCCTTGTGATGTCGTTTGGTTTAACTAACGCACTGGCGGCATTCATGGACTTGATGAATCGTGTGTTTAGTGAATACTTAGATCAATTTGTGATAGTATTCATTGATGACATCTTGATATACTCCAAGAGCGAGGAAGAGCACGAACATCATTTGGGGCTTATACTTGACCGGCTAAGGGAAAAGCAACTCTTTGCCAAGTTCTCTAAATGCGAATTTTGGCTCAAGGAGATTGGTTTTCTCGGTCACATCATATCCGGTTCGGGCGTAGCTGTGGATAACGCCAAGATAAAAGCTATCATGGATTGGGAGAGACCCAAGAATGTGAAAGAGATACGTAGTTTCCTTGGCTTAGCGGGATACTATCGCAAATTTGTTGAAAAATTCTCCGTATTGGCATCTCCATTAACGAAGCTCACCAAGAAAGGGGCCAAGTTCATATGGGACGACAAGTGTGAGAAAGGGTTCCTTGAACTGAAGAAACGACTTACCGAAGCACCCGTCCTTGCCCTACCCATACAAGGGATAGGGTATGATATATACAGCGATGCCAGCATCCAAGGGCTTGGATGCGTACTGATGCAAAACGGTAAGGTGATTGCCTATGCTTCTAGGCAATTGAGGAAGCACGAGGTGAACTACCCTACCCATGATCTAGAGTTGGGGGCGGTAGTGTTTGCATTGAAGATTTGGAGGCATTATCTCTACGGGGAGACGTGTCACATTTATACTGATCATAAGAGCTTGAAGTATGTATTCACTCAGAAAGAGTTGAATATGAGGCAGAGGAGATGGATGGAGTTGATCAAGGACTATGACTTGATCATCGACTATCATCCCGGAAAGGCCAATGTAGTGGCCGACGCACTGAGCAGAAAGAGTGCGTCGGGGACGCTACTCACATGTCTACAGGCATTGAGGGCACACGTGGGGGTATCCACGAGCGGGGCGCTCATTGCTAGGTTTGAGGTCAGACCTACATTGCTGGGTGAGATCAGTAGATGCCAGGCCATTGACGAGGAGTGTCAGAAGATTCGTGAACGAATCATTGAGGGGCCTGTTGAGAACTTTCGAGTACGCGATGACGGTCTATTATTGTTTAAGGATCGTGTGTGCATACCCAAGAATGAAGACCTCCAGAAGTCTATACTTGAGGAGGCTCATTCTTCAGCTTATGCTATGCATCCAGGAGGTACAAAAATGTACCGAGATTTGAAGGAAGGCTACTGGTGGTCAGGTATGAAGAGAGACATCGCAGAGTATGTGAGTCGATGCCTTACTTGCCAACAAGTTAAGGCAGAGCATCAGCACCCGGCAGGGCTTTTGCAACCACTTACTATCCCAGAGTGGAAGTGGGAACACGTGACGATGGACTTCGTGGTGGGGCTACCACGAACAGTGAACAACTACGATGCAGTATGGGTAGTGGTCGATAGGCTCACCAAGAGTGCACACTTTCTGCCTATCAACATTACTTATCCTCTTGAAAGATTGGCCAAGCTATACACGGAGGAGATTGTGAGATTACATGGAGTCCCAGTATCCATTGTCTCGGATAGGGATCCACGATTCACATCCCGGTTTTGGCCAAAGTTTCAAGCATCTTTGGGGACCAAACTGAAGTTTAGCACAGCTTTTCACCCACAAACGGATGGACAGTCCGAGCGGGTGATACAGATTTTGGAAGACATGCTTAGGGCATGTGCTTTGGAGTTCCAAGGAAGTTGGGACAAACATTTAGCCCTAGTGGAGTTTGCCTATAACAACAGTTATCAGGCAAGTATCGGCATGCCTCCATATGAGGCATTGTATGGGAGGAAGTGCAGAACACCGTTGTGTTGGGACGAGGTTGGCGAGGCCAAACTCGAAGGGATAGAGCTGGTTGAGATCACCAAGGCCAAGGTGAGGATCATTCGGGATAGACTGAAGGCCGCTCAGGACCGACAGAAGAGTTATGCTGATAAACGGCGGAGACCGTTGGAGTTCGAAGTCGGTGATGAGGTCTTCCTAAGGATTTCTCCTTGGAAGGGCATCATCCGATTCGTATCGAGGGGGAAACTTAACCCCCGATACATAGGTCCGTTTGAGATCCTTGAAAGGATCGGAGCCGTGGCTTACCGACTCAAGTTGACGCCTGAACTTGAGAAGATACATGACGTGTTTCATGTATCAATGCTCAAGAAGTACATACGAGACCCGTCTCATATTCTTGAGAAACCACCGGTAGAGATCCGTGAGGACTTGCAATATGCGGTGGAACCAGTGAAGATTGTTGGTCAACAAGTGAAGAAGCTTAGGAATAAAGAGATTCCTATGGTAAAGGTTCTTTGGAGGAGTGATCGAGTCGAAGAAGAAACTTGGGAGACCGAGATCTCAATGAGGGAGCAATACCCATTTCTTTTCGATTAGATACTTGGATTTCGGGGACGAAATCCCAAATAAGGGGGGGGTGAACTTGTAACACCGTCCCCAAATATATTTACTTTTGTGTAAATAATGTATTGAACCTTATTAAAGGATTAATGAATTTACGAAGTTGTAAATTTTTTATTATTTTTTCGCGTGAATAGTAAATTGCACGTGGGACCCACACCGGGAGCGGGGGCCGCCCGACACTCCCGAGACCACATATTTTATTCATCTTGGTCAAGATAATATTTATATAGTGGTGGATATTTTATTTGGGTCGTGGAAAGGCGCAGGGTTGACCGATTGGGAAAAAGAGGCCCAATTACCGGTACCGACAATTTAACAGATAACAGCCCGAAAATGAATTTCGGAGGCTTATAAATTAAAGTTGGGGAATGTATATTCATTATACATGTCATAATGAGTAAGAGCACATAATATATTTTATTCGACCCGATAAAATAAAATATATTTAAAACAGTCCGAAAAATACAACTTTCGGGACCGATTGTACACATCGGGACTTAATGGGATGACCTCCCACAAGGGTGGGGGCCACCCCACGTTTTTGTGTGCTCAAAATAAACAAGGAGGTGGCTGAGTTGACAAAGGAAGGAGTGGAGGAGGTGCTTTTGGCATCTAAGGTACATGGAGGACCCCCCTCCCTCACTCATTTGTCAATTAAGACAAAAGTGAGACATCCCCTCTCCCTCCAACCATTGAGCTCGACCAAACCATCCAAGGGAGAGAGAAGGAGCTTCAAAATCACCTCCATTGCTGCAAATTTGAGCTCAAGCTTTAGTGCTCAAAGGAAGAAGATTAAAGAGGGAAAAAGTTGGGAAAAGTGTGAACAATTAAGGTAATGACCTTATATTAACTTTTCCTTTATTTTTCTTCCACCATATGAAGTATATATCATATGAAGAACCTTTAGTATGGTTCAATATGTTATAAGTATGGATTTATGGGGTGGAAGATGGTTCTAAGTCCAAGAACGGACTTAGAAGCCAAAACGACCGGTTCACCGGAAAATAACCTTTTTGAGGTTATTTGTATTAATATGGGTTTTATGATTATAAAACCTTGTTAGGCACTTGTAAAGGGTATTTCAAGTGATTTCACAAAGTTGGAAAAAGTCGCCGGAGTTGTCGCCGGAGTTGACCAAGTCGCCGGAGTTTCACCGGAGTTCAACCAAGAAGGGTAGAACTTCTTAACGCTAGTTCAAGGTGAGTGGACGGCTTAATATCTTATAACTTTTGGGTTAATTATGAGATTACCTAAATAAATGTTATATGTGTTCAAAATGATGTTTAAAAGATATTTAAACATGTGATTAGCCAACATTATCAAGTTGTATGAAAAGAATTAATTGATTATGCATGAAATATGATATGAGAAATTATATAAAATGCACATTAGCTTGAAGTGTAAAAGAAGCTCAAATGAGTATTATTGACTTAATTATATGATGATTAAGTTGATATGTACAAGGCTTGAATTGGCGGTCAACGACAACGTTGACCGATGGATGATGGATTAATTAATATCGGTTGATGTTAGTTAATTATACAATTATATAAATGCATGGTTTTGCATGGATTGTGATACATAAGATTTATGTATTGGATTAGTTATGAGTAACTAAGGATGATATAGACTCTATCTAGGTTGATAGGAGGTTGATCCTAGAAAAACTTGGTGGAGGACCCTAGTACTTAAAAAGTACTTAACACTCAAACTTGGTGGAGGACCCTAGGACTTAAAGTCCTTAACACTCAAACTTGGTGGAGGACCCTAGGACTTAAAGTCCTTAACACTCAAACTTGGTGGAGGACCCTAGGACTTAAAGTCCTTAACACTCAAACTCGGTGGAGGACCCTAGTACTTAAAAAGTACTTAACACTCAAAAACTTGGTGGAGGACCCTAGGACTTAAAGTCCTTAACACTCAAACTTGGTGGAGGACCCTAGTACTTAAAGTACTTAACACTCAAAACTCGGTGGAGGACCCTAGGACTTATGAGGCCTTAACACTCACAAACCGGTGGAGTATCCGAGGATGTTGATCCTAAAACTCATAAATTATGATATACAAATAGGGACAAGGAGGAGTCCTATACACTCATAGGTATATGGGTGGGTTGGGGTTTTTAGTCAAGAATATTGACTAATACTATTTTTCCCAAATAAAATGGTGATCTACGGATCGGATATTTTCCAAGTATATATATACTAATAAGTATTTCATAACTTGGGGGAAAGACTATCTATTTAAGTATCACCCTATGTTTGGGTCTTATACTTGAAACGCTAGTTATTCTATATTTAGCCTGCTACTCGCTCGGTACTTGTACTGACCCCTTCGGGGGGCCCCACCATTTTCAGGTTGAAGCTAGGGCTTGCTACTTGCACCTTCTCACGGGTGATATCAAATCAGGAAGACGTGGTTCGTGCTTCCTTATTTTCTTTCAAACTACCGAACACTTGCTCATGGATATTTGTTCTACTATAAACTATTTTTGGGGCTTGCATGCCCATGTTGTTGGCCGGTTGTGGCTTATGACTTACCGTTGAATATTTCCGCTATTCATTGGTTTAAATGTGATGTTGTTATGTATGTTTACTACTGAGTATGGATGGATTGTTTTCTCGAACGCCTTGTGTAATTAAGTGGGGTTGACTCGCGGGTGACGTCACTTAATTATACGGCGATTGTACACGCGCTTGGATTGCGGTCTGGGGCGTGACACAGCTGGAACAAGAGTTTAGAACCTTGGCTAGGTTCTTGCCAGAGTACGCGGTTGATGAGAACCGTATGACGGAGCACTTTTGGGACGCCCTACTCTTGGACATCCGTGATCGGGCTACGTACTCGCGCCACATGACCTTTAGCGAGGTGGTGGAGCAGGGCCTTCTTGGGGAGGCCCAATGGAACGAGAGGAAAGCAAGGGACGCCGAAGAGGCGAAGAAGAGGAAGTGGAATAATTCGGGGCCACCCGATCATTCTCGAAGGAACAACCACGGGGGTGGTGGTGGTGGTGGCGGTGGTTCATTCAAGACGCCGGCTCCACCGGCAAAGAAGAATAGGGATGCGAGGTGGCACGGACCTAGGCCACAGAACTCGGGGCCACCTAGATGTCCCAATTGCTCAAAACAACACTTCGGGAAGTGCAATGAACCACCGAGGTGTTTTAAGTGCGGGAATGCGGGTCATATGAAGGCCAATTGCCCTCAATTGATGCAAGAGAGTGCCTCGGGAGCCGGGGGAGGGACCATGACGGGAAGGAACCGTGCGGGACCATCAAACGGCGACACGGGAAGAGGCGGCGCATCCACAAGCCATGCCGCATCCGTCAACCAAGGTGGGACCCAAGCCCGAGTGTACGCGATGACCGAGGCGGATGCGAGAGCAAACCCGGACTCCGTTGCAGGTAATACACGTATTCCCATGTATTTCTAGGCTTACTTTGATCATATACGTTGTTGGGATTGAGTGCGGGCCACCCCGGGGTCGAACCGGGTGAGTTAGGCCGAATCGGACTAGAAACAGCCACTGCTGGCCAGGCACGGCCGCAGGCACGCCGTGCCTGGCGTCGTGCCTGGAGGGCAGTGGCACCCGAAGAGAAAGAAAAAAAAAAAAAATTTGAGGCCAGGCACGGCCACAGGCACGCCGTGCCTGGCGTCGTGCCTGGAAGGCAGTGGCGTCCGAAGAATTTTTGGCCAGGCACGGCCGCAGGCACGCCGTGCCTGGCATCGTGCCTGGCCGGCAGTGGCCAGCAGGGAGAGTTTGTTGCACGCACGGCCGTGCGTGCCACCCAGGCACGCCGTGCGTGGACCCCCAACACCCGAAATTGATTTTTTTTCGCCCCGTTCTTCTACGTTTGGACTCCCGTTTGATTCCAAACATTAGTATGAGCCTAATAACCTCCTAAAGATGTGTAAAAACATTAGAAAATGTATCTTACATGGTGTATAAATGTAGGAACATTAAAGATCAATGGTAGGTGTGCGAGGATCCTCATCGATACCGGGGCACAACGCTCATTTGTGAGTGAGGCATTCGCCGAGGGCTTTGACGTGCCATTGACACCTATGACTCAAACGTTGCTAGTCTCCACACCGTTAGGAGACGACGTGGAGAGAAATCATTACTATCCGTCGTGTGAGGTAGAAGTGACGGGTCAACCTTTGACTTGTGATTTCGTACCTCTAAGCATGTTGGAGTTTGATGCAATCCTAATGATGGATAGTCTACCCGGGGGGTATCTTATCCGAGGGGTTATTGCGGGAATAACTAGAGAGAAGTCAGAGTAAATAGGAGGAGAGAGAGTTGATTTTATTAAATGAACTCGAGATGTGGAGTTGAGATGCAGATGATGATTTACAAGGAGAAATGGACTGCTATTTATAGCAGCAATAAGTGCGATGAGGGGACACGTGTCAGTAATCCAACGGCCGAAGGGTCACATCAGCTGGTTGGCACCGGCAGTGGTACGTTCACCGCATTGAACGCGGTTGGCGGATGTGACGTGGCATTAAATGCGGTGGTTGGCTGTCTCCAAAAGGAATCTTCGATGATTGAGCTAGTTCAGCCGAAGGCTCCTTGTGTAGCCGAGGGCTCCTTGCGTAGCCGAGGGCTTCATGTATGGCCGTAGGCTCAATGTGTAGTCGAAGGCTTGGATCAGCCGAGGGCTTCCCCTGGTGCCGAGGGCATGAGAATGCCGAAGGCTCACGTCTTTGCCCGTTTTCTTCCAGCAGCTCCTTATGCCAGAGAAGGCTATCCTGTGAGTTTTGGAGCCTTCGGCCAAGGAGGCCGAAGGCACCCAGTGTGTATTCTGGGCTACTTTGAGGCTTGGGCCGTTGTATTCTGGGCCTGAGTTGTTCTCTGGGCTCAATGGACTTGTGTAGGAGAAGTAGGAGTCTATGGGCCGGGGGTTCCTGGGCCATATACTCCATCAGGAGTCCCTCACTCCTTTTGCTGAAAGGTACTTGAGGGAAAATGAGTAGATGTGTTGCTTCTTCTGGAGGCTTCATCATTTCGCTGGGTGCTTTCGCTGGAGAACTTGTCTTCTGCTGATTGCCGAAGGCTTCCCTCAGTCCCTCACATGTCGAGGGTTTTCTGAGGGAAGGTATTCGGAACCTTCGCATGTTTACCGGGGGCTTCCCTCAGTCCCTCACATGTCGAGGGCTTTCTGAGGGCAGTATAACACCTGTATGACTGCAGAAGGCTTTCCTCAGTCCCTCACTTGTCGAGGGTTTTCTGGGGAAAGCATAGATGTATTGCCTGCATGTGTTGTGATGAGGGCTGCTTCATTTTCGCAAGTGACTTGGGAAAAATTTTGATACTCTACCTCTGCCGAAGGGGGTGTTGAAGTATGTACCCGAGGGGTGTATCCCAGTCCCCCACTCCTTTAGGCCGAAGGCGAGTTCGGGCTGAAGGAGTTATGATGAGTTGATGAGCCACCGAGGGGTGGTAACATTGATAAGCCGAAGGCTTATGCTGCTACGGGCTCGAGGGCGTTTTGGTGGACTTCGCCGCCCGAAGGCTGCGGTGAGTGATAACCGGAGGCTTATATTGCAGTTTGCCTGAGGGTGCTTGGTGATATGTGTTCACCGAAGGCTTCATTAGTAATAGCCGGAGGCTATCGTCAGAGGTCGCCTCAAGAGGTTCTAAAATAGAGCCGTTGTGACATAGCCGTTGGAGGTGGGAGCCACGTGGCGTGTTCTCGTTGGCCGACGGGGGGGCGGGTGCCATCCATTGGCTGAACCGGCGACCCGTAATGATGGCCTTTTTAAATCGAGGCCCAGTTCTCGAGGCTGAAAGCCTATATATACCCCAACTCCGAACTCATTTGGTTTGTGCGTTTTGTTGTGAAGCGAAGCTCTGCCGAATTTTCTAGAGAGAGAAACTCCAAACTTCGATCAAACCTTAAGCTTTGAGGTTAGTTCTTCACCTGTTCTTTTCCTCGCAGCATAGTTTGCTATTGTGTCCTTAGATCTAGTGTTTAGGGAGACTTTAGGACCCTCGGTTAGGAACCCTCCCCTTATTCACAACTATGTCCTCCGCGAGCGATTCCCAAAATATCTCGGAGGAGGCTCCGGCACAATCCGAGAGCTATTCGGATGTGGAGCCGTCGAGCGGGCAAGCCTCCTCCAACAATGACTCGGAAGTGGCGAGGGAGGTGCAGAGCAACCTTCGTACTGAGGCCGAAGCTGAAGACTTCGAGCAGGTGGCGGAGGATGAGGAGATGGCCCTCGCTCTCCAGGTAGCAGAAGAAGAAGAGGAGAAGGAACGCCTTCGGGTGACGGTTGCTGTTCTACCCTCGCGCGGTGCTGGCGAGGCAAGCACCTCCCGACCATTGGACCCTGATCCGCTGAGCGTGGCCCCGGGAAAAAGGAAGAAGAAGTTGAAGGTTGCTCCCAAGAAAAAGCAAGCGGCCATCGACGTTGGTCGCCCCGTCGGGATCCCCGAGGGGCACTCGTATTTGGACACTACTGCCCTTGAGGTGAAAACCACGGCCTCGGGTGCTGATTATCAGGCTCTCCAAGTCCTCGTGGGGCCCTCGGCGCAGGTCGTGGAGCCGGGGACTGAAGATCTGCTCTCTCACCCCCCGGAGGGGTGTTTCTCTGTTCACATGCTGTCGGTGGAGTTGGGTCTTAGGTTCCCACTCCACCCTTTCGTCTTGGAGTACCTGAGGTTTGTGAAGCTAGCCCCCTGCCAGCTAACTCCCAACAGCCACTATTACTTGGCGGGGTTCTTATCTCTCTGCCAGAGCCGGAAGGTGGAGGCTACGTTAGATCAATTTTTCCTCTCCTTTAATCTGTGCCGCGGTGGACATTCCCACGCCGGGGGATATGCCAATTTGCAACAGGTGCCGGCTTGGAAGCTATTCTCCGAGACCCCCTCATCGCACAAGGAGTGGAAGGAAAAATTTTGTTATATCCGGATGGCTGATAACCCATTCCCGGGGGCCCTGCGCAATCACTTCCGTAGGCATCCGAAGGTGGGCAGCGCGGCACTGCAGAAGGCTGGTAAGAAACTCACCGAGAAGCCCGAGGGCTCTGATAAGGTGATCGCTATCAAGGCGGCGACGCTTCCAGAGGATCTTTACCTGCTGGGCTTTAGGCGGTATCGCCTCCCGGGGGATGAAGATGAGAAATATCCTGAGATCGACCGGGGGTATCAAAACGCCGGAGGTTGTAGCCGAGGGCTCCTATTTTTTTTTTTTTTTACTTAGAATATTTCCCCTTGATTAGCTCTGATTCTAACCCTTCCTTGTCTTTTGCAGGTGATATTATGGACGTACAAGCCTTCGCTCGATGGGGGTGAATTCTTCACCCAGCGCCTGATTTATAGGAAGCTGGCCGGCCACTTCGGTATTGATCCTAGCAAGTTCGACCCTTCGGCCTACGGTCTTCCCCCCCGGCAACCTGATGTTCGAATCCCCCTCCCGGAGGGTGAAGAGAGGCGCCAGCTCGCAGATTCCGAGCTGATGAGGGAATGTGGTCTTGAAGATGAAGATGAAGTTGAGGATGACGCTACCTCAAAGATGAAGGAGCATGCAGCTGAGGGGGCCCAGACTTAGCTATCTGCGTGTGCATAAACCTTGTAATAGTTTGTAGGCCTCGGCTTCGGCCACGCTTTTGTAATGAAACACATTCCTGTACTCTAATTATTTTTCTTGTTGAATGAATCATTGCCTCCGGGTTTTTCGTACGAACGAAGGCCTTCGTTTATTTTGAACTTGAATGTATGCCTTTGTTTCTTTTCGTGTTTGTGTATGAATGTCTTTTTCTTCCTTCCTTCCATATGAATGTCTGCTTTCCCGGAGGCCCCTAGTTTGTGGACTTAGTAAATTTTTCTAAGTGTCACTCATTGATAGCCCCCGGTTGTAGAGTAGAATCGCGGGGGGGTCGTTGTTGTGGACTTAGAAATTTTTCTAAGCAAAACTTTTGTCATGAGCCCTCTGCGGTAGCGTAGGACCATTGGGGGGCTTGAAGCTGTGGACCTAGAAAATTTTCTAAGTAAGATCCCAGAATATGTCCTCGGTGACTAGGCCCTCGGTAGTGACGAGCCTCCGATTGTAGTGTAGCTTCAGGTTGTCGCCCAGTAGCTTAGGTGGGCCATCGGCTGTAAGCCTGTGGATGTAGATGGCATTCCGGTTCGACCCGAAGGGTCCCCAATTGTGGACTTAGTCATTTTTCCACGAATTTTCAATAGGAGCTGTAGTGATCCTTCGATCGAGGGGATTGTTTGAGCCCCCTGTTCATGTAGTTGTCGAGGGTTTCAAGGTTATGGACTCACGTATAGGCCTTGGTTCGTAGCATAGAATCAGGACCCCTCGGACATTCGTAGTAGTGAGGCCGAGGGAAAAATGAATTAGACTTAGGAATTCCACTAGGTGAAATTGCATCCTATGCCCTTGATTGGCAATGTAGCCCCCCCGAAGGGTTCCTCAAATGAGTCTGGTGATACTCTGCCTTCGGCATGAATCCTCCGGTTTGTGTAGACATTGGTTTAGCCTGCTTTAGAACTTTGTGTAGCCTTCGGCATATTACATGGTTCACTTTGATCCTTCCGAAATCTTCTTGGGGGAAATCTTGTACTCCAATGTTTCATGCAATGAAGCCTTCGGCTATGTAGCCAGATGACTTATTGTTTCGAGACTTTATTGTGCCTTCGTAGGAGCCTTCGGGAAAGTATATCCGAAGTGTTGAGCCTCCGGGGAGAATAGTATCCGGGGAGTTCCTTCCCCCCTGCACATCTTTTTTTTTTTTTTTTTTTTTTTTTTTTTTTTTTAGATGATGTAGGAGAGGCATCTAGAAACTTGGTTTCTAGGAAAGGCTTGGCCTATATGGGAGGCAACGGAATAAACCGTTGGCTCCCCCTTCGGGAATGACCTTCCAATATCCCGAAGGGTTTGAGGGTCGTTTCCTCGGCCCGAGACATCGTCTGTTGCCTGCTTCCCCTTGGGAGATAGCACGGAAAGCGCCTCGGTTTTGAAAGTCGTCCCCTCAGCCCGAGACATGGTCTGTTGCCTGCTTCCCCTTGGGGGATAGCGCGGGGAGCGTTTCGTTTGTGGAAGTCGAATCCTGGGCCCGGGACATGGTCCGTTGCCTGCCTCCCCTTGGGGGATGGCGCGGAAAGCGTTCCTGGGAAGGGTTTTATTTGTGTGTAGAACACAAATAGCCGGGGGCACTTGGTACCAGCCGGAGCCGAGGGGTATTGCACCCCTCGTTTTTTTTTTTTTTTTTTTTTTTTTTTTTTTTTTTTTTTTTTTTTTTTTTAAAGGAGAGTATGTAAAAGTTTGAGAAAACACTTGGTGTTTTCAAAGAGTGATGGGGGTGACCCATACACTTGGTACCTAAATTGTTGTTCCCCCTCCTGAGAGGGAGAGGCCTTGGGCCTATTTTGGTGAAGCGATGAGGGCTTGGCCACTCATTTGTAGGAGAGAAGGGGGGGCCTTGGGCCGCTTGTACAACATGTAGGTGATGAAGGCTTGGCCTTTTGATTATCTTTCAAAAACAGATGGGGCCTTGGGCCATTGATATTTACACTTGCTGAGGGTGAGGGCTTGGCCGCTCACGCCTTATTGATAGAACTTGACAAGGTGGTGCACATTCCAATGTCTAGGGACCCCCGTCCCATTGGGACGTTTAAGCCTGTATGTCCCTGGTTTGATGATGGCTGAGATGATGTAGGGGCCTTCAAACTTGGGCGCCATCTTTCCTCCTTCGGTGGGTAGACTGGCCTCCCTTCGTCGGAGGACGTAGTCTCCCACCTGGAATTCCCGGGAGCGGACCTTGGCGTCGATGTATCCTTTGACTTGTCTCCTATAGTTTTCGGCTCTGAGGAAAGCTTGCTCTCGGCGTTCCGAGATGAGATGAAGGTCGAGGGCCATGTTGGCGTCATTGACCTCGGGCTCATATTGCTCCACCCTTCGGGTCGGAAGGGTCACTTCTGTTGGAGCCTTTGCCTCAAAGCCATAGCACAGGGAGAAGGGTGTTTCGCCCGTCGCCCGCCGAGGGGTGGTGCGGTAGGCCCATAAGATGTTGTGAAGCTCTTCTACCCAGCCTCCCCCTTCGGCTTCTAGCTTTTTCTTCAATCCTTCAAGGAGAGTGCGGTTGGCATTTTCTACTTGTCCGTTGCCCTGAGGGTAGGCAACGGAAGAGAATGTGTGCTTGATGCCCCAAGCCTCAAGGAGGGCACAGAAGGGGGCCGCCTCGAACTGAGTTCCGTTGTCGGAGATGATTTGTTGGGGGACGCCAAACCTTGTGAGGATATTTTTGAGGACAAAGTGGCGGCACCGGGCCTCAGTGATGCTGGCGAGGGGTTCGGCCTCCACCCATTTGGTGAAGTAGTCAATGGCAACGATGATGTACCTGTTGTTGGAGGTACCCCTCGGCAGAGGGCCTACTAGGTCAATTCCCCATCTAGAGAAGGGTATAGCGGTGCTGATGGGAGCATAGTTTACCGCTGGTCTGCCGGGGGCCTTCTGAAAGTGTTGGCAAGCGGCGCACCTCCGGGCTAGGTCAGCACAGTCTCTAGCCATCGTGGGCCAGAAGTAGCCCTGAACTATGAGCCTTCGGGACATGGAGAAGGGTCCCTGGTGAGCTGAGCAAGTGCCACTGTGCACTTCCTCCATGGCGACCTCGGCCTCATCTTGATGAAGGCACCGAAGGAGGGTGCCGTTGTAAGATCTCTTGTAAAGCCTCCCGTTTTCGATGGTGTAGCTGGGAGCCCTCAGCTTGGCTAACTTTGCGCGGGCTTCGTCCTGGGGTAGTCGCCCTGTGGTGATGAAGGTGATGATGTCGGAGATCCAATCCTCCGGCCTTAGGTGGATGTCCATGACGGGGCTCGCGTGGATGCTTGAGAGGCTGAGTTCCTCAATTCTTGCAATTTTGGAGAGGTGCTCGGGGGATTCATCCGAGAGCTTCGATAGAATATCGGCCTCGGAGTTTTGAGCCCTCGGTATTTGGGTGAGGGAATGCGCCTCAAATATCTTGAGCAACTCCTTAGCCGCTTCTTTGTATTGTTTCATCCTTCCTTCCTTGGCTTCGTACTCCCCGGAAATTTGACCCACAACAAGCTTGGAGTCACACTTGACGTGGATCATCTTGGCCTTCAGATTCGCTGCCAGCCGAAGGCCACATAGGAGGGCTTCATACTCGGCCTCGTTGTTGGAGACTTTGAAGGAGAAGCGGATGGCATAATAGGCGCGGAAGCCTTCGGGTGTGATCAGAACTACTCCCCCTCCGCATGCTTTGGTGGCCGAGGATCCGTCGGTATAGAGGGTCCACCATTCATCGAGGGGTGCCGAGGGCTCCTCGTCAGTCGCTGACCTTGCGGTGCATTCCGTCACGAAGTCTGCCAAGGCTTGGCCCTTAATGGCAGGCCTCGGACGAATGTCTATATTGTATTGGCTGAGGAATACGGCCCATTTCACCATCCGAGAGGAGCTAGTGGGACTCCTCATGAGGGCGCCGAGGGGTTGATGAGTGAGCACCTGGACTGGATGAGCTTGAAAGTAGTGGCCAAGCTTCTTGACGGTCCAAACGATCGCTAGCACTGTCTTCTCGACGGGAGAATACCTGAGTTCGGCCTCCCGGAGGGTTTTGCTGACGTAGAAGATGGCATGTTGGATGCCGTCTTCCTCTCGGATCAGTACTGAGCTGATAGCCGCAGGGCTAACACCGAGGTATAAGTATAAAGTCTCCCCCACCTTCGGTTTGGAGAGCACTGGGGGAGAAGAGAGGTATTTCTTGAGTTCGTCGAAGGCCTCCTGACACTCAGATGTCCATTGGAAACCCGCCGTCTTCCTCATGATTTGGAAGAAGAGGAGGGCCCTCTCGGCTGACTTAGAGAGGAATCGGTTAAGGGCCGCCAGGCGACCCGTCAGCCGCTGAACTTCTTTGACGTTGCGTGGAGGCTCCATGTCGACGATGGCCTGGATCTTCTCGGGGTTGGCCTCAATACCCCTTCGGCTGACCATGTAGCCCAAGAACTTTCCACCTTGTACGCCGAAGGTGCATTTCTTTGGATTCAATCGGAGGTTGAATTTTTGCATGATGGCGAAGATTTCCTGGAGGTCCTCGGCGTGAGTGCCGGCCTTCTTGCTCTTGACAATCATATCGTCAACATAGGCCTCCATAGTGCGCCCCAAGACAGCTTGAAAGACCCTGGCCACCATTCGGGTGTAGGTGGCGCCTGAATTCTTGAGGCCGAAGGCCATCACGAGGTAGCAGAAGATGCCTTCGGGTGTCATGAAGGCAGTTTTTTCAGCGTCTTCTTCATGCATATAGATTTGATGATACCCGCGGAATGCGTCGAGGAAGGACATGATTTCGCATCCCGCGGTCTCATCCACCAGTTGATCAATGTTTGGCAGAGGGAAGGGGTCCATAGGGCACGCCTTATTCAGATCAGTGTAGTCCACGCACATGCGGAAGGTAGGAGGCTTCTGTGCAAGGACTACATTTGCTAACCAAGAGGGGTATTTCACCTCCTTGATATGTTTGATGGAGAGGAGCATGGCTACCTCCTTCTTCACGAACTCCCTTCTCTCGGCCGAGAGGGGTCTTCTCCGCTGTTGTACTGGTTTGGCCGAAGGGTCCACCGCTAGGCGGTGGGTGATGACCCTTCGGTCAATTCCCGGCATATCCTCCGGCCCCCATGCAAAAACAATGGAGTAGGCGCGGAGGGCTTTGGTGATGCCAGCCTTCAAGTCTTCGGGGAGCTTGGCTCCAATCTTCAGGACTCTCTCCGGCTTGGCCGGATCGAGTATCAAGTCTTCGGTCTCCTCGGCAGGCTCAGCTCTCGGCCTGCCTTCTTCTTCCTCCAAGGCCCTGGTGGTGATGGTGTCCACACGTAGTTCTGTTTTACTAACCTTCTTGGTAAGTTGAAGGTAGCAGGCCCTGGAGAGTTTTTGATTCCCCCTCGAGTAGCCGATGCCGGTGGGTGTGGGGAACTTGAGGCAGAGATGCCTCATAGAGATGACGGCTTCCAAATCCTCGAGGGCGGGCCGGCCGAGGATGATGTTGTGTGCGCAGTCGAGGTTGACGACGACGAATTCCACTTCGAGCTTGGCTCTATGGGATCCGTCGCCGAACTCAACCACGAGGGTGATGACGCCCTCGGCGTCTATGCTGTCCCCCGTAAATCCGGAGAGGGGGGTGTTGATGTGTCGGAGGGACCCCCTGTCAAGTCCCAACTCTTGGAAAGTGCTGAGATACATGACGTTGACAGAACTCCCCGTGTCGACGTAAGTCCGGAGGATGATGGCGTCGTTGATCTCAGTGCGGATGACGAGGGCATCCCTGTGCGGCAGAGAACCCGAGGGGAGGTCCGCATCCGTGAAGAAGATGGGTTCCGCCCTCGGCCTTTTAGTTGGGGGCATGTGATTGACTTCCCCAACGTAAAGGGACTGAGCCCACTTCTTCCGCTGGCTGGCGGAGTCTCCACCGGTGTTGCCGCCGTTGATCATGTGAATGTGGCGCTTGTATTGCTGATGGGAGCCCTCTCCCTCGTCATCGAGGCCACCAATTTCACGTTTCTTCCCCTGTGGGTTCCCCAAGGGGATGGTGTTGGGGTTCACCCATTTGTTGGCCTTCGGCGGTGGTCCTTGATGGTGAAGGGGACCCTGGGGAGGAGGGCCCCTGATAAATTGGGACAAGTGGCCCGCCTGTATCAGCCTCTCGATGGCGTTCTTCAGTTGATGGCAGTCGTCGGTTTTGTGTCCATGGTGGCGGTGGAAGCGGCAGTAGGGCTCATCAGGACTGATGGCATAAATCTCGAGGGGTGTGCGGGAGTCTCGCTCAACGAGCCCCCGCTCTTCCGCATGATCAAGAATGACGCTGACGGGGTGCGTCAGGGGAGTGCGTGGGTGCTCCAGGAGGACGGGTTGCGCCCAAGCCTTCGGATTGTTCTTGTAACCACCCCCGGGTCTGGCTTGGCCACCCCGGGAGCGATCGTTGTACTGT
Organism: Cuscuta epithymum; assembly: GCA_945859915.1. Classification (NCBI taxonomy): domain Eukaryota; kingdom Viridiplantae; phylum Streptophyta; class Magnoliopsida; order Solanales; family Convolvulaceae; genus Cuscuta; species Cuscuta epithymum. Next base: position 890,628 of record CAMAPF010000959.1, on the reverse strand, counting down.
GCCTCCCGGTGGACCGGAGGGGGAGGCCCTCCGGGCCGGTTCCTGCCTTCATTCTTCTGAGAAGGATCCGTGTTGCGGCGGTCCTTCTCGATCTCCTCCGCTTCGGCATATCGGTCCCCCCGCTGAAGGGCCTTCGTATAATCGCGGGGGGGATCAGTGATAAGGCTCCGGGAGAAGTTACCGTTGCGGAGGACGGTGTGGAAGAGGGCCATCAAGGTTCTGTCATCAGCACCCTCGACCTCGAGGGAGGCCTGCCTCCAGCGTTCTAGGAAACTCCGAAGGGTTTCCTCCTTCTGTTGCCTCACGTTTAGGAGGTGGGAGAAGTGCTTCTTTGAGCGGTGCCTCCCTGCAAATTGCGTAAGGAAGCGATGGGCAAGCTCTTGCCAAGAATCAATGCTGCCTTCGGGCAACCGGTTGAACCACTCATACGCCGGTCCCTCCAAGGTGGAAAGGAACCAACGGCATAAGTATTCATCCGATGCCCCCATCATCATCATGCTGTTTTGGTAACGGCTATAGTGCTCTTGGGGATCCGTCTTCCCCTCATATGGCTTGATGGGTTGCCCCCGATATTTGTGGGGGATTTTGGCCGCCAACACCCTTGGGGTGAAGGGTGTTCTAGTGCGGAGTTGAATGAGGGGCTCGCCTGAGCCTTCGGCGAGCTTACGCTTCATTTCTTCCACTTGCGCCCGGAGGTCAGCGTACTCTGGATCCGGCCTCGCTGCGGAAGCCGTCGGGGGTGCCTGACGATTCTCCTCGAGTTGACGGAGGAGGGCTTCAATGATCTCGTCCTTGGGGTCCTTCGGGGCAACCCCTTGGGAGTTGGCCCGGAAGGATTGCGCCTGATTGATCTGGTGCCTGGCGTCATCGGCATGGAGGAGGGCTTTGCCTTTGCTTCGTGGGGGAGGCATGCCCTCGGCGCCCGAAGCAGAGGCTCCACTCTCCTGGGGCCTGCTGAATGCTTGTTTCCCGAGGCGGTCTTGGACCCCTCGGTGACCGGGAGCTCCCCCAAGCCTCTCAAGGGCAGAGGTTCGGGGTTTCTCTTTCATCATGGGGCGCTTGTCCCTGGATTGGGCCTCTTGGGAGGCGGTCTCCTGCGCTATGACCCCCTCGGCATTGCCAATCCCCGGGGGAGGATTGTTGAACAGAGGGGGGAGTGGTGGCAGTTGAATAACATTTCCTCCAGCGTAAGGCTGAAGGGGAGCCTGAGAGACGAGGGCCCCGGAATTGAGAGCCATGTTCTGAACAAAGGCCGCAAAGGCTGCCTGAAGATCGATGGCCGGGGCCGGAGGGGGAACTTGGTTCTCACTCCGATCCCTCCTTCGATTATCAAGGCCAATGCGGGCGTCAGGGGCGTTCTTCTGTAGCTGTTGACGGAGGTCCGCAGTAGCCTGCTCCAATTCGAGGATGATACCACCCTCGGGCACTAAGAGCCTGTTGGAGGCCTCAGCCCCGTTCGTTTCGCCGGGGGCTACGTGGCTTTCCTCTAGGTTTTTGGATTGGGCACGAGTGGTTCTTCCCATTTTTGGTAAGCGTTTTGTATTTGGTAGAGGGGGAGGGTCTCTTACTTGATAGTTCAGACCTCTCAACGAGAGCACCAAATGATGGATAGTCTACCCGGGGGGTATCTTATCCGAGGGGTTATTGCGGGAATAACTAGAGAGAAGTCAGAGTAAATAGGAGGAGAGAGAGTTGATTTTATTAAATGAACTCGAGATGTGGAGTTGAGATGCAGATGATGATTTACAAGGAGAAATGGACTGCTATTTATAGCAGCAATAAATGCGATGAGGGGACACGTGTCAGTAATCCAACGGCCGAAGGGTCACATCAGCTGGTTGGCACCGGCAGTGGTACGTTCACCGCATTGAACGCGGTTGGCGGATGTGACGTGGCATTAAATGCGGTGGTTGGCTGTCTCCAAAAGGAATCTTCGATGATTGAGCTAGTTCAGCCGAAGGCTCCTTGTGTAGCCGAGGGCTCCTTGCGTAGCCGAGGGCTTCATGTATGGCCGTAGGCTCAATGTGTAGTCGAAGGCTTGGATCAGCCGAGGGCTTCCCCTGGTGCCGAGGGCATGAGAATGCCGAAGGCTCACGTCTTTGCCCGTTTTCTTCCAGCAGCTCCTTATGCCAGAGAAGGCTATCCTGTGAGTTTTGGAGCCTTCGGCCAAGGAGGCCGAAGGCACCCAGTGTGTATTCTGGGCTACTTTGAGGCTTGGGCCGTTGTATTCTGGGCCTGAGTTGTTCTCTGGGCTCAATGGACTTGTGTAGGAGAAGTAGGAGTCTATGGGCCGGGGGTTCCTGGGCCATATACTCCATCACCTAGGAATGGATTGGCTCGAGAAACACCATGCCCGGGTAGATTGCTACACCAAGGTGTTGGAGCTCGAGGATGATCAAGGGAACACGCTATGTTTCGAGGGAGATCGGGGGAAATCTAATGCTTGTATCATATCCGTGATGAGAGCACGAAAGATGATGAGGAAGGGATGCCACGCATACCTTGCTTATGTGGTAGATGATACGAAGAAAGAGGTCGACATCAAGGATGTTCGAGTCGTGTGCAAATACCCGGACGTCTTTCCCAAGGACCTACCGGGGCTTCCACCCGATAGAGAGATTGAATTTGTAATCGAAGTGGAGCCGGGAACCAAACCCATTTCGATTCCTCCTTATCGAATGGCGCCGGCCGAACTCCAAGAGTTGAAGGTCCAACTACAAGAATTACTGGACAACGGGTTCATCAGACCCAGTCATTCACCGTGGGGAGCACCCGTACTCTTCGTAAAGAAGAAAGATGGTACACTAAGAATGTGTATCGACTACCGACAGTTGAACAAGGTCACCATCAAGAACAGGTATCCTTTACCTAGGATTGATGACTTATTTGATCAACTTCGAGGGGCCATAGTATTCTCAAAGATTGACTTGAGATCGGGGTATCATCAGTTGAAGATCAAGGAGAGTGACATACCTAAGAGTGCATTTCGCACTGGATATGGTCACTACGAGTTTCTTGTGATGTCATTTGGGTTAACCAATGCACCGGCAGCATTCATGGACTTGATGAACCGTGTGTTTAGTGAATACTTAGATCAATTTGTGATAGTATTCATTGATGACATCTTGATATACTCCAAGAGCGAGGACGAGCACGAACACCATTTGAGGCTTGTACTTGATCGGCTAAGGGAAAAGCAACTCTTCGCCAAGTTCTCCAAATGCGAATTTTGGCTCAAAGAGATTGATTTCCTCGGTCATGTCATATCCGGTTCAGGTGTTGCTGTGGATAACGCCAAGATAAAAGCGATCATGGATTGGGAGAGGCCCAGGAATGCGAAGGAGATACGTAGTTTCCTTGGCTTAGCGGGATACTATCGTAAATTTGTGGAAAAATTCTCCGTATTGGCGTCTCCATTAACGAAGCTCACAAAGAAAGGGGCCAAGTTCATATGGGACGATAAGTGTGAGAAGGGGTTCCTTGAATTGAAGAAACGACTTACCGAAGCACCAGTCCTGGCCCTACCCATACAGGGCATAGGGTACGACATTTACAGCGATGCTAGCATCCAAGGGTTTGGATGTGTACTAATGCAAAACGGTAAGGTGATTGCCTATGCTTCTAGGCAATTGAGGAAACACGAGGTGAACTACCCTACTCACGATCTAGAGTTGGGGGCGGTGGTGTTTGCATTGAAGATTTGGAGGCATTATCTCTACGGGGAGACGTGTCACATTTATACTGATCATAAGAGCTTGAAGTATGTATTCACTCAGAAAGAGTTGAATATGAGGCAGAGGAGATGGATGGAGTTGATCAAGGACTATGACTTGATCATCGACTATCATCCCGGAAAGGCCAATGTAGTGGCAGACGCACTGAGCAGAAAGAGCACGTCAGGGACGCTACTCACATGTCTACAGGCATTGAGGGCACACGTGGAGGTATCCACGAGCGGGGCGCTCATTGCTAGATTCGAGGTGAGGCCTACATTGCTGAGTGAGATCAGTAGATGTCAGGCCATTGATGAGGAATGTCAGAAGATCCGCGAACGGATCCTTGAGGGGCCCGTCGAGAATTTTCGGGTACGTGATGACGGCCTTTTATTATTTAAGGATCGTGTGTGCATACCAAAGAATGAGGAGCTCCAGAAGGCTATACTTGAGGAGGCTCATTCTTCAGCATATGCCATGCATCCCGGGGGTACTAAGATGTACCGAGATCTGAAGGAAAGTTACTGGTGGTCAGGCATGAAGAGGGATATCGCAGAGTTTGTGAGTCGATGCCTTACTTGCCAGCAAGTTAAGGCAGAGCATCAGCACCCAGCAGGGCTCTTACAACCACTCACCATCCCAGAGTGGAAGTGGGAACATGTGGCCATGGACTTCGTGGTGGGGCTGCCACGAACAGTGAACAACTACGATGCAGTATGGGTAGTGGTTGATAGGCTCACCAAGAGTGCACACTTTCTGCCTATCAACATTACTTATCCTCTTGAAAGATTGGCCAAGCTATACACGGAGGAGATTGTGAGATTACATGGAGTCCCAATATCCATTGTCTCGGATAGGGATCCACGATTCACATCCCGATTTTGGCCAAAGTTTCAAGCATCTTTGGGGACTAAACTGAAGTTTAGCACAGCTTTTCACCCACAGACGGATGGACAGTCCGAGCGGGTGATACAGATTTTGGAAGACATGCTTAGGGCATGTGCCTTGGAGTTCCAAGGAAGTTGGGACAAGCATTTGGCCCTAGTGGAGTTTGCTTATAACAACAGTTATCAAGCAAGTATCGGCATGCCTCCATATGAGGCATTGTATGGGAGGAAATGCAGAACACCATTGTGTTGGGACGAGGTTGGCGAGGCCAAACTCGAAGGGATAGAGCTAGTTGAGATCACCAAGGCCAAGGTGAGGATCATTCGGGATAGATTGAAGGCCGCTCAGGACCGACAGAAGAGTTATGCTGATAAACGGCGGAGACCGTTGGAGTTCGAAGTCGGTGATGAGGTCTTCCTAAGGATTTCTCCTTGGAAGGGCATCATCCGATTCGTATCGAGGGGGAAGCTTAACCCCCGATACATAGGTCCGTTTGAGATCCTTGAAAGGATCGGGGCCGTGGCTTACCGACTCAAGTTGACGACTGAACTTGAGAAGATACATGACGTGTTTCATGTATCAATGCTCAAGAAGTACATACGAGACCCATCTCATATTCTTGAGAGACCACCGGTAGAGATCCGTGAGGACTTGCAATATGCGGTGGAACCAGTGAAGATTGTTGGTCAACAAGTGAAGAAGCTTAGGAATAAGGAGATTCCTATGGTAAAGGTCCTTTGGAGGAGTGATTGAGTCGAAGAAGAAACTTGGGAGACCGAGGTCTCCATGAGGGAGCAATACCCATTTCTTTTCGATTAGATACTTGGATTTCGGGGACGAAATCCCAAATAAGGGGGGGTGAACTTGTAACACCGTCCCCAAATATATTTACTTTTATGTAAATAATGTATCGAACCTTATTAAAGGATTAATGAATTTACGAAGTTGTAAATTTTTATTATTTCTTTCGCGTGAATAGTAAATTGCACGTGGGACCCACACCGGGAGCGGGGCCGCCCGACTTTCCCGAGACCATATATTTTATTCATCTTGGCCTAGATAATAAATATATAGTGGTGGATATTTCATTTGGGCCATGGGAAGGCCCGGAGTTGACCGATTGGTCAAAAGAAGCCCAAATTACCGGTACTGGTAATTTAACCGATAACAGCCCGAACTGGATTTCGGAGACTTATAAATTAAAGTTGGGGAACGTATATTCATTATACATTTCATAATGAGTAAGAGCACATAATATATTTTATTTGACCCGATAAAATAAAATATATTTAAAACAGTCCGAAAAATACAACTTTCGGGACCGATTGTACACATCGGGACACAAAGGGATGACCTCCCACATGAGTGGGGGCCACCCCACGTTTTTATGTGCTAAACACATCAATTGAGAGCTGGGTTGACAAGAGGAAGTGAGGAGGAGATGCATTTGGCATCAAAAGTACAATGGGGAGGACCCATTCCCACATTATTTTGAGAGAAAAAGCCAAAGAGGCTATCTCCTCACTCACCCACCCCATATTTTCGGCCAAGGCACACCAAGAGAACAAGGAGACCTCTGCAAACTCATCTTCCATAGCCATAATTCGAGCTCAAGCCATAGGGTTCCAAGAAGGAAGATTAAAGAAGGAAAAGCTAGGAAAAAGTGTGAAAATTAAGGTAATGACCTTATTATAACTTCTCCTTTATTTTTCTTCTACCATATGAGGTATATATCATGTGAAGGACCCTTAATATGGTTCCACATGTTATAAGTATGGATTTATGGGTTGGAAAGTGGTTCTATGTCCAAGAACGGACTTAGAAGCCAAAACGACCGGTTCACCGGAAAATAACCTTTTTGAGGTTATTTGTATTAATATGGGTTTTATGATTATAAAACCTTGTTAGGCACTTGTAAAGGGTATTTCAAGTGATTTCACAAAGTTTGAAAAAATCACCGGAGTTGTCGCCGGAGTTGACCAAGTCGCCGGAGTTTCACCGGAGTTCAACCAAGAAGGGTAGAACTTCTTAACGCTAGTTCAAGGTGAGTGGACGGCTTAATATCTTATAACTTTTGGGTCAATTATGAGATTACCTAAATAAATGTTATATGTGTTCATAATGATGTTCAAAAGATATTTAAACATGTGATTAGCTAACATAGTTAAGTGCGTATGAAAAGAATAATTGTTTATGCATGAAATATGATATGAGAAATTATATAAAATGCATATTTGCTTTAAGAGTAAAAGAAGCACAAATGGATATTATTAACTTAATTATATGATGAATTAGTTAATAAGTGTAAGACTTGAGATAGCGGTCAACAACAACGTTGACCGATGGCTAATGGATTAATTAATATCGGTTGATATTAGTTAATTATACATTTATATGGTTGCATGGATTTGCATGGATTGTGATACATAAGCTTTATGTAGTGAATTAGTTATGAATGACTAAATATGATATAGACCCTATCTAGCGTGATATGTGGTAAGTCATAGGTCGGGTGGAGTACCCAAGGATCGGGCGGTTATCCTCAAAACTCGGTTATATAGGGTGGAGTACCCAAGGATCGGGCGGTTATCCTCAAAACTCGGTTATATAGGGTGGAGTACCCAAGGATCGGGCGGTTATCCTCAAAACTCGGTTATAGGGTGGAGTACCCAAGGATCGGGCGTGTATCCTCAAAACTCATAGATTACATTTAATGATCTAGGACCGGGCGGTGTCCTTATGATAATTTATTTGAACAAGGAGGAGTTCTATACACTCATAGGTATATGGGTGGGTTGGGATTTAAGTCAAGGATATTGACTACTATTATTTTCCCAAATAAACAATGACCTACGGGTCGGGTATTTCCAAGTGTATGTATACTAATATGTATTTCAAACTTGGGAAAAGGACTATACGTATATGTATCACCCTATGTTTGGGTCTTATACTTGAAACGATAGTTATTCTATATTTAGCCTGCTACTCGCTCGGTACTTGTACTGACCCCTTCGGGGGGCCCCACCATTTTCAGGTTGAGGCTAGGGCTTGCTACCTGCACCTTTCTACGGGTGACATCAAATCAAGGAAGACGTGGTTCGTGCTTCCTCATTTTATTTCAAATTACTAAACATTGCTCATGGATATTTTTATTTGTCATAAACTATTCTTTTGGGGCTTGCATGCCCATGTTATTGGCCGGTTGTGGCTTATGACTTACCGTTGAATATTTCCGCTATTCATTGGTTTAAATGTGATGTTGTTATGTATGTTTACTACTGAGTACAGATGGATTATTTTCTCGAACGCCTTGTGTAATCAAGTGAGGTTGACTCGCGGGTGACGTCACTCGATTATACGGCGGTTGTACACGCGCTTGGATTGCGGTCTGGGGCGTGACACCTCTTCGTCGTGCAGCTGAAGTTTTGATTCTCTAGTTGTTGTTGCTCTTATTTGTGAGTTGCTTCATTAACACCAACAACTTCTTCCATTACACTCTAGTTTCCATTTCTTTTGCTCGGCAGCCTCATCAATTCATTCATAGCTTGATCTTGATGATGTTGATTCTACCGAATGTATACCAAATCATTCATTTTTTGGAAGAAATCTTGTGCTTTTCTTGCTACGAACCTAAAATGAGTAGATAATAATAAATCAATCACTGATAAACTACACATGAAAGACAATTTTATGAACTTACATTTTCAAAAGCACTCGAGTTTTGTTCACATCCAGAAGCACTGCAAGTTAAATTAAGGATCTGAACAACAAGATGTTGCAAAGTGGAGGAGTCGTTTGCAAGCCATTAATTAACTACAATTTCAAATGTCAACCAAATGTTAATCAGTTTTCTAGAAAATAATACTCAAATTTCAGGTTTTCAAATTTTAGATTTATACCATTACTAGTCAACTGCCTTCTGTTCTCAAACCTTTAAAAAGACTTACATTTATACTCATAGTTTGTATGGCATTAGAGTAGGTCTCAGATTTCCCAATTATCATTTAAAAACTCACAATTCACATTATCTTATTTCATATTTCAAAATTTCCAGGAAAAGGGATTGCAAATTTGCAGTTTAGACATGTCTAGATCATTCCAAAAAGTTGAAATCAAATTTCTATATAGCTACAAAATAAGTTCTCATGCAAGCAGAAAGTCAATTTGTATTTCTTAGTTACTACTGAAATACTTAAGACCAGATTACTACATTTATAGATTACCAAATTATAAGTAATCAAAATAAGAATACAGATTGCATACCAAGTGGTTGTTTGTCCCTATTGTTCATTTCCATATTGGTACGTTTGGAAACTTCCTCTTGCATTTGTGTAGTATGATATCTCAATTGAGAACTCCACACTCTCTCCAATGTTAGTGGGCAACATCTTCTCCACACTTTATAAAACCATCACATACTTGTCCATCTCCGAGAATTCGCCGTGAATTAAGGGTAGATGAATCGAAGATTGAGATAGTATCCCCGTTGCATGTAATGGAGAATGAAGGTTCTCATTCCAACACTTCCCGATTATCTTCCAAAGAGGCATTTATTTCTCTTCTTTACCTCCAAATGTGTTTTTAATTCCATATTTCACTCTCTCCATAGTTTCATATATAAAACCTATTAGAGGCAAATCTTCATCCATAATTCTCAATACCTTCACTACGGGCAAAGAAATCTTCATAACATAGGCAACACTTCTCCAAAAGAGTTACAGCTAAACTGAATCAGAACAAGCTTGACCTTCAGTGGTTTTTGCAAACTCACTTTCAAACCATTTTGGTGAAGCAAACATTTGCCTTAATGCGTGTTTTTGAGTGAGAAGACCTTGCGGAGTTAAGAAGTTAGTGACAAATTGGGTGACATGCATCTGGTTTAACTAGCTCTCTCCTCTTAGTAAATTCTTTCATCAAGTCCAGAACAGGGGTGTGGCCGTAGATATAGGTAGTAATCTCTTGCGATGTCTTCACAGTCCTTCTAACAATCGGCATCTTCTTTGAAAAGTCCTCTAGAACAAGGTCAACACAATGATTTGCACATCCCATTGTGAAGATATGTGGATATCTTTGTTCAATCTTCCTCTTCGTTAACCCATAATTTTCAGCATTGTCTCGTCAGTGACAACTTTTATGACACTTTGAGACCAATTTCTTGAATCCACTCATTAAAAAGCTTGATAAGTGACTCCCGTTTTCTTGTAAGGTGAAGCATCGCAAGAATTAATTTGGATGCGTTTCTGATTGAAGTTTTAGCTGAAATTTGGTATGAGTAAACTAGACTTGATGAATAAGATGCTCAAAAATTTTCATCAAAAAATTCCACCGGAAACCGCCCCAAATCGCGACGGCCGGACAGAGCCTCCTATATAAGGACTTATTTGACCTTTTTATGAAAGTTCGAGGACCTATTTGAGAGTTTTTCCATATACAATCTATTGCTTCTCTTCTCAGTTCTTATGTTTGATTGTTGAGAAAGGGATAAACAGTCCGATTATTGGACATGTCTTTGCAATGCTATGGTTGTAATCACATTTGATTTTATAAATAGACAATTTCCTTTTAAAAAGTGATCTTCAAAAAGTTAAGGAGTGCGTTAATAATGTATTAATTTTAAGGTTTTTTTACATCTGTCTTAATTTTAAGTTATAAATAAGTTTTATATATCGGTCAACTTGAACTATATCTAAGAGCCTTCTAACTAGAGCTTGATGATTTATTGAACATTGGTTTTAATACTTTCAAAATATATTACATTTTTTAGCTACTAAAAATAAGTTCAAAACTACAATAATTCCGTTTTTATAAACTGGACATTCTGAGTATCAAATCAATGACTTTTTTATTACCGTTTCTAAAAAGCAATATTTAATCATTAATATGTTAATAAATACTTCGTAAGATGTAAAACTAAATTAAGCTACATTTAGCTGTCTTATTCTTTAAAATTACCTTGAAGAACAATTTGGATGAAGATATCAAATTAATATTGAAAAAAAGTACTCCAATTTATGTACCAATTAGAGTAAAAAAGTAAACATTTGCATACATGAAACCAATTTATGTAAAATTAAATTTTTATAATCATTAGGGGTGATCGGCCGTGCCACTCTAATCACATACATGCCTAGAATCCGACATGTCTAGTCTTTGTGTATAATATACCAATAATAGTTAAGTGGTATTTGATAGGTTACATTTTTAAGTGAAATTTCTATATTCACATATTACAGGAAACAAAAAATTAGTATGTGATTGTATTTTCATTTATGAAATCAGTGTTTGTTCCCGGGTGTTGTGAGGAAGGAGATATTGGGATTATTTAACAAAAGAAATAACAAAAACGGCTCTGACATTTCACAACCAAAACATATGCCTTAGATCAAGAAATAATCCCTAGTGTGGCATGAATCTTCATCCTCAATCTGCCAACTTCTTGCATCAATGGCGGCTGGCAATGCACGATTCAAGAGAGGGGAATCTGTAAAATGGATCCTTGGAAGTGTTGAGACGGATAATATGAATGATGTCCCCATTCAATCAGGTGCATCCAGAGGGTTCAATGGTCTAAGGTTTCTTGATAGATCAATCACAGGGAAGGAAGCAGATGCCTGGAAAACTATTGAGAAACATTTCCATCAAAATGCAGAATCTGGGAGGCTTTACAGGGACAAATTTGGGACATGCATTGGTATATTTTTTTCATTCTATTTTAGCTTTTTTAAATAAATGAATGATGAATTCAATATTAACTTTCATAAAATATGTAGTCCAATGCCATACATGTTAGTTTTCTAAAAGTTTATATTTACAATTTGGATTGAAGGAATGGGAGACAGCAAGGAATTTGCAGGTGAATTATTCGATGCGTTAGCAAGGCGGAGGAAGATTGAAGTAGAGAATGGGATTACTATCGACGAAATGCGAGAATTTTGGGAAGACATGACGGACCAAGATCTCGATACACGCCTCCACATTTTCTTTGACATGTAAGCAATTAGTTGCATTTTGTTATTCGGGATGAGATACTATACTCTCTTTAACCGTCAAATCTATGAGGATTAGGATACAATTTTGAAACATAATATTTATCACTAAGAGACTTAATTATTTGAATTTTAAAGGTGTGACAAGAATGGTGATGGAAAGCTATCTGAAGAAGAGGTCAAAGAGGTGAGAAAAGTTCCCTTGTGAGTTATGGTTTTCTTTCAACAGCCTATTAAACATGTTGTGGAATAAGGTTCTAGTGATGAGTGCTTCTGCCAACAAATTGTCAACTTTTAAACAAAATGCGGAGTCCTATGCTACTTTGATAATGGAAGAGCTAGATCCTGATCATAATGGATACTTAGAGGTACAAATTTTCACTTCCTAATAAAATCTATGGATAATCCTCCATCAAATCACATAGATAAATATAAAAATATAAACTAAAATATAGTCTTAGGGTACTACTCATATATTTTATTCTAAAGTTGAAATTTTAGTCTTAATCATCCCCACTTTGGAGCTAATGATTTTTTTAAATGAAACAGATGTGGAAACTTGAAACTCTACTAAGAGAAATTGTGGGGTCAAAAGATGGGAGAGAGAACTACGTGAAAACACATACATTGGCAAGAACCATGATCCCGAAACAATATAGTCATCCGGTGAGCAAATTCATGTCCACAACAAGAGAAAAGATACACGAAAAGTGGAAACAAATATGGGTACTCACATTGTGGGTGTGCATCAATATGACACTCTTCGTTTGGAAGTTCAACCAATTCAAGCACCGAGCGGAGTTCCAAATCATGGGCTATTGTGTTTGCATTGCCAAAGGTGCTGGGGAGACACTTAAGTTCAACATGGCTCTCATTCTCCTCCCAGTGTGCAGAAGAACACTGACCTCCCTTAGAGAATCGTTCATCGGCGCAATAATCCCGTTTGATGACAACATCATCTTCCACAAGATCATCGCCCTTGCAATAGTGATTGCAACTTTTGTTCATGCATCAATGCATATTAGTTGCAATTTCTTTAGAATGGTGTCATGCCCTCAGAGTAAATTCATGGCAATTCTCGGAAATCCTTTTGGATATCGGCAACCTACTTACCCTAACCTGGTTGCATCAATACCGAGTTTAACAGGCATTATTATGACTATTTTGATGGCTTTTATCTTCACATTGGCGACACATTCTTTCAGAAGGAATGTCATCAAGCTGCCCCCACCCCTCCATCATTTAGCTGGTTTCAATTCTTTTTGGTATACACACCATCTGTTGATAGTAGTCTACATTCTCCTTATCTTCCACGGCTACTTTATATTCCTCACACAAGAATGGTATAAAAAGACGGTACACCCATATTCTCCTTGGTTATGCTTGTTTTGCTAAATCATCTCACATTAAGATAGTTTTTTATACTTAATTCTTTGTCTTTGTATCATATAATGACTAATGAGTAATTCATTGCAGACATGGATGTATATTATAGTACCTGCGTTAGCATATGCGGCTGAAAGAATTTTTGTCATGTATGAAAATAAATATGATGTGGACATCATAAAGGTTGTACAACTTGAAGCTTTTCAGTTTTTTGTCAAGAGAAATTTAATCTAAACTTCTTTTTCTGCACATTTAGTTAAATTTTTTCCGGAATAATTTACAGGCAGTGATATATACAGGAAATGTATTAGCACTATACATGAGTAAGCCTCCAGCATTCAAGTATAAAAGCGGAATGTACATTTTTGTAAAATGTTATGATATATCAAGCTTTGAATGGTAAGTGGATAAGAATAATGTTTTTGAGCACTTGAACACTTGTATTGCTTGCATTCTGTATGCTAAGACCCCCCCCCCCATTCTATTCCAGGCATCCATTCTCAATCACTTCTGCACCAGATGACAACTACCTAAGCGTCCATATACGTACACTTGGAGATTGGACTACGGAGCTTAAAAGCAAATTTGCAAAGGTTATACATATGTTTTAGACATGGAACACAAATCTAGTGCATGTTTGGTATTTTGCTTATCAGTTTTTCTACCAAACATTAGCTTATTTAATAGCTTATTTAATCGTGTTGGCCGACATAGCATATGAAAACAATCTGTCAAATAAGTTCTCTTACTATATAAAAATGACAATTAAATGTCTTACTTTTTTAAAAAAACTCAATCAATCTGTCTAACCGGTTTCAATCTGCAAAAATAACTTCATTTCTTCTTTGTCACTGAAACAAAGAGGGAATTCATGTTGGGGATGAATCAGGTAAGCAGAGTGAGGGAAGAATCCGGTGATTGCTGCATCGACTTGGCCTCTTCAGATAGGTGGTCAAGGAAAACTGAAAAATAAAAATAAAAATAGAATAGGAAAAAATAAAATAGTTGGACAGTGTTTTTAAGGTACGAGAGCACATTCTTTAAATAGTATGAGGGTTTATTTAAGAATTTTAAAAACGTTTTTTTTACTAAAACCATCTAATGGAATGCCACTGCCCCATATTTTCTTCTAAATATTTCTTTAATTTTTTTGAAAATAATTATTTCTTGTTTTAGTAAATTCAAGCATTTTTCCGTTTCAGCCAAATGATACGGAGTATAAATTTACTTAAAGGAATTTAAATCTTAGGCATCTCTTTTCTAACGCTTCCAAACACAGGCTTGTGAACCACAATCTGCACAACCAAGAGAGGGAAATCTCACAAGAATGGAAACAAAAAGGAATTCAGATGTTGGGCAGTCACAAACATTGTAAGAAATCAAGTCCCAATTGCTAGTGATTCACATCATTTTTCATAACCTCAACTAAACATAATGGTTTTGGTTGCTCAGATTTCCACAGATTTCAATAAAAGGGCCATATGGTGCACCGGCTCAGAGCTACAAGAAATATGACATCCTTTTACTCATTGGCCTAGGCATTGGAGCAACCCCATTCATCAGCATAATCAAAGATATTTTACACAATGAATCTCTCATGGTAAGTGTACATGAAAGTGATGAAACCTAACATTTGGATCCTCAAGAGGTGATGCTTGGGCTAAACAGTTTGAGAGGTGAATGGAGGCATCACAAACCAAACCCAGTAGGGCTAGTTAAAGAAGCGAACAAACCATTATAGCACCATACTTTGATACCATATTATATCAGGACAAACTCACTCAAAAAGAGCTTTTTTTAAACACTCTCAAAAAGAGCTTCAAGCAGTTAGGTTTACCTGATACTTACATATCAGGCAAAAATATTGTAAACATCTGATATGGGACATTTAATAGGTAAGTTATATTTTAAAATTTAGACTTGTTAAGGATATTAACACTTGTGACCTCATTATAGAGTAATCCAAAATGTTATACTGTATATCAGTTTTGTATTTTTTTATGTCTTAACAAAGGATGGACATCAGCTCAAACTATTTGTAGGAGCAGCAAAATCTTGAGATCCCACTGTCACACACACAGCCTAACAGGACGGGGCCTCAAAGAGCTTATTTCTACTGGGTGACACGCGAACAAGGATCATTCGAATGGTTCAAGGGGGTCATGGATGACATAGCTGAGTATGACCAAAATGTGGGCCCTAATCCTAAATACTTTAACAGTTGAGAAATATATGCATTTTGTTTAATTTCACTTATAATCTGATGATGATATGTTCCAAAAAATCTTGGCAGCACGTGATAGAAATGCACAACTATTTAACAAGTATGTATGAAGAAGGAGATGCTCGTTCCGCACTTATTACCATGGTGCAGTCTTTACAACATGCAAAAAATGGAGTTGATGTTGTCTCACAGAGCCGGGTAATTAAACTACTCCTACTTAAGACTGAGTAATTAAATTCTAGTTTTTTTTGTTTTAAAATTCTAGCTATTAAGACTAGAGTTTTATACTGATAATGGAACTAGCCGAGACCTTATAGGTTTGTTTATACATTTGTATTTATCAAACCCCCTCCCACCTTTTAAGGTCATGTTATTATATAGTATTAACACACACCTTTTCAACAGATAAGAACACATTTTGCTAGACCAAACTGGAAAAAGGTGTTCTCTCGCATGGTAGCTGCATATCCCTCTTCTAGAGTTGGTACTGGAACAAGAAAATATATTCATGTGTTTCTCATAATCAAGTATATGTTATATGTATGTGTGGGGAGCGGTTTCGGTAAGAACAGATCTTAAGAGAAAAATGAGAACGAATCTGGACCGTTGGATTGTTTTATGTGGAACCAAATTGTGCATTTGGTGAAATTGAAATGTGCATTAAATGATATTGAAATGTGCAAAATAAAAATTTAAACTCAAGTGTGCATTAGATGAAACTGATATGTGCGAAAAAAAGTACAAAAATAACATCACACCGTACTTTTTATTCTGCACATTTCAGCTTCACCTAGTGCACATTTCAATTTCACGTAATGCACAATTGAACTGTACATAATGCCACTCTATCGTACCCTTTGTGATGCACATTTCAATTTCACATAATGCACATTACAGTTTCATCTCATGCACACTGAATTTCACTTGAAGCAAATCTAATGGTCTAGATTCGTTCTCATTTCTCTCATAAGATCGTGTTCTTATTTGAACCAAAACCTGTATGTGTGTGTATAAACATATACAATTTGGACCAAATGAGCATGCTATCTAACGAGATAAATGAGAATGAATTGGGTGCATTAGATTTGAGAATTGTGCATTACCAACACATAAATGTGGATTGTCATGATTCATGAGCTCAGCCCATGAATCTGAAAATGTGGTGCCATAAATTTGCATCGGCATGTGCACCGCTTTGCATCATTCTCATTTTTCACGGGAAAAACCATTCTCATCGTTTGACTGTTTCCTTATATTGTTTTTCTTCTTTCTGTTTCCTTATAATTTCTACTACTAATTTTATGGCGAATGGATGCAGGTGTATTCTATTGCGGGAGTCCTACACTTACCAAATCACTACAGAGGTTGTGCCATGAATTCAGCTTGAATACATCAACCCGCTTCAATTTTCACAAAGAAAATTTCTAGATTTGCTTAGGTCAGATTGTTGAACCATTTATATATAGTTTTCACTTGACTGAAGCGCTCTTTGTAAACCGAACGTGTCATTGTCATCGTTCATCTCAATCAGGGGAGGATCTATATACAGGCTATGGTAGGCTGAAGCCCAGGGCAACTTAGAAATTTTTCAATTTTTTTAGTGTAAATTTTTTCATTTTTCGCATTTAGCCCACCCCTTTAATATTTAAGTCTAGTATAATTTCTATTCAGCCCAGGGCATCTAAGATTCCTGGATCCGCCCCTGATCTCAATTGGGCAGTAATTCTAGAACACATATGGCTAACATTCTTGATTAAGTTAGCAACTCACTGTAATTATAACAATGTCAGTCATTTGTTTCACACTTTCGCTATAATATCATGACAAACTGCCACTTCAAGACACAAGCGAGTCAATGTGGAAAAGGTACACAGTGAGCAACGGCATTATATGTATAATATACATATATCACGTTACAGTAGAGATGAATTGTTTCCTCTTTTTTTCTTCTTTTTTTCTGTAATTTTGGTTTACAAATAGCTTCATGATGTACAGAGCATAATCAGCATGACCAATCTTGAAAACTATCAAGGGTCATGGTTCTTGGCTACAAACATGAATCCTTAACTCCCCAGTTTACACATAGCTTAACGAGGCCCTATCCAAAATGATTACCCATTAGTCTCAACTCAACATTGCAAACCGGCTCACCTTCCATACACAAGCCAAACAGGGTGGATCTCAAGTGCTCAACTCATTGTCAATTGGATTGTGCTTTAGAGCCTCTCTCCATATGAGTTCTTTTATGTCATCTTCGTCTAGAGATGCTTGTTCAAAATCAAAGACAAAAGGAGAAGGGCAAGTGGGCTCCTCATTGATTTCATGAAGACTTGATAGAAATGGATGGTTTAGGGCATCCTCAACTTTGTAAGACAACAAGAAGTGAATGAGTAATTAGAACATCGCTATGGATCTGTTTGGAATTCAGAAAATAAATAGGGAAAGAGAAAAGGAGGGAAATGTAAATTTGGAAAGAAAGAATGTGGGGCGAAAATACAAATTTGCTCATTCACTTGCTCAAACTCAAGAAATCAATTTAGATATTTGTTAAAAGTTATTTTATCTAAAAAATTGACTATTTGAAGACCAAGACATCTAAAAATATCCAAAAAATAACTCCTTTTAATCGAATTTGATTCGTATGCATATTTTCCAAAGGTAGAACCAAACATTAAAAAAGTCCCGAACATTAAAAAGTTCCTTCACTTTCTTTTTGCTATTTCCCTATGGTTTTTTGAGATCCAAAAACATAGCGTTCTTGAATGGGTAAAGCATTTCATAAGATATATAAGAGGGTATCGTAAGCCATACCAGTTATGCGTTTTGTTGGATCAAACAACAGCATCTTCTCTGCAAGATCAATGGCTAAGGGAGGCATATCCGGGAACATCTGGGAAAAGGGCTGTTTGGGAACATGAGGAAGCTGCTTTACATATTTCTGAGCACTATCACTCCTGAGGAACCCGAGATCAGAGTCTTCTGGGGTTCCTAATAGCTATTTCACAGGAAAGAAAAGACCAGAAACAAGAAGGTTTAACCCAATCCATGCTTATTTTGACAATATAATCCATGTTAAATTTAGAGCATGTTTGGTAGGCCTAAAATGGCTAAAGTAGATGAATTGGCTGAATCTGTTGTACCATCTACAATACCCATTTCAAATGGAAATAAAACAATATCTCGAAGTGAAGGTTGAATTATTATTTCATTAGCTTCAGCCATTTCAGCCAAAAAAAGCAACTCTTGTCCTGCCTGTTTACAATCATCAGATTCACCCAGCCAGCTCTTTGAAATAAGTTAGTTTATATTGAAATGTGTGACTAGACAGATAAGCCAAAAACATTGACTACCAAACGGGCACTTAGATTCAAAGATTGTGAACGTGTTATATAGGATATTAGGGGGCACCCTTATATACTCAGTACATGCATACCTCAGTAATAAGAGTCAATTGCTGAACGTAATCTCTCCCTGGAAAGAGAGGCTCTCTTTTAATGATTTCCATTAAAATGCAGCCAACTGACCATATATCAATTGCTGCAGTATATTCTGAGCAGCTGAGTAACAATTCAGGGGCCCTATACCACCTTGTGACAACATACTCTGTCATGTAATCTGCCTCTGATGTAGTTCGTGCAAGCCCGAAATCACATATTTTTAAATCACAATTTGCATCAAGTAGCAAGTTGCTGGGCTTGAGATCCCGGTGGAGAACATTAGCGGAGTGAATGTACTTTAGTCCCCTCAATAACTGATAAAGGAAATACTGCAAAGCACAATAAGAATACCACCGCTAAATGGTTTTGCAAGAAGTCCATGTTTTGGCAGAGGAAGATAGGTAATATTTAGCAATTAAAGTCAGGTCATAAAACCCTATTTCAAGTTTAAAATTCTCAAGGAATGAAGGTATGTGGTTAGAGATATCAAGGGTGAAAGCAAAAAGGTATGGCCGTATGGGGCTTGAAAGTAAGCGGAAATGGCAAAATTTGATTGACAAATTGAACTCTTTATTGATTGAAGACTTGAAGTGTCTCACAATCTGAAAAACTAACAGTTTGTTTGGATCTAGATAAAGGTAGTAAATGGAAGGATGGCAAACAAAGTTATTCTCTTGTGTTGGGTTTTACCTTGCAAAAGAGAATATGTTGAATTCTTTTTATATTCGTTTACATATAATTATATTTCTTACTCTTTATTTTATAAAACAGAAATAAGTAAATAAATATAAAAGTTTGAACGATAAATTAAAATAAAATTATAAAATTACTGAGTATGACATACATTTTGCTTTTCCCCAAATTTTCTATCCTTCTAACTTTCCTCTCAATTATCCACCCTCCCCCCCAGGTTCTAAGCCCGCCCTAAAGAATGGTCTTTTCCTATCATGCAAATGAACACAGAAATACAGAGCTATTTCTATCTTATTATATTCTTATGCATCTTTGACTATAAAAAGTAATGGACTAGAATTCTGATTTAAACACAATGGACAAAGATGCCTCACTAAATCCATCCATCTCATAAAAAACAGAAGCAACAATTGATCACATCAAACATATAAGTATAACTAGTATTTCCTGTTATGTGGAATTAAAACTCATTCAAGTAACATTAATGTGGGAAGTGCCTGCCTCAAAATAAATAGAAACCTACAGGGAAATGTTCAGCCTATTCATCAATATGACATACAAAATGAGTTACTATAGTAACCAGACATTAGTGAACATAGTATGCCAACGTTAACACGCTAACAATATACACGGTAAACATACTTGACAATGATCTTCTGTGAGTGGCTGGGAAGAGCATATTATTTGGTGCAAATCGGTATCCATCAACTCATAGACAATATAAACGTCATTGAAGTTCTCTCTATCCGGTGGCCGTATTATATCTTTGATTTTGATTACCTGTTGGATGGACATGCTAATGATTAAAATTTAATCAACTAAATGCCTACCATTGAGATAAAATCAAGAGACATTAATTACTGTAGCACAATTACGACCCCTTAACAAAGAAGATGAAAATGTGATTTTAGAATGTAGATAACCATATTACATTCTCATGATCCATGTGGGAAAGAAGTTTGATCTCCCGGAGAGTCCTTTTGGCATCAATACTATTATCAAATGCATTCCCAATTTTCTTAATTGCAACCTTCTCCTTTGTTTCAGAATTCGTAGCACAACTGCAATAACACGTAAGAGTAAAGTAACACGAAATTAAAGCCACAATAGCAGGTAAACGAAAAAAAATCCGATTCAACAATGTTAAATGGTGAAATTTTAGCTGAGGGAAAAGCGATAAAAGTGTGAGCTTTTCCACAATCCGCTCCATCAATAAAATAACGGCATAAAAACCAAAGATAAACAGCTCTCTCCGAAACGAGAGATCCTACCAAACCAAGCCATAAGCTCCACGGCCGACGGGTTGAATAGGAGGCATGTACTTGGAGGGGACTTCGAAGAGATTTCCAAGGACGTTATACTGAGTGTATTTTCCGCCATGATTGGGAACCCCTTTGATCTCGACCATCGGATTAGTCTCATTTTCCATTTCCTCTTTGCCCATTTCTTTTACGCTACTCCACTAGAACACAGAGTGAAATGGAACCAACGGAAAGTAGGAATATGCTAAATCAGCAATACGTTGGGGATTGATTCCCTTTTTTGAAGTTCGAAATTCGAATTCTTCCACGTTCGCTGTCAAGACAAGTTTTAACGGCAAAAAGATAATGTCACAATATCCTTTGGGAGAGTGCTCTTCATGTCAGGCCGGCCTGACGGGCTGCCCCGTCCGGCCGAGCCCGTTTGGGCACCTTCCCGGTGGAATTTTTTGATGAAATTTTTTGAGCATGTTCCTCGTCAAGTCTAGTTTGTCCATACCAAATTTCAGCTCAAAATTCGATCGGGAAGGTCGTCAAATGATTTTTGCAAGTTAACTGGTCCGGAAAATACATATTCCGGACCAGTTAACTTGCAAAAATCATTTGACGACCTTCCCGATTGAATTTTAAGCTGAAATTTGGTATGGACAAACTAGACTTGATGAGGAACATGCTCAAAAAATTTCATCAAAAAATTCCACCGGGAAGGTGCCCAAACGGGCTCGGCCGGACGGGGCAGCCCGTCAGGCCGGCCTGACATGAAGTTTTCTCTCCTTTGGGAAAATATGTTAGGAAAAATTGAAAATAATAAGGGAAAATGAAAACTAAGGGAAAATTGTCAAATAATAAGGGAAAACTAATAATTAACCCTTTCATCATTCTTTTTAAGGAAAATTGTCAAATAGGTCCTAGAACTTTCATAAAAAAGTCAATTAAGTCCTTCTATAGGAGACTCTGTCCGGTCGTCGCGATTTGGGGCGGTTTCCGGTGGAATTTTTGGTTGAAATTTTTTTAGCATCTTATTCATCAAGTCTAGTTTACGCATACCAAATTTCAGCTAAAAATTTAATCGGGAGCGCATTCAAATTAAATCAAGAACGCAAAAATACGCAGTTATCTTTAAGAATTAATTTGAATGTGTTCTCGATTGAAATTTTAGCTGAAATTTGGTATGCGTAAACTAGACTTGGTGAATAAGATGCTCAAAAAATTTCATCAAAAAATTCCACCGGGAACTACTCCAAATCACGACGGCCGGACAAAACCTCTTATAGAAGGACTAAATTGACATTTTTATGAAAGTTCGAGGACATATTTGACAGTTTTCCCTTCTTTTTATAATAGTCCCACCTTTTCATTTTTCAAGAATAATACAACCTTTGCACCTCATCTTCATTCGTTGTTCCCTGACCGGTTAGTGACCTGCTATTCCAAGTTAGTTTCTTATCTTTGCAAAACATTATCTTTGTGAAAGGTGAGATTTATGATATAATGGTTTGCAAAGATAACAAAATAACTTGGAATAACAGGTTATCAACCGGTCAGGGACCAGTGAATGAAAATGAGCTGCAAAGGTTGGATTATTCATGAATAACAAAAAGGTGGGACTATTATAAGAAAACCGCTGAAATGTTGGATTATTAGTTTCCATTTTCTCAAATAATAATCTCAACTATTGCCGATCCGCTGAAAATAATCTCAACTATTGATTATTTTTGTATAATCCCAACTATATAGACTATCCGCCAATAATGGTCCATGACCATATATTACCTCTATAAAAAGTGAATTTTAAATAGAAATTAAGCGTACAAATTAAAAGTTGAGATTATTTATAGGGATTACTTGTTATATCTCATCTTATCCACTTTAGAAACTACAAGAATTTTTTCATACGGACCATTATTGGCGGAAGGTCCCTAAAGTTGAGATTATTCTATAATAATCAATAGTTGAGATTATTATAAACGGGCGGCCAATAGTTGAGATTATTACTGTCAATTTTTCCAATATCTTATGGGATCCATCTTTCATTTCAACCACATCAACGAAATTTGAAAATTTCTCCTCGCAAAAAAAGGCATTTGAAAATATCTCTCCACCAAATTTGTACTGTATTCATTTTGACACATATTTGTTCCTAATTGCATGTATAAATCTGCACTCCAAAATTTGTTGGTAAAATTTACTCTATATTTTTTACATACGGAATTAGTAAGACATTAACTAAACTTTATCACAAATAATACTACATTCGTCCCAAAATATAAGATATGTGTAGGTTTGGTGCGAGTTTTAAGAAAATAAAGGATGATGCAATTGTTGTTTTACAATTCTAACTTTCAAAAAGTAAGAAAAAGAAAAAAGGATTCACAAAAAGTATGATGAAATGATAGATAGAATGATAAAGTGAAAAAGTAAAAAAGTCAAGGGAAAATGGAAACTAATAATCCAACCTTTTAGCGGTTTTCTTACAATAATCCAACCTTTTGGTTATTCATGAATAATCCAACCTTTGCACCTCATCTTCATTCACTGGTCCCTGACCGGTTGATGACCTGCTATTCCAAGCTATTTTCTTATCTTTGCAAATCATTATATCATAAATCTCATCTTTCACAAAGATAATATTTTGCAAAAATAAGAAAATAACTTGGAATAATAGTTCATTAACCGACCGGGGACCAATGAATGAATATGAGGTGCAAAGGTTGAATTATTCATGAATAATCAAAAGGTGGGATTATTGAAAGAAGACCGCTAAAAGGTTAGATTATTAGTTTTCATTTTCCCAAAAGTCAATAGAGTTCAATTTAGGAAAACGTTCATATTTTTGGGACAATTCAAAAGGAAAAGTGAACCTTATAAATTGGGACAAAGGAATTTTTTTAATAATTACAAAATTAAAAAATGCACATTTCAATTTTAAAAAATTGAAATTTGGTTAAATTTTCCCTTTTAACCATTTTTGGTCAAAAAGTTAAAAAATAAAGGGAAAAATATATACTCATCCCTCTGTCCCCTATAATTGTCTCATTTTTTCATTTTTGGATGTCCCTTTATTTTGTCTCATATCATATTTGGTAATATTTGTGTAACTCTAATTCATGCTTACTTTATTCCTACTTTATTAACTCATTCTCAACCACATATATAAGTTTACTTGTCATAAAAACCACACCACTTCCTTCCATCCCAATAATAGAAGGACAGAGGGAGTATTATTTTACTTGTTGGATTTCAAAAACATATTAGCTTGTCAGTACATGATGACATCAACATGATGTCACCTGCACAAAAAGCCTCTTGTGCACTATTGACGACGTGGGGCCCAAACCTAGACATTGTTAAGCTGCTGTTTTGTTCGTCTTATTCTTATTACTTATTACTTATTACTTATTCTTATTTTATTCAGATCAGATCAGATCAGATCAGAAAAATTCAGATCAGATCAGATCAGAAAAATTCAGATCAGATCAGATCAGATCAGAAAGATTCAGATCAGATCAGATCAGATCAGATCAGATCAGAAAGATTCAGATCAGATCAGAAACATTCAGATCAGATCAGAAACATTCAGATCAGATCAGATCAGAAAAGTTCAAACATGATTTATCACTTTTATTATTATATTAATTATTATTATTATTAATATTGTTATTACTATTATGATTATTATTATATAATTATTATTAATAATATTAATAATAATATGATAAAAAAATAAGATATTAATAATAGTTATAATATTTTAATATAATAATAGTAATATAAATGCAATTATTAAGAAAACTATTATTATTATTATTACAATATAATAATAATAATAATATGATTAATATTATTATAATATTATATTATAATTATATGTAATTGTAATTATAATTACAATTAAAATTCTTATAATTATAAGTATAATCAATTGTAATTATTATAATTATATTGTTATAATTATAATTGTAATTAGTTATAATTAAAATAATTATAATTATAGTTACAATCATAATTATAATTATGATTATAATTATAATTATAATATAATATTATAATAATATAATACTAATTATAATAATAATAATAATCATATTATTATTATATTATTGTAATAACAATATTAATATAATAATATCGTTATAATAATATTAATTGCATTAATATTACTATTATTATATTATAATATTATAAGTAATGTTAATATAATTATAATTATTATTAATTATAATTATAATAATTATAATTATACTTATAATTATATTATAATTATAATTTATGATTATAATTTTTTTATAATTATTAATATTATTATTATTATTACTATTGTAATTATTTTACGGAGTAATTATAATAATATTGATAACTATAGTTACAATTATAGAGATAAATATTGTAATTATAATTACAATTATAATTACATAAGTAATTATAATTAAAAAAATAATTACAATTATAATTATATCTATATTTGTAATTAGTGTAATAGGTATAATTTTTTTCATTTTAAATTCAATTTTAATTATTATTATTATTATTATTATTATTATTATTATTATTATTATTATTATTATTATTATTATTATTATTATTATTATTATTATTATTATTATTATTATTATTATTATTATTATTATTATTATTATTATTATTATTATTATTATTATTATTATTATTATTATTATTATTATAATTATTATTATTATTATTATTATTATTATTATTATTATTATTATTATAGTTACGATTATGATTATAATTTTATTTAAATTATATTTGTAATTGCAATTATAATAATTATAATTATAATTATAATTATAATTATAATTATAATTATAATCATAGAAATATTCAAATCAGATCAGATCAGAAAGATTCAGATCAGATCAGAAGGATTCAGATCAGATCAGAAACATTCAGATCAGATCAGAAAGATTCAGATCAGATCAGATCAGATCAGAAAGATTCAGATCAGATCAGATCAGAAAAATTCAGATCAGATCAGATCAGAACTTAAAAAATTCAGATCAGAAACATTCAGTTCAGGCGAAGAGAACAGCTTCTAAGTTGTCGACTTTTCTTTTTGCCTTCACTTTCTTCTGTTTCGGCTAAATGGGGAGTCGATTGTCCCTCCAAATTACGTCTCTCCCGCTCCCACTTTCATCCCCCCTATCAAAATTTATGGGTGGCGTAGCTCACCCGGTAGAAAGAGGGTGCCACAAAGGAGAGGTCTCAGGAACCTCAATTTCTTTACATTAGAGTGTGGTCAAAGCTCAACTTACATTCTAGCTCTTATAAAACTATCTAATCGGTTCTGGGGAGCCCTTAGGGATGAGGTGTCAATCCCTTTTTAGTAGTCCAAATTTCTTTTGACTTGTAATATTTTCACCAGTGCAAATGGTGTAAGTATTACCGTCTCCACTCTGCTAAGTTTGGTACAAGAGGATCTGGTGTGTTTATTAAGAAAATGAATTTGGTTGATATTTAATTGATAAAGTAAGAATAAAGTAAAAAAAAAATCACGTCATTCATTTGTGTGGTTGCTCTTGGGAAGGATCAAAGAACTATTGGGGAAGAAATGGATAGTCTTGCCAGGGACGGAGCCAGAACTCAGTCATAAGGGGGGCCAAGAACAAACACAAACACTAAAGAAAAAAAATCTCTAAATAGGACAAAAAAAAGTTTATAAACTGGATTATCATTGTTTTAATCTCAAAATAGGACTTATTGACTCCTATTTTGGCAAACTTTAATCAAATAATTTTTAATAGAAATAAATAAGATCTATTCAAGGAGTAAAACATATTTTTTCATATTTTTAATGGGAATGATCCTTTCAGAATTACATGACGGGATCCACCATTCGGATGTCTGTGTTTGATGTGCTTCTGGATGGATTTTTTGGGTGAAATTTTATGACAATATTCTTCATGATGTGTATATTATTTACACCTAATTTCAGTTTAAAATTCAATCGACAAATCAGTTAAATAAATTATTGAAAAAACACTGTACCAAAAAATATATAAAAAAAACTCAGTGTTTTTCCAAAATTTATTTAATTGACTCTCCAATTGTATGTAAGCTGAAATACGATGGATATAATATACACTTTATGAAATACATGTTCACAAAAATTCATCAAAAAATTCTACCCGAAAGCATCTCACATAAAAGCTTCTATCGAGTAGTTTTGACCCAATCTTTACTGATTATTTCATTTATAATAGTAGTATTACTAAAAAATAAAAAAGTTGGGAGGGGCCATGGCCCCCCTACCCATACACATACATCCGTCTCTGAGTCTTGCTAATCCACTGGATTGCGTTGGTTTAGTGTTCAGTGAGATAATATACTCATCGTCCAAGGCTATTTCTGGCCGATGATGGCACGGGATTGCGCCGACGTGGCCTGAAAATGCACTGCATATCAGCACTACCAAAGGGCACCTAGTCAGCCGGCAGTCAATTATGCCCCGGTCAGCACGGCCATTCCATTCTCCAGATGGGGTATTGACTTGGTCGGCCCACTCCCAAGAGGCGCCAGCAACAATAGATACATCATCGTCGCCATCGACTACTTCACCAAATGGGACGAAGCCGAACCACTTGCAAGCATCACCAGGGCGCGGTGTCGAAAGTTTGTCTACAAGAACATCCTCACCCGTTTCGGTGTGCTCCAGGAGATCATATCAGATAACGGCACCCAGTTTGAGGCCGAGCCGTTCCAGACCCTCCTCCAAGAGTGGGGCATCAAGCATCATTTCTCCTCCGTTGCCTATCCTCAGGCTAATGGGCAGGTTGAGAATGCCAACAGAACCATCTTGGAGGGGTTAAAGAAGAAATTTGAGAAAGAAGACGGAAGTTGGGTTGACGAGCTCCCCAACGTCCTATGGTCTTACCGTACTACGCCGAGGAGGGCCACCGGGGAGACACCATTCTCCCTTTGCTACGGCTTCGAAGCCAAGGCTCCCACTGAAGTCACCTTCCCCAGCCGACGGGTCACAAAGTATGACCCCGAGGCAAACGACGAAACCATGAAGATTGACTTGCACCTCATCGACGAAAGGCGGGAGATGGCTTACCTTAGGGCGGAGAACTACAGACGACAAGTCAAATCCTACTACGACGCCAAGGTCCGCTCCCGCGAATTCCAAGTGGGGGACTATGTCCTTCGCCGAAGGGAAGCAAGCAGGCCGACAGAGGGAGGAAAGCTCGCCCTCAAACACGAAGGGCCCTCAATCATCAGCGCCGTCATCAAAGCCGACACATATAGATTAAAGAACCCTAACGGGTTAGATGTACCACGATTGTGGAATGTACACCATTTGGTGAAATTTTATCAATAACTCGAGAAGCAGTGTAGCGGGCAACGACCTCCACCCCTCAGCTTATCGATTGAATAAACACCCTCGGCCCAGAGCCAATTATCAAATAAAACAATGTTCCACTTTATCTATCAAAATTTGAGAAGTACAAGCACATTAAGGCACACATCGGCCCAGGCGGTGAAACACCCAGAATAGGCCGATGCACCACCCCAAATCTGTTGCCCTAAACAACGCACCCCAAAGCCGTTGCGCTAAACAACGCATCCAAAGCTGTTGCCCTAAACAATGAATCCAAAGCCGTTGCGCTAAGACAACACAATCAACATGTCGTGACCCTCTTATATTTTCTGAAAATTAAGCAAGGGAAAAACAAAACACGACCAAAAATTCCGCATCGGCCTAGGCGGTGAAACACCCAGGAATGGCCGACGGTATGTAGGACGAAGGACCTGTGTGCATGGTCCGACGTATTCAAACGGAGAAGCATACCGCGCCGTCCGCGCGGAAACCGCAGGACGACAAGCCTGAATTAAGGCCGAGGTTACAAAAACTCCACCCGTCAGTAAAATTTCTCAAGGACCACAAAAATGGAGGCCGTCGCAAGACACTAGCTAGCCCGGTTCCTTGTCGCCGATAGACGTGGAAAGGCCAAAAAAGATGTTACTGACACACTAAGCCGATGGCATGTTCACTCCCTCGCCTTAGCACATGCGAAAAGCGTAAAGGAAAAACTACCGCAAGAGGACAAAGGGACAGTAACCCTTCGGCCACACACAAAAACAAAACAAAAAAGAAAAAGAAAACGAGGGAAGCCGACGGACCGCGCACTCGCCGGCCTCGGGCACAAAATGAAATCCCCACAAAAAATCAAGCCACAAAAATGGCTAAGTACATATCAGTCCTACAAATATACATTGGCCAAAGTAAAAGGTCACTCAATGGCGGGACGCTTCGTCCTAAGCACAGGAAACTAAGGAACTGAGTACTACAAGTCGCATCGGCCCAACCCATGATAAACATCCATATGGTACCGCTTCGTCTTCATCAACACAGGGTTACATCCCAGGTACATAGAAAAATTTCAGAAGAAATCATCTAAGGCAAAACAGACAAGCACTTGAGATGATGAGGCGCATCATCTCCATGAGCTACAATCAAACAGTGGACCGCTACGTCTCACTCGTCGGATATCAATACCCTCAAGGCAAAATCTTGGTACTTAGAAAATTTTCAAGTGCAAAAAGAAGTGATACTTAGAAAATTTTCAAGTACAAAAAGAAGTAAAGCATGCATTACTATAAAAACGACGCGTGACATAATCACAAAAGGAGTTATCATTGAATAAACCCTTGAGAGGTACAAAAGGGGGGCGCTTCGGCCATTGAATACATGGAGGCGCTATGGCCGCTGGAACTAAAGTATAATAAACAAGATCATAAGGAAACTAAGCAGCTTGACCTTGGTCACCATCAACGGCCCCACTGTCGACGTCGTCATTTTCATCCTCAGCGGCCTTCGAATTGACCGAGCCCTCGAAGAGATAGTCATCACACTCGATCCAGGGCTCTTTCTCCTTGTTAGAGCTCAAAATGGGGCGATGTGTCTTGGCCAAAGGCAATTTTAGCTCCTCCTCGGGATCCTTCATCAGTCGGGAAAGGCCGATACCCCTCGGCTTCAAATTCTTCACATGCCGATGAAGCCTCATTTGCAAGCGCTGCTGGCCGAGGTCGTAGAAGACTTCCATTTTCTGCTTCCAGAAGTCCCTGCCGGCTGGATCTTCCTTTGACGAGGCCTGGAAACGATTAGCCACCACCTTGAAGCAAAACTCACGATGGTCGTCGGCTTTCCACCCCTCGGCCATGAAAAGATCAACGGCCTTCTCGGCGGCTTTCTCGGCTTCGGCCTTCAGATTCTCAGTTTTCTCTGCCTTTTCTTCAGCCTGGCGGTGAGCAACCGCCTCATCATCCAGCTGGGCCTGGAGTTTCTTCTTCTCATCCTCCACTACAACGACTTTCTGCTCAGCCGCACCGGCTTTCTTCTTCAGGGAATCCACCTGCGTCCGGAGGCGCTCCAAACTGCTAAGTGCCTTGTTGGTCGAAGCAGCCTTCTTCTCTACCTCCCGGAGGCGGGCAATTTCTTCCTCCTACCGGCTGTGCTGCTCCATCAGCATCAAGGCACCCTGTGAAGGAAAGCATAAAGTCAGGGAGGATAAAAGCATGAAAAACTACCAGGTGTGAAAAACAAACTTACTTGGACAACGTAGTCCAAACCACCATCGAAGAGGCGCACTTTCTTGCCCTGCCGATGAAGGTACGCCCGATCCTCATCCGGGATGCCCTGGAAAAGCACGTCATGGCCAGAGATCTTCTCATTAAAGATCCCACCCTTCATCGGGTACCGCACCGTCAACTCATAAAGACATGTGGCCAAGTCACGACCGGCGTAGGTACATGGTTGGGCAGTCTTGGCAGGATTCGAGGATGTAGGAACGAGAGCTGACGACGCCACGTTCAACGTCAAGTCCCCAATAACCCGGACCTCAGGCAATTGATCTTCCTGGGCCGACGCCTGTGCAGCATCCGTATCGGCTACACCCGTGGAGGGCACCTGCTTCGGTTTCTTAGCCACCTTGCCCGGTTTCAGGCCGACGTCAGTCAAGGTCTGCTGGCCCTCGGCAGACCTCTTCTTCTTCTGCAGCACCGGCTTCTTCGCGGCATTGGCTTGACCCTTGGAGCCGTCGGCCGAACTTTTGGACGCCTCGGCCTGCTGGGCAGCCTGCATTTCCTTATCTACCATTTTCTTGGCTTGAGTCATGAATAGTTTGTGGCTCATGGTGAAGTCTGCAGATACGAAACAAGCAAAGAGTTAGAAACAAACAATACAAATTACAAAGAGTCAAGGGAAAGCAATCAACCTTCGGCCTCGGCCGGAACTCCAAAGTAGGGCCCTTTGGCCTGCTCAAAATAGCCAGACATCCTCGGCCATAATCCAAAGTCAGGGTCACCCGGTATGTAATACCTCATCATACCAAGGGCAGCTATCTTAAAATCAGTGATGTAGGTGTTGACGCTCCTCGGCCCACCCTTCAGGAAAGCCTCCACCTGAGCATCAATCTCCACACTCTTCGGGGGCTCATGCAAATTAAAGAGACCGGAGTGTCTGACGGAAGGAAAAAATACGCCACCGGCCAGTTTCACAAAAACAAACTTACTCTTCCACCCGTGTATAGATGAGGGAAGGTCTATGAAAGATCGCTTCCTCGGCAACTGTTGAAGGGCATCATAACCAGCACAATTCTCATGGCTCCCTCGGCCGATACAATACAGGTTCATAAACAAAGACGTCGACGGCTCAATTCTCAACTCATCGCATCGGAGGAGAAACCCGACGATGAGGGCGTAGCTGTTCGGGGTTAACAATGCAGGGGGGAGACCCAACATGTTCAAATACTCAACCACAAAGGGGTGAAGGGGAAATCTCAAGCCCTGGAAGAAGCGCATCGGATAGACGCCAAAGTAGCCCAGCGGGGGGTTCAAGACGTGGTCCGTCGGCCTCGGCACCCTCACCCGACCATAGGGGCCAACATATAGCTGCGCCACCTGATATTCACTCGAAGTGCTCTCCGGCCTTATGATGAAGACATTTGTCAGATCTAGTTGTGAAAGCCCGGCGGACAAACCCTTTCGCCGTCGTGACCCACGTTTCATTGACCCAATCGAAGACGAGGCATTACCTGGGATGGAGGAAAGTGGTGGGGGACACGGAATGGCGGCCAAAGACGCATCACCCGCTTCATCCATTCGAAGCTTTGGCTCAGAACTCGCCTCGTCCTCCCCTAGAACTGTGTGCACCGGCGTCGTCACTCAGCCTCTCCTCGTCCATGGAAGTACGATAGTCGCCTGTATTTTCCATTTCAATCTCAAAAGCTTCAATTACTTGCAAGTCGACTTGAGGGGATGTATCGTCCTGGTCGAAGGGCCAATCCTCTTCGTCCAACGAAGCTGTCAAATCAATAGGGGAGGGGACGCTACTGCCGTTAGGGAACGGCATAACACCTAAATCTAGTCCTAAGGGTGGTTTTTGGATCAAAGTAAGTTTAACCTACAAACACTAGATCTAACCCCCGGGGAAGCAATATATGAAGAAAACAAAGAAAATTTAAAGTATCTGACCTTTGAAGATTTGAAGAATGTGATGAACACTTGGAAATTCTCAGGACTTTATCTCTCTAAAAATAACTTGGCAGCAATTCGACAACATCAAAGCAAAAATGAGGGAATGGCCTCAGAATTGGGGGGTATTTATAGACATTCCCTCAATGGTCACTACACGTGGCACCTTCTTATTGGCCACCCCAACGGTCACCTCCCCCTGAACCAATCAAAGGCATTCCCACAAATTATACCCCGGAGCCACCTACTTCGGCCCAATGGCTCCCAAATTCCGAACAGGGCAACGACCTAAACTCTCTAGATCAAGCATGGCACCCCTCTACGGTCTTACAAATGACCCAAAACCAGAAGCATCGCTACAACCGCTTATACACGCATCGTTTGATGATGACCCTGGCATTGCGGCCTTCGTCCAAGGGTTCTCCCACAGGGTTACCTTGGACAGGTTCGCCTAAGGGTAGGAGTCACGACTAACGTATAGGCACCGTATCGGCTTGGGAACACCATTACTCCCTTGTGCCTTAGTTGCTCTTCAGACAAAGGAGTGAGGGACTGGGGGACTGCATCGGCTACAAAAAGGAGATAAAAAAAGAAAGCGCCACGGCCTCAACATATAGGGAGTGCGCTTCGGCTTGCTAACACAGTAAGAAAAACGCCTCGTCTTAAACCATGCATTAAGGATCACACTGGCCCCAAAATCCCACACAACGGCTTGCTAACTGGCTAGCACCAATACGTCCACGACAAAGGTAGGATAAAGTGCGCAAAGATCCCATCATAACAAACAAAGGAAACGTAACAGCCTAACGGCTAGCTCATCCTCCTAAACAAAGAAACCACTGTGTCCAAAGAACACAACAGAGGAGCGCATCGGCTGTTTCCCAAAAAATAGACACATGACCCGCAACGGATACAGGGTTGTGCGCAAGCGTACATGATACGCTTCGTCCTCAGAGAACAAGGCAATACATAGGGCTTCGCCTTCAGAGAGAAAGAGGTGTGCAACGTCAAGAAACGGAGCACGACAAACAAGTACCTCTACGGCTGTAAAGAAGGAACAAGGTTACTCCCTTTCGCCTCATCAGCATCTCAGCTTAGAGAGTGGGGGACTCCTGATAGAGTATATGGGCCTAGACCCCATGACCCACATACTCAGCGGCCAAGAAAACACCAACAAAACGTCCACCTGGCACGCTACGTCCGCAACGGCCAATAACTGGATCGGTTCAAGACATCGGCCCGATTGCGGGGCCGCATTGGCCCATGGGACCGCATCGGCCTTGGGGGCCGCATCTGCCAAACTGCGTCACGTCGGCCGATCTCCGTTTAGACAGAATGTACTTTCCAATTTAATTCACTAAGTATTGTACTCAGCCCGTTAGTGGCCTTATTCCGCCCAAAGAAGGCATGATTATTGTAATGGGCCTCCTAAGCCCAAGGCTAGGGGCCCAAATCCACATCTTTACCTATAAATAGACCCCAAGGGGCTAATTATAGGGGGTTAAGAAATATTAATTACTCACTTTCTCTCTCTAGTTCTCACTTCTCTCTAGAATTAAATAATCCATCAAAATCCTTGAAATCCTTACACTAATTGAGGTTCATAACAATTATTATGTTTACATGAGATTGCTTATGTAGAAGATCATTTTAACTATTTTTCATATAATTTTTCTTTATTTTACAAATGGAATATATTTTACATAAGCCCATTCAGTTAAAATTTAATCAATTTCAGCAAAATAAGCCAATTAAACCAATTTTAGTATTCTTAAACAGACTCGATATTAGACTGGGTCTATATTGCTTGTGCATCAGATCATATATGATCCCGAAAAAAATCAAATTTAAAATTAGCTAAATTACATACAGCTGTGCATCGCACAGGCTTGAAAACTAGTCAATGAATATTTGAAAAATACCAATCACCATCATGGAGTAATGTTACGTTGAGAACTACTACCTCCATCCCTGAATTTACTTCTGTAGTACAAATGACATGCGGATTAAGAAAGTGGGAATTATGTGATTTGAGGGTTATGCAAAGGAGAGATAAATGTGTAAGAATGTGTAAGAATTGCCGTGAACCACAAATTCTGTACCAAAAAGAAAAATAAATTAAAGTTCTTTTTGGGACGGACGAAAATGGAAAGTTGGAAGTATTTTTTAGGGAAGGAGTAGTAATTAATGTTACGAAGTTCGAATAGTCGTACTTACTAATCATTGTATAGAATTTTAGAGGCATGAGAGCTGTAAAATCAACTGGGCGAAAAAAAAGTTGACTTCAATTCTTTAACGACAACTCCTAAAATGTTTTTTTTTCTATCTAATTTCTAGGGATAGTGTTTTTTTGTGATCTAAAGTCTAAACAGACATTAATTACGTGTTTATGACTAAGATAAAAGTTGTTTACAAAAATGTGATTAGTGACTAGAGTAGTAATGAAATTATAGTAACTTGCGTTTAATTTTTAAACTTGAGCTACCACAACAATACATTGTAGTAACTATTAGTCATATTTATGTAAATAAGTTTTGTTTAAGTAATATTTTTATAAAAAACCCCGTAATTAATGGGGCGCTAAATTGAATTAGTAGAAAGTGGTTGAGAAAATCAAAGGCTGTCTTAGAATGAAAATATAATACTATATAATGACCTTAAAATTCATAAGAGTTCAAAGTGAAAAATCCCAGCAAAAACATCTTGTTCAAAATGGCGAAAGAGAGAAGTAGAGAGTGTGTTGTTAGGATGTTTTTACTTGGACTGTAATTTGCCCCAGACCAGACCAGACCAGACCAGTCCAGACCAGACCAGACCAGACCAGACCAGACCAGTTCAGACCAGACCAGACCAGACCAGACTTGGATAGTTATAAAAATACAAAGAAACCAGACCTTACCAGACCAGACCAGACCAGTTCAGACCAGACCAGACCAGATCAGACCAGACCAGACCAGACCAGACCAGCAAATTACAGTCCAAGTAAAAACATCCTTAGTACCGGTTTGGACTTTAGTTTACTTGTGTATAAATGTAATGTTGGGCCAAGGGCTTTGATTGTATTAATCCTTGTATAAATACTCTTGTATTTGCTAATACTCTTCACTCTTGTATAAATACAAGAGTATTTATACAAGGATTAATACAATAAAAGCCCTTGGCACAACATTACATTTATACACAAGTAAACTAAAGCCCAAACCGGTACTAACATGTGTTTTATCATTCGTTTTTTGGTGTGTCTTAATTGGAACCACAGTCATTGCTACTCATGGGAGAGAAGATAATGAGGAGTTGGTGTTCATTAGTGGCATTCGTGATGGAGTTGGCGGTGGAATAGGTGGTACTCTTGGATGTGGGGTGGCGGCTGATCCACCTTGCAGTGGAATACCTGGTAGTCCTGGACGTCGACGCAGTGAGGTTTACAATGGCGCAGGTGATGGTGCTGGCGGTGGATTTGGAAACGGCGGTGGCAATGGTGATCCAACTATTCACCATTAAGATGCCTTTTAAAGTGATACTTCATATAATTGATATAAATATGTGTTCTTATATTGTGTTGTGTTGCTTCATATGAATAAGACTTAAACTCTTAAACTAAAACCTTGTTTTATATTCAATATTTTGACTTAAGATGTTTTAATCATTAATAGCATCTTTTGTTTTGCTCATGAAACCAAAGAGTATTTATAAGTAATTTAGGATTTATGAATGTTAAGATGTTTGCAACCTTAGCTTCATTGACATATAGTCATATGTCATACTCTTTGAATTCAATATGTGTATGCAATGTACTATATATGCTAAATAGCGGTCATCCCGCTATCCGCTATACCGCTATAGCGTTTTTGGGGCTGGCCGCTCCACTCCTCTATCTGGGATTGAGAACACTGGTATTACCTACTTGTATCATCTTTACTATCATGACATTATTAATTGCAAGTTTTTAATGTTTCAATGTTTATAGCTATTGTTTACTATCACTAGTAACCGACTCGTGCTACATCTATATCTATATATTATATACACTTCACGAATTTTTGGAGTTTAGTGTCAGAAAATCCGACACTGGATCCGTCACTAACGTCATTAGTGTCGGATATTAGTTGCGGATTTTCCGACACCAAAATCTGGACACAAAATGGATTAGTGTCGGATAAATTGGGCAGAAGCAAAGTAGGGACGGCAGCTTGTGTCTGCAATTGACGTGCACTTTGTCGTGAAGTGCACTCAAAATAATAATACAATACGACACTAATACGTAGTATAGTGTAGTAAGGTTCGTATCCACAGGGAAAGGAATACTTCTCTCTTTATAAACTAGTAACAAAGGGGGGTTTAGGGTTGAGTGATTTAATTAAAATTAAACACGAAGATGAACGAGTTATGTGATTTAATTAATGAGAAGAATACTTGGTTTTGCTTTTATCCACTTAATGAAATGTTCGTCGATCCCGGTTATATCTTTAACTATCTTCCTCTCGAATACTCAATCGAGGAGTATATCCAGTTCATCGAGGGTAGTTATTAATAACGAGAAGCGTTCATTAACAAAACTTACTATCGAGTCAATATAGAACAAGCGCCGTATATTAACTTGATAGTAGCAATAAACTTAAGATGAAAACGATTGAGATTGATAACCTCAACACAAGCGGTTTATTGGTTGAATCAATATAATTAATTCCCCTTGGCTTATTAACCATGAGAAGCATGCATTAACAACCCAAGTTTACTACCGTGAAAGGACCGAATTAATAACAAGCGTATTAACCGACCGATTCTAGTAATAATTAATATATGAGACAAAACTAGTTGATCCTTTAAGTAATGTTCAAAATATTAATATGAAATATGAATAGGAATTAATTAATACTCAAGGAAGAATATTAAAGAAGATGAATCCTACTATAGTTAATATCAAGATGTTAACTAATTGTCATTTTAGTAACACTCCCCAATATTAACATAGAGGAAGAAATAGCTATTACTATAACTAATGTCAAGATGTTAACTAATTGTCATCTTAGTAACACTCCCCAACATTGATATAGAAATAGTATTTAAAGGGAGAATTAATATTCAAGGAAGAAGATTAAAGAAAATAACTCACAACTTACAAATTCATTAAGCTTCAAAGTAGCAAAACCAAGATGGAAGAGTTTAGCTCCTCATTTGGAGACTAAACATGATAAAAATATAAAGAAAGAACTTGTCTAAACTGAGCTTAGAAGTATATAGGAATTGGTTCCTTATTGTGGAGGAAATGGGGTGTATTTATAGGCTTTTTGGGCTTGAAGGGTCATGTACCCTGTAACACCCCGGCCCCGTAGGACCCGAGGTAGTTACTCATACACACCTTTCGGATTACTAGTACTGTCCCCACAAACCACCACGAGCCTTTACCGCGCACTTTGTCCTCACTCATGCGCGCCCTGAGAAACTTCCCAGTGGGTCACCCATCCCAAGACTACTCCCGAGCAAGCACGCTTAACTTTGGAGTTCTTAGGTAATGAGCTCCCTTAAAAGGAGATGCACCTCTGTTGGTATGAGTAGTACTATTAATCCGTTTATATTAAATCTCAAGTGTTACAATCACCCCCACTTAGGATCGCAACGTCCTCGTTGCGCCCTTGAACCAATCTCAAATCTCAATCAAATCCCAGAATCTTCCCCCGCTAAGTGCCCGCCCGATATCCAACGGATCAGCACACTGTCGCAGAGTTGCTCTGATACCACCTTGTAACACCCCGGCCCCGTAGGACCCGAGGTAGTTACTCATACACACCTTTCGGATTACTAGTACTGTCCCCACAAACCACCACGAGCCTTTACCGCGCACTTTGTCCTCACTCATGCGCGCCCTGAGAAACTTCCCAGGGGGTCACCCATCCCAAGACTACTCCCGAGCAAGCACGCTTAACTTTGGAGTTCTTAGGTAATGAGCTCCCTTAAAAGGAGATGCACCTCTGTTGGTATGAGTAGTACTATTAATCCGTTTATATTAAATCTCAAGTGTTACATACCCGATCGGGTATATTGGTTACTCGATCGGGCCTTCAGTTGCTTCGCGGAATCTGGAAAAACATGGGCATACCCGATCGGGTATAGACACTCGATCGTGGTTAAAATCTTCCCTGCACATTGCCTTGTTCGCGGATTTATCCGATTTGATTTTTCAGCAACTTACCCGATCGAGTATAGGGTATACTCGACCGGGTACAACACCAAAAATCAGGATCTTCATTTTGTTTTGGAATTTTTGCACCTTCCTTCCACTTGTGATGTTCACCAATGGTCCCTAGAGTGGTCTTGGACCTGTTTGAGCTCAGAACAAACCTAATCTAAACAATTTACAAACATTTTACAATCTAAACTATTACACCAAAAGTGTGTAATTTCTAGAGTAACAATCACTCAAAACTAATCAAAAGCACAATTATAAACACGGAAATAACATGAATGTCAACTCCCCCACACTTAGTTCCTTTACTCGACCTCGAGTAAAACTAAATGTTTACACAATGTTTGTCAAAAGATCACGAGTTCAAAATTTGGAAGAAATAAGAAACTAAAACCACCAAGTATTGTGAATGAAGTTACAAAGCAACATTTTCTTGGGTTTAACGGTCTTCTATGCTTCCTATTTCTTCTTTTTCTCTTTTTTTTCTCCTCCTCCTCCTTCTTCTTCAAGAGATAATGTCCTGCAAAATAAAACAAATTTTTCTCTCATATCTCTCATTTTTCCTAGGAGCCTTTTCAGGTTTTCATCCTAGCATCTCTTTTCTTTTCTTTTCCTTACCACTCACTCATTATTTTTTTTGTAAGCCCTTGTTGCTTAGATTGCCCTTTTGGGTTTTCAACCTAACTAGCATTTCATTTCTTTTGTTGTATTTTTTTTTGTGTGAATAACTAGTACAAGAAAATAATGCTTAGTACAAGGTAGAAATAAGGGAGTGTACATACCAAGAGATGGATTCCCCTCCCCCACACTTGAATCACGGCACTATCCCTAGTGCCCGCCCTCTCCACCATAATAGCCTCCTCCAAAGCCGCTCCCGTGCATGTCATCACCGCCTCCCTCGCCCATAGTGGTGTCCCCTCCATCATAACCTCCACCGCCGGAACTAGAGCCACCGAAATTTCCCCAATCGGAAGGGTTATACCATGAAGGTGCCGGTGGAGGTGAGGCCATGGATGCAAATCCGCCGAGGTTGGACATGTATGAGTATGTGGGCCCATACATCCTCCGGTAGTCCTCTTCATACCTTTGTATGTCGGCCACCCGTTGTTCCTCCATCCTTTGAAATGCCGATTGTTGTTCGGTCCGGAAAGCATCAAATTGTTTATCCCTTGCTTGTTGCTCCGCCCGGTAGTGGCCTATCTCCTCTTGAAGTTGGGCAAATTGCCCTCCCATCTTTGTGTAATCGAGGCTCATTGTTTGGAACCCGGCTAGGAGGGATTGTTGACCCGCCAAGAGTTGTTGGAAGAAGTCTTGTGGTGGCGGGTTTTGGGGAGGGTCGGGGATATCATGTTGGACATGTTCATGTCCCTCTTGATGCTCGGGTTGCTCCGGTTGGGGGTTGGGTTGCTCGGCTTGGTCGACTTGAGGTCGGAGGTGTGGTGGGATGTTGTTAGGGAGGAGGTAGTGGGGGATGTCAAATGGCTCCATTCTATACCTAAGTCTAGGTAATTCGTCACAAGGGAGGGGAAAATATTTGGTGGGTTCAGGGTACTTCATGTGCCATTTATAGCGTTGGGTTCCGTTATGGTCTTTGTTACCCAAAGAGATCAATTGTGCATTGGATAACCAAGCAAGATGCATTAATGAATCTCTAGAAATTGTGGCATTATTCACATACCCAAATTTTGAAGCCAAATGCATGATGACTCCCCCTAGGACAATGTTTCCCCCTTTTGTGATGGCTTTCTCAAGATGATCCCAAATTAAGTTACAAATGTTGAACTCAACGGGATTGCGGAAAAGAGCAAGAGTGAGAATGGCTACATCCCCTATCCGAGTGTGATGGTTGTTGGGGCGGCCAAGCAAAGAGTTGCACAAAAATTTGAGAAAAATCCGGAGAAGGGGATGTTGCACGTGACTAATGTATAGTTGAGACGTGCTAAAATTCCGTTCTCCGGTCATTTTACCCCATAGGTTGTATGCATCCATGGTATTGTCCGGGATTTCCCTCTCATGTGGGAATCGGAGCCCAAAATGCTCGGCAAAATCACGTCTCGTTATAGTGTGTTCGGTGTTCATCAACCGAAACGTGATTGTGTCATCATAAAAATGATTTTCATCCAATACAAACTTGGCCGAGCTCAAAAATTCATATATGACCCTTTCATTACAATTATATTGCAAATTAAAAATCAAGGCCATATGCAATTCATCAAAAAGCTCTCTCATACCATCCAACAAACCAAGAGAAGTAAGAGCTTCATGGCATAAGAAACGAGACGGAATGACTTGCCTTTTTAGGATGGCCACAAATCGCTTGCGATGATCTCCCGGACCAAATTGAACATCCTCATAGCCTCGAATAGGTCCCCTTGTGTTAGAGCTCTCCGGTTGGTTCCTCTTTGGTGCCATTCTTGACCAAAATTGGAGTCTAGGTTCGGACTTGGGGTTTGGAGGGGTAGGGTTTCGGATTTCTGAGTTTTGGGGAGAGGGTGAGTTTGATGGGTATGGTGTTGTAGAGGAAGGTGAGGGGAGTGTTTTGGTGGTGGTTTGGGTTGATTTGGTTGAGATATGAGAGAGTAATCAAAGCTTGAAGGTGTGAAAATGGAGGATTTGGGAGAAGGGATTCGAATTTTTGGGATTTTGGGGAAAAAGAATGGTTGGATTTGGCCTTTGATTCGCGTTTAAAACCCGTGTACCCGATCGGGTACCCCGATTACTCGATCGGGTATGCCTGCCTTTGAACTGGTTTCGGGGTTTGATTCGATCGAGTATACCCCTTACTCGATCGAATTTTCTCAGCCGTAGGTTTTTCCATAAATATACCTGATCGAGTATATTAATATACCCGATCGGGTATAACCCTCTTTTTTCAAAAATGGTTCCAGGGATGTGTCTCCGATCGAGTATGGGGTATACTCGATCAGATTTTCCTCGCCGTAAGATTTTTTAGAAATATACTCGATCGAGTATAGAAATATACCCGATCGGGTATGGCTTCGGAATTTCAGATTGTTCCAGGGGTCAAGTACCCGGTCGAGTATGAGGTATACCCGATCGGGTATTCGATCAATTTTTCTTCTTCTGGTCGATCGAGTATGGGGTACTCGATCAAAATTCTTTCTTTTTTACCCTATACCCGACCGAGTAGGAGTTTTACTCGATCGGGTACATTAGCCTGGAATCTTGTTTGGTCCATTTTAATCTTCTTTTCGGCATGGATCCGACCGGGTAACTGATGATGACCGATCGGGGGTTTCCACAGGCTTTGAAAATATGATTTTTCCCTTATTTTCTTTTGAGAATTTCCTCCCATTCTCCCAAAGTTGTCATTCAAAATAAAAGAAAAGACAAAGAATGCGTACCTTAGCATGGGTTGCCTCCCAAGAAGCGCCTTAGTTAACGTCGCGGCACGACATTATCTTTATTTCATTTTTGGTTTATGTGGGATCATGAACACCCCTTCGGCTTTCAATGGCCTTGCTTGGCCATGTTTCCATTTTATTTTTCAACCTTTTCTAGTAAGGCCGAATTTTTGTTCTCATTACCACTTCAACTGCTGGTGGATTTAGTTCATATTTTTCCAGCTCCCTCCCAACTAAAGATGATTCCCCATGTTTACTTTCTTCTTTTCCTTGAGAGATTGGGATTTTAACAGATTCCTTCCAAAACTTTGGTTCTTGTGGTTCAAAAACATTTAAAGAACAAAGAGATTGATCTTTAATTTGTTTTTTCGTAGAGTCAAAGATATTGAACTCTACTTTTTGGTCATCGAACTCTAAAGTTAATGAACCACTAGACACGTCAATTTTTGTTTTTGCGGTTTTCAAGAAAGGTCTTCCCAACAGGATGGGTGTTGTTTGGTCATCATTTCCCATTTCAAGGACATAGAAGTCAACAGGGAAAACCAAATTTTCTACTTCTACTAGCACGTCTTCTATTATACCTTTTGGGTATGTATTAGATCGATCCGCTAGTTGAATCACTACACCAGTTTGATGTAGCGGGCCGAGTTGTAAGGATTTATACAAAGAGTAAGGAATGACATTTATGGATGCCCCCAAATCTAACAAGGCCTTAGAAAATGCGGTGTTCCCTATCTTGCAAGGTATGGTGAACATGCCCGGGTCGCTGCACTTTTCGGGAAGTTTCTTTTGAAAAAGAGCCGATATATGTTCACTAACCTTGACCTCTTGTTTTTCTTTCGACTTATCCTTTCATTTTGTTTTGCATAATTCTTTTAAAAATTTAGCAAAACGGGGAACCTTTTTAATTGAGTTAAGGAGCGGAATGTTTACTTCACACTTGGCGAAAGTCTCATAGATGTCAGTATCTTTCTCCAGCTTCCTTGTCTCCATCAACGCCTCACGGAACGGGGCTACTGGTTCATATGATGAAAGTGGAGGAAGTTTCGCTTTTGTGGTTCTCTCCTCAGATTGAAATTCTTTTTCATGATCAACCTCCTCAATCTCTTGGTCGTTTTTTT
The DNA here is from genome assembly GCA_945859915.1 of Cuscuta epithymum. Taxonomy (NCBI): domain Eukaryota; kingdom Viridiplantae; phylum Streptophyta; class Magnoliopsida; order Solanales; family Convolvulaceae; genus Cuscuta; species Cuscuta epithymum. The sequence goes on along the minus strand of CAMAPF010000959.1, from coordinate 847,879 downwards.
CTACCTCTTTCAACATGATTGCATTCACATGTTGTCTTGGGTTTTGCTCCGTTTGAGATGGGAGTTTACCCGAGTCTTTTGCTTCCAATCGGCTCACGGCATTTGAAATTTGGCTAACTTGAGTTTCCAAATTATGAATGCTTGACTTTGTCTCATGTTGAAATTGAATCATGGTTTGTTGAAATTGTCCCATGTTTTGTTGCAGGGTAACCATGTTTGAGGTCAAAGTTCGGATCATGTCATCAGTTGTCATACTAGATTGAGAAGATGGGTTGGATTGTTGAGGGTTTCCATATCTCAAGTTTGGATGATCCCTCAATCCAGGGTTGTAAGAATTTGAGAATGGATCGTACCTCCTTTGTTGATGGCCTTGGAAACCCAAGGCATTGACTTGCTCTAGATTGTCTTCTTGAAGAGTTGGGCATGAGTCCGTGGGGTGCCCTTGTTGTGTACAAATGCCGCAGACCTTGACTTCTTGGGTCTTGGATTTTAAAAGGAAATCCTTAACCAAAGAAGTCAAGCCGACAACTTGACTTTCCAATGATGATGTTGATTCCGCAGCGGCAACTCTACGGTTTGAGGACCTCCCGTTGTAGTGTCTAGAGTTCTCGGCCAACTCCGAGATGAGATCTCTTGCTTGGGAAGCGGTTTTGTTGACAATGCCCCCTCCGCACGCTGCATTCACCATGCGGCGGTCTTGATCTACAAGACCATCATAGAAGTAGAGAATGAGGTCTTGCTCGGTGTATCCGTGATAGGGGCAGCTAGCACATAGCTTCTTGAATCGTTCCCAAAATTCATACAAGGACTCATCATCCTTTTGTTCAATGTTGCTTATTTGTTTCTTGAGAGATGATGAGATGGATGCGGGATAGTACCTTTCAAGGAAGCATTTTTTCATAGCCGCCCATGTGTTGATACTTCCCGAAGGAAGATAGAAAAGCCAATCTTTTGCGGTGTCTTTCAAAGAGAATGGGAAGGCCCTCAGCTTGATTTGCTCTTCGGTGACACCGTTTGGGCACATGCTTGTGCAAACGATGTGGAACTCCGAAAGATGTTTATTCGGGTCTTCTCCTCTCAGGCCATGGAAAGATGGCAATAGATGAATGAGCCCAGATTTTAGCTCAAATGTATTACCCTCATTGAGTGTAGGGAAAGTAATACATAACGGTTGTTGATTCAAGTTTGGAGCTGTGAGCTCCCTCAATGTTCTTGTTTCGAGAGCCATAGTTGTTGGCTCTTCAGGCTCGCTAGTATAAGAGCTAGCACTTGATGAATCTCCCGAGTCGGTATTTGAGAATTTATTTTTCAACCGCTCGAGAGTTTGCTCTATTTCGGGATTTAATTGGTAGGTGATTTCGTTCAGTGAACGATATTTTACCATATACTTCACAAAGCTCAGAAATAGAAGAAGAACTCTTTATATTTTATTTAATTATATATATATTTTTTGATTTTTTCTTGAAATAAAATAAAAAGAAAAATAATTGTCTGTCCCCGGCAACGGCGCCAAATTTGACGTGCACTTTGTCGTGAAGTGCACTCAAAATAATAATACAATACGACACTAATACGTAGTATAGTGTAGTAAGGTTCGTATCCACAGGGAAAGGAATACTTCTCTCTTTATAAACTAGTAACAAAGGGGGGTTTAGGGTTGAGTGATTTAATTAAAATTAAACACGAAGATGAACGAGTTATGTGATTTAATTAATGAGAAGAATACTTGGTTTTGCTTTTATCCACTTAATGAAATGTTCGTCGATCCCGGTTATATCTTTAACTATCTTCCTCTCGAATACTCAATCGAGGAGTATATCCAGTTCATCGAGGGTAGTTATTAATAACGAGAAGCGTTCATTAACAAAACTTACTATCGAGTCAATATAGAACAAGCGCTGTATATTAACTTGATAGTAGCAATAAACTTAAGATGAAAACGATTGAGATTGATAACCTCAACACAAGCGGTTTATTGGTTTAATCAATATAATTAATTCCCCAAAGTCATATTGCATGATAAAACAAAGTCAATAGTTTTACGAGAACAACAATTTAAATTTAAACATTTCATACTAGTCTATTAGCAATTTCATCCTGCAAATTCGTCATATATTGTAGACTTTGTGTACCCCATTGTGCTCTATGTACTTCTTCTCCAATTTCTTCCACTTCCTCCTGTGCTTGATTGTTGAGATATTGTCATTATCCCATTCATCGAAGAATTCATCATCAATGTTAGATTTTCTAATAAATTTGTGAAACGCAAAACAAGCAATCACCACATTCCTTTGTACCACAAATGGATAAGGAGCCATTTGTTCTAACTTCTAAGATTGGAAATCTTGCTTAAATTACAAGACACCACATTCCTTTGTACCACAAAAGGTGCTATGAAATTATGAATCATGGAAAAATCTGGAACAAGTGAATATGAAACACAAACACAGAGATCGAATCTTCACATAAGCTCAAATTAATTGAATCCAACCACACTTCCAATCATTTGATTGAATCAACACAAAGAAGGAAAAATAAGGCCACAAGTAGGAGAAGCCAATGATGGGAAGAATCGTGGACATGGTAGTTAATACTCCGTAATAAACTAGCTATATTTATAAACAGAATATACAAAGCTATCTCTATTTCTATAAACTTATCTAAAAACTTATAAACATGAATGAGGGTTAGAGCCCTTTGGGAATATAAAATTTGTTGGTGTAACATTAAGCATAATGTAATTGTACTCTATGTTTGAGTGATTGTACTCATTGTTATCATATCTATAACGATTGTTTATCTCCGTTAAAATAAAACCCCAACTGCCCGTTGTCTAGCTTTTCTCCGTTAAAATAACATGCAATTGAATGAGATGGTTTTGAAACAACAGGCGTACCTCGCTTTCTTGGTTGAATCTTCGGGCCTCATATCTAGCCAAGCCCTCTCCGTTGACAAGGTGTGCCACCTGGAATTTCTGGTAACCCAAATAAGCACACATCCGGATTGTTGTAGATTCTAGGACATCATTTTAGTGTAAGTCTTTTAACACACTCAAGTTCTTTATCGTGTGTCTACTTTTAATGGAAGAAATTCTTTTAAGCATGCTAGGTGTTCGTTAATATGACTAACCAAGAATTCGTGTAAGGTTTGAGTCCATGCGTATGGACTTAATTTGGAAGAGCAAAACATAATTCTTAGTAGAATTCTTAGTAGCATACTAGGTGTTTTTAGATATGCCTAAACCACTAAATGAATTTTTAGACTATTTTTATATATACTTCCTATACCTCAAGGACACATAATTCATCCAAAAGGAAAAATAAATGATGCAGTAGGACAAATGCTAATATGTTTTTCAGTTTAGAATAGCTAAAAAGACCTCATACCATGAATAGTTCTCCTTTCCGGTGTTTTGAATACTTGGACTTCGTTTTCCTTACATTTTTTTTAATGCCAGCTCATAATTAACTGAATAGATCAGGACATGGTCATTTCAGGTGCATTTCGTTTGCTTTTCAAAATTGTTGAGGAATTAAATTGGTTGTCATTTGATTGGTATTCCCAATGTTACCAACTGCCCAGGTGTTTTGAATGGATTAGAATAACAATTTCATTAAATCTGTACAAAATTATAAAGATGAATAAAGGAAATCCTGAAATGGTACTACGTATTTCAGAATTCCTGTAACCCCTTTCCCATATGTTCGATTGTTGCATGGTGGAGTACTGGAAATGGTAAGAGTGGAGTGGTCGCTTGGGAAATGGTACATTTGGTAAGAGTGGAGTGGTCTCTCGGATTATGGAGTTCCAAAATCCAACGTACTCTATTCTAAGGCCACAAGTAGGAGAAGCCAATGATGGGAAGAATCGTGGACATGGTAGTTAATACTCCGTAATAAACTAGCTATATTTATAAACAGAATATACAAAGCTATCTCTATTTCTAAAAACTTATCTAAAAACTTATAAACATGAATGAGGGTTAGAGCCCTTTGGGAATATAAAATTTGTTGGTGTAACATTAAGCATAATGTAATTGTACTCTATGTTTGAGTGATTGTACTCATTGTTATCATATCTATAACGATTGTTTATCTCCGTTAAAATAAAACCCCAACTGTCCGTTGTCTAGCTTTTCTCCGTTAAAATAACATGCAATTGAATGAGATGGTTTTGAAACAACAGGCGTACCTCGCTTTCTTGGTTGAATCTTCGGGCCTCATATCTAGCCAAGCCCTCTCCGTTGACAAGGTGTGCCACCTGGAATTTCTGGTAACCCAAATAAGCACACATCCGGATTGTTGTAGATTCTAGGACATCATTTTAGTGTAAGTCTTTTAACACACTCAAGTTCTTTATCGTGTGTCTACTTTTAATGGAAGAAATTCTTTTAAGCATGCTAGGTGTTCGTTAATATGACTAATCAAGAATTCGTGTAAGGTTTGAGTCCATGCGTATGGACTTAATTTGGAAGAGCAAAACATAATTCTTAGTAGAATTCTTAGTAGCATACTAGGTGTTTTTAGATATGCCTAAACCACTAAATGAATTTTTAGACTATTTTTATATATACTTCCTATACCTCAAGGACACATAATTCATCCAAAAGGAAAAATAAATGATGAGTAGGACAAATGCTAATATGTTTTTCAGTTTAGAATAGCTAAAAAGACCTCATACCATGAATAGTTCTCCTTTCCGGTGTTTTGAATACTTGGACTTCGTTTTCCTTACATTTTTTTAATGCCAGCTCATAATTAACTGAATAGATCAGGACATGGTCATTTCAGGTGCATTTCGTTTGCTTTTCAAAATTGTTGAGGAATTAAATTGGTTGTCATTTGATTGGTATTCCCAATGTTACCAACTGCCCAGGTGTTTTGAATGGATTAGAATAACAATTTCATTAAATCTGTACAAAATTATAAAGATGAATAAAGGAAATCCTGAAATGGTACTACGTATTTCAGAATTCCTGTAACCCCTTTCCCATATGTTCGATTGTTGCATGGTGGAGTACTGAAAATGGTAAGAGTGGAGTGGTCGCTTGGGAAATGGTACATTTGGTAAGAGTGGAGTGGTCTCTCGGATTATGGAGTTCCGAAATCCAACGTACTCTATTCTAATCCATTGAAATCAGTTTTAACCACACTTGAGTCACTATTGATGTTTCTGTACATAGCTTCTTATGGAACAATAAATTGTTAAGCTCCTTCTAACTTCTAAGTCACTTGTGGAAGAAAACTTCTGGAATGATTTGCCACTTTAATTTTGACTTGCTTCCATATGATGGTATACACATTAACCAGCATGCTGCTTTTTTAAATTTGCATTAGAGTAAGAATGTTATACTTGGTTTTTAACATAAGTTTGAAGCGAACTCTTCATTCTACCCAATTCAGCTAAAAGACACTTGCTACTAGAGCTCTTTTAGTTATAAAAATATATCAAAAGTAGTTATTCTTTCATCCTCCTCCATTTATCATATCTATATTTGAATTCATTTCTGAATTAAGAGAACTCTAATTTAAATTAGGTGAATTCATATCTACATTAAGATTTAGGATGCTAGATTATTTCTAGGTCGACATTAGTATGCTAGATTATGCCTAGGCCAGTGGACGATGCGAGCTATGAACACTGGAAGTCTGGAACCATAGGAACCTGGGGCCGCATAGCTATGTTAATGGGAAAATTGAACAATTCTATTTCTTACATGTGCACAAGGAGATATGTATATAGTTTTTTCAACACACCACATTAATCAGAAAGAGCATTTCCATCATATCTTAACACAAAAGTAATAATGGATTATTTGTGCAAAAGTTTGCGTAGTTCAAATGAAAAAAAAAAATCCCATACATGGAAGTTATCCTTTCTTGAATGAAAAATTTTGCTTTAAAATATATGATACACTTGAGTGTATATGTGGGTGTGACCATTAACTTTATGCTCTATATGTGTAGCGTTTCCATTTTCAGTTGTTTTTCTTTTAGCACTTCCCGTTTTAGTGGTTCCAGCTTAGCTTATCTTTTCCTTTCTTATTCAGATTTTTAATATGCTAAGGTTCTGCTCGTGTGATTTTGACATCTAAAGTCAATTGAGATTCAAATTTTGAGCTATCATTTTAAATAACCGCTGGCTTGTTTAGCAATCTGCGGTTTAGATACTGTTTTTTTGAAAGGTGTTGATGTATATATTCCCTTTTGGATAATGACAATCCAAAAGGAGAACAACCTTTTCAATTTCTGAATATGGCGCACATATTATATTTAGGGGCTTCTTCTCCCTAAATATTCCCTTTGACTAACTGGTGTGATTGCAGAAGGAAAAAATGCAGAAAGAAAAGGAAAGATCATTTTGCATCTTTTTTGAGTAATCATTGAGTAATCATATTGTAGAAAGAGTATTCTCTATCAGCTCTACAACTACTTCCCAATAAAAGTAATTCCATAAAAAACGCAGAAAGAAAAGGAAAAATGAAAAACTGAACTTCTACTTCCGTCCCTCTAAGTTTGGGACAAAGGAGAGTCGTGTGGTTTTTAAGGAAAATAGAGTTATGTGGTTGATAATGAATTGATAAAGTGCGAATAAAGTAAGAATGAATTTGAGCCACACAAACTTTACCAAATTTGGTATGAGACAATCTTAGTGAGATTTCCCGAAATGAAAAAATGGGACAATCTTAGCGGGACGGGGAGTACATTTTAATGTCAAACAAAAATGTACTACATGTTCGCATATAAATGTATTTGGAATAAATAATTATCATCAAGTTATGATTAGACAATGCTAACAAATACTCCATTGTGGTCGTTTTTTGTTTCACGTTCAAATTAATCTCAACTTTCGAACATACAGACTTTTATTTGAAAGTTAATGTATTGTGTGCTTATAATTTTTTAATAAGCTGCTTGTGTACTGTGTTTGAGTCGTTGGATACTACACTTGCAAGAGGGTTTAACTTAAAGCTACTGGAATCACTACATTATGTTGCTTGAAACAATTTATTATGAAAAACACATGCTTATTATTTGGTATTAGTGTATTAGTATATTCTACTATATTCCGGATATAGGAGTGTTTTCCTTTTAGCTATTATGTTCAGTTTTCCTCTAATCATTTTAGCGCAAATTATACCGTGGGATCGGCCCACCATGCGCATGGTGTGCCGATCCCAAAACGAGGCCGTTTTATATTAATTAAAACAGAGCCGACAAAATTCACCGTCTTCTCCAGCCGTCTAGCGTGTGCTTCGTCCCTGCGGCCAAAAATTTAATTCCTTTGCTGATACGAAGCTTCCTTGTTGAACCTCGCTACCTGCTGAATTGAATTTGTAATGCTTCGTGCATCTGAGACTAAAGACAATTATGTAGCAAACTCTAATTCAAACCTGCGAATGCATAATTTAACACAAGCTGTTAGCAAAGAAGATAGCTCGTCCATCTTTGGCCGTACTTGTCTTGCCGGCGACGCAGTATTCCCTTACGGTGGATTGAAGGACTTTGATAATATACATTCCAGAGCATAAGTTACATAATTTTATGCTTGAGTTACATTATTTTATAAGCGAGTTACATCTTCTGAAACGCAAGTTACATTTGTCATCAACGCGAGTTACATTTGTTATAACATGAGTTACATAAAAAATAACTCACTGCTATTGAAACAAAAAAAAGTTTTTTTTAAAATTCTCGTGATGGTCATGATATTAAAAACAAAACATATTCACGATTTACGTAAAGTAATTGTGTAGTTAGACTCTTTTTTTCATTGTTTACATTGAAATCAATGTTTTATTTCTTATAGTATGTATTTGATAAGTTACATTTCGAATAGACTTGAGTTACATTGATCAATAACGTGAGTTACATATCTTTACACGCGAGTTACATCACTCATACTACCGGGACAAAAAACAGTTACTGAACACGCGTGTACTGTTCACGCGTTACTGTTCACGCGAATTTTTTTAAAAAATTGTGCAAGACTGCGTCGTTTTGGATGTGGGAGCACGGTGCTCACCGTGGGGTGATACCACGGTATACGAACTGTCATTTTAGGGTATAATCGAAAGGATTCAAAACCACATTATTATTATTATTGACTTCAAAGATTCCCATTACGGGTCATTTAGAAATCCATATGTCTGAGAACTTAACTTTATAGAATTGCCTAAAATTTAATACTTTCGTATACTAAAGATTTACTACTACAATCAGGGATTAGGGCTTTTTGGGTTATGGAAATATAGTTACTGAATGCTTTATTAATTCAGAATTCTCCATACTTATATGAGAACATGCTTGTAGTAACTTTAGGTTCGTTCCACTTCAGTCTAGATTTGCTTTTGGCTTAACTAAAGAGTTCTTTAATCTTTACTCAGAGCTCACGATCCATAACGTGAAGTGCAAGAACAGTTGCACACGGATGATGCTAAGTTTGCATAAGCAGTTTGGAGAAATTTAGAACTTGACATGAAACTGCACATACTTAAGGGTCTGTTTGCAATAACTAAAAAAACGATTCTCAGCTTTTGGTTTAAAAAAACTAAAATTAGAATTTTCAAGTGACAATTTCTACTTAAAAAGCGTTTCTCAGCTTTTGGGTGAAAAGCGTTCTTTACTTTTCATATTACACAAAAAGTACTTATTTTACCAAACACTATCAACTGTTACTTTTCAAAATCATTTTTTTCTCAAATATTATCAACTTTTACTACTAATCATTTTTCCAAAATCACTTCAAAAAGTGTTTTTTAAACAAAAGCATTTGCACACACTCCTTAAGGCCAATGAAAATGTCTTTAGGATATACTGTAACATCTATCCTTCAATTCATAGTAAGATATTTTCCTTTAGTTTGACTCTTTGTGGGGCAGTAATGTTTAGGGTTAACAAATTAAGAGAGTGAGTATTCTGACTAACATGAGAACCTCAACGTAATCGTGTATCTTAAAATTGTGACCATTGAAATATTAGCGAGTTCCATACAAGCATTGGTCAACAAAGGTAGTGCAAAACTAAAATTATGTGGTGCCGTTAGTAACAATACAAACAACTCATCAAGCTCATTTAAAAGCGTCACATAAGACAAGCTTTTCAATGAAGATTTTTTTATTTATATAAATGGCAATAAATAACAGCATTATGCCATACAATATACATTGGGCACTGTCCCAATCGCGCAACACGCGTTACAAAACTAGTTAATTAATAAGAATAATAAATTGTACTCCGTATTATAATGCCTAATAGATACTGTTTAATACACTTAAAGCGTCATAAATTTTACATTGTGAGAAAAAACATATGTTCACGGTAATAATACTATTTTTTATATAAAGTTCGGGGTATAAATATTACATACTCCGTATGAAAGTTTAGGGTGCTTACATTACTCTTTTTCAAAGTTGGAGTATTTAAATGATTTTTCTCATTAAACAATTGTTCCAAAATTTCAAAAGAAAAACCGTGTCGAAATCTAATCAAACTTTTAACTCTGACTCCATATTTGATTTTGAGTCAAAACCAAGGTGAACAGACTAAACCCACCCATATTCTAATTTTAGATTGACTAAAGGGTCAAATAGGTACATGAACTAACTTAAAGTGTTCAATTAGCCCCTTATATAGGAGGTTCAGCCCGGCCATCGCCAATTGGGGAGGTTCCCGGTTGAATTTTTTGATGAATTTTTTTGAACATCTTCTTCATTAAGTCTAGTTTACCCATACCAAATTTCAGCTAAAAACTCAACCGGGAAGGTAGTCAAATGATTTTCTGAAATGTATTGCGCTGTTTAACTGAGCAATCATCTTCAAAAAATCATTTGACTGTTTTCCCGATTGAATTTTTAGCTGAAATTTGGTATGAGTAAACTAGACTTAATGAAGAGAATGCTCAAAAAATTTCATCAAAAAATTCCACCAGGAATTGCCCCAATTGGCGACGGCCGGGCAGAACCTCCTATGTAAAGGACTAATTGAATACTTTAAGTTAGTTCATGTATCTATTTGACCCTTTAGCCTTTTAGATTTTTCCCGAGTAGTTGAAAAAGGTTGGTTGTTGTTTTTAAATGTTACTAAAATAAAACTTAACTACATAAATATAACTAATATTTACTATAATGTATGTTATAATAATTTAAGTTTAAAATTTGAACATAAATTACTACGATTACAATACTAGTATGATCAATTATCACATTTTTGTACATGATCTTTATTTTAAGAGTTTAATTATTTAATTATTTCAAAAAAATCATATACTAGTAGTACACTAGTACGTACTTTCTACGAGTTTATTGACAGGAGTACGGGTATCAACATTTTTCTCAGAGCTGACAGACCCACGTTTCCATGCCTACAGACGGCCATTCATTTGGGCCCAAAAGCTCTTACTCATACACAACTACCGTCTACTATGGTGAACGGAGTATTTTACTGCTTAAGTCTTGACGGTTTGTTTCAGAAGCTTCGATCACTACATTCCTCTCTGAGTTACTCTGTGTACACTACTAACTAAGCACATTCACTTTGCTGCTATTTCACATCCCTCGAATTTCAGAAAAATCATATCCCTCCTCTCATTCCAAGGTACGCACTTATCTTTGTGATTGGGAAATGGCTCAATGCTACTGCTTGATTGCGATGTAGAGACGTAGAGTACAACTTGATGTTCTATTGCATTGCTCAGAAGTTTGATTCTGTTTATAGTAATTCGGAATTTGTTTGATTTTAGGTGAAAATTTCGAGAAGCAACATTGTTTTTTGGAAGACATCACATATTTCTAGGAACTCTCGAAATGTTTGGGCTTATTAATTTTATATATATCAGTTTTACGGCCAGCACTGAGGTGTGGAATGACCTTGTTCTTTTAGTACAGTTGCAATAAGACTAGCTTTGTGGTTTTCAAATATACAATTTGACTTCAAAATGCTCAAAGATGAGGATGTAATGATTAACAATAATGGAAGATGTGATTGATTTACTGGACCATAAATGTGATTAGAGAACATTCTCCCTCATTAATTTCATTATTGCTGCTGTATATTTATTTATTTGTTTGTTTATCCATCTTCCATATGTGGCTGCAGGTCTCTTCTAATATATGGTTATGGATCATTTCATCGGAGCCTTGCCTGACTCCTCTACTAACAGTTTCGAGTGGGAGAATGAGATCATTTTTTCTAACTTTAAACCATCAGAGGACATTCCAGACATCTGTAAGCATGCCCTTTCAATGGCACAACATCCCAACCTGGGTACACATGCTCCTGCTTTGGACTCTGATCCTGTGCTGGATTACATAAGCCAGATGCTACTGGAGGAGGAGAGTATTGGTGGGAACAATCACAACATGTTCTTTGATCCCGTTGCTCTTATAGCTGCTGAGAATTCCTTTTACGAAGCCTTGCATGACCCCCCTTCCCCGCTTATTATTCATAGCAATCCTGGAAGCTCTTGCAGGTATGGTGTTGATACAGAAGAACCCGAATCATGTGGGACAAGTGAGCCTCCCCCTGATCTCGCCATCCAATCATCACCCGATGTGTCAGACGATCGTGAGTCCATATCTGACTTCATGAGAGGTGTGGCGGAAGCTAGTAAATCCCTCAAAGCTGCCCGTAATCAGCGGGTCATCGATGATTTGGAGAAATATGAGGAATCACCGAGAGATGTTGATGTCACCAAGATAGAGAAGGACCATTCAATGGATTCAAACCGTAGAGGAAAGAAGCATTATTACCATCCAGAAGAAACTGGTGTGGAAGAAGAAAGGAGCAGCAAGCAGTCTGCAGTATGTAAAGAAGAGGTCGAGTTATCAGAGGTTTTTGATAAGGTTTTGCTGTGTGCTGAAGATGATGGTGGTGGGGATAAAGATTCATCATCTGGAGTGAGACAAAAAGGGCAAAGTGGTCACCACCATCTAAACAGACAGAAAGTTAATTGTGAAACTGTCGATCTGATGTCTCTTTTAATCAATTGCGCACAATCTATTGCTGCCACTGATTATAGGAGTGCAAAAGATCAATTAAAGGAGATCAGGCACCACTCTTCGCCTACAGGTGACTCAAATCAAAGAGTGGCTAATGTGTTTGCTAACAGTCTGGAGGTACGTTTGGCTGGAACTGGGTCACAGTCATATAAAGCTTTATCTGGTAACGATCTCATAGTCCCGGAGTTGCTAAAGTCCTACATGTCACCTTTGCCATTTATGAGAATGGGACTTTTCTTTGCAAATAAAATGATTTGTGAAGTAGCGTCAAAAGGTGTGTCACTGCACGTCATAGACTTTGGGATTCACTATGGTATCCAGTGGCCCACTCTTATCCGGGATCTTTCTCAAAGACGTGGTGGCCCTCCTAAACTGCGAATAACAGGAATCGAGCTTCCCCAACCCGGTTTTCGTCCAGAGAAGATGTTAGAAGAGACAGGTTCCCGCTTGGCAAAATGCTGCCAGCGTTATGGTGTGCCGTTCGAGTACAATGCGATAACGAGGCATAACTGGGAGACTATTAAAGTTGATGATTTAAAGCTTTTGAGTGATGAGGTGGTTTCTGTTAACTGTTTTCTTCGATTTGAGTACCTGTTGGATGAGACAGTAGTTACAAACAGCCACAGGGATGCAGTTTTAAATTTAATACGGGAAGTAAGTCCTCATATATATGTCCAAGCAACGAATAATGGACCCCACAGCTCTCCTTTCTTTGTCAATCGGTTTAGAGAAACTCTCTTCTTCTACTCTGCTATCTTTGATATGTGTCAGGCTATTATGCCACTCCATGATCATGATAGATTGAATTTTGAACAAGTTCTAGGACGAGATATAATGAATATCATAGCATGTGAGGGTTTGGAAAGATTGGTGAGGCCTGAAACATGCAAGCAATGGAACTCTCGCATTTTGAGGGCGGGCTTCAAGCCGATGCCCCTAAAACCTGAACTCATCAAGGAGTTAAGACACAAGGTGAGGACAGGATATCACAAAGATTTTGTGTTTGTGGACGAGGGCAACTGGATATTGCAGGGGTGGAAAGGTCGGATTTTTGGCGGCAGCTCTTGTTGGGTTGTTGGATGACAGTTTAACAACTACTGATAGTAAGGGAGTATTTGCAATTGCTTCAACTTTAAAAAATCGATTTTTTAAAGTGATTTTAGAGAAAGTACTTAATAGTAAAAGTTGGTAGTGTTTGAGAAAAAAGTGATTCTGAAAAAGTAAAAGTTCGTAGTGTTTGGTAAAATAAGTACTTTTTGTGTAATAAAAAGTTTGGGTTATTCACAACATTTACCCCTTTGGCCAACATTTATCAAATTTAACTTCATAAATTGTTTAAATTTGAAGAAAATTTTCTAAAATATATGCTTTATAAGCCAACATGATTTATCATCATAATTACAAATCATTTTATTTTATTTTATCAATCCTGGATTTGAAATATAAGTTCTTTATCAGACTTGAAAGATAAAATGTATCGATATAGGGTCTCGATGATTTAAGACCTAAAATATCTAATAAAATTTCTATGAAGAAAACAAATCATCACAAATTAGTAATAATAGAAATATAAAAAATCAAAAGCTATGATATTTTAGATCTTAGATAGGTCAAAAGACCTAAAAACAACGTCCTCCTTTTCCTGGCGCGTTGTGTTGTTGGGTTAACTGAAACCCTCATATCCGATTTTCGGGTCCAATCTCTTCCGGCGAGCAGTGTTATGGCAGACATGTCTGAGGTGGCTGCTTCTACACATTACCAAATCGACCTCGGAAACCTAATGGCTTACCACCCAAATCACTGCTTTGCCTCGCCTCCCACTTCCAGGGAGGAATTGGCACGGGAGGTCTTGCAGGAGGGAACTAGATTAGTACAAGCAGTGGCCGATTCCCTTTTCAATTTACCTTCAACAGAAGACCGGGATGGTCCCATTGTCAAGTTACCCCCACCCAGAACAAGATTGCCAAGAGCAAAACCTTTTCCAAAGCCTATGCCTCCAACAAAATGGGAGCAGTTCGTCAAAAAGAAAGGAATAAAGAACCAAAAGAAAGTGAAGTTTCTTTTTGATGAGCAAACTGGTACATGGAAGCGCCGATGGGGATATGATCGTGTAAATGATGACAAAGATATAGCAATTATTAAAGCAAAGGAAACTGATGAACCTGGAGAAGATCCTTTTGCCAAGAGACGACAAGAGAAGAAGAAGAGAGTTGATAAGCAAGAGAAAAATAGATACCAAATCTTGAAAGAGGCTGCAAAAGTTGGAGCATTGCCAAGCCATATTCAGCTTGCCGCTACTTCGTTACCGATAACAGGGACACAGACTGCCTAGGAAAGTTGGCAAGGTTGAGCTAGGAAATGTTGCTGGAATGGCTGCAACTGCAACTGCTAGTGGTGGAAAATTTGACAAGAAGTTGCTAGGAGAAAAACCCCTTAAACATGACAAGAAGTTTCGCAAGTTTCTGCCTGTTGCAGAAGGATCTGAAATGGGCTCTCTAGAAAGACAGCAAACTGATAAAGTGCTCAACAAACTGTTGTCAAAAAATTCACATGAAATCCTCAATGTTAACAAGGCGGTAAGCGTGTACAATTTTGCCTAATAGCAAACCTCTAAAGAAAAATTTCGCCAAGAAACCAGAAACGAGAAGAAAGTCTAAGTGAATTCCATCATCCTTAGCAGTTGCCAAAAATCACTTGAATTTTGGAGATTTTCTCATCTCATCCACACCACCCTGACTTTCATCATAATAGTTTGTAGTCAAAGCTGAAACAAAGAAACATAAAATCCAGAACATTGTCTTCATTAAAAAAAAGATCTTAGATTTATAGTGGATTAATCATTCGGGTCTTATACATACGTACACATTATATGAATAAATATTTCAGGTCCCTTATTAATAGTGGATCTATCTTGTAGGTCATGGATTGATAATTTTTTTTCTTGGTATTTCTTCTCTGCTATGTACGGAAGAGATGTCATTAATTAAGATTAATTTAGCCGAATGAATTACAAATAAAACTTTTATATTTGAGAAGAAGAAGTGCCTGAAATTTTGATAACACATATTTTAAACAACTTTCTTTGAATATCCGATCCCATGAATATTATTCTTGAGTCTTCTCCCTTAAACTACTCTCATTAATATTTGTTCCATGAGTAGCTAAGTAGTAAAATAACCATCAACAACATGTGTTTTACTTTTAAAGTAATTTTTGTAAACAATTTTCATTAAATTTGAGAGTTATATTAAATTTAATTTAAGAAATATTATTGTGAGGGGACAAATAGTGAGTATGATAGAAACTTAGTGGGTAACTAATTTATTTTTTAAAATGCAAGGTTACATTTATAATTATGGCATAACCTCCAGGGGGTAATAGTAATTTTCCATTATATCAATTTTATTTAAACCAAAGTACAATATACATTTTGCATCATTATCTGGAATTGTAAGGGCCTCGAAAACCCGGCAACTGCCCAAGGCGTGATGGACATAGTGCAGAATCATCGCCCGTTAGTCATCTTCTTGATGGAAACGAAACTTCGGTGTCAGCGTGCAAAGGACCTACTGCGTGTGGAAGGATTTGCGCAGAGCACCGCCATGGATAGTGACGAGCAGAGTGGCAGCCTGGTGGTTGGATGGAATGATGAAGTAGAGCTCAATATTGTCCATTGCCATTTGAACTACATTGATACCATGATAAGCTTGGCAGCGGATGATGTACTATGGAGGTTAACATTCTATTATGGTTTCCCAGAAACTAGAAGGAGGAGAGAGGCGTGGGAGCTGTTACGAAGCTTGGCTTAAAATAAAACCCTACCGTGGATGGTTATAGGAGACTTTAATGATATCCACTATGCATCGAAAAAGAAAGGGAGAATTCCTCACTCAGCTGGTGACTAAGAGGTTTCTGTGAGGCAGTGGCATCAAGCGGGCTGAGAACAACTGACTGAAAGAAGATGAGTGTCGTGCATTGGTTTCAAATAGTTGGAGTGCAAGCACTCATCTCACGGTTAGTGAGAGAATATTTTTTTTGTGGTAAGGGGCTCCCTAAATGGGATGGTGGCAGAAAGGGATTAGGCAACAAATCCAAGCCTGTAAGAGAAGGTTGGCATGGTTGAGAGGTCGTGATGATTGGAGAAACATGGCTGAATTTTTTGGGTGCATTCAGTTTTGCATTCACTTGTGGAAAAGGAAAATCAATTCTGGAAACAGCGCGCAAATGAATTTTGGCTGAAAGAGGGGGATATTAATTCCCGGTTTTCCATAATGCGGTCAGACATAGGCGGAGGAAAAATAAAATGGTTGAATTAAAGATGAATGATGGCTCATGGTGCACGGAAAAAGAACATATGGGCACTATCGTGAAAGATTACTTTAAGGAATTATTCACCTAGAGGGAGGCCGAAGAGGTGGCGGGCTGTTTTGGGGATTTCGCACAGGTCTCGGCTGCACAAAATAGATTTCTGCTAAGACCTATAAGTCCGGAAGAGGGTCAACCATTATTTAGATGCATCCATAGGAACTTAGGGATTTCTTAAAAGTATCTAAAATGCGACTTCCACAAAGTCCCAAAGCGACGATGCCAATCAGATCCAGGAGCAACAATACTGATGAGGGCGACTGAAGTATGAGATGAAAAAGAGATGGCATAAACGCCACTATTACTGGAAGCTTGGAAAGGCACTACCGCACTACCCTCGAAGTTTTGTCCATTACAACCACATAATTTTTGACAAAAAATTCTTAACAGTTATTATTGACAAGAGTATTTAAATGGAGTGGCCTAGACAGAGGGGGTAACGACATATCACTAATAGTCATTTACAGTGAATTAGAGACATTGGCTACAATAACATTAAGTGGTTCAGATGAAACATATTTATTAAATAAATTACCTTCAGTAGGAGTAATATGAGCGGAAGCACCAAAATCAGGGAACCAGACGGGTGTAGTAGACTCGACAGGCCAGTAGGGATAGCCAAAGCAGAATTCTGAGGTTAAATGAAACGAGAGGGGCAAGCAACAACGGAGTAACCTAGAGAATGACAAATCTTACAGACTACATGAGGAGGAACTGAACCAAAAGAATTTTCAAAAGATGGAAAACTTGCAGAACTATGATTAGTAGCAGTAGTAGATAAGGCATGCGTATAAAACAATGACCCATGTGAATTACATAAAACTGTACCCCAATGTCTTGTATATGCAAAAGGTGGCTGCCCGCTATGCTGAGGGTTGTACGGAGGACATTGGGGCTGCTGGCCAAACTGTCCAGGGTGCGGCGGAGGGTGCTGCCACCGCTGTCCATATCCACATTCACGGCAGCCCCTTACTCGGCTGCCACGTTGTCGCTGATCTCGCTGCCCGAACTGCCGAGGTTGTTGAGCATTCGGCCTAGGATTCGACGGTCCACCTCCAACCGTAGATGGAACGACAAAAGCGTGAGCACCCACAGAACTGTCGTGGCTACGAGAGAATAACATGCTCTCTCGTGGGAATAGGGTGAGAGGTGTGGCAATGGATTCATATTCTGGTCCCAACCCAGAATGGCATGCTGAAGATGTGACACCGCACCCGAACGTCCTTGAAAACTTGATTTTAAAATTCAAAGTTTATGTATTGGATTTCTGATTCCCAAACGATTGTAAAACGATTAATGTTTTACGTAATTAATGATCGATTATTGTACTGTTCGAACTCGTATATAAGTATCGGGCCTTATTAATAAATAAAAGAGCCTAACATTATCTAAATATTAATACATAACGTTTCAAGACAAGTTGAGGAAGGGCGGGCGGCCCAGATATTATTTTGGGCTCAACCCGCTAGAATAGCAAGTATTCGAGAATGGCGTCGTAGGCCCACTCGGGGGAGACCCACACGGCTTGTAGCCTAATAATATGAATGGCAAATGTCAAAATAAGTGATAGGATGATTTGAGAAGAATACAAATGCCTATAACCCCATCTTTGGCATTATTGAGCTAAATAATGGGAGTAGGGTTTTTCTTCTATAATATTCATCATGTAAATTATTGGGATGATCATACACATATTGGAGATCAATAATATGATGTAGAGAGTTGACTTGTTCCAAATAAATTAGAATGAGTACAAAGAGACATCTTATGACAAAGAGATCAAAAGTGAGACCCACCCATGTCTAAAAACATCTCATGGAGACCATACCAATTCATTTCACTCCACACAACTTATCCACCCTTATTGAAGGGTCTTGGACACTCCCTTAAGCCCCTCATTCGAACTCCCAAGGATAAGGGAGAAAGAGAGAGCCACACAACCAAGAAAGCAAGAGGAAGGGGAAGCTGCCGCAGGTTCGTTTTCCAGTGCGTAAGGTTACTTGTTTGCTTCATATCTCGAGTTATACACATCCAAATAAGGCGTGCGAGATACCCACAGAAAGCTCTCAAGACGAGGAATCCGTGAAGGTCTGGTTTGCATCAATCGGAGTAGTGGAAGGCTTTCAAATCGTCCGAGCAAAACACAACCTCGCGGAATACGTTTTTGTATTCAAAGTAAGTTTGAATCCAAAACCTTCCTCTCTATTGTCTAAACCATATAAATGATTGAAGAACTATTATACACTGATTGAAGTGTATAAAATGTTATTATAAAGTGACTTTAATTGTTGGAAAAGTTAGATACTAATCTAGACAAAACCTTGAAAGGTTAGGGAACGATTTCGTCGGGAAACACCCGTTCTAGGGACTGTTTTTGTGTCTTCGGTTAGGAGTTGAACTAGCACTTTGAAGAGGCTGTTTAACACTCAATTCCAAGCAAGGAATCAGTCCTCAATCTTTCTTGGCCGAGGCTTTGGTCATTGGATCGAGAAGGAAAGTTTTAAAGCTCATTTGAGGTGAGGATGACCGACTATATTGTTTATAATCTTTGGGTTAATTTCATAAGATTACCTAAAGTAATTAAATGTGATTTTCATAGGTTATTAATGATTAGTAATGCCTAAATGGAAATATTATTGTTTGTGAATAGAAGATGCATAACATACAAGTTTATGAGAAAATTGTGTATGATGATGCATTGCAAATATGATGGTATAATGATTGTGCAAACCATGAATTTATGTGATAAAATATACTTTTACTTCATGTGTAGAAATCATGAATGGATAAAAGTGATATTTTTATATTGAGATTAAATCCTACACGGAGTGGAAGATCCGTAGGAATGAGCCTTATAACAATGAATTAAAGATCTTGGTTGTTTAAAGACTAATGGATTAGTATTGAACTCACTAGTCGGGAATGTTAGTGTAAAAAGTGATAGAACAAATCCTAAGGGCTTGGATTGTGAAGGATGCACCTTAAGTAGTCTTATGAGATGTCTTAAGGTAGGAATGGGTAACCGCTAAATTACATTAGGAGTAGGCCTCATAGGCTACTCAAGATAGAGAAAACCTAGGCATAGAATTTGCTTAGTGAGTAGTATCGTGACTAGAGGAAGCCTCTAGCACGATGAGGAATGACTGGAGGAAGCCTCCAGCATTCGTGTAGGACGACTAGAGGAAGCCTCTAGCGTAGTGTAAGATGACTAGAGGAAGCCTCTAGCATAATGTAATGTGACTGGAGGAAGCCTCCAGCACAAAGTATGTAAGGTGATTAGAGGAAGCCTCTAACACCGAATGTAGTGACTAGAGTCAGCCTCTAGCACGACAAAACATGACTAGAGGAAGCCTCTAGCATGGTAAACTGATATAGATGGGTGTGGCTTGAAGTCACGGGGGAAGGGTTAAATGTTTTCAAAGTAAACATGAGCCTTCGGCCGATTACTTGACTTTATATATAAAGTAAGTATATTTGTAAAGAGGGTAACCACGAGTTATGACCTATATTGTAATATCACCCTATTTGAGGGTCTTGGAAATTGAAACGTTGATTATACTTAGTATAGTTGTCATTGTACTTGTCAAATGCTTCCAAGTACTGACCTCCCCTTCACGGGGGAGGCCACCTCACAGTTTCAGGTAGGACTTGAAGGTTGCTACCACGCCCGTTGCTTCGGGAAGATCAAAGGAGGAGGACGTGGTTCGTGCTTCTTCCGTTTCTGTTTTAAACAATTACAATAATGCTCATGGAAATTATTTTGAATACTATTTGGGGGCTTGTATGCCCATGTTTGCCACGTGTGGCTTGAATACGTGTATTAATGTTTCCGCTGCTTTAAATGAATATTTTACATTATGTTTGTTTATGGATGTACTATGTGTGAATGGTATTCAAGACGCCTAGTATAGTATGGATGAGTTGGACTGCGGTTGACTATTCGTATTGTACGGCGGGTTGTTGACGTGTCCGGTAGGTCCGGGGCGTGACAATTTAATTGGTATCAGAGCCTTAGTCCGTAAACTTCATAATGAAGCTTCAAAATCCCTTTTGAAAATGATTTTGAAAACCATGAGCATAAAAGTTTTGTACTTACAGAACTTTTGGTACTTGAGTTGCAAAGTCTCTAATTGTTAAGATGGTACCCTTAACAATTGGTATGACGGTGATTTGAGCCGAAAGGTGTCTTTAAGTACCTATCCGTCACTTGACACTTGATACGAGCCTAATGGCTCATTCTAAACTTCTTTCAGAAATGGAACGCACCGGTAGAGTGACTCGACGGAACCCGACTGGCCAGGTGCTGGGAGGATCCCAACGTGGCAGTCAGGGGGGATCAAGAGAGTCTGGGGGGCAGGGCCGAGCAGGCCACTCGCTGACCGTGAGTGACGGTCACGTGGAAACAATAGATGAGCACTATGAGTCCGAGGAGGATTCAACTTACCAACCGGGAACTGAGCCGGTTGACACCCCATATGATGGGGGACACGATGATGCTAGTGATGAGAGTGATGATAATGACGCTCTTGAACGGATTGAGGAATTGCTCCGGCAATACCAACAAGATCGCCAAAGGCGCCGGGCAAGGCGTGCTTTGGAAGGGGCTTCGAGGAGAGGAAGCCGCGCGACTCCTAGGGAGAGCATTGAACTCCGAGGAGGTCGAGGTGCTGAGGTTCCTATCATAAGGATCTCAAAGTACCTAAAGGAGGCAAGAGACTTGGGATGTAAACCGTTTGATGGAACGGGAGACATCTCCGTGGCGGCCGAGTGGATCAAGAGATTCAATGAAGCGGCCCTTGATATGCAGCTGCCACCCCATATGAAGATGAGAGTGGCAACAAGATTGCTAGAAGGAATGGCGTCCACGTGGTGGGACGGTGTCAAAGGGAAGTACGGTGAGGCGGTCACTTGGGAGAACTTCAGGCAAGAATTCTTTAGCCAATACTACTCCGACTTCGAGGTGAACTTGAAGAGGAGGGAGTACACGAATTTGACCCAAGGAGGGGAATGCACGGTGAAGGAACTTGAACACAAGTTCAGAAAGCTTGCTGAGTTCATACCGGAGTACATTTGTGATGAAAATCGGATGGTGAACCATTTCTGGGATGCCTTGGACCTTGACATACGTGAGAGGGCAACACAATTGCCTAATATGACATTTAGTCAAGTGGTGGAACAAGGTTTAAAGGGAGAGAAGGAGTGGGAAGAGAGGAAGCGAAGAAATGCCGAGGAGGCAAAGAAAAGAAAATGGGAGAACCATGGCCCCCAAGGTTCAAACAAGAAGATGAATCACGGGGGAGGAGGATCCTTCAGGGCACCCGCACCACCATCAAGGGGGAATCCCAACATGGGTGGGCAAAACTCGGGGTTACAAGCCTCGACGAAGCCTAAGTGCAGGAATTGCAAGAGAAATCACGAGGGCAAATGTCGTGATCCCCCACGGTGCTACCAATGCGGAGATACGGGGCACATAAGGCCCAATTGCCCTCAACTTGGTGGGGACCGGTCATCAGGACCAAGCAGTGCAACCACAGTGAGTAGAAACCGGGATGGGGCACCAAATGCAAGCGCGGGCCACGGCGGGGCAAGTACAAGCAACGCACCCTCCGTGAACCAAGGAAGAACTCAAGCGAGAGTGTACGCAATGACCGAGGCCGATGCTCGGGCTAATCCCGACTCCGTCGCAGGTAATATGCTTATTCTGGTCATTTCTAGGCTTACTTTGATCATATACGTCGTTGGGATTGAGTGCGGGCCACCCCGGGGTCAAACCGGGCAAGTTAGACCAAATTCGGCTGGAAACAGCCACTGCCGGCCAGGCACGGCCGCAGGCACGCCGTGCGTGGCACCGTGCCTGGAGGGCAGTGGCTCCCCGAAGAAAATTCGGCCAGGCACGGCCGCAGGCACGCCGTGCGTGGCACCGTGCCTAGAGGGCAGTGGCTCCCCGAAGAAAATTTGGCCAGGCACGGCCGCAGGCACGCCGTGCGTGGCACCGTGCCTGGAAGGCAGTGGCGCCCCGAAGAAAATTTGGCCAGGCACGGTCGCAGGCACGCCGTGCCTGGCACCGTGCCTGGGAGGCAGTGGCTGGCAGGGAGAATCCTGTGCACGCACGGCCGTGCGTGCCACCCAGGCACGCCGTGTGTGGACCCCCGGCAACCGAAAACTCATTTTTCGCTCCGTTCTTCTACGTTTGGACCCCCGATTGATTCCAAACAGTAGTATGAACCTAATAACCTCCTAATGATGTGTAAAAACATTAGAAAAGGTATCCCACATGACTATAAATGTAGGAACACTAAAGATTAATGGGAAGCATGCGCGAATCCTTATCGATACCGGAGCGCAACGCTCATTCGTAAGTGAGGCGTTCGCCGAGGGCTCAGAGATACAATCAATACCAATGACGCGAACTTTAGTGGTATCAACACCACTAAGGGAAGACGTTGAAAGAACCAAGTACTATCAGTCTTGTATGGTGGAAATCGGTGGCCAAACCTTGACGTGTGATTTCGTACCGCTGAGTATGATGGAGTTCGATGCAATCCTAGGGATGGATTGACTAGAAAAGCATCATGCTAGGGTAGATTGCGACACAAAGGTCTTGGGACTCGAAGGCAATGATGGGGATACCCTACGCTTCAAGGGGGACCGAGGCAAATCAAACAGCTGTATCATATCCGCTGTGAGAGCGAGAAGTATGATGAGAAAGGGATGTCACGCTTATCTAGCATAAGTGGTTGACAAGACCAAGGAGGAAACGAACATCGACGATGTGAGGGTGGTTTGTAAGTACCCGGATGTCTTCCCAAAGGACCTGCCGGGGCTTCCACCTGATAGGGAGATTGAATTTGTGATCGAGGTCGAGCCCGGCACCAAACCAATCTCCATACCGTCATACCGTATGGCACCCGCTAAACTTAACGAGTTGAAAACCCAATTGCAAGAGCTTTTGGATAATGGCTTCATTAGACCAAGCCACTCCCCGTGGGAAGCACCGATTCTTTTTGTGAAAGAGAAAGATGGGACACTTCGAATGTGCATTGACTATCGTCAACTGAACAAGGTCACAATCAAGAATAGGTATCCTTTGCCTAGGATTGATGACTTGTTTGATCAACTACGAGGAACAATTGTGTTTTCAAAGATTGACTTGAGGTCGGGGTACCATCAATCGAAGATTAAGGAGGATGACATACCAAGGAGTGCTTCCCGCAGAAGGTATGGGCACTTTGAGTTCCTTGTTATGTCGTTTGGGTTAACAAACGCCCCAGCAGCAGTCATGGACTTGATGAACCGAGTATTCCATAAATACTTGGATCGATTCGTGATTGTGTTCATAGATGACATTTTGATTTACTCAAAGAGTAAGGAAGAGCATGAAGAGCACTTGATACTCGTTCTTGAGACACTACGGGAGAAGCAACTTTATGCCAAATTTTCTAAATGTGAATTTTGGCTAAAGGAAATTGGCTTCCTCGGGCATGTAGTTTCAGGATCGGGAATTGCTGTTGATAATAAGAAGATAGGGGCCATTACCGAATGGGAGAGACCAAAGAACGTCAAGGAAATTCGTGGTTCCCTTGGGTTAGCAGGCTACTACAGGAAGTTCGTGGAGAAACTCTCCGTTTTGGCATCACCATTGACAAAGCTCACTCTTAAAGGAGCTAAGTTTGTATGGGATGACAAATGTGAGAAGGAGTTCATTGAACTAAAGGAGAGATTGACCGAGGCACCGGTACTTGCATTACCCAAACAGGGTATGGGGTACGATGTCTATAGTGACGCGAGCATCCAAGGGCTTGGATGGGTGTTGATGCAGGAGGGGAGGGTAAATGCCTATGCTTCACGACAGTTGAAGGAACAGGAGGTGAATTACCCTACCCATGATCTAGAGCTGGGAGCAGTGGTGTTTGCACTGAAAATTTGGAGACATTATCTCTACGGAGAGACATGTCACATATATACTGATCATAAGAGCTTGAAGTATGTGTTTACTCAGAAAGAGTTAAAACATGAGACAGAGAGGGTGGATGGAGTTGATAAAGGACTACCATCTAGTTATTGAGTACCATCCAGGTAAGGCAAACGTTGTAGCAGATGCCCTCAGTCGGAAGAGTTGTCTGGGGCATTGTCGACTTGTTTGAGGGCATTGAGGGGAACTACGCTGTGCAACCAATCAAGGTCACCAATAGAAAAGTGAAGAAACTGAGGAGCAAAGAGGTCCCAATGGTTAAAGTACTTTGGAAGAGCGATCAGGTCGAAGGGGAGACATGGGAAACAGAGGCTTTGATGAGGAAGCAGTATGCTTTCCTATTCGAGTAGAGCTGTGAATTTCGGGGACGAAATTCCTGTTAAGGGGGGGTGAACTTGTGACACCGCACCCGAACGTCCTTGAAAACTTGATTTTAAAATTCAAAGTTTATGTATTGGATTTCTGATTCCCAAACGATTGTAAAACGATTAATGTTTTACGTAATTAATGATCGATTATTGTACTGTTCGAACTCGTATATAAGTATCGGGCCTTATTAATAAATAAAAGAGCCTAACATTATCTAAATATTAATACATAACGTTTCAAGACAAGTTGAGGAAGGGCGGGCGGCCCAGATATTATTTTGGGCTCAACCCGCTAGAATAGCAAGTATTCGAGAATGGCGTCGTAGGCCCACTCGGGGGAGACCCACACGGCTTGTAGCCTAATAATATGAATGGCAAATGTCAAAATAAGTGATAGGATGATTTGAGAAGAATACAAATGCCTATAACCCCATCTTTGGCATTATTGAGCTAAATAATGGGAGTAGGGTTTTTCTTCTATAATATTCATCATGTAAATTATTGGGATGATCATACACATATTGGAGATCAATAATATGATGTAGAGAGTTGACTTGTTCCAAATAAATTAGAATGAGTACAAAGAGACATCTTATGACAAAGAGATCAAAAGTGAGACCCACCCATGTCTAAAAACATCTCATGGAGACCATACCAATTCATTTCACTCCACACAACTTATCCACCCTTATTGAAGGGTCTTGGACACTCCCTTAAGCCCCTCATTCGAACTCCCAAGGATAAGGGAGAAAGAGAGAGCCACACAACCAAGAAAGCAAGAGGAAGGGGAAGCTGCCGCAGGTTCGTTTTCCAGTGCGTAAGGTTACTTGTTTGCTTCATATCTCGAGTTATACACATCCAAATAAGGCGTGCGAGATACCCACAGAAAGCTCTCAAGACGAGGAATCCGTGAAGGTCTGGTTTGCATCAATCGGAGTAGTGGAAGGCTTTCAAATCGTCCGAGCAAAACACAACCTCGCGGAATACGTTTTTGTATTCAAAGTAAGTTTGAATCCAAAACCTTCCTCTCTATTGTCTAAACCATATAAATGATTGAAGAACTATTATACACTGATTGAAGTGTATAAAATGTTATTATAAAGTGACTTTAATTGTTGGAAAAGTTAGATACTAATCTAGACAAAACCTTGAAAGGTTAGGGAACGATTTCGTCGGGAAACACCCGTTCTAGGGACTGTTTTTGTGTCTTCGGTTAGGAGTTGAACTAGCACTTTGAAGAGGCTGTTTAACACTCAATTCCAAGCAAGGAATCAGTCCTCAATCTTTCTTGGCCGAGGCTTTGGTCATTGGATCGAGAAGGAAAGTTTTAAAGCTCATTTGAGGTGAGGATGACCGACTATATTGTTTATAATCTTTGGGTTAATTTCATAAGATTACCTAAAGTAATTAAATGTGATTTTCATAGGTTATTAATGATTAGTAATGCCTAAATGGAAATATTATTGTTTGTGAATAGAAGATGCATAACATACAAGTTTATGAGAAAATTGTGTATGATGATGCATTGCAAATATGATGGTATAATGATTGTGCAAACCATGAATTTATGTGATAAAATATACTTTTACTTCATGTGTAGAAATCATGAATGGATAAAAGTGATATTTTTATATTGAGATTAAATCCTACACGGAGTGGAAGATCCGTAGGAATGAGCCTTATAACAATGAATTAAAGATCTTGGTTGTTTAAAGAGTAATGGATTAGTATTGAACTCACTAGTCGGGAATGTTAGTGTAAAAAGTGATAGAACAAATCCTAAGGGCTTGGATTGTGAAGGATGCACCTTAAGTAGTCTTATGAGATGTCTTAAGGTAGGAATGGGTAACCGCTAAATTACATTAGGAGTAGGCCTCATAGGCTACTCAAGATAGAGAAAACCTAGGCATAGAATTTGCTTAGTGAGTAGTATCGTGACTAGAGGAAGCCTCTAGCACGATGAGGAATGACTGGAGGAAGCCTCCAGCATTCGTGTAGGACGACTAGAGGAAGCCTCTAGCGTAGTGTAAGATGACTAGAGGAAGCCTCTAGCATAATGTAATGTGACTGGAGGAAGCCTCCAGCACAAAGTATGTAAGGTGATTAGAGGAAGCCTCTAACACCGAATGTAGTGACTAGAGTCAGCCTCTAGCACGACAAAACATGACTAGAGGAAGCCTCTAGCATGGTAAACTGATATAGATGGGTGTGGCTTGAAGTCACGGGGGAAGGGTTAAATGTTTTCAAAGTAAACATGAGCCTTCGGCCGATTACTTGACTTTATATATAAAGTAAGTATATTTGTAAAGAGGGTAACCACGAGTTATGACCTATATTGTAATATCACCCTATTTGAGGGTCTTGGAAATTGAAACGTTGATTATACTTAGTATAGTTGTCATTGTACTTGTCAAATGCTTCCAAGTACTGACCTCCCCTTCACGGGGGAGGCCACCTCACAGTTTCAGGTAGGACTTGAAGGTTGCTACCACGCCCGTTGCTTCGGGAAGATCAAAGGAGGAGGACGTGGTTCGTGCTTCTTCCGTTTCTGTTTTAAACAATTACAATAATGCTCATGGAAATTATTTTGAATACTATTTGGGGGCTTGTATGCCCATGTTTGCCACGTGTGGCTTGAATACGTGTATTAATGTTTCCGCTGCTTTAAATGAATATTTTACATTATGTTTGTTTATGGATGTACTATGTGTGAATGGTATTCAAGACGCCTAGTATAGTATGGATGAGTTGGACTGCGGTTGACTATTCGTATTGTACGGCGGGTTGTTGACGTGTCCGGTAGGTCCGGGGCGTGACAGAAGATGTTCAGTAGAAGAAACAGAGTATTTATTGCTGCAAGAGTATCAGCAATAACCTCAATCTCAAGCATGTATTCCTCCATAGATTGGTTTTTCCTCTTCTTCATATGAGACCACTTTCGTGTTAACTCCATGAATCTAGCCAAACAATCAGCCATAAGATGAGACTCGAACCATTTCCAAATAGTAGCAGAACTTTTCAATGTATGGACGTCAAGTAAAATTTTTAAGGAGAGGGTAGCAAAAAGCTAGGAACAGACAGTTTGGTCCAATTTGAGCCAATGATAATATTCAAGATTCATTGTAACACTTGAGATTAATTTAAATGGATTGATAGTGCTACTCATACAAACAATGTTTATCTACTTTTAAGATAGCTTATCAGCTAAACCTTAAGTTAAGCGTGTTTTCACGGGAGTAATCTTGGGATGGGTGACCCCCTCAGAAGTTTCTCAGGGCGTGCACAAGTGTGAACAAAGTGCGCGGAAAAGACTTGTGGTAATTTGTGAGGACAATACTAGAGGTTTGGATGACATTTCAGAGTAACTACCTCGGACCCTATGGGGCCGGGGTGTTACAGGTGGTATCAGAGCAACCCTGCGACAATGTGTTGATCGGTTAGATAGCGGGCGAGCACTTAATAGGGGAGGGTTCTGGGGATTGATTGAGATTGATTTATGGGCCCAACGAGGACGTTGCTTTCCTAAGTAGGGGCGATTGTAACACTTGAGATTAATTTAAAGGGAAATTTCCTAGGATACGACTAAAACTAAACGAGTTTCCCAATCTATGACCCAACTAGTGTTTGGACATTTGTTTGACCGAAAATCCAAAAAAAAAAAAAAACTCGTTTATATTTAAATGTTGAATGACAAAAATACCCTTATTTAAAATATGTGAATTTTACACTAATTTCATTCAATCAAAATTACTGCATTTTACATTGTAATTACTGCACGACATTACTGCACATCCGGTAATAATCACTACATTTGCGCCAAATTTAATTCTATTCTCATTAACTTTAGGAATATATTCATAATTTTTATTATTTTTTTATTTTTTAGATCTAATATGTTGACTTGAGATCCCTCAGATTGAGCCTTGGCCTATTTGTTAGAACGTAATTTGCCCCAATGCCCCATCTGTCCACAGTTCTAGCATGGTTGGTTTCCCTTTGGTTTCTTTGCATTTTTTAATTTGGCCTTTATGGGTTTAAAAGATGATGATTGTTTATTTTTATAATTTTGTGACGGTTTTCCCCCGGTTACAAAATGGGCCTTTTGTTGAAAATCAACGGGCGCAATATAGCCCGCTTTCATTTTACTCCCTCCATCCCAAATTGTTTTGCAAAGTCAACATTTTTTGTCAACCAATAATAAAAGTCACCTATCGATAATTAACTCATTTTTTAATAATTAAAATTTATATATTTAGAAACAACATTAAATTCTATTTAAGGTTGCAAACTCCAAATTATAATATAATTAAAAATTGACATCCTAAATAAGTAAATAAAATGAAACTGTTTGACCAAGAAAAGTCAAATTCGCAAATCAATTTGGGACGGAGGTAGTATGTTTAAAATAATAGCCTAATATTAAATTAGGAATCCTGTGTATCTTTGGAAACTTTTATTAGTATAAATATATCTGCCAGGTACCCTATTGGGTAACCTTTCCCATTATTTCACATGGTATCAAGAGCCTAAATTTTTTTTCCCTCTCTCCTCTAAACCCTCGATCTTTCACGCTATGAGCTCGGCCGCAGACTCCTCCTCCGCCGAAGTCTCTGGCTCCTCCATGGACGCCTTCACCGTTGCTCCTACATCCTCGACCACGGCGCCGGTTCCTTCTTCCTTTACCGACGCGGCCGTCGTCATCACCGGCGCCCCAGTCACTATGACTGCGCCGCAACAGGTGCCTCCATCTCAAGCCAGTTCGGTTGTCAACATTGCTTCCTCCCCATTCTGTACCGATGGAGCATATTCCTTGTTTCGGACAATACCTCCGGTGTTCCCATGGCAGCCGACTGCCTTACCAAATCCAGACAGCCTCTACTCAACCCCAATGGTCTCTGCCCCGCAAACGGCACACATCAGTCCAGGATACTTTGGCTCTACATTCTCGGGTACTCCTGGTTTATCTCGGCCGACGGATACTTCTCTTTTTCAATCTCCGATGGCCGCTGCCGCTCAATCCATCGCTCCGGCAAATAATGTAACTCAAATTGTTACAATCAAACTCAAGGCGGTAGAAGACTACATCACATGGCGTACTCAGATTGAATCTTTCCTAGTCTCTCAGGGGGTGTTTAACTTCGTGGATGGTTCCACACAGGTACCTCCAATGTACACGGTTGATTTTAATAATCACCGAATCATTAATACGGACTATTATCATTGGCTACGGGTTGATCAAACTATTCGTTCTTGGATTTTTGCTACCCTTACTCGTGATGTATTAATTGATGTACATGAACTTAAACATTCTTTTGAGATTTGGGAAAGATTGCAAAATAGATTTCGATCTGCTAGTTTGGCTAGGTCTATGACTCTTAAACGCCAGTTGTCTAATACCAAAAAGAAGGAAAATCAGTCTATGGAAAGTTACTTAAGGGAAATTCATGTCCTAGTTGGTGAACTGGCTGCAATAAATTCCCCTATGTCTCATAAGGAAGTGCTTCAGACCACTCTTATGGGGCTCGGGCCGGAGTATGAATCCACTATGGGCACTATTTCCCTTTTTCCTGACAATTTTCCGCCAGATATTCTTCACCGGAGTCTGTTAGAAGCTGAACAGAGGGTTCTTTATCTTCGTCAACAAACCGCTCCCCCTGCATACCAAGCCTTTGGAGTTCAAGAACGAGGTGCAGCACAACGAGGTGGCCGCGGCAGAGGTGGCCGCGGCAGAACAGGTCGCGGCAGGGGCCGCGGGCCTAACCAATCTGGCCAGCAACCCTACGGCCATGATCAGCAACATCTGGGACGTGGGCAGCAGGTGTTTGGCCAGGAACAGCAGCAGCAACATGGCTTCGGTCCACAGCCTGGAGCACAACAACACCTGAGATCTCCGAATGCAGATGGTATACGTAATTCTGTTTTGTCCACTTTAAATACCAATGCTTTATCATTTTGTGGTACTAATGTCAAGTCTGCAGGCTCTCCATCTACTGAGGGAATTCTTGGGGCAATTCCTCCACCCGTTGTGTGTCAAATTTGTTTCTCTGCAGGTCACTCTGCAATCCGCTGTCCGTCTCGTTTTTCTCCACCCACTGCACCTGTTCTTCTCACCGGTCAAGCTAATGAAGCTCTGTGGTATCCAGATACTGGTGCCTCTGCTCATATGACTTCCTCTGAAGGTATTTTGACAAATAAATCTACTTATTCTGGTCCAACTATTGTTAGTGTTGCTAATGGTGCTCAACTCCCCATTAAACATGTTGGTGATATTTCTTTAAATTCCTCTGGCCGCCCACTGCTATTGAAATCTGTTTATCATGTACCTCATATTAAATTCAATTTAATTTCAATACAAAAATTGTGTGCTGATAACAACTGTGTTGCAATTTTTGACAAAAATTCCTTTTTTGTTAAGGACAAAATTTCGGGGGCGGTTCTTCTTCGGGCAACAACTAATGGCCATCTCTATCCTCTCAGCCTGAGTCCACCATCTAGTTTAGCCTTATCTTCAGTTCTGACCACTGGCCCTGTGTGGCATCGTAGATTAGGTCATTGTGGTGAAAATATTTTACGTATTTTAAGTGGTCAAAAACGCATATGTAATAGTTCTAGTTTTTCTCATGATTGTATTTCTTGCCGGTTAGGCAAATCCCAACGATTACCTTTTTCAGATGCTATTCATACCTCTTCCTATCCATTGCAATTAATTCATTCTGATGTGTGGCAGTCTCCTGTTCTCTCAAATTTGGGATTTAAATACTATGTCTGCTTTATTGATGATTTTTCTCGTTTTACGTGGATTTATCCATTGCGCACAAAAAATCAAGTTTTGGACTCCTTTAAAATTTTTAAATCTTTAGTTGAAAATCTTTTTGACTCTAGAATTAAAATTTTTCAAAGTGATGGAGGGGGTGAATTTGTTAATTCTAATATGCAGCATTTTTTTGATACTCATGGAATTTATTTTCAAAAATCATGCCCTTACACTCCTCAACAAAATGGGCTTGCTGAGCGTAAACATCGACATCTACTTGAACTTACTAGGACCATGCTTATTGAAGCATCTCTTCCTAGTACTTTTTGGGTCGATGCGTTGTTCACAGCTGTATATATTATTAACCGATTACCCACTCCAACACTGTCTGGTCTCTCCCCTTATGAAAAACTTTTTCAAAAATCACCCGATTATTCTCTTTTACGTGTCTTTGGTTGTGCATGCTTCCCAAATATTTCTGCCACTTCCGCAAATAAACTTTCTCCCCGATCTATTCAATGTGTTTTTCTGGGCTATGCATCTGGGTATAAAGGTTATCGTTGTCTTGATCCTAAGACCGGCAAGGTTTACATAAGTCGACATGTGCGTTTTTGTGAAAACATTTTTTGGTATACGTAATTCTGTTTTGTCCACTTTAAATACCAATGCTTTATCATTTTGTGGTACTAATGTCAAGTCTGCAGGCTCTCCATCTACTGAGGGAATTCTTGGGGCAATTCCTCCACCCGTTGTGTGTCAAATTTGTTTCTCTGCAGGTCACTCTGCAATCCGCTGTCCGTCTCGTTTTTCTCCACCCACTGCACCTGTTCTTCTCACCGGTCAAGCTAATGAAGCTCTGTGGTATCCAGATACTGGTGCCTCTGCTCATATGACTTCCTCTGAAGGTATTTTGACAAATAAATCTACTTATTCTGGTCCAACTATTGTTAGTGTTGCTAATGGTGCTCAACTCCCCATTAAACATGTTGGTGATATTTCTTTAAATTCCTCTGGCCGCCCACTGCTATTGAAATCTGTTTATCATGTACCTCATATTAAATTCAATTTAATTTCAATACAAAAATTGTGTGCTGATAACAACTGTGTTGCAATTTTTGACAAAAATTCCTTTTTTGTTAAGGACAAAATTTCGGGGGCGGTTCTTCTTCGGGCAACAACTAATGGCCATCTCTATCCTCTCAGCCTGAGTCCACCATCTAGTTTAGCCTTATCTTCAGTTCTGACCACTGGCCCTGTGTGGCATCGTAGATTAGGTCATTGTGGTGAAAATATTTTACGTATTTTAAGTGGTCAAAAACGCATATGTAATAGTTCTAGTTTTTCTCATGATTGTATTTCTTGCCGGTTAGGCAAATCCCAACGATTACCTTTTTCAGATGCTATTCATACCTCTTCCTATCCATTGCAATTAATTCATTCTGATGTGTGGCAGTCTCCTGTTCTCTCAAATTTGGGATTTAAATACTATGTCTGCTTTATTGATGATTTTTCTCGTTTTACGTGGATTTATCCATTGCGCACAAAAAAAATCAAGTTTTGGACTCCTTTAAAATTTTTAAATCTTTAGTTGAAAATCTTTTTGACTCTAGAATTAAAATTTTTCAAAGTGATGGAGGGGGTGAATTTGTTAATTCTAATATGCAGCATTTTTTTGATACTCATGGAATTTATTTTCAAAAATCATGCCCTTACACTCCTCAACAAAATGGGCTTGCTGAGCGTAAACATCGACATCTACTTGAACTTACTAGGACCATGCTTATTGAAGCATCTCTTCCTAGTACTTTTTGGGTCGATGCGTTGTTCACAGCTGTATATATTATTAACCGATTACCCACTCCAACACTGTCTGGTCTCTCCCCTTATGAAAAACTTTTTCAAAAATCACCCGATTATTCTCTTTTACGTGTCTTTGGTTGTGCATGCTTCCCAAATATTTCTGCCACTTCCGCAAATAAACTTTCTCCCCGATCTATTCAATGTGTTTTTCTGGGCTATGCATCTGGGTATAAAGGTTATCGTTGTCTTGATCCTAAGACCGGCAAGGTTTACATAAGTCGACATGTGCGTTTTTGTGAAAACATTTTTCCATACACCATTTTGACCTCTACCATGCATGATACACCTTCTCCTTCCCACACTTCCCTCCATTTTTCCTCTTGGATTCATCCATCTTCAAAACCCACAATCCAAACCCAGCCTTCTATTTTTCCAACTCCGAATCAGCCCCATAACCCCATCCAGCCCCTTCACTCTAGCCCAACACACTGCCCGCCCAGCCCAGCTACACTGACCAGTCCGTCCAGCCCAACTACACTGACCAGCCCGCCAACAACGACCCAACCACCTACACTGGACAGAACCCAGCCCGTCTCCTCCTCGGCTGAATCCAGTCCACCAACCAGCCCACTATCAGACCCCAGTCCATCTTACCCACTCAGCCCACCCCTCACCACATCTACGGCCTCAGCCACCAGTCCAGAAACCGAGCCCGACCAGCACACTCCACCCCCTGTTAATGTCCACCCGATGCAAACTCGGGCAAAATCTGGAATTTTTAAACCCAAGACTATTTTTAATTTAAACACAGTTGCTCTGTCAGCGGATCCTACTTGTTTTTCTGAGGCAAATAAACAATTGATATGGCGTAAGGCTATGGCTGAGGAATTTAATGCACTCATTGCTAATCACACTTGGGATTTGGTACCGTTTGATAATTCTAAAAATATTGTTGGATCTAAGTGGATTTATAAGACAAAATTTCTTTCTGATGGGTCTATTGAGCGCCACAAAGCACGATTAGTTGCTCAGGGTTTTAATCAGCAGGCTGGTGTAGATTTTTCTGAAACTTTTAGTCCTGTTATTAAACCCACCACTGTTCGTACTGTTCTCACTTTAGCTATTTCATTCGGGTGGGTTATGCGTCAGCTTGATGTTAAAAATGCTTTCCTTCATGGTCATCTCACTGAAGAAGTTTATATGCGTCAGCCGCGGGGTTTTATTCATCCTCAGTATCCTCATCATTTATGTCGTCTGCGCAAGGCTATTTATGGTCTTAAGCAGGCCCCGCGGGCATGGTTTCATAGGTTCAGTAGTTTCCTACTTTCTCATAATTTTTTATGTAGTAAGTCAGATAACTCTCTATTCATTTACCGCCAGGGCACTTCGATTATTTATTTGTTACTATATGTGGATGACATTATTATTACTGGCAATTCCTCGTCTGTTGTCACTCAGTTCATTCATCTTATTGCTCACCATTTTTCCATGAAAGACTTGGGTGATCTTCACTATTTTCTTGGCATTCAGGCCATTCGTAATCCTAAAGGTTTGTTTCTCTCCCAGCATAAATATGTCTCTGATCTTTTATCTCGTTTTCATTTACACACTGTCAAGTCAGTTCGCACTCCCCTTGCGTCTCGTACTTCCTTATCTCTCACTGATGGCGAGCTCCTTGCAGATGCGACTGAGTATCGCAGTATGGTAGGTGCATTACAGTATTTAACTTTGACAAGACCTGATATTACTTATGCTGTGCATTTGGTTTCTCAATTTATGCATGCCCCGCGTACCACTCATCTTTTTGCTGTCAAGAGGATTTTTAGATATTTGCAGGGTACCATTGATCATGGTCTCTGGCTTCAGCCTACACCTAAGGCAACCTGCATTGTGGCATATTCAGAC
Source organism: Cuscuta epithymum (assembly GCA_945859915.1). NCBI lineage: Eukaryota > Viridiplantae > Streptophyta > Magnoliopsida > Solanales > Convolvulaceae > Cuscuta > Cuscuta epithymum. The sequence continues at coordinate 812,717 of CAMAPF010000959.1, read as the reverse complement.
GCAGATTGGGCCGGATGTCCCGATACCTCTCGGTCCACCACCGGCTACGCAGTCTTTCTTGGGCCAAATCTTGTATCTTGGAAGTCAAAGAAGCAAGCTACTGTTTCCAAATCCTCTACAGAAGCAGAGTATCGAGCCATCGCATACACAGTGCAAGACACAATACACATTCGGTCCATTCTATTCGAGCTTGGTTTTCCAGTCACAACACCGGTACGTTTGTTTTGTGACAATATCTCTGCTTCCTACTTGACAGCCAATCCTGTTCAGCATGCTCGGAGTAAGCACATCCAGATCGATTATCACTTTGTTCGTGAACGTGTGGCTCATGGTGATCTTGTTGTTCAATATGTTCCTACCAGTCTACAGTTAGCAGATATATTTACTAAAAGTCTCTCTAGTCAGCAATTTCATTTTTTAAAAGACAACCTGCGCGTTGTATCTCCCGCACAGTTTGAGGGGGTGTAATAGCCTAATATTAAATTAGGAATCCTGTGTATCTTTGGAAACTTTTATTAGTATAAATATATCTGCCAGGTACCCTATTGGGTAACCTTTCCCATTATTTCACATAAAAGTCATACTGAAATCTTCCCATGATTTGAGAAATTTTTCTATGACCGCTATCACTTTAAATTTTTAGGCAATTCCATATCCGCTTCACGAAGAAAATGCAAGATAAGCTCAAATTCTTGTGTTTGTTCTAACACAGATTTACCTTCATTCAAGTCAAATCGATCGTAGGAATTTAGGAATAAACAATATACTTTTCAAGACCGTAGTCCTCAGTATTATATTTCCTATCGAACTCATCTCAAAGGTCTTTAGCCGTGCCGTGGAGGGTGCAATAGACATCAAATAACATGTCGGAGAGACCAAACAAAATCACGCCTTTTACAATTTCATTCATCTCACGCCACAAAGCTTGGCGTTCAAGACTTTTGGGATGCAATTCAACAACGGGGGGACACACCGTCATAATTACCGAGAGCAAGCCTTGGTGATTAACCAAATTTTCATGTGTTGTTGCCAACTCTTGAAAAAATGTGCAGAAAATTTTTCCGACATCTCGGTTAAATCAACCCTGTGTGAGCCCGTAGCAGCATATTCAGGTGTATCTCCAAAGTTAGTCGCAGACACAGAATTAACATTATTTTGAGGGATATCATTCACATCATTCTCAACAACAATATTTTCGGAAATAACAACTTTTTCCAAGTTTGCCATTTTTGGATTTTCCAAAACTCGAGAAATAATTACTTTCTTCAAGATTGTTAGAAAAGTGATATTAAAATGCGAGGTTAACCATATAAAAATCCCGAGTTTAAACAAATCACCAGACAAACAGCCAAATGCAAGAAAAGAAAAGAAAATGATTAGAATAAATGGAAAATGGGTAAAGAAAAGGATAGGAAAACTTATCGTAGGATGGCCCGTAAAATGGACTGGCCTTGAAGAAATATAGTCCATGTAACCTGATAGTTATTCGGACGGGTCTGACTAGGTTGCTGTGTTTGTCCTTGTCCAACAATCAAAACAATGGAATAGAAAAGAATAGAGTTCAATACCATAATGATTTTACAATTCAGAGCAGGGTATGAACATTCGCAACTCTCACCTCTCTCTTCTACTCTATGAGTTGTTTTACAATACAGCACCAATACAAAATCCCATCCGCAATGCGTTCATCCGTCAATGTTATTTCCTCCGACATAGTTTCAATCCCAAGTGTTCGAACACTTAAAATTAAAATAATCTGCCGTACCACCCCATATTAATGGGGCGGCGGAAAATCTCAACCCCTACAAAGAGGGGAGACGGTCGCTAGGTTTTTAGAGGGAACTCAGAGCTCTCCTCTCTCTTAGAAGCCATACTCAATAAATTAGAATATGCATTATAAACAAATGTTATAATCGATTAAATAAGTGATTTTTCGTTACTAAAACTAAACAACAAAATTATTTTATTTCGTGCACGACACATGTAAAGATACTAGTTAAGTATAAATTGAAACAAATACCATTATACCAGCATTGTTATACATAGTAAGTCGTACGGAGTATTAGGTAACTTTGTTATAATGATTATGAGGCCGTTTGGTAACATTGTTTTTCAGCTTATCAGGCTTATCAGGCTTATCAGTCAATGTTTTCATCAAACATGTACCTTTTGTTTTCACGCGCTAAATTTTGTAATGATAAGAAAAAGTAAGGTTGGAGTTAGTTTTTCGCTGTATTGGCTGAAGTTATTGCAAATTGCCATTTTAGCTATTTTACATATAATTTTTTCTTTATTTTATTAATAAAATATACTTCGTGTTTTTTTTAAATATTTTTTATAAAATCAGCAGAATCAGCCAATGCAGCCACTTCAGCCACAACTTCATGAATTTCAGCATAATCAGCCGAATCAGCCACTTTTCGTGTCACCAAACGGGCTCTATGTATGAAATGTGTAAGTTTAAAATGATACGTAGTGCTCCATATATATTAAAGATACATTTTACATTTTTTTATATCCTAAAGATGAATAATGAATATGAATACAAAATATTTTAATAAAAATAAAAAATTTATTCAATTTACGTAGTAATTAGAGTTCGTATATGGTACCACCCGGCTGTACGGTGAGCACCGTACAGCCGGCCCAGTTACAGGCCCAATGGAAAAATAGAAAAATAATTCGGTGGCAACTTTGTAATTAATGTAAAAATCGCGGTTTCTGCTAAATGAGCATTTGTGTAGGGTTAATGAGCAGTAGTCCAATTTTTATGATTATTAAGCGTCTAATAATGAGCACCGTGTTATTTCAAAATGTGCATAATTATGAAAATCGTAAGATTTGTTAGTTGGACGTCATGACATCTTCATTGAGAATCAAATCTCCTATATTGTGATGAAAATAATGGTTTATGTTAAATGAGCATTAATGAACTTTTAATTAGCGCTAAACCTATTCTGTCGATTATTACGAGTCTAGTATTGAGCATCATAATCTCCGTGTCTTATCTTCTAATTCATTTTTTTTCTTTTATAAAAACTTATTAAATTTTATCTATTATCAATTCCGATGAAGTTCAATATGTGAATCTAATGTAATATAATTCTTTTGAAATATGCATTGATATGATATTTTAAAAATGAGCATATCATCATTATCAATTGAGCATATGTAACTTACAAAATGAGCATTGAATCATTGATATGAAAACAATAAGCATCTTTAGTTGAGCATCAAACATTTTTCATTGAGCATCAACACCTCTCTATTGAGTATTATAAGCGTGCAATTGAGTATCATGAGCTCTCCTCTCGTGTCTATAATCAACTCTCATGTGAATGCAATGTGATAGTTTTGAAATATGCATTGATATGTCATTTTAGAATGAGCATAAACTAATACCATGTGAGCATATGTAACCTACAACATGAGCATATATGTTCAAATATATTTATTCATTTATGTATGCTCATTTGATTTTTCCAATGTGCTCAAATATTTAATTATGTATGTTCAATTCTTTTAACAGTAATGTACATTTATGTATTATTTTCATATTAATGCTTATTTTGTAATAAACTACATATGCTCAATCCGTACTGATGTTATGCTCATTTTAAACGTTAATACGGATTGAGTTCAATGTGGAGCAGGTCTAGTGCTAATTTGAGCATCCGCATTTAGCTAATGAGCATAACTCATGTTAGTAATTAGCACAAAATATTTCATAAAATAACAACTAGTCATCTTAAAATTAAATTGAAGAACAAAACATTAATATTGATAGATTATTTATCTAGAGAGAAGGGAGAGCTAGAGAGATAAAGTCATATATAAATGAATTTTCAACTTCCAACCTCCAACCCTTTACATGGCTCTCATAGGGAGTATTTATAGGAGAAAAATGGGCCTGGGCTTCAAGGCTTGGGCCTGGAAGGCTCAGTTACAATAAAAGGCCAATGAATAGCTAATAAATGCCATTTAATCTATTCTAATATTTAATCTATTCTAATGGGTATACATGAATAAAATAGAGTGTGCAATGAGATAAATGTTATCTACTGAACGTATGTGGGCCGCTGTCCAAACTCAATAGTCGTGATACCCGGGGTCGAGTCTATATACTCTATCAAGTACCTAAAATGTTTTATAATGCAGAAATTTAAAATACTTAAATTAGAAGTTTGATTGGAAAAACAAGAAAAAAAAAACTTGAACATCAACAATATTTGAGATTATATATTTGCATTATAATTGAATAAAAAATCAAAGCATGTTAAAGAAAAAATAAAGAAACGAAAGAACTAAAACAATAAAACAAAAAACAATGAAAAATGAAAAGCCACGAAAAAGTGAAAAGCAGAAACGAAAGTGAAAACTGAAAAGCAACGAAAAGAAAATAGAACTAAAAAAAAAAGACAATGGAGTAAAGCCATAGTCGTAGCAGCCATTGGCTAAAAAAGAAAGAAAACCGGCGGAAGAGCACTGGGGGAAATTAGAAAAGCAAATCGGCAGCAGAGTGGGGGAAAAGAAAAGCAGCAGCATGCATACCTAACATTTACCGTGAAACTTGGATTTAATTACAGCCGGCTGTACGATATATATTAGTAATTATGAGTAAATTATACCGTAGAGCTGGTTGTACGGTGAGCACCGTACAGCCGGCATTTTTGTAATTATCCGTCGCTCATCTCTTCCAGGTTCCGGCTACTATGCCTGCCGATCGCGCTTCTGCAATTTCACAAGACTTGGCGATCATTCCTTGGAATTCTCATTTCTTCCAGTACCGAAGTCACTGGATTTCCCCTTCACGTGCTGGAGCTTTAGAAACCATCAAATCAAATCACAACCGGGGTACCATCAAACTTCCCACTTCTATGGTTTTATCAACAAATATACTTCGTATAATTTAATCTCAATTTGATTTAATTCAAAATTACTAGCTCTACTCATTCAGTTTTGCATTTATGGTGAGGAGTCATTGGGGACGACACTGATGGATGTGATCACGTCGGCTTCCATGGCTCCCGTATCCACTTCATCACATTGAGTTTTACGCTATAACGCCTGAAATGAATGTGCAGACACAAATGAGCTTTTGATTTTTTTTATACTCATTTTGTAAGTTGTGTTTGCTCATTTGGTACCGGTCTTCTGCTCATTATATTTTAACATAAGACTTGATTATAGACACGAGAGAACAGATCATGATGCTCAACCACATAATTCTAATACTCAATTGAGGAGATTTGATACTCAATTAAAATATGAACAAAAAACTTATGATTTTCATAGCAATGTTCATTTTATATGATACATGTGCTCAATTCGTAGCGATGTCATGCTCACGTTTAAAATGTCATACCAATACATATTTCATGTTAGGTGTTAGAGACTGTATAACCAAGGCCATTCCGTCGATCATTTTGGGTACCGAAATTTTTTGTAAGGGGTACCGAAATTTTGGATTGTAAGGGGTACCAAAATTTTGTGGGTCCTTTTCTGCCGCGAGTTTTGTACCATTTGGGCAGCATGCCCTATTAGTGTTGGGGTTATATTTTACTCTAAAAAAATACAAGCTTGCTCCTTGTAATCATTGACCCGAAATAAATAGCAATATTCTGGCTTGGTAGCGCCCCCAGACATAGTCATTCGTGGCGAACTGGGTTACCAAATTTCGTGTGTTCTTTTTATTGTTCTTCGTGTTGCATGAGTTTAATCTTAACATTTCAAAAGAATCATATTACATTAGATTGACATTAACAAAACATTGTTAGGCTTTCAATGCTCAACAAAACATGTCTGATGCTCAACTCACTAAATTGCATAATCCTAATACTCAATAGAGGAGGTTTGATGCTCAACTAACAAAACTTACGATTTTCATACCAATGCTCATTTGGTACTGATGTGCTCATTTTTAAAATGTCATAACAATGCATATTTCAAAAGTATCAAATTAAATTAGATTCGCATATTGAATTTCTAGGAATTGATTATAGATATAATTTAATGAGATTTTATAAAAGAAAAAAATAAGAAAAAGAAAGTGAATTACAATATATGAAGTAGTTATCACAATACTCATTATTCGACTCTTAATGCTCAGTAGAATACATATGATGCTCATTAAAAGTGTGTGAATTCTCGTATGACGAAAACCACGATTTTCACTGAAATTACGAAAATGTCACCGTCTTTAGTTGTGATATCAACTTTATTGTAATAACACGGTGCAGATTATTAGACTCTTAATACTCATTAAAATTGGACTATTACTCATTAACAGTACACTTATGCTCGATGAGCAAAAACCGCGATTTTCACATTATATTACAAAAATGTTACCAGCTATGCTCACCGTAGAGCATAGGGCTGGGCACGGGGCCAGGTCGGGGCGGGTAATGAAAAATAAAATTGAACCGCCGGTTCCATTGTACGGTTCGGTCCGGTCCGGGTATTACAATTTTCAAAATAGGAACCGGTAATTACCCGGCCCGTTTGAAACGGGTCGGTCCGGTCCGGGTTTTACGGCTTCTATTCTTATGTCTTGAAATTAGTAAAAACTAACGAAGTTCCAAAATCAATAATCAATAATATAGGACATTAGCAAGTTTCAAAATAACAACATAGTGGTCCATATATAACACAAGCGAAAAAATCCAATACTCCATATTTTCTTGTATATAAGTTTCAAACAATTAAAGAAATTCCAAAAATATGCAACATAGCCAAAATACATATTTTCTAACATTTGTATTTAAACATGTTGTGTAACATCACATATTAAAGTGATTACTTTTTTTATATTAAAATTTCAGTATTAGCCAAAGTTAACACATACATGGTGGGTGGTAAACACAATTTATATATTTTAATAACAATATAATAAAAAAAATATAACAAAATCATCTTTAACAAATAATTAAATTCCATAGAAAGGAATAATTCAATAACAATAAAAAGTAATAAGATATTTATGAAACATTTAATCAATAATTTGAAAACAAAAGGATGATACTGCAACTCAATTTAAAATCCTACTTCTAGCACAAGAAACAAAACTACTTCAAAACCGATTATCACAAAACTATTAATAAATTAATATACAATATATATAACGGGCCGGGCCGGGTACCCGTTATTTTTTAATTTTGGAACCGGTCCGGTTCCTTAAAAAAAATTACCCGACCCTACCCGGACCGTTTTATGGAAACAAAAAATGGAACCGGCCCGTTTTGGACCCGAACCGCCATTACCCAGACCGGACCGCGGTTCCAAGACCCGTTTGCCCACCCCTAGTAGAGCATAGCCGGTTGTACGGTGGACGGACTCGTAATTGACTAATTGTTAGCAACTTAGCATGATTATCCAATTTGATGACACAAAAATGCTATAGGTACCCCAAGTTTACCCCATTTCCTACCCCATATAAATACCCCATTTTTTGCCATCCTTTTTACCCCTTTCCAAAAATACTTTTCTCTCACCTCTCTCACATCTCCCCAACCCACTCCTCAACTTTCCGCCAAAACACCTCTCCTCCTTCAAAACTTGCTACAGTGCTCAACCCATCCTCTCACCTGCTTCTTTCTTTCATCTTCTTGGATGGATATATGGGGAAGGAAGTATCCGAGTTTAGCGATGGGTTGTTTTGGATGGCTTGACATGGGAAGATGAAGGTCACAAGCTTGATGACGTGGGTGAAGGTGGAAATCTGCCATCTCCGGTCGCTGTTGAAGTAGCGACGACTTCAATGGAAAAAGATGATGAAGGTGTGGACGTTAAAGTATTGGAGAAGAGTATGTTGTTTTTTGTCATTTGTTTGTATTTTGTTTGGGGGACAGACATTTTGAAAATGCAGTGTCTGTCTAGCCTAAAGTGAAAGTGGTTTCATAGTTGTTTGAAGTGAACATGGTTTTATATGAGTTAGAGTCGCACATAAAATGTGTGTGTGACCAGACAACTTTTATGTATGATATAAAAGTGAATAATTGATTAGTTTGTTTCATTGTAATGATTTTGAGGTGTTAATTAATTAAAATTTTAGTGTAATTTCTCTAATTCATTTTATGCCCATAACATGTTTGTAGAAATTACTCAATGAAGTTTTTGTGGAAATTCAAGACTTTTTTCCATTCTTTACTTGATCTTCTTGGATGGATATCATGGGAAAGGAAGTATCCCACTTTAGTGATGAGGTTCTTTTGGATGGCTTGACATGGGGAGATGAAGGTGACAAGGTTGATTAACTACTCTTTGTCTTACAGCCAGACAAATTTTGTCTGAACCAGACATTAGTAGTCTGTGCCAATTAACTACTCTCTGTCTTACAGCCAGACAAATTTTGTCTGGGCCAGACATTAGTAGTCTGTGCCACTTAACTACTCTCTGTCTTACAGCCAGACAAATTTTGTCTGGGCCAGACATTAGTAGTCTGGGCCAATTAACTACTCTCTGTCTCACGGCCCGACAAAAGTTGGTTGTGCCAGACAATAGATGTCTCTTCCAGACAAATTGACTATGCACATCTTATTTTACAAATGTATTTTATAGTATGTGTGATGACTTTTGTGATGTCTCTCTTCGGATGTTGAAAATTGGTTTGTAGTTGTCTGTGAAGTGAAAAGAGTTGTCTGGCATTCCATTTGAATTGTCTGAATGTGATATAAAATGTCTGGCCTTTCTTCTGAATTGTCTGTCTACAGGTCGGGAGAATGTGGAGTGATTGTGGCTTCCTTTGCAGAGCACCTGTTAATGGGAAAGCCATTGATTCTAGGTTGTGAGTATGCAAACACGTGGAACTAGAGATTTCAATACGTCGTTCGTTTGTGGCGATTGGAGAAAGTGGAGGAAGCATAAGTTTAGTAATTAATGTGGGAATGTGTTTTTGTGGGTTGTTTTGATGGGTTTAGTAAAACTGTATTTTATAGTACATTTTGATTAGTTTAGTAATTGTTAATGTGGTTATATAAAAGTGTTCAGAGATATGATTGTATTTGTTAATGTACAGAGATAACCGTTGAATAGACAAACAATAGAGATAACCAGACAGACATTACTTTCACGCAGAAAGACAATAACTTTACACATACAGACCATACCGCAGATACCCAGACAAACAAAAGGTCAACATACATAAGTGGATGATTGTACATGTAATGTTTGCAAAAACTTACACATGTTCAAAAAACTGAATCCAATTGCTCACCATTGAACATGTAACATTGTACAATACTCAACACATTTTCCCAATTGTAATATGAAAAAAAAATACATGCTCAAAAATTCACAAGTTCAAAACGGACACATTTTCCCAACACTCTATACTTCAGCATTCTTCAAGACTAGTTTATATAATCCTTGCATTTGTTTCTCCATTGCAAAAGAAGTCACACATGGTATAATTTTGTAAATGAATTAGCGCCCGCTTGGAACTCTTTTTCAACCTTACATTTTAAGTCATTCGTCATCTTGAAGTGAATACATGCGATTAATACACAACACATAGTCAGAACACATATTTGGTACAAATAACATATGTGAGGCATAGTCAATTTGTCTGGCACAACCAACTTTTGTCGGGCCGTGAGATAGAGAGTAGTTAATTGGCCCAGACTACTAATGTCTGGCCCAGACAAAATTTGTCTGGCTGTAAGACAGAGAGTAGTTAAGTGGCACAGACTACTAATGTCTGGCCCAGACAAAATTTGTCTGGCTGTAAGACAAAGAGTAATTAATCAACCTTGTCACCTTCATCTCCCCATGTCAAGCCATCCAAAAGAACCTCATCACTAAAGTGGGATACTTCCTTTCCCATGATATCCATCCAAGAAGATCAAGGAAAGAATGGAAAAAAGTCTTGAATTTCAACAAAAACTTCATTGAGTAATTTCTACAAACATGTTATGGGCATAAAATGAATTAGAGAAATTACACTAAAATTTTAATTAATTAACACCTCAAAATCATTACAATGAAACAAACTAATCAATTATTCACTTTTATATCATACATAAAAGTTGTCTGGTCACACACACATTTTATGTACGACTCTAACTCATATAAAACCATGTTCACTTCAAACAACTATGAAACCGCTTTCACTTTAGGCTAGACAGACACTGCATTTCCATAATGTCTGTCCGCCAAACAAAATACAAACAAATGACAAAAAACAACATACTCTTCTCCAAGACTTCAACGTCCACACCTTCATCATCTTCTTCCATTGAAGTCGTCGCTACTTCAACAGCGACCGGAGATGGCAGATTTCCACCTTCACCCACGTCATCAAGCTTGTGACCTTCATCTTCCCATGTCAAGCCATCCAAAACAACTCATCGCTAAACTCGGATACTTCCTTCCCCATATATCCATCCAAGAAGATGAAAGAAAGAAGCAGGTGAGAGGATGGGTTGAACACTGTAGCAAGTTTTGAAGGAGGAGAGGTGTTTTGGCGTAAAGTTGAGGAGTGGGTTGGGGAGATGTGAGAGAGGTGAGAGAAAAGTATTTTTGGAAAGGAGTAAAAAGGATGGTAAAAAAAATGGGGTATTTATATGGGATAGGAAATGGGGTAAACTTGTGGTACTTATAGCATTTTTGGAAGCTTCGATCACTACATTCCTCTCTGAGTTACTCTGTACACTAACTAAGCACATTCACTTTGCTGCTATTTCACAGCCCTCGAATTTCTGAAAAATCATATCCCTCCTCTCATTCCAAGGTACGCACTTATATTTGTGATTGGCAAATGGCTCAATGCTACTGGTTGATTGCGATGTAGAGTTAGTACAACCTGTTGTTCAGTCACTGATTGTTCTATTGCATTGCTCAGAAGTTTGATTCTGTTTATAGCAATTCGGAATTTGTTTAATTTTTGGTGAAACATTCGATAAGATTTGTTTTTTTTTAAATGCATCACATATTTCTGGGAACTTGTTGAAGTCTCACGCAGGAAAGCTATAAAATAATAAAACACTATATAAGGAGGCTTTGAGCTACTCCTCCTTTCCTCCTTTCAGGTTGACGTTTTAGGATGGAACCCCGGGTCTTAACAGAACTCATGAAATGTTAGGGCTGATTATTATCTTTATCTTCACATTGTCAACAGGGACTCAAACCGCCAGTGGCCCAGTACTGAGGTGGAATGACCTAGTCCTTTTATTACAGTTGCATCTGGAAGACTAGATTTTTGGTTTTTAGATACCCAAGTTGACTTCAAAATGCGTAAAACATGAGCGGTTATTAGTTTGACTGACGATAAAGCAAATTGATCCCTGTCAGCACTCAAATTAGTTCTAGAAAATAAAATTTACATATTCAGAAACTACATTAAAACCACTACAAAGTCTGCAAAAAATAATTCAAATTTCATAAAATTTTTATTTATAAAATAAAAAATGGAGTGATTTATGTTGACCAAGTGAATAGTAAATGTATCTTACAATTTGAGACTGAGGGAGTATTTATTTTCCATATGTGGCTATAGGTCGGTTGTAGTATATGGTTATGGATCATCCGCTCAGAAGCTTGCCTAACTCCTCTATGAACAGTTTCGAGTTGGAGAATGAGATCATTTTCTCTACCTTTAAACCATCAGTGGACATTCCAGACAGTTACAAGCATGCCCTTTCAGTGGCACAACATCCCAACCTGGGCACTCATGATCCTGCTTTGGACTCTGATTCCACGCTGAACTACATTAGCCAGATGCTACTGGAGGAAGAGAGCATTGATGGGAACAATCAGAACATGTCCTTTGATCCCATTGCTCTTAGAGCTGCTGAGAATGCCTTTTATGAAGCCTTGCATGAGAACCCTTCCCCACCTATTCACAACATTCCTGGAAGCTTATTCAGGAATGATGTTGATCCAGGAGAATGCGAATCATGTGTTACGAGTGAGCCTCCCCCCGATCTCGCCATCAAGTTATCATCCGGTTTGTCAAACGGTTCTCTATATAGCTTTGGTGATAGTGATTCCATATCTCGATTCATGAGAGGTGCGGCTGAATCTAGTAGATGCCTTCAAGCTGCCCCTAAACAGCATATCATCAATGACTTGGAGAAACATGAGGAGTCACCGAGAGATATTGATGTCCCCAAGATAGATAAGGACCGTTCAGTGAATTCGTACCGTAGAGGAAAGAAGCATTATTACCATCCAGATGAAAGTGGGGTGGAAGAAGAAAGGATAAACAAGCAGCCTGCACTTTGTAAGGAGGAAGTTGAGTTATCAGAGGATTTTGATAATGTTTTGCTGTGTGGTGAAGATGATGATGGTGATGATAGTGCTTCTCTATCCCGACTCGGACAAAAAGGACAAAGTGGCCGCCGCCATCTTAAGAAACGCGGAGGTAATTGTGAAACTGTGGATCTGGTGTCTCTTTTAATTAGCTGTGCACAATCTGTTGCATATGCTGATTATAGGGGTGCAGAAGATAAATTAAAAAAGATCAGGCAGCACTCTTCACCTACAGGTGACCCAAATCAAAGAGTGGCTAATGTATTCGCTGATAGTCTGGAGGTGCGGTTGGCTGGAACTGGGACACAAGTATATAAAGCAATGTCTAATAATGATGTCCTAGTCCCTGAGTTGCTAAAGTCCTACCTGTCACCTTTGCCGTTTATGAGAATGGCAGTTTTCTTTGCGAATAGAATGATTTACGAAGTAGCGTCAAAATGTGTCTCACTGCACATTATAGACTTTGGGATTCATTATGGTATCCAGTGGCCCACTCTTATCCGGGACCTTTCTCAAAGACCTGATGGCCCGCCTAAACTTCGAATAACAGGAATCGAGATTCCCCTACCCGGTTTTTGTCCAGAGCAGATGGTAGAAGAAACAGGTTCCCGCTTAGCAAAATGTTGCCAGTGTTTCGGTGTGCCATTCGAGTACAACGCGCTAACAAGGCAGAATTGGGAGACTATAACAATTGAGGATTTAAAGCTTTTGAGTGATGAGGTGGTTGCTGTTAACTGTTTTATTCGATTAGAGTACATTTTGGATGAGACATTGGTTGTTATGAACAGTCCTAGGGATGCAGTTTTAAACTTAATACGGCAAGTAAGTCCTCGTATATATGTCCAAGCAATGAGTAACGGACCTCACAGCTCTCCTTTCTTTGTCAATCGGTTTCGAGAAGCTCTCTCATTCTACTCTACTGTCTTTGATACGTGTGTGGCTATTTTGCCACTCCATGAGCATCATAGATTGATTTTAGAACAAGAAGTTCTAGGTCGAGAGATAATGAACATCATTGCATGTGAGGGCATGGAAAGATTGTTGAGGCCTGAAACATGTAAGCAGTGGCAATCTCGCATTTTGAGGGCAGGCTTCAAGCCCATGTCGACTAACCCCAAACTCGTGAAAAAGTTAAAAAGCAAGGTGAGGGCAGGATATCACAAAGACTTTCTGTTTGTGGAAGAGGGCAACTGGATATTGCAGGGGTGGAAAGGTCGAATTCTTGGAGGCAGCTCTTGCTGGGTTGCTGCGTGACATTCTAACAACGTCAGATAGTAAGTACAATTAGTAATTATTGCTGCTTGCGACATGACAGTCTCCCAACCAGGACATGGTAGAATTTGTTTTAGTGGAATGTTTTTACATATCACCTCTATTCTTTTTTTTTTAAAATGTGACTAAACTTTGTTTAAATCATTCAAGTTTCTTCCTTCTCCAACCCCTATTCAATTTCTTACAACAGGAGACCAAGTGCTGAATTGTTTTTTCCCATGTTTTTTTTTTGAAAAAACTCGCCGGGAAAAGAGTAGATTGTTTTCCCGTTAATAACAATAATCATAAGTTCCTAGGTTTCACTGACACTTGTGGCAGCGGGAATGAAACAGGTCGATCAGTGTCGTATCAAAGGTAGGGAAAGGGGCAACCATCCTCAACCTATATATATACACATATACAGGCTAGACAATAATCCCGTGCAAATGCACGGGAAAGAGCTGTGATTAAAGTTATGTAGATTTGAATAATATGTAATACAAACATGTCTAATATGTAAATTATATTTACAAATACTCCGTTTTTTCTCATAGTTTTTTCAAATATTACAACATAACATACATAGTTTTTTCCCAAATGTCGTTCTCTTTTAAAAGAAGAGATGTTACATAACTTTATCGTTATATTCGAACCAAAGTTCTGTTTTGAAAATAGGAAAAATTGCTTATAATAATCCTTATTAGGGAGTAACATTAAAATTTATATCCAAATATATTAATCTAGTGAAGAAAGTACTACATAAACTTTACATGTCAGATTGTATTATTTACAATTTAATTAGTCTAAATTTCTAAAACAATGGTTCTTTCATGAACCCAAACCAGATATATACTTCGTATATATATACACATACTGAGTATTAGGGTATTAAAGAACACAGTATTATTTCAAGCTAGCAGGCATCTAAATCAAAAGTAGAAGATAACCCACTGGAGCTTCGAGTGGGTGCCGGAGAACAAACCGGGCTAAGTGAACCAGACCGGACTTCCTTCTTCTTCTTCGTCTTCCAATCGGCAGAAAACGAGACCAACTCAGAGGCTGAATGAACGAACCTTGTGAGGATCCTTGCCTTGATGTATCCTCTTTTTGGTGGGGGCGGTCGGCTTGACTTGCTCAAGGCTTGTTCCATCTTTCCCAGATTTTCTATGGTTAGCAAGAAATTTAAGATGGAGCTAGCTAGTAATAAAATAATATGCTCTGTTCTGGTTCTCCAAGAGCAGAGGAAATAAAGTATCTTGGCTGGTCTTTCTTGGGTGTGCTACTACAGACAGGAGAATTGGGGACAAATTTATACCCCACAAAATAGGGACTGTTGAATGATGTCATTGATTCCGTACTATTAAGGTTTTGTTTTGTCCCATAAATTTCATACTGCACTTGGATGAATCTAAATTCATGAGTAAAGGGCCATTTGAATCTATTTATTAAAACTGCTACTATTCCTTCAGTATAAACAGATATTGGAAATTTGGAATGTTTAGGTAGAAATACCTAATTATTTTCGGGTGCTCCAAAATGAAGTAGAAGTAGGATCAATTCCAAATACGCCTAAATTAGAGTGAATCTTGGACACTTGTAAATACTATTAGGCTATTTCGAAGGAGGTTATCCGGCTCTCTTTACTACCTCAATGAATTCAATCATATACCATTATACCCTTTAGTTCTTCCATCCTATTAAGAGGGCAGGTTGAGGGACTAACGCAATTATTAAGAAAAATAGTGTTACATGATTTATATTGAATTGAAAAAGTCTAAATAAATTAAAAAGGAAATACAATTTTACACATTATCACATATGATATGTGACAAATTAAGCGGCACCCATGTAAAAGGTGAAACCAGACAAAATAGAGGGCAAGAATGTTTTTGCTTATGATAAAGTTATTCTAATGCCCTTAAATAATGGATGGATTCTCAAATGAACACGCAATATTTTACATATCGAATCTGCCGAATCATGTCTACCTGTAGTTTAGTTTGCAGTTGAATGGTCTCCATAGAGCTGAAGATATGATTCTAAGGGAATAACTAGCTAGCTAGTATAATCTAGAAGGCATTCCATTGACCAGTTATAGCTTTGAAATCGATTGGTTTGCAATTAAATGGCTCCATATTAATTAGTTATTATAATCAATAGAAGAAATAACTGAGTAGTGAGTTAGGTTATATTACTATATTAGTTATATAATAGTAATATATTCTTTTACTTGCTCTTCTCTAAAAAATAATCATATGAGATTTTCTTGAATAATAATATTAAACTTTAATCGATGTACTGAGACCAGATATGACTCACTAAATGAACTAACCGTTGGGCATTAGTCTATTACCCAAGGGCAAGCATCTTCAATTCTTCTTAGTAGCCACATCATTCCAATCAATGGTTCCTTTATAAAATGTAATAGGAAACAGTTCAGAATTTTAATATAGCACTTTATTATTCCGTCATATATTTCGTGTGTGAACAACACATTTCTCCTCACGACCAGACATTTCGTCTATGATCTCGATCGTATGTCATTCATTTTTTATGGGTTCGTGATTGTCACTTTTTATAATTATCCTCATTTTATCGTACTATATATCCTAGGGGACTCACACCATGATAATGGATCAATTTGACTCTCATAGCATGCTAAAACCTAATGGTCCATCCTAAATAGGGCTGGGGAAAAACTCCCGACTCCCGATCCCGACAATCCCGATAATCCCGATCCCGACAATCCCGATCCCGACTAGTCGGGAATTTTTCCCGATCCCGACTAAGTCGGGACGGGACCAGGATTTTTTTTAAAGTCGAGATCGGGAAAATCCCGACATCCCGAGATTATATATATATATATATATATATATATATATATATGTATAGAATTATATATGAATATATAAAAAATGAATATACATTTATAAAAAATGAATATGTATCTAAATAATTTCATATCTTTTTTAATTACTTATTCCTTACATAGATTAATCTTTTACTACGAGTATCTTACAATATCAAACTTCTAAAACTATTCGGCATTTGTCCCAAAATGAATATTCGGGATCCTAACTAAATAGAGATTATTCTTGATCCAGACAATCTAAATCACAACAATATTACAAATTTTGCGGTTCTGATGAACCCTTTAAAAATCATGATCGAGACTAAGATTTTTTTCTTTAGTAAATAATCATAATATGTATTTATACATTGGCCACAAAGTTTATGAACGAGTCTACTTAGTTTTGAATTTTAAATAATATACGTTACACATTCTTCTTTTAGTGATTTTTATATAATGTTTGAAGTAAGTTTCACTAAGCCTTGATAGCTTATTAAAAAATTATACTATTAATTAATTGAAGTTACAAATAAAAATTATTCTAAAAGTATGTACTAGTGTGAATTTGTGATGATAATTATTACAATAAATTTTATAAGTAGATGATGATAAATATGGTATAACAATGAACAAAGAGTAATCTTGAAACCATTAAATATCAAAGTTAGTGTTTAACTAAAGAAATTACATAATTTTATGTTTGATACTTCATTGTCGGGATTTAGCGGGATTAAGTGGGATTCCCGATCGGGATCCCGACTTAATCGGGATTTTAATGTCGGATCCCGACTTAATCGGGACGGGATACGGGATCCTCTTGTAGTTTGACTCGGGATCGGGACAGGATCGAGATTCGGGCAATCAGGATCGGGATCATCCTGATCCCACCCCTAATCCTAAATGTTAACTTGATAAAAGAAATAACTCAGGATATTAATACAACATTTTATTACTTAGTAATTTTTTAGTGTGAGACTTCAAATGTTTTGTGGTTAAAATTAATTAAGGAAATCAAACAAGTGAAGAAATCGATTTATAATTCGAGTTTAGGTGCTAAGGATGTTTTTACTTGGACTGTAATTTGCTTGTCGGTTTGGTCTGGTCTGATCTGGTTTGCTCTGGTCTGAACTGGTCTGGTCTGAACTAGTCTGGTTTCTCTGTATTTTTATAACTACCCAAGTCTTGTCTGGGACAAAGGTAAAAACATCCTAAACTAGTATCTTTACCCGTGCCGTGCACGGGATAAAACGATTTTGTTTTAATTTTACTATATATAACTGACATATGTAAACTTGTCATATGCATGAGTAATTATAACTAACGGAAAATCATTTATTTAGTCGATTTTAACTAATTATGTAAACTTGTCTCGGTCTATATTTTCCAACTAAAAGAGTCATTTTTTTACAACTATCGGCTAACATTATCTATGTTAGCCGAGAGACTTCTTTATTCTATTTGTTTTGCTTTATTTATTTCTCATGCATTGGATGTTTATTTTGTTTTGGTTGTGCTGCGTTTTTTCCAGCAAAAAAAACTCTTGAAACTAAGACAGGGGATCGGATCAGGAGTCGTGTCTGCAAGTCATAGGCTCAGGTAAGCCCAAAGCGGGATCAGCGAATTATATGGCTTCTACGGAGGTGATTAATTCACAGTCTGGTCCTTGGGCGGACGGTAGACAGGAGACTTGTTGTCACTTTGTAACCTGTTTTGGTTTGGCCGTTTTGGTTATGATAAGTTAAGCCAGTTTCTTTTAAAAAAAAACTAAAAGAGCCATTTTTTTACAACTCTCGGTTGCATCAAATGAACATTATCTTCTCAACCATCTTTATCTAAATAAAATAACAAATTGCTCAATACTTATTTTTATCCATTAAATTCCATCTGTAGCTTGTTGTTTTTCAAAACCAAGAACTACTCATGTTTGTAATGTATTTATTTAATTATTATGGGTGTGGTCATTTTTTAAAGATATATATTAGCCCTTCAAGGATTTTGAATTGAGCAAATTAGCATAACAGGCTTGTTGCATAACACGATTGATAGTGGTCGATTTATTTTTCATTAGATTGATTTAAAAAAAGTGTTATTAAACGAAGAAAGGTTGAATGCTTTAGAGTTTTAGTAGACAATTTTTATCTAGAAGGTCAACTGAATTAAATCTATAAAAGATACTCACGTCAAGTGGTAGGTAATAATCGAAACATAAACATGTCAAACTATGCAATAAAAAAATATAAAATAAAGATGCCCCGTAAAATAGTAATATATTAATGTTACATTTGGTAAGTAAAATAATTACCCTTTATACAACCTAGCTTATTTATCTAGTTGTTAAACATCACTTTTAGTATCACTATATGATTGTTATATATGTAATTATTAAATCTTTCAGAGACATGAAACTCTCGACCAAAATATATTAAGATTTATGTTAATGTTTAATATATACACTAAATCAAAAAATAACTCTTACTTTCATAGATCAGATAAAAAATGTGATTCCAATTGAAAATATCTTTAATTAGAAAGGTGAAAAACACCTGGAGTCTTATTTTTTATCTGGGTAAAATATATTTTGTTTTTTAGCTTTATTATACTACGTAGAATGTAAGAAAAGTATTTAACGGTGCCGCTTTTGCTCCATGATATCTAAAGAGCACATGTTACTGAAAAAGATGTTGATATCTAATTCAATAGACATAGCACCCGATACTTAACTTGTGTAGAAAATACTACGTAACATTTGTGGACATCAACAGTGATATGAGACAATCGGCTTTATTGATGCCATATTTGCTGCATCAACCCAAAAAATGATGAAGTAAAAAATGATTATGTGAATATGAGACTTTTTCAAATAAAACATAAAGAAGGTAACAAATAAAATCTTAACCACAATCTAAATCTAAATGACATTATTTAATTGTGAAAATCAACCAACAAATAAGTGCTAGTTTTGAGGCTAGAGAGTACTTACTAAAAAATTGGCATTACTATGGGTTCCTCTAAAGCCGTGTTATCTAATACGTTGAAATTTGAAGCACTTTTACTACTTTTGCAATATATGGCTACACTTCCCACAAGGGCAAAGTCGGGATTTCCGACTAAGCCAATGCCCTCCTAAACTCCTATTGGCGAGATGGTTAGAGAAAAATAAGGGGTATTCTAAATGGTACTCGAATGTTATTGCTCTAAAATAAAAACCACGACTAATGACTTTAATAGTTTCAAAGTCCTTAAAAATTACTCCCTTTGTCCATTAATTTTTTCCAAGTTCACTGGTATGTGTAATAATAATATTAATGTAAAAACAATGTCATTCACATTGTTCAAAAGGAAAGGAAATAATAGGGACCATATATGGAATGGTTAAAATGAGACTGACAAAAATTTTGGGACAACAAAAAATTAATTGCTTAAAATAGTATAAAATCTAACCTTTACCAAATCCCCAACATATTCATTTTGAGGCAATGGAGTGTCATTACACATTTACACCTACCTAAATCGGCTATTGAATGCGGTAATAGTGTTAATAGACCTAAGTTTATATATTATTAGATTTTGAAAGCTACTACTCATGTAAATCACATGTAAATCTCATGTAAGTGTGCTTTTTATTGATCTCAAATTTTCTAATCTGATCTTTTTAAGTGTAGTCTATTCCGGTTGAATTATTATGAAAATTGGTTCATATTTTCTCCGATTCAGAAAATCAGTGCACTCCTCTATGTACTTATTCCAAAGGATGCATCCAATTATGTTTCCCCTATAGTAATCACACGCATAAACCCCATGTTCTTTTATTTTGGACTTGTAGATTCTAAGTTGTGGTCTCTTCAGTGTAGCATGAATCCAACCCTCTATAAAAAAAGGTTTCAATGTTTAGAGCCAAAAGAAAATGACACGAACTGAATAATGACTACTCGAAAATGTTTTAGAGTGGTCAGCATTACCTCTTCATCATTCAAAACTAACTCTAGTGTCTCCCCACCCTTTGAATGGGGAGGCACCCCATATGCCCTAATCACCCGAACTTT
This sequence comes from Cuscuta epithymum, assembly GCA_945859915.1. Taxonomy (NCBI): domain Eukaryota; kingdom Viridiplantae; phylum Streptophyta; class Magnoliopsida; order Solanales; family Convolvulaceae; genus Cuscuta; species Cuscuta epithymum. The sequence continues at coordinate 792,326 of CAMAPF010000959.1, read as the reverse complement.
CAGAGTCCATGTGGATTTTGTATGATTCACATCCATAATCAGAGATCACATGGTCGATCTTGTTGTAGTGATTGTAATTATTATGAAATAGTGGTGTGAGGATGTTTGTGGTGTTGAGAACTGCTAAAATGTTATCTCTATTTATAGTACCATAAGTGAAGGTCTGATAGTGTAAGATCGTTTTGACAAATGTTTTATAAGTGATTACACAATCTTTCTATAAGATTCATGGTATGAAACATCTAATGTGTTGTTTAGAGTAACAATAAATCAGATCTATAAGTTTTTTTTTTTTTTTTTTTTGGGGGGGGGGGGGGGGGGGCTAACTGGCCAGATCTCTTCTGCTTTTGTATGTAGAAAGATTGCATATAAGAAGAGCAGTGAAATTGCGTTAATGTGTATTTGAGTAAAATTATCTATAAGTAGGCCGGAGTCTAGTAAAATTGTGTTTGATTAGAATTGTGTTAATTTCTTTTTGAGAGAAAATGTGTTTTCACATGTCAACTCGATTGAAATCTTTGGGTCCAATATGTCTATCCTGGTTTGATCTAAACTGATCCGGTACATGGTTGCTCTATATGTAGTTTTATTCTAAACTATCACACTGAATAAAGGGGATAATAATAAATATTTCAAACTTTGAAGGGTGTGAGCTAAATACTCCAAATTTGCACATGCAATATATATAACCCAAACTTGTTTATATAAAATTTTATTTTTCACCATGACTATATGGTACTTACAAATATAGATTTATTGAATAAGTACATAATCTAAATTACTCTAAGCATTGTATGGATTCATTTGACAATGTAAACATTAATTTGTGAAATAAATAATATAATTTTATTTGCATCCTCATAAGTGCTTTTTCTATTTTAAACAAATTGTGTACTTAACACCATAAAATTACATTTGTGAAAAAATATATGACCATGGTGCCAACATAACTTTTTATATATTACATGTGAAAGTTTGAAGTACTTACCTCATACCCCTTCAGAGTTTTGAATATTTAAATTATCCCCCTAGATTAATAGTGTGTACGGTAAAAAACGGTCCTAAACTTCACAATTAAGAAAACTTTTTGATAACGATCTATTTGAGAAAACAATCTTAAAATCATTTGAGCTAGTATTTTTACCCGTGCCGTGCACGGGATAAAAGACACTTTTAATTTTTATGTTTTATTATGTTTTTAGATAAAAGACACTTTTAAAAGAGTGAATGACTGAATAAAAATGTTGGTATCGCGGCTCCATCTAAATTTGATAGATCACCATCTCGTTAAAGGAGTGAACACGGGCATCATCTTTTCAATCCTCACAGTGAAGTTTCCAATATTGTAAAAGGTTTCATAGACACAATAATGATATTTTGTACATTTGTATCTAATGTTGTCATTTTTGTATTTTATTCTCTCAAATCATTTTCATTTTTGTCCATGTGTAAATTTCCTTTTGCTATTTACAATACTTGGTAAATGTCAACCGCGAGTCCGGGACTTGTACAATATTTTTTAATCAAATATTTATTGGTCAAATGCTCATTAAAAATCTGAAGCAACACATTGAGAAAAACAAATAACATATCATGTACTGCTCTTAGTAGATTAGTAATAACACATACCACAATTTGATTAAAACAAATACCACAATTTCCACTAAGCAGTGAATAATATTGGATTAAAATAACATTTATGATCAAACAAACTAATGATGGGAAAATTAATAGTACCTCCAATGTGACATACCTTGTCCATTGACAATTTAGAACAATTGAATACTATAAATAAATGATTAAATATTGGCATAGGCTAATCATGTGCATTGTAATGTGATACATCACTTATGAGCTATGACATGGGAAGCATATCTATTTTTGCTTAGGGAAAAATTGGAATAGTTCCTTATACGGAGTACTATTTAAAATCTATCATTTAAGTACATGTACTATAAAAATCATATGTGTGTTTTATTTAAACAATCAACCAAATTGACCTTTTAACTGGTTTATACCATTAAAAGCAATTCTTTATATTAAAAACTTTAAACTTTTATTGAGATTTGAACACATATAAATAAAGTGTATACAGTTTTAAAATGTCAAAGTCTACTTTCTTGCATTTTTAGAATTAGTTTTATTTGCTACATCTTTCTTAGAGTTATTACATTTTAATGTTATATTTTTACAAATGTATATGAATTGTATAAGATTAATGAATTGATTCATTTAATTTTCTTAAAATAACCTTCTATAGCAGGTTAAAATGACTTTATTGATCGGTGGTATTTTTAAAATAAACATATTTATATGTTACTTCTTTGGGAAAATTGAAAAAAACAATCATAACTATTGTCAGTCCGCTCACAATAATGCCAACTATTAGTTATTTATACATAATCCGAATTATATGCAGTGGCGGAGCCAAAAAAACGTGTGAGGGGGTCGAAATTTAATGATATACAATATCAAAACAGTAGATCGTTATTAAATAATACTTATTAAGTTAAATGTTTCATATGTAGCTTAAATAAAAGGTAATTTAATGAGATCTTTTGAGTTATTGTATTGACATATTTGCAATGAATTATAAAGTTCACACAACTATTGAGCGAATAAGGTGTTTTATTTTTAAATTTAAGAATATAATCAATACCACACATCAAATTTTGCCCGTTTCAAGTTAAGAGAATGTTGATTTTTTTCAAAAGTCATAACTTTTTACTCGTAATGGGTTATGTGGCCTATAATATATCAATTCGAAGGGATTTTAGAGCTCTACATTTTCAAACATTCAGGGGGTCAGCTGACCACCCTGACCCTCTGGCTCTGTACCTGACGATATGACTTGCCCATCAATAATGGACCATGATCGGGATATGACCTCTTATATCAGTAACTATTAAGAGTCCGTTTGGAGACACTGTTTTTCAGTTTATCAGGATTAACAACCAACTTTTTTACCAAACACGTAACTTTTGATTTCACGCACTGAATTGTGTAATAATAAGAAAAAGTAAGATTGAAGTTACTTTTCTGGCTGTATTGGCTGAAGTTACTATAGATAACCATTTTAGCTGTTTTTCATACAATTTTTTCTTTATTTTATTAACAAAATATATTTTAAATTTAACAGTTTTATAAATCAGCAGAATCAATCAATTCATCAGTCACTTCAGTCAGAACTTTATAAATTTCAGCAGAATCAGTCAATTCAGCCGATTTGAGTAATACCAAACGGGCTCTAAATAGAAACAATGCTTATTCTTTAAATAATCTGAAATATGCTCATTCTTCTTTTAAATATCCCAACTATGAACTCTTTTTTAATACAAAACAAAGAAAATCTTATAAAAACTTCAAAATTAGGATTTTATACTACTTAAATTTATCTAAATCTAAAACCGTACAACATTTAAAAAATATTTTATATTAATTTTTTTTAAAACAAATACTATTTCTGTTTTTAATTTTGATAGATATGTTTTTTTTTGCGAATTCATGATTTTTTATTGATTTTAACTAATTTTAAAATTATTCAATATTTCCATAGAATGAGTAGATTTTAATTTTAAGTATTTATAAATATACTTTTCTTTTTTCACTTTCTTAATTTTAAAATTGTAGATCTTTATTTTTTAACTTTGAATTTGTACTTAATTTGCACTTTCATTTTTCCTTTCAATTATTTATATTGGCCTTTTTACTCTATATTTATACAACGTATACTTTTTTTTATGTATTTGTCATATCTTACATATTATAAATATTGATTTTTAAATTTATATAAGTTTTTGATAAGTTGTAAATATTTTTTTATATTCTTTAATTCCACACACCACCTAAAAAGCTAATTATTGTACAAATAAATTCCTATAATCAATTTTTACCATTATTGTTTATTTATATAAAAAAATCATTTAATTTGCAGTGTTTAATAAAAGTTGATAGATCATAGTTTAGATTAGTACTCAGATGCTTCTTTTTTAATTGACTAAACATGTAGCCAGTCACGTGGGACCATTATTAGTGTAAGGTCAATAAAGTTGGGATTATTCAAAAATAATCTATAGTTGATCGAGATTCTTATGAGCATACCACTAATCGTTGAAATTATTATTATTATCAATTTTTCTTACTTTTTAATATATGTGTTGAAGTATTGAATTTAATTTAATTTAATGATTTGCTTTGATTTGAATTTTTCTAATCTCATCACATATGAATTATTCTATTTAGATATGATCCAATTAATTTGAATAAAATAAGAATGATCAATAATATGAATCTTTTGATCAAATATGATATGTTCAGTATTTTTCAAGCCTGACATGATTTGAATTTTGTTAATCTGATCTGGTTTGATAATTAATCCATCACTTCAGATCTGATATTTGTGTATATAATCTCAATAAAATTAAAATAAGCAATATGTAATAAAAATAAGATGAATAACACCCTCGACTTTGTTGGGGAACTCTCGACTTCTGATCCCAGATTTTGGAGAAGAAAACCCTCGAGATGGAGAATCATTCGGAGTATATTTTCTTGACTTCTAATGATAGGTGGTGGTAAGTTTAACATAAAAGCCTACCATCTTTTGGAGACCTGGGAGTTTTCTCCGTAGGTAATTAATAGTTAAGCAATTTAGTTTTAATCTAAAAATAGAAATTGGTCCTAGAGCTTTCAACTAATGACTCCCTAGTGTTGACACGTGTTTAATTATTTCCCTATTTGTGACCTTGAATTGTATTATATAGATATAGATATGAGTGATTAAAGATGAGCTAGCAACGTGAGATTCTTGAACCAATTTTCGTGTTCGACTTCAATGTATCTACAAAAGTTTATTAAGAGGTCGTTTGACAATACTGTTTTTCGGCTTATCAAACTTTTCAACCAACTTTTTCACCAAACACGTAACTTTCACTTTCGCGCGTTGAAAAGTAAGGTTGAAATTACTTTTCTGGCTGTATTGGCTGAATTTACTGTAGATGACAATTTTAGCTATATTTACATATAATTTTTTCTTTATTTTATTTATAAAATATATTTTAAAAATTATATTTTCTTAAATCAGCAGAATCAGCCAATGCAGCCACTTCAGCTAGAACTTCATAAATTTAAGCAGAATCAGTCAAAACACCCCATTTTTGTGCTACCAAACGGGCTCTAAGTTTATTGCTTGATTTATTTTGACAAAAGGGTCAAATAAGGCCTTATTTAAGAGGCTCTGTCCGGCCATCGCCATTTGGGGTCCTGCTGGAATTTTTTGATGATTTTTTGAGCATCTTATTCAGTAAGTCTAGTTTACTCATACCAAATTTCAGCTAAAACGTCAATCGGGAAGGCATTCAAATGAATTCTTGAAGATAAACTAGACTTAATGAATAAAATGGTAAAAATAATCATAAAAAAATTCCACCCGAGAACCATCCCAAATGGCGAAGGCCGGCCAGAGCCTCATAAATAAGGTCTTTTTTAACCTTTTTTTAGTTAGTACGTGTCCTTTTTTTTTTATCATAGTTAGTACGTGTCCTTATTTACCCCTTTTGCCATTTATTTTCAATAAAGTGTATACATCACTTTATTGCTTGTTCCTTTTTCATTTTTGTTAGTTTTAAAATTAAAACTCGTATATACAAATGTAACTAAATAGACTGTTGAATACTCTTATGGTCATAATGATGTAAAATCTTAACATAATTATAGCCGCAAAAAATTGTCAGATTTTTTCCATGCATGATTCTTGTTTTAATCATATGTGGAACATTAATTCTTTCTATTGACTACTACTTAATCATTTTTCATCATTTTATCTTTCATGCTTCTCATATACTCGTATTGTTTTGTACTTTATTCTTTATTAATATTAATATTAATATTAATATTAATATTATCTCTACTATTTAATTTTTGATCGTTTAATGTTTTGTTTTATCTTCGAGTCAGTGTTTATAAATTTATCAAAACATATTTATCGAACACTTTTATATATTAAAACAATAATTAAAGCATAGTGATAACACACTTACCATACGGTTTTTATGCTATTATCATATAAGCATGCTTTTAATTGAATTGATTTTACTCCAAAACCAGATTCAAATTAAATAGACCGAATCAAACTACTTTTTTTTATTTGTAGGGTACTTGATATAAGAGCCATCTTTTGGCAAGTTCATTTTGTTATCTGGAACATGCTCCACCAGGGACAGAGCCAACAAGGGAGGTGTGATGTCAATTGACACCACTGAATTTCTTTTCCCCCATAAGTAGGTATATAAATTTTTTGAAAATTCTGAAATTGACACCACTGAAAAAAAAAAGAAATTGTATAAGCGTATGTAATGTTTCATAAATTATAAATTGACACGACTTAACTAATTAAAGAAATGGGGGCAATGTAAATTTTTAAAAAAATTGGAACACCAACTTAAATCAATGGAAAGCCAGGTAATTGAAAATTGGAACACCAACTTAAAACTGAAAAACAAGTTGAAGCTCAAACATTCTTGCAATTGGTCCAATCTTTTGATTTTGCTTTCACCTTACACTTGATAAACAAATGAGTTGTCAAAAATCTTTACAAAGAAAGGATCAAGATATTGTTAACGCTATGGAATTGGTTAACGTTGCCAAAGAACGACAATATTTGCTATTTTTGCTTTATGTGTTTATAGATTAATATATAATACTCCATCCGTCCCACTAAGATTGCCTCAAACACTATTCACTTGGTCAACACAAATCACTCTTAATCTTTTATTTTAGGGAAAATCACACTTTTAGTCCCTGAAATATTCACGAAAATGAAATGTCAGACCCGTATTTGTGATATTGTAAATGTCACCCTTCAATTTTCCAAATTGTAGTAAATGAGGTCCTTTAAGGGGTGAAACGTACTCTCACCCACATTGTATAATTCACCCCTAAAAGGACCACATTTAGGACAATTGAGGGATGAACATTTCATTTTCGTGACTATTTCAGGGACTAAAAGTGCGATTTTCCTTTTATTTTATATATCAAATTTTTATAAAATTTGATTCTGGATTCGCGGCTTTGTAAAGTTTTTTATGTAATTTCTAAATATGTGATTTTTATTTTCTAAAAATAATTTCAGTGCAAACAAGGACTAGTTTGCTTTATCGTCGGTTAAACATCGTAAAGCGAATTGTCCAAGACATAGTGGGACGAAGGTAGTAGTATTATGCTTAAAAAATAGTGCTTTGTTAAATTGACACCATTGACATCGATTCTTGGCTCCGTCCCTTGATAATATTATTGAATTATATATCACATATTAGAAATACAGTTTTAATAATAATAATAATAACAATAACAATAATAATATAAACAAAAAGGGTTATACACTTCTGACTTATACCATAGTTCGTAAAAACGAGCAAGCGGGAGTTACTCGCTAAGAGACACGGCTACGTGTGCGGAATGCGCCACGAGTGCGCAACTCCTCGTTTCATGCAGGGACTACGCGAGTAGGCATCTCCTCATTCCCAGGAAGCAGGTTCTCTCGCTAATCGGGTAACTAAGTAGTAACTAACCGCCTATCGGGCAATCAGTGCAACCCGTCTAGGCTCTCTCGGTTCTCCTGAATTTGCTCTCTGAAGCCGCGATTTCAATTAGGCCTACTACCGGTTCGGTTCCTAGGCAAAATAGATGGAACCTTTAAAAATATCAAATTTTGTTAACGGTTCAATTCTTATAAATTTTTTATAGAACCGATATCGAACCGAACCATTCTTGATGGTTTAGTTCTTTTCATTTTTTTTGACAACAGTTCTTTTCATTTAACAATTCATAGTTTAAAAAAAAAATCTTACAAATCACCGTTAAATTTGTTTCATTTGAAATTACAAGAAATACAAATATGTTTACCATCATTTCAAACCTCAAAAGTTGAGTTTACAACATAAATACATATCAAACTGAAAATTTTAGTTATTAAAATAAAACAACATATTCACTATAATAAATATTTTTTTGGAAAGGAATTATTTTATTAGAAATTTAGGCCAAGCCTGAATTTACAAACCGAGTTGAAAGAGAGATAAAGTAAAATGCTTGAATGTAAAAACGAAATGGTCTGATCAGAATAAAGTTGAAGTGAGTGCGTCCAAAAAAAACTTGGGCCCAGACAGCAACCATCCAAAGAGATGTCCAAGACAGAATCCGTGCAAGTGTTAGGGGTGTAAATTAGTTTTCAGAAGCTGGTACCCCAACTTCTAAAAAAACGATTCCGAGAGTAAATTAGTGTACCAGAAGTGCTTCTGGAATTTCACCTAAACACTCCAACTTCTGCTTCTGTTGCCTTAAGAAAGAGAATTGAGAATCAATCCAAACACCCCTACGTATGTTGCTAGAGCTGTAGACAGGGGCGGAGCCAAGGGGGGGTCAGGGGGGTCAGTCGACCCCGCTGAAAGTTTTAGAGCATAGAGCTCTGAAATATCTTCGATTTGATATATTATGGCTCCCGTAACGCATTACGAGTAAAAAGTTATGACTTCTGCAAAATCAGCACTATCTAAACGTAAAATCAGCAAAATTTGATGAGTAATATTGATTTTTCCCCCAAATTTTAAAATAGCGTATAATTAACTCATTACTTACGTGACATGACTCAAAAAGAGAGCAAAAACAGTCTCTTTTATTGTTACGAGTGTCTATTTATCTAAACTACATATAAAATATTCAACTCGGACATTGTTTGGAAACGATCCACCGTTTTCATTTTGTATAAAGTTGATTTTCGACCCCCCTGGACCGTATTTCTGGCTCCGCCACTGGCTGTAGAAGAGGATTCCAGAGGAAGAAAATTTGGTGCGTCTCTCTAGCCTGTGTCGCGAAAGGTTTTGTGTCTAGCGATGTCTTCGTTGTACGCAACTCTGGCCTTGTGAGGCAGCTCCCTTTCCGTGAAGAAATTGAGCCCTGTTGATTGATTCCCTTCCCGGGCTAGGTGGTGTGCTGTTCGGTTTTCCTTCTTGCCGCAAGAGGGGTTGTGTTTTGGTATATTTGGGATGTAGTTTGAAGGATGGTGATGGAGGTGTCTGGTGGTAAGGTTTTCAGTGATATCAGGTTGGGTTATGGAAGGGTTTTGGGGGGAGGGGCGTTATCAATAGGTTGGGATAGGTTGGTGGAGGGTTTAAGGATGGGTTGAGTGCTGGTTTGGGTTTGAGCGGTGTCTGGAGTTTGGGTTTCAAGGATTGGGTTGGGAATTTGTAGGGCTTTTTCTAGGGTTTGAGTTGAAAGGTGGTCATGTGGGAAAGTTTGTGGCATATTAATGCTTGGTATGGATGGAGGATTAGTTATGAGTAGTGGATACTCCACTGTAGGTTCCACTGTCGTGAGCTGGGTGTGAAGGGGAGTTGCTGGAGGATTGGCGATAAGAGTAATGATAGAGGGGGTGTGTGGTAGAGCAGGTAGAGAGAGTCTTACCTTTGCTGCATGTTGAATGCCCAATCTGTTTGCAATCCGATGTTTTCCGGAGGAGAGAGAGACTTGAGGAGAGCTCTTGAGTGTGGGAGAGCCTCCTTGAGAGACGAGAGTGAGAGTGAAGTAGTCCCATATGCAAAGAGTGATGTGAGCTACTCGTTTACTTGTAAACTATCTCTTGTACATTTCAATTGTATAATACAAAGTGATATTGTTAGATTGAATCTTTGTGTTACGAGTGGTGGGTGAATGTACATGAGTCCTTTGAGCTGGTGATCCTGGAAGAGATCGGGGGTCGTGTTTTCCCCAACAGTGGTATCAGAGCCGAGGTTGTTGGAGGTAAAGTAACGGGTGGAATTCATCGTGGGGATAGATCTCGTCTTACCATAATGGTAGCAGTGTTGTCAGAGGCATTCGAGATCATGCTCTTTGATGGGATGATGGACTTCACTATGGAGCTTGGGTCATACATATATGGAGCAGAGTGACGGAATGCATTGTAGGGGTGGTTCTCAGACTGGTTTCATATCTTGGTCTGCTTGTGGTGCGTTGTATCGAAAGTCTTCCTGATATTGTGGTGGTCAGGCGGCGTGTCCCGTTGGTAAACAACGGCGGTACAAGAAGAGTTGCAGGTCAAGTGTCGGCGGAAAGGAGATCTTCTTGAGAACATCTCATATAGGGTTTGGTCTTGCGATTTGATCTACTATATTGGTGCGTTGTATCGAAAGTCTTCCTGATAATGAGGTGATCGGGCGGCGTGTCCCGCTAGTAGATAACGGCGGTACCAGAGAGTTTGGTGGATCATTTCTTGCTGCGGAGGAAATCATGACCATCCCTTGTAGCTGCTCATATGTTATGATACAAGCATTATTTGAGGGGGAGCAACTCACATGTGAGGTGGAGATTGTTGAGTCTAAATGTGAGGCTCTCATTGGTGGTAGGATGTTACTTCTCAATTAAGTCGGTAGGGGGAGATTTGTTGGGATCCCTCCTTAATTGAGAAGTTAATGAGAATTCTAGAATAGTGCGGAGATGTCTAGAATTCTCTAGATGTGTGTAGAGAAGTATTGAATGTTCTAGAATATTTCGGAGCCTCTAGAGAGAGCCATGAGGAGGCATTGAGAGAGAGTCTAGAGAGAGAGAGAGCCTCCTCAAGTGATGAGAGAGAGAGAGACTTGAGGAGAGCTCTTGAGTGTGGGAGAGCCTCCTTGAGAGACGAGAGTGAGAGTGAAGTAGTCCCATATGCAAAGAGTGATGTGAGCTACTCGTTTACTTGTAAACTATCTCTTGTACATTTCAATTGTATAATACAAAGTGATATTGTTAGATTGAATCTTTGTGTTACGAGTGGTGGGTGAATGTACAAGAGTCCTTTGAGCTGGTGATCCTGGAAGAGATCGGGGGTCGTGTTTTCCCCAACATCCGAGTAGTAGTATGGGATGTCCTCATAGTGAATGTCTTGAGTGAAGCCTGTGTCTCCCGTTTGGATCCAGATTTTGGAGGGTGGATTTGTGGAGATGTCTAGCTCTATGCAAACCTTTGCAACAGAAAGTCGGGACATAGTGGCTGTAGCTGTATGTGTCAACTTTAAGAGATTTACCTATTAGGTTTGCAATGGATAGTAGAGCTCTCCGGTCATGGAAATGAACTTGAAGTCCTTTCAACTCTATCCATATCGGATAAATAGGAGAATCAGTTCTAGGGTGAAGTTTGGACTCCATTTCATTATCCTCACAATATACCCCATTATTGACCACGTTTGTCTTAGCCAACATTTTTGGTAGTCTTCCTCTCTTTCAAAACGGATGAGAACCTATTTTTGTGTGAGCAATCCCAGTGAAAAAGGCCCTGTAAATCCCAATCTGTCAAATACTTTCCTAATGGTTGTCAAGTTCGGTCTTCCATCTGGGAATGAGCCTATGAGTGTGAATGACAGTTTTTTAGATAGTGCCCTGATTTCTTCTGTTGTGAAGGACACTGAGGGCATTCCCCTGAATCTGGATGGCCGTTTGAAGCTGATTTGAGGTTCTGCCGGTTGACTGAGTACGTCTGCAAAGGTGCGAACAGCCTGTGTAGGATGTTGTTGTTCACTTTATTCTATTGAATAGAATAAAGTGAAATGATGAGGATCACATATTTCATGTCATAAAAGGAAACAAGATATTCATTTTGGGACAATTCAAAAAGGAAAGTATGACAACTAAAATGAGATGGAGGGAGTATCATTTAGTCTTATAGAAAGCAATTTTCTCATTTTTTTAAGATCTAGTAATAATTTAAATACTACGTACTTAATGTTAACCCCCAACACATGTTGATTCAATTCTTTTACTGTATAATTTGGAAATATGAGTAAAACGTTTGAAATTCTATTAGGAGTTACTATTGTAGTGTTTGAAAAATATTGTTATGATTTAAACTTGATTATATCTATCTACAATTTTTTATAATATATACAATTTTATAAAGGTGAATAAGGTAAGACTATTTTAGGTTAATGTGTATGCTAAAAGCTTAAATAATTGTACTAAATGCTTAAATAATTGTACATGCTTCCATCTGTTTCTCCATTCACAAACGTGTTCTGTTAACAGCCTAACCTTTTCAATTAATAACTTCTCGCGCGTCTCTCCCTCAACATTCCATCGTATTCAACTCACAAATTATACCGTGTATCGGCCCAACTTGCGCCTTGTGTGCTGATCCCAAACGATACCGTTTTGATTAATAAAACAGTTGCCCTCTTCTGATCTCCAAGCCATCGCGCTCTAACAGATTCATCGCACCCTAGCAGATTCAATTTGTGTTAAAGATCAAAGTGTTTAGGGTTTTCAAGTGTTATCTTATTCCATGATTAGAGGAGTATTTAAATACAAAGAGGTTGGGCTTATTGGTGTTTACAAGGAGTCTAAATTATACCCAATAAGCCAAGAGAATATTACAAATAAATACAAAGATACTTTCCCTTAATACCCCCCGGCAAGCTCATGGAGATTGATCAACATGGAGCTTGGAACGAAGAGAAGTAAAGCGTGAGTTTCCAACAGCTTTGGTGAAAATGTCAGCAATCTGGTCCAGAGCAGGAACATGACGAACAATAAGAGAGCCATCCGCAACTTGTTCGCGAACAAAATGATAGTCAATTTTAATGTGCTTGGAGCGTTGATGAAACACAGGATTGGCAACCATGTAGGTGGCACTAAGATTATCACATAAGAGAATGGGTGGGATGTTGAGTGGAGCCTGTAATTCCCGCAAAAGCTGCTGAATCCAAATGAGTTCAGTGGATGTGAATGCAATGGCTCGATATTCAGCCTCGGTACTGGATTTGGTGACAACATGCTGTTTCTTGGACGCCCAACTGATAAGATTACCACCATAATAAATAGCAAAGCCATGTTGTGAGCGACAATCATCAATATCAGAAGCCCAACCTGCATCAGAGAAAGCAACAAGACGATTGTCTGTGCAAGGCCGTAGGTGGAGACCGGTGGAGATGGTGCCTTTGAGGTAACGAAGGATGCGCTTGACTGCTTGCCAATGAATGTCTGTAGGAGCATGCATGAACTGACACACACGGTTAACAGCATAAGATATCTCGGGCCGTGTGATAGTGACATATTGGAGAGCTCCAACAACACTACGGTAAAGATTAGGCTCAGCCATAGGATCACCAGAATTTGAGAGTCGAGAGCCTGGCTCGGCAGGTGATACAATCGGACGAGCGTCATGCATTTTGCTACGCAAGAGAAGCTCAGTGATGTATTTCTGTTGACTCAGAAAAATAGAGGAAGTGGAGCGCTTTAGCTCTATGCCCAGAAAATAATGAAGATCTCCCAAGTCACGTAGTGTAAAGGCATCATTAAGTGCAGTCACAAAAGTATCAATCTCTGTAGAATGAGAACCAGTGATAATTAAGTCATCCACATAAATTAAGACATAGAGAGTGGTACCGTTGTGACGGCGTATGAACAATGAAGTGTCAGATTTGCATGCAACGAAGTGATGGTGATGAAGAAACTGGCGGAGTTTTTGAAACCAAGCACGAAGGGCCTGTTTAAGACCATAGAGAGCTTTCCGCAACAGACAAACATGTGTAGGGCGAGCACGATCTATGAAACCTGGAGGTTGTGTCATGTAAACAGTTTCAGAGAGATCACCATTAAGAAAAGCATTAGCAATATCAACCTGTCGTAATTTCCACCCAAAGGATAAAGCTAAGGAGAGCACAATACGAATGGTGGTAGGTTTAATAACCGGACTGAAGGTGTCTGAGTAGTCAACACCCTCCTCCTGATTAAACCCCTTAGCAACCAGGCGTGCTTTATAACGTTCAATAGTGCCATCAGCATGCTTCTTTACCCTGTACACCCACTTACAACCAACAATATTAGAGTTACGAGGAGGTAAGACAAGATCCCAAGTCCCATTTTTAATTAGAGCATCATACTCTACTTGCATCGCATGCTGCCATTCAGGATATTTGGCTGCTTGAAGAAAGGTCTGTGGTTCAAAGGGTATAGACGAGGGTATAGAAAGTGGATGTTTAGTGGAGAGGAGAGATTTGGGTTTAAGATGGTTTGTTTTGGAACGAGTGATCATGGGATGGGTGGAGGTATCAACAGGTCGGTAATAAGTAGGGATCATGGAAGAAGAGGGTGAGGAGGATATACCTGAGTGTTGCGCAGAATCCGAGGACTGAGCCGTTGCACCGGAGCTTGAAGATGAATCTGTAGTTGGTGCGGTGCTGTTTGGTTGGGAATGGCCGGTTACCCGGTCGGGTGAGGGAGATACCCGATCGGGTGAGGGAACCAGGAAGTGGTGTAGGTCAGGCGAGGGAGGTACCCGGACGGGTGATGAAGATACCCGATCGGGCTGGTCAGGCAGTGAGCTAGAGGGGGTAAACAGAGGAGAAGAAGGTGTGGAGGCTAGCTGTAATGGTTGAGGGAATACGGTTCGGGTGGAGGAGAGGGGGGTAAGGGAAGCAGGGTGAGCATGGGAGGGATATGGGAAGGACGTCTCATCAAACATGACATGCCTAACAATATAGATGCGGTTAGTGGGAACATGAAAACATTGATAGCCCTTGTGTTTGGAGCTATAACCAACAAAAATGCAAGGAGAGGACCGAAACTCAAGTTTGTTAGCATTATAGGGTCGTAAAAGAGGATAACAAAGACAACCAAAAGACTTTAAAAGGGAGTAGTCAGGAGGTTTGCCATATAAAGATTCAAAGGGTGATTTGTCTTGTAAAATGGGTGTAAGAGTGCGGTTGTGTAAATAAACACTAGTGTGAAACGCATGTTCCCAAAAGGAGGAAGGCATATGTGCATGAGCAAGCAAGGCCAAGCCTTTTTCAACAATCGTCCTATGACGACGCTCAGCCGCTCCATTTTGGGATTGCGTGTGAGGGCAAGAAAGACGATGGAGAATACCCTGGGTTTGTAGGTAAGCAGAAAGTGATCTATATTCTCCACCCCAGTCGGACTGGAGTTGTTTAATTTTAGAGTTAAATTGGGTGGCAATCATGGCCTGAAAAAGTTGAAAAGTGGAAAGAACTTGTGACTTTTGATGTAAAAAATAAATCCATACAAACTTTGTGCAATCATCAACAAAAATAACAAAATACTTATTGCCATTAAAGGAATTCACCGGGGCTGGGCCCCACACATCAGAATAAATCAAATCAAAAGGATGCAAACTAGATGAGTGAGTACTAGTTAGGGAAAGTCGATGACTTTTCCCTAATTGACAAGATTCACAAATTGAAGATAATTTATTTGAAGAAATAGGTAAATTAAATCTAGAAACTAATCGACGCAAAACAGACTCATGTGGATGTCCAAAACGGTGATGCCAAGTTTGGAGAGACGTCTTTTCACCGAGGTAAATGCGAGGAGAGGGAGATGTAGTATGGGGTGTTTGAAGGTGATACAGTCCATTTTCAACGCGTCCGGTGAGTAACGTCCGTCCTTGGAGATCCTTCACAAAGCAACAGGTAGGAAAAAATATCATATAAGCATTATTATCACGGGTGAGTTGAGAAACACTGAGTAAGTTCTTTTTTTTATGCCCGGGACAAATAAAATATTATTAAGATGAACAGGAGCATGTGATGCTTGTAAAGTAGAATGACCTAAACTAGTTATGGGCAGAGTCATACCATTACCAACTTGTAACCCTTCATTACCGGTGTAATTGGAATGAACAGAGAGATTACCAAAATCAGCTGTGACATGATTTGTTGCGCCAGAATCAAAACACCACGGGTCAAGTAGAGTTGAAGGAGGATTCTGAACCTGATAAGCTTGCGGGCCTGGCGGTAAAGGAATAGGATTGAGAGCTGGAGGAGCTTGAGTGTTATAGACAGAACCCGGCATGGAAGGTTGAGATTGCGGACCACGACGCGGCTGTCCACGGCGGGGCTGCTGCTGTCCACGACGAGAAGGTTGTCGTGGCTTGGTCTCAGGATAGGTGTCAAAATTTGCCCTGTGCCATCAATTGACGGCTTCATGACCTGGTTTTTGACAGATTTGGCAAATTGGGCGTGAACTGGATACAAAGTCACCCCTACTGTCTGTCAAACCCGACCGGGTTCCCCCTGCACCCGACCGGGTAGCTGCCAATGCAGTGGCAGTTAGGGAGCTAGTTCTCTCTGAATTCAGGCGGGCTTCCTCACGCAGCAGTAGACCAAGTAGATCATGAGAACTAATGAGTTCCGAATGCAAATTGAAGGCAGAACGAAAGGCCGAATATGATGCATCAAGGCCATTAAGAATACTTTCAACAAACTCCTCATCAGGAACAATATAATCACATTCAGCTAATGCATCAGAAAAGGACCGTTTCTTTTCAACATAATCCAAGATGGATAAATCACCTTTTGGAAATTGTTGGAGTTGTGTTTTGAGATGCATGAGTTGAGCGCGATTTTGAGAATAAAACATGCGTGATAAAATATCCCACGCTTCATGGGTGGATGTAGCGCGTGCAACATGAACAAGTAATGGTGTAGTTAACATGGAACGGATCCAGAGAAGAATTAACCTGTCCTTCTTTCGCCATTCGAGATACGCTGGATTTGCAACCGGCGTTGAACTGGTGGAATCGGTAGGCTTGACCAATGGATTAGGCATGGCTTTAGAGGAGAGGAAATCATCAAGCTCGAAAGCTTCAAGAGCCGAGCGAACTGTGTGACGCCATAGCATGTAATTCGAACGATCCAAGAGAATATTAAGTTTTGGTAGATTGATAGAGATAGAGGTTGAACCGGAAGCCATATTGAGCGGGGTACCGGAAGTGTCGTCGGAGTCCCCGTTGGCTGTCATGGGTGCGGTCGAGGAGGCGGCCGTAGATCACCCCTGGGAAGCTGATACCATGTTAAAGATCAAAGTGTTTAGGGTTTTCAAGTGTTATCTTATTCCATGATTAGAGGAGTATTTAAATACAAAGAGGTTGGGCTTATTGGTGTTTACAAGGAGTCTAAATTATACCCAATAAGCCAAGAGAATATTACAAATAAATACAAAGATACTTTCCCTTAATAATTTGGAACAAAGGAAGAAAGATCTGAAATTGTGGATCCTATTCTTGTTGAGCCGTCGTCCCCTACCAAGATTCGTATAAGCTCTACAATGGAATCATCTGGATTCACGTATATCTGCTCCCAATCAATAGACAACCGATCGATCCAGGTCTTGGTCGCGTGACACATGGAAGATGAATTTGAACTCCGGCTTCGATTAATTTTCCGCATCAGGGATTTGGCTATCTACATCTTCGAACTATTGAAACGAAGATATGGGGTCTGGGGAATAGTTTTTTTGTTTGTTTACACGTAGCTTAATCTAGCTCTTTAAAGTTACATTTTAATGAAAATGATTTACATTTTTATTTATCTCGATTTAGATATCATGTACACGAGTTACATTTGGACTTGTCTTAGCAAGTTACATTTTGCATAAACGTGAGTTATATTTTCTATCAAAATGTGTTACATTTTTCATAACATGAGTTGCATCACAAAATAAACCCTCTTTATTGAAACAAAAAAAATTAAAATCAATTTTCATAATTTTTTAAATTTATTTCCTTAAAACATATTCACTATTTAGCTAAAACAATTAAGCAATTACATTTCTTTTTTTATTGTTTACATTGTTTTAGACAAGTTACATTTTGACTTGCTTGCAGTAACATTTCTTATTCACGTAAGTTACATTTCTTTACACACGAGTTATATCATTCTGCTACTCAGACAAGGAAAAACAACAAAATAATTACTATTCACGCGTACACAATTCACACGTGTACTGTTCATCCGTGAATTGTTTTTTAAAAAAATTTGTAAAGCTGCGTTGTTTTTGGGCTTGGAGCACGATGCTCACCGTGGATGATCCCATAGGAACTGTATTCAACCCGAAACCAGTATTTCGGAGCTTCTACGAGCCGCCGTCAGATTGGATTATCTGGAGGGATCTTCAAATATAGTGAGTGGTGAACCGTGTCTCCGTCTCTTCTACTCCACTTCATTCAACTCATTGATTTTGTTTGTGTTAAATTTACAATTTAATTTGATGTAGGTTTTCAATTTTGGCATTGGTTAATTTGCCTATGAAAGCTTCTCAATTGTCTTCTTTGCCTTGTTCTTCACTGTGCAAGAGCAATAAATTTTCACTTTGAATTTTTTAAAATATCATTCCACTTATTACGATTTCTCCCTATCAATCTTCTTCTTTAAGGTATTCTCTGTTACTATTTTAAAAAATATTGAAAAGCTTGATTTCCGGTTCCTACATTTAACCCCAAAAAATATAAATTTTCTTTATTTAGGAAAATATTCATTAATTGTTAGTATAGCAAAAAATGTTTCCTGCCAAAATGCATATTATTCATATACATTTACCTTTTCTTAAGAGCACAAATATACATTGAACAACATTTAATTTGTTTGAGGTTACTACATGTTTTTCAATAACTATTTCCATGTACTCTCATTTGAATATCAATTCTCTGGATTGTCTGTGACGGTTGCATCCTCATTTATTTGTTTTTAATCTAAAGTATATACTCCCTCCGTCTCGCAAAGATATTTCCGGTTTGACCTACACACATATTAAGGAAATAAACTTACTAGAGGTAAATTTTACTATTTTGACACTGTTTCGACACTATTTTGCACTGTTTGACACTGTTTTGATGTAGGATAACTTTCAATTTAAGGAAAGGGGGACTTGTTTTTGGGACTGCTAAAAAGGGAAAACGGGAACATCTTTGCGGGACGGAGAGAGTATATAATTAATAATATATGATAAAAATGCCTTCTAGATGATTCTGCATTAAGATAAAATTGTTCATTGCAAAGTGAGTATTCCATTTTTTCTAATTCCGTTATAATGTGTTAGTGTGCTAAGTTCATTGGATCATCCAAAGGTCATCCTTGAATTTCAGTCTCGCTTGCTACCAACAATAAACCAATTACCAACAATAAGTCGATTGCCAAGTTTACTTGATGGGACCCCCTGCCACTTGCAACACCATGCCTCCGCTTGAGTGTCCATACTTTTGTATTAAATGCGTCCCCTGCCACCCGCAAAGCTTACTCGATCGGTGTCATAGGCTGATGTAATGTGTAACTTAGAATGATGCTTGTTTTTGTCAAATATGGAATTTTACCCGTTCGGTAACTACCGAACGGTTCATACCCTCGACTCGTGAAAACCCGTTCGGGACCCAACTGCTCCGCCAAGTATTCATAGGGCTCTGTTGCTTCTTTTGGGCTTTAGGGATATTTTGGGCCAGGTTATTGGGTCGGACTTATAATCTCATTGTATGATGCATACAAAGTTATTTGTATGTGTGTGTAAGCACACATAAACAAAGCTATATAGAGATTTCAATGTTTAAAACTCTTGAGTGTAGACCCCCAATTGGCACCCTATATATGGGTACCTTTTTATCTAGAGGATAATCTTGAAAATATTAATTATCTTCTAAAATTGTATGTTTAAAAAAAAATACATTCTCATAAGTGGCTTACTCCACAATATGGGTAAACCAATTTTAAAACTTTTAGAAGTGACTTCTACATCTTTGCCTTGAATTTAATAGTCTCTCCATATTTTAATGTTCACTACATTAGGTTAAATACATTATTTAAGAAGTAAAGTAGTATGAGTAGTGAATAATGTAGAAAAAGTAGGAGAGAGTGTGTAAAAGTGTGAACGAGAAGATAAAAAGTAGATAAAGTAAGGGTAGTTGAGCAATTTATAACGGGTAAACTTATTAATAGAAGTGTAGAAAACTTTTAAATACAACCCAAAAAGAAAAGTGTAAAGAACTTTTAAATATGGTGAGAATATCTCTTTACAAAACTCCTTATTCATCACTCTTGTCGCTAAGGTAACTATGAAAACAATAACCAAATATTTGTATCACACAAATAAATTGGGCAATTGGCACTAATCTAATCACCAAAGCGCGTCAAAATAACTAGTCAAATATGATAATGATTACTATTGCAGTATTGCTTAGATAATAAAAATATACTTCCTCCATCTCAAAATAAAGTTTCCGGTTTGACTTACACACATATTTATGTAGGATATAGTTTTATTTTGACTTTCCACATATATCGTTACTTTATGTCACAAAAAGCAGCTAAAAAATAAGGGTAATTGAGACTTTATGCTTAAAATTGATTTTTTCATTGAAATGAAAACTTATTTTTGGGACATCTATAAAAGGAAACGAGAATTTATTTTCGGGATGGAGGTAGTAGTATTCTTATTTTAGAATTGGAGTATGTTTTTTCTGATTTTTTCCTTAATTTCTTTTTTTTAACATGCCATGTAAGCGGATAATGGCAGCCTGCAAGTGGAATCAAATTTGACAACCGCGTTGACGACTGACTTCCAAATATTCCAGTCAACGCCGCGTTTCGTCGTCTCCTTCAGCTCTCTTGCCAGGAAGATGACTTCCCCTGACCCCTCCTCATCCACATATATAAAAGCTAGCAAGCAAGTCTCTGTACAGGGATACAATATCGGTCATCCCTTCGTAGACGCTTTCATTGCTTTTTACATCCCACTGAACAAGTGACATCATCATGGTTGCCGGCGGTGAGTTTCAGGCTGTACGAACCCACGGCGGCAGATACGTTAAGCATAATATCTACGGCCAGCTGTTCGAAATCACCACCAAGTATATCTCTCCCATTACCCCTATTGGCCGCGGCGCTTATGGAATTGTCTGGTACTTCATCCTTATTCACCTTTTCATTTGTAGTAGTAACACTGTAAATGTCAATTTAAGATGTTTTTAATTGAGCTAAAAATTGGTAGTCTAAATGAGCAGAATCAGTTTTGAGAATCACATTCAAACACCCCCGGCCTATGTAAGGCTGCTCTAGTTTGTTTAAGAATTAAGAGTCTATTCCGATCTGATTTGGGATTGAAACCACTCAGGCAGATCTAGAGCACTAGACTGGGCTGGGCCGGTACAAAGACTATTTTTTAAAAACATTATACAAAAATTTTTAAATTTAAAATATATACATTTTTTTAATTTTGGGTGGGCCGGGGCCTAGGTTGGCCCCCTCTAGCTCCGCCCCTGAACACAGTCCAAGTAAAAATATACTCAGTGGTACTTATTACTCCCTCCGCCCAGTAGAAAGGTTCCATAAAGTTAATTGTTCTTTGTTCGCAAATAGATTTTTTTAATAAATAAAATTTACATATTCAAAAACTACATCAAAAGTTTTTGTAAAGTAGTAAATGAAAAACACAAATTTGATAAAAGTTAACTATATAAGGTAAAATGATTAAAAATTGTTTACGTTGACCAACGAATAATGAACAGAAACCTTTGAATGAGATGGAGGTAGTACTATTTGTGTTCACTTTGGAGT
The DNA here is from genome assembly GCA_945859915.1 of Cuscuta epithymum. Classification (NCBI taxonomy): domain Eukaryota; kingdom Viridiplantae; phylum Streptophyta; class Magnoliopsida; order Solanales; family Convolvulaceae; genus Cuscuta; species Cuscuta epithymum. Next base: position 770,962 of record CAMAPF010000959.1, on the reverse strand, counting down.
ATCATTTAAAAAGTGATACTTCGTTTCTCACACTTTTTTAGCATAAAAGTGTTAGCTCTAACTCCTCTAAGATGAAATTTGTCAAAATGTTTTTCCTTTGAACTGATTTCCTTTTTCATTTATGGACATGGTTGAAGTTCGGTATTGAATGCGGAAACAAACGAAAATGTTGCAATTAAGAAGATTGCTGATGCTTTCGACAACTACATGGATGCTAAACGAACTCTCCGCGAGATTAAGCTTCTTCGCCATTTAGATCACGAAAATGTGAGTAGTGATAATGCAAATGTGATGTTACAGTTGAAAAAGTATATAGAATAAAAACAAACATATAAAGTAATGGATCATGTGTTTCCCTAGAACTAATCAAAAGTTTTTCATTCAGGTAATAGCTCTAAGAGATGTCATTCCTCCACCATTAAGAAGGGAATTCAATGATGTCTATATTGCCATGGAGCTTATGGAGACGGATCTTCACCATATAATCCGATCCAATCAAATCTTATCGGAAGAGCATTGTCAGGTAACAACACTACACTTTGTTCTTATATTTGGATGAGATTTTTGAAAAATAGGAAGAAAAACAATCTGATGTGTTAATGTGTTGGTGCAATTGCAGTATTTTTTGTATCAGATCCTTCGTGGGCTAAAATACATACATTCAGCAAATGTTATTCATCGAGACTTGAAGCCAAGCAACCTGTTGCTGAATTCAAATTGCGATCTTAAGATATGTGACTTTGGTCTTGCTCGGACGAACTTCGATAACGAATTCATGACCGAGTATGTTGTTACCAGATGGTACCGGGCACCTGAGCTTCTTTTGGACACTTCAGATTACACTGCTGCTATTGATGTGTGGTCTGTTGGTTGCATCTTCATGGAGATGATCAACAGACAACCATTGTTTCAAGGGAAAGATCGCGTCAATCAAATGCACTTAATTGTTGGGGTAATAATTCTGGAGATTCTCGCTTTGTAAGCTGGGAAGGGGAATAAATATGGGATTGCATTAGTATTATACTACATATATTTTTCCGTTTTCGGCCGAACTTTTACACATTTTATTGTGGACTTTGGTTGAGCTGCAACAGTTATGCATGATGCATCTACCTATACATTGTTTCCAACACTAACTGGCTTATGATTTTTTATTGATAGCTTCTCGGAACTCCTTGTGATTCTGATCTTGGATATTTTCGAAATGAAAATTCGAGAAGGTGCATCAGGCAACTTCCCCGTCATCCACCCCAGAAGCTAGCAAAAGTTTTTCCACATGTGAACCCTTTAGCCATTGATATTGTGGAAAAAATGCTGACATTTAACCCCTCCAAAAGAATATCAGGTAAGTTCATTCTTACAATGTGCTGAAATTTAGTTTATTACATAGTATTATTATTTGCCGTTCTATCAGCCAAATATAGGAATTTAAAATGTGGTCCTGAGAAGGGACTGAAGTCATGGGATCAAAATTCATATTTTCTCCTATTTTGTAATGGAAAAATTTCCGAAATAGGAGTAAAAACGTTTTGAACTTTCAAAAAGCTCATGCCTTCTAATATACTCACATATGTTCTGTCCTCCTTTGCAGTTGAGGAAGCATTAGCTCATCCCTACCTTTCGCAGTTCCATGACGTGTCGGATGAACCGTTCTGCCGGGTTCCGTTTACGGATTTTGAGCAAGAAGCATGCGGAGAAGAGCAAATTAAAGACATGATTTATAAGGAAGCATTGGCAATGAATCCAGAATATGCATAAGTTCATAAGAAGGCTATGGCTCAAACATCTCTTTTCTTGCCTCCAACCACCGCTCATCCACGAAGAGCAGTAGTTATATGTGTCATGATCTTGTGACCCAATTCTTTTTATATTCTTTTATTTATTGGTGCTGTGTTATTTAACTTATAACCAGTTTAACCATTAAATGTGTTCCTGGAGTTTAGTAGTGTTTTCTTGGAGTGGCCTCACAGAATGTACTCCGTATTCAAGTTCGACGGCTTGACAGAATTGCCGGAACTTATTGTATTTATTAAAAATAACAAGTTTCAAATACTACATACTGTATTCAAGTTCGAAGAGCATGATCAAAAAAAAAAAAATCCAAGAGCAGCAGTAATACTCCCTCCGCCCCGAAAAGGTTTGCCAATTTTGATTTTCACGTGAATTAATAAAGTAAAAACTATATGGTTGAAATTTGTGCAGAGGAAAGAGAATTAACTTTAGTCACATATTTGTTACTTTAAATGGAAATGTCAAATCTTTTTGGGACATCCAAAAAAGGAAATTTGGCAAACCTTTTCGGACAGAGGGAGTATAATATTATGTGTACCGATCTTCTACTTGTAATATTACTAGACGAAGTACCCGTGCGATGCACGGGTATATCTAGAGTAGTAAAATAACTTATTTAAAATTATGTTCTATTTTGATGGTACATAATGCGCACTATGGTTGAATACGGAGTATAAAAAAGGCAACAGGGCTTATATGTTCTAAGTTTTATTATATAATAAGTAGTTTGTAAGAAAAAGACAAATTTAAGACCTTCGTAATTTGTAAAAAAAGGAAAAAATGTACTATCGTAGTATAAAATGTTGTAACTCTCTCATTGAGCTCGGTCACACTAAGAACTTTTTTATGTCGAATAAATGTTTTCCGTGTTCATGTTTCCTGATTCGAGAGAAAGAGATGATTCTACATGAACCTTGATTCTCATTCTCGCTTAACCGTAGTGAACCAAGATAATCTCAAAGTCATGGTTTCTGCAGATGAATGTGTATTCTGATCAAACTAGGGGTGGGCATGGGTCGGGACGGTCTGGGATTAGGGTTATTCCGGTCCCGATCCAATTAGTAATAACGGTACGGAAGGGACACGACTTTGTCCTAGTCTTGTCCCATTTAAATCGGGACCGGGATAATTCGGAACGGTTCGGGACGTCCCAAACTAACGAAAGAGTATTAAACAAAAAAAAAGGTATTTAAAATTAAAGTATGTTAGCATTTCTAAAGTATCATGCACCAAAATATTAACATTTTAAAAGTTAACTAATGTTCATAACAAGTTATCTATCACACAAAAAACTAAAAGCCACGGAGTATTAGATATTAATTAAGTTTAGCAAAAGAAAAAATTAAAATTTAAAACAAAGTAGAAAAAGAATTGTTCAAGATTATGTGTCTCGATGTAGAGAGAGTGAGATACAAGCCTAAGTTAGTAAATATTTATGTTAGATATTATTTTTAATTTTAAAAAATTGGGCTTGAAAAACTAGAAACATACTATTTTTTTATTTTTTTGATAGCACTACAAACTAGTCACATGCTAAAAACTATATAGTTATTACAAACGGGGCAACGGGACGGTTCGGGATAACCTTTCGGTGTCCCGGTCATGTCCCGTTTAAACCGGTACGGGACCGGTGCGGGACAAAATAACCGGATCCCAAACAAAACGGGACAACACCGGTACGGTTTCGGGATATACCGGAATGGGACAACGGGACCGGGATTGTTGCCCACCCCTAGATCAAACACAATGCTAATAAAATGGAAAGTAGAGTTGGTACCTGTTCTTATCAACCTGACTGCATCCATGATCCGTAGAGAAAATCCTGTAATTGAGTTGTTTTTAATATTTTGAATCCTGGATTATTAAAATGTTGTGTCTAAAAAAGTTGATATGATAGTACAATACAGTCTGAATGGTGTGTATTAAACAAATAACTTTTGAAGTATAAATTCAAAATCACTAAAGTCCATATTGAAATTAATGATATGGATGTTTGGCTTCTAATTAAATTGAGCTAAATTGAACATATATTTGAACTAATGACATGAATGCATGGTTTCTAAATAAAGTTAATCATATATTTGAAGTTAGGATATGCATGGATGCATGAATTATTATTGTAGAAGTATTCGCACTTATAAATTGATATGAAGTATTTTTGTGTAATTATGTTTTAAAAAAAAACTAAAGCCCTTTGCTACTTCTCTAGGTATTTTTTTTTGCATTTTTGTTATAAAAAAAAATAAAACCCTTTGCTACTTCTTGCAGGTAAGTAACTCATAAACGTTGTAGTTGATGCCTTGATTGCAAAAAACATGAGAATCCCCCCACCCAAGTATTCAATAGTCCCGTCCCATTGGCAAGAGTGTATAGATAGATAGTAAAAAGTGAATACACTAACGTACTCTGTTTTATTTTTATAACTCTACATTTTAACCAATCTTACTTTTATGAAATATAAAGGGATGTTTACTTTTTCCCATTAAGTCATGTCTGAATTAAGTGATATATGTATATAAAGTTGCTTTATTTTGTGTGTTGAATAAAACATCTAAATAGAGTACATTAATCAAGAAATAATTACATAAATATGATCAAAATAAAGATGATTTACAAAAATATGAATATTTACTAAAGTAGTAATGAAATCATAGTAATTCATGTTCAAGTTTTGAACTTAAGTTACTACAACACTACGTTGTACTAATGAATAGTCATATTTATGTAAATAAGTTTTATTTTAGTAATATTCTTATAAAAAAAACCATTAATCAATTTAATATTATTATCAAGTTATATTAATTTTTATACTCCATGTATATATTAGGTATAAAAAACTGAATGAATAGGCGTCTTAATGAGAAGAAGTGCATTTTCACAACCTAATGATAAAGTCAATTTTTTTGACTGAATGAATAAGTCGTGTTTTCAGTAAACATTACTTAATGAGTGAACGATTAAATCGTCTTTCTCATTAAGTCCAATAAGTCATAAGTAAATGGCCCTTATATCAAGTACACTAAACTAATTTATTTAAACAAATAAATTCTATGAGGCCTACTGGTCAATATTCGAATGTCAAACTATCTCCAGAGAGAAATGAGTTGTTTTCATATGGCGATTTTACCAAAAGCTTTGATGTTCATTTTTTTTTTGTACAAATAAATTACCGGTCGGACACCTTTGATTTTAGGGAAGAAAAGGACTTCAAATTAATGAAAACCAATATTCCTCATCAGGTTGTATATGGTAACGACATTTTGTACACACTTACCAAGCTTTTACTCTGTGTTAGCTTTGATCATATAAATTTAATTTTGAAAAATCAATTCCGCTTAGATATAATTTTTTGTGTGTGTCATATCTATCTTTTTTTGTCCCGGAGAAGCCACTTGAAGTGGGGAAAGCACCGGGAACACTTTCCTATTTTATTAAAAAAAAAATAGAGAACACAAACGAGTACAAATCAAAGAGTACAGGATAAGCGCATAATATCAAAACTAGCACGGGACAAATCCCCTACTTAGTATCCCAAAATAGAAGTCCAAATACATTCAAAATCACCAAAGAAAGTTGGTTGCCTCAACAGTCAGTTCCATCACCCTAAGTCCATAATTTTCAGTGATCCATCAACTGCTGTCACGCCCCAGACCGCAATCCAAGCGCGTGTACAACCGCCGTATAACTAAGTGACGTCACCCACGAGTCAACCTCACTTAATTACACAAGGCGTTCGAGAAAACAATCCATCCATACTCAGTAGTAAACATACATAACAACATCACATTTAACCAATGAATAGCGGAAATATTCAACGGTAAATCATGGGCCACAACCGGCCAACAACATGGGCATGCAAGCCCCAAAAATAGTTTATAGTAAAACAAATATCCATGAGCAAGTGTTCGGTAGTTTGAAAGAAAATAAGGAAGCACGAACCACGTCTTCCTGATTTGATGTCACCCGTGAGAAGGTGCAAGTAGCAAGCCCTAGCTTCAACCTGAAAATGGTGGGCCCCCCCGAAGGGGTCAGTACAAGTACCGAGCGAGTAGCAGGCTAAATATAGAATAACTAGCGTTTCAAGTATAAGACCCAAACATAGGGTGTTACTTAAATAAATAGTCTTTCCCCCAAGTTATGAAATACTTATTAGTATATATACTTGGAAAATATCCGATCCGTAGATCACCGTTTTATTTGGGAAAAATAGTAATAGTCAATATTCTTGACTAAAAACCCCAACCCACCCATATACCTATGAGTGTATAGGACTCCTCCTTGTCCCTATTTGAATATCATAATCTATGAGTTTTTGAGGATCATAATCCTTGGGTACTCCACCGGTTTGTGAGTGTTAAGGACTCATAAGTCCTAGGGTCCTCCACCAAGTTTTGAGTGTTAAGTACTTTTAAGTACTAGGGTCCTCCACCAAGTTTGAGTGTTAAGGACTTTTAAGTCTTAGGGTCCTCCACCAAGTTTGAGTGTTAAGTACTTTTAAGTACTAGGGTCCTCCACCAAATTTTGAGTGTTAAGTACTTTTAAGTACTAGGGTCCTCCACCAAATTTTATAATCCGAGTGTTAAGGACTTTAAGTCCTAGGGTCCTCCACCAAATTTTGAGTGTTAAGTACTTTTAAGTACTAGGGTCCTCCACCAAATTTTGAGTGTTAAGTACTTTTAAGTACTAGGGTCCTCCACCAAAATATTTTCCTATGATCAACCTTCTATCAACCTAGATAGAGTCTATATCATACTTAGTTACTCATAACTAATTCAATACATAAAGCTTATGTATCACAATCCATGCAAAACCATGCATTTATATAGATTTATAATTAATTAATACCAACCGGTATTAATTAAATCCTTTGTCAATCGGTCAACGTTTTCGTTGACCGCCATTTCATGCCTTGTGTGTATCAACTTAATCATCATATAATTAAGTTAATAATATTCATTTTTGCTTCTAATACACTTCAAACAAATATGCATTTCATATAATTCTTCATATCATATTCCATGCATCAACAATTAATTTCTTTCATACAAACTTAACCCTATTGGCTAATCACATGTTTAAATATCTTTTAAACATCATTATGAACTCATATAACATTTATTTAGGTAATCTCATAATTAACCCAAAAGTTATAAGATATTAAGCCGTCCACTCACCTTGAACTAGCGTTATGAAGTTCTACCCTTCTTGGTTGAACTCCGGTGAAACTCCGGCGACTTTTGGTCAACTCCGGCGACAACTCCGGCGACTTTTCCAACTTTGTGAAATCACTTGAAATACCCCTTACAAGTGTCTAACAAGGTTTTATAATCATAAAACTCATATTAATACAAATAACCTCTAAAAGGTTATTTTCCGGTGAACCGGTCGTTTTGGCTTCTAAGTCCGTTTTTGGACGTAGAACCACCTTCCAACCCATGAATCCATACTTATAACATATGGAACCATACTAAAGGTTCTTCATATGATATATACTTCATATGGTGGAAGAAAAATAAAGGAAAAGTTAATATAAGGTCATTACCTTAATTGTTCACACTTTTCCCAACTTTTTCCCTCTTTAATCTTCTTCCTTTGAGCACTAAAGCTTGAGCTCAAATTTGCAGCAATGGAGGTGAGTTTGAAGTTCCTTCTCTCTCCCTTGGATGGTTTGGTCGAGCTCAATGGTTGGAGGGAGAGGGGATGTCTCACTTTTGTCTTAATTGACAAATGAATGAGGGAGGGGGGTCCTCCATGTACTTTAGATGTCAAAAGCACCTCCTCCACTCCTTTTGTCAACTCAGCCACCTCCTTGTTTATTTTGAGCACACAAAAACGTGGGGTGGCCCCCACCCTTGTGGGAGGTCATCCCATTAAGTCCCGATGTGTACAATCGGCCCCGAAAGTTGTATTTTTCGGACTGTTTTAAATATATTTTATTTTATCGGGTCAAATAAAATATATTATGTGTTCTTACTCATTAAGACATTTATAATGAATATACATTCCTCATCTTTAATTTATAAGCCTCCGAAATTCAGTTCGGGCTGTTATCTATCAAATTACCAGTACCGGTAATTTGGGCCTCTTTTGACCAATCGGTCAACTCTGGGCCTTTCCAGGGCCCAAATGAAATATCCACAACTATATATTTATTATCTAGACCAAGATGAATAAAATATATGGTCTCGGGAAAATCAGGCGGCCCCCGCTCCAGGTGTGGGCCCCACATGCAATTTACTATTCACGCGAAAGAATTAATAAAAATTTACAACTTCGTAAATTTGTAAATCATTCCATAAGGTTTATTACATCATTTACTTGAAAGTAAATACATTTGGGGACAGTGTTACAACTGCTGAGCAGCATAAAAAAAGATATTAGTATAACAAAAGTTTTGTCAGCATAAAATTTCCACAAAATAAGGGCGGAATTGTTCGTTCCAGATTATAACTAAAGTATAACAAAAGTTTGGTTCAGTCTATTAGAAGTGTATATAAATTATTGAATAATGAGGAAATATTAGTATAATAAATTCACAATTCTACTAAATAATGTGAATGTGTTTTTTAAACACCAAGTATTTTCAGATTACATAATTACTACATAGTATTTAATTATTAACTATGAGGATAAATTTTGAGTGAAATCATCTATAGCACGGTGACATTTTGTGACTTTTGGTGTTCAATAACTGTCACAATAGGATGACACATACACAAACTCTCTAATCGATACACCCGAGTTGAAGTCACCGAGTAGAAAAACTATTACAGTTATCTTTTGTATGTGGCTTTTTATACAATTACTTGAGTAGGTGTTTGATGGTTTAGAGCCTGATTGGTGACCCTGTTTTTCAGCTTATCACACTTATCAGTCAACTTTTTCACCTAACACGTAACTTTTGATTTCACGCGCGAAATTGTGCAATATTTAAAAAAAAATAAAGTTGTAGTTACTTATTCTATTGGATAAAGTACTGTAGATGATCATTTTAGCTATTTTCATATAATTTTATCTTTATTTTATTAATAAAATACAGTTTAAATATTTTTTTCATAAATCAGTAGAATGAGTCGACCCAGCCAATTCAGTCTGGTCATTGTCTCTGGCCGAGACCGCCAAGTCCCTGCCATTTATATGTGAAGCTCGGGCCCGGCCCTTATAATTCCGATTCTTGGCCAGTTCCGTTTGCATGCTCAGTCCAGTCCCGGTTCCAAGCCCGGTTCCGCTATTGATTTTAATGTTTTGCCGGGTTCCAAGACTAATTTTTTTTACCTGTAGGGACTCAAACTGTTACTGACTGGTTCTATCCCAAAACCTTTGAACATGAATCGAGTACCCTGTACACTTGGTCAGGTACCCGCTCTTCGCCCAGAACCGGACAAACGACCTGGTTCGGTCCCGCACTATGCCAGAGTCAATTACAACCAGGACGGCCGGACCGGATCATGTCTTCCTACGGTCAAATTAGTCAAATTTTTATCCACAAGTTTTAATTTACATACTATTTTAGAAAAATCTCAAAAAACGGGAAACCAATTTAAAATTATCAAAATGAAAAAGGAACAAATAATAATGTGAAAGGTGTCAAATTAGCCCTCTTACTTTGTACAAAAAGACAATTAAATCCCCTAAATTTAAGTTTTGTCAATTACGTCCTCCTACAATCAAAATTTCATCAAATTTGATTCTTAGCAGTTAATCCGCCGATTAGAAGGTTATCCGCTGACGTTGCGTGCACATGGCATGATGCAGCGTACACGTGGCGGCCCGTGTCATATTTTTTCCCTTTGCTTTTATTATAATATATGATACGAGATAAATTTAGTGACACACATGAAAAGATAAAACAGATAAAACGAGATAAAATTGAGGGGCGAAATAACATTTTTGCGTATTTTGCATATCGAATCATGTCTACTTGGAGTTTGCAATTGAATTGTCTCCATAGAGCTGAAGATAGGATTCTAAGGGAATAACTAGCTAGCTATAATCAATAGAAGGCATTCCATTGACTGAGTAGTGAGAAATTGGTTGGTTTGCAATTGAATGGTCTCCAATCTCCATATTACGGAATACGGAGTAATTAGTTATAATAATCTATGTTATAATAATCTATAGAAGGAATAACCAAGTAGTGAGTTTTGTTATACGGAGTATTCAGGGCGGAGGTCATGCTCCCCTCCCCCTAGGCTTGGACTCGGGCCGGGCCGGGTCGGGCCTAGGCCCGGGCGCGCCTGCGGTTCAGAATTGGTGGACCCGGGACCGGCCCGGGTAGCCACCGGGTCCGGTCCAGGCCTCCAGTTTTTTTTTTTTTTTGCTTTCCTAACCCCCCCCCAACCCCTCCTAACCATCTAGCCCAACGCGGGTGGAACGGAACCCCAAAAAATGAAAAAAAAGAAGAAAAAAATCAATTTGACCCGGACCCGACCCGGCCGGGCCGATTCGCCAAATATAAGACCCGAGCCCGGACCCGCCCGCTCCCCCATGGGGCTAGGCCCGACCCGAGAATTGGGCCAGTCCCGGTCCCGCACAGTAGCAGGCCGGGCCGGTCCACGGACCGGGCGGCCTGACCCGAATCTACCCCTACCCTCCCCCCACCCAAAAAAAAACTGTGAAGGCAATTATCTAGCCAAGTAGTAATCTCTATGTTTTAAATTTTTTCTTTTAAATTTTATGTTTGGGAGATTTGTAATTTTAGTCATATAATTTTTTGTTCTCCTCATTATTAGTCTCGTAACTTTACTCGCATGTTGATTAGGTCCTCTAACGAATAGATCTTTGCGGTGTAAGGAATTTTCCATCGGAAAATACATTTTTTAGCAAACAAATCTACATTGGCAACACATATTGCGGTGAATTATCTATATGAAATTGTACTTTCCGGTGAGAAGTGCTTAATTGCAAAAAAATTAGTAATTACATGAGTAAATTTACGAGCAAGTGAAGTATCAAGATTAAAAACGAGTAAACTCATGGAATGAAAATTGCAAATATTCATTTATGTACTCCGTATATTATATTTGGGCAAGGTGAAGTCCCGCTCCCTAGAGTATTAGTTACGTAGTACTCCCTCCGTCCCCCAAATATTGGGACGGAAGAGAGTTCTGTGGTTTTTAAAGAAAATAGAATTAGGTGGTTGATAATGAGTTGGTAAAGTGAGAATAAAATAAAAATGGATTAGATCCACATAAATGTTACCAAATAGTTTAAAAAAAGTTACCAAATATGATATAAGACAATAATAGAGAGGATATCCAAAAATAAAAAAATTAAACAATTATAGGGGCGGAGGGAGTATACAACTGTAATACGGAGTATTAGAGTATATACGGAGTATTATACTCGAGTAATTTTATGGAGCCATGTGTGACTCTCTTATGGAGTCACATAGGCTATTGTGACATCACCACCACCATACATTTTTTAGTGGAAATCTTCAATAAAATAATGTGTGATTGTGGTGATGCCACAATAGCGTATGTGACTCCATAAGAGAGTCACATATCACTCCATAAAATTTTTGTATTATACTCTACTCTTCACTAAAAAAAATTAATAATGGGCATCTAACAAGTGAAGTGACACTTATGATTTAATTGTCGCTATAATATCTATGCATGCCAACTATTGTCTCCTATATACGGAAGCAATGACATCATTTAACAGTCCCTATTTTGAGGGTATAAATTTGGAGTACGTATATGGTGCATCCGGCTGTACGGTGAGCACCGTACAGCCGGCCCAGTAACAGGTCCATGGGAAAAACAACAAAATATTTCGGTGGCGTTTTTGTAATTAATGTGAAATTTGCAATTTCTGCTAAATGAGCATTAGTGCACTATTAATGAGCAATAGTTCAATTTTAATGAGTATTAGGGGTCTAATAATGAGCACCATGTTATTACAAGAAATCTGATATCACAACTAAAAAACGGTGGCATTTTCGTAATTTCAGTGAAAACCGTGATTTTCGTTAGATGAGCATTAATAGACTGTTAATGAGCACCAGACGTATTTTACTGTGTAGTAAAAGTCGAATAATGAGTATTGTGATATCAACTTCATATATTATAATTCACTTTTTTTCTTCTTATTTTGTCTTTTATAAAAACTCATTAAATTATATCTATAAGCAACTTCTATAAACTTTAATATGCGAATTTAATGTAGTATGGTACTTTTGAAATATGCATTGATATGTCATTTTAAAATGAGCATAATATTAGTATCAAATGAGCATACACAACTTTCAAAATGCGCATAAATATGAAAATCGTAAGGTTTGTTAGTTGGGCGTCATGACATTTTCATTGAGCATCAAACCTCCTATATTGAGATGAAAATAACGGTTTATGTTAAAAGAGCATTAATAAACTTTTAATTAACACTAGACTTATTATGTTGATTATATTGAGCATCGTAATTTCTGCTTCATATATTCTAATTCACTTTTTTAGTAAATTATATCTACAATCAATTCCTATGAAGTTCACTATGTGAATCTAATGTATATGATACCTTTGAAATATGCATTGATACGGCATTTTAAAAATGAGCATAACATCAGTACTGATTGAGCATGTGTAGCTTACAAAATAAGAATTAGTATGAAAATAAAAAGCTTTGTTAGTTGAGCATCAAGACATTTTTTATTGAGCATTAAACATCATTTATTGGATATTAGAAGCGTGCAATTGAGTACCGATTGAGCATTCATAAATTATAAAATGAGCATTAGTATGAAATTCATAAGTTTTTTTAGTTGAGTGAGCATCAAAACATTTTCATTGAGCATCAAACATTCTCTATTGAGTATTAGAATCATGCAATTGAGTATCATGATCTCTACTTTCGTCTCTATAATCAATCTCATGTCAATCTAATGTAATATGATAGTTTTGAAATATGCATTGATATGAGATTTTAAAGGAACATAAACCCAATACCAGATGAGCATATGTACCCTTACAAAAGGAGCATCGAAAAATTCAAAGACGATTCTTAAAAATACGTTCATTTCTTTTAATTGTTATACTCATTTGAATATAACATAAACTCATTTCTATAATATGTGCATATAGTAGATGCTTTATTAACAATTTAATAAATCATTATTATATATATAAATGAGAAATATATAAATATTTTATTAAAAATAATTTATAGTCTTTTGTTATTCAATTAGAAATATAATCGCGTTACGGTTTTTATAATATTTACTCATGCTCATTTATTTTACACTATACTCATCTAAGTATAACACAAAACTCATTTAATAACACACAATATTTAATAAACTACTAAATATTCATCTTAAAAAAACAAGACATTTTGTTTTTATATTTTATTATGATTAATTTTATTATTATTAACAAGTACTGTACTAGTTAGCTTTTAATGTATTTGAGCGAAAGCATATTAAATATATTTAGTAACAATTATAGACAAAGAACCAAGCGTAGTTCGTTGGTTTGGTTGCAGGCGTTCCACTCCACAGAGCCCGGGTTCGAATCCCTTCCGATGTGCATTTTTTTGCACAATATTCCGGCTGAAAAAAAGGAGAAACAGAAGCACTAACTTAACAACTGCCCTATAGAGCGAAATTAATTACAAAAAAACCCGGCTGTACCATGCCCTAGGTACAGCCGGCTGTACGGCTGAAAAAAAGGAGAAACAGAAGCACTAACTTAACAACTGCCCTATAGAGCGAAATTAATTACAAAAAAAACCCGACTGTACCATGCCCTAGGTACAGCCGGCTGTACGGTATAGTTTACCATAAATTTGTCCCCAATTCTCCTGTCTGAAGTAGCACACCAAAGAAAGACCCTTTCTTAAAAAAAAAAGACCCTTTCTTTCCTCTGCTCTTGGAGAACCAGAACAGAGCATACTATTATATTACTAGCTATCTCCATCTTTAGTTTCTTGCTAACCATAGGAAATCTGGGAAGGATGGAACAAGCCTTGAACAAGTCGAGCCGACCGGCCCCACCAAAAAGAGGATACATCAAGGCAAGGATTCTCACAAGATTCGTTCATTCAGCCTCTGAGCTGGTCTCGTTTTCTGCCGATTTGAAGACGAAGAAGAAGAAGGAAGTCCGGTCTTGTTCACTTAGCCCGGTTTGTTCTCCGGCTCCCACTCGAACCTCCAGTGGGTTATCTTCTACGTTTGATTCAGATGGCTGCTAGCTAGCTTGAAATAATACGTACTGTGTTCTTTAATACCCTAATACTCAGTATGTGTATATATACTTCGTATAAACGAAGCATATATCTGGTTTGGGTTCGTGAAAGAACCCTTGTTTTAGAAATTTGGACTAATTAAGTTGTAAATAATACAATCTGACATGTAAAGTTTATAGATTTGGATGTAAATGAAATGTTTGTAAATTGTTACTCCTTATAGATTTGGATGTATATTGTTGTTCTTTTTTGCTAGGGCCGCTAACCAGCTTTTATCGAACTATTCGAGCTCGATTTCGAACTTAACGAGCCGAGCTTAACGAGCTTTCGAACCTGAACCCGAGCTGAGTTAAGTTCGATCAGTCAAATTGAGCCGAGCTCAAACATAGTAATATTCGGCTCTATTCAAGATCGAGTCTATCGAACACCCAAAAATTATAAATATATTTTGTATGAAATAAATATACAAAAAAGGCTTACAATTTCTTTAGTTAATCAAAAAATTCTTTAGTTTACTGTGAAATACTACGTACAAAATTTCACAATAAACTTATTTCACAATAAACTAAAGATTTTTTTTATTAAACTATTTAAAAAAATGAATAAGTTTATTGTGAAATTTTGTATTTCACAATAAACTAAAGAATTTTTTTGATTAACTAAAGAAATTGTAAATCTGTTTTGTATACATGTCAAAACTTAAAAGTAACTAGTATGATTTTATTAAATTAGATGTGATGATTAACTAAACAAATATTTGGAAGAAGCGGTCCAGCTCAGCTGGTCGCCGATTCACTCTCCCTCATGCGAGGTCTCGATTCGAAACTCAATGGAATGAGTTTCAATCCAGTTTACTCCAGACTCCTTTCCCCTGACGCCCTTGGAGTAAAACAAACTAAACAAATATTTGTCAAATAATTCGAGCACGAGCTTATTAACGAACATCATCTAGAATTTTAAATTGGAGCATCGAACGTCTATCCAGACGAACACTAGTCTCATTTGTAAAGTTCGCCGAGCTTCGAGCTCGAACCTGAACACTACTGTTAATTACCGAATCAAGCCGAACTCGAACGTTGCGTGTTTGAGCTCAACTCAGCTCGTTAACCGCACTAGTTTTCGTTGACACTGTTTGGTTATTTCTACAAGTATTATTTGAATGTATTTTGGCCTACTGGCTGATTTTGTGAAGTTATTCTATACTCTGTATATTTTATAATCTATCTTCTATCTATATATTCTCTCCGTCTCATTGGACTTTGTCAATTTTCTCTTTTTGGTTGTTCCAAAAAACTTTTCCACTTTCTTATTAAAGCAATTAATTTGTGATTCTGCACATTTCTCTCTCCTTTGCACAAATCTTAATCATACAATTTTTACTATTCTTATTTCTTACAGCAAAGTCCATCAGGACAAAGGTACAAACTACCGTGAAAAAGCAGCAAAAAATCCCGCCAAAAGACGAGTAAAACAAATGGGTCGGATCTGTTAAAGTTTTCAACTGTTACGTGGGTCAGGGTTATTAAATGGAATTTTAAAAGCTGTTAGCCCCTCATACATCCACTCATACAGCACCGTATGTGGTGAGAATTGAGATGATATTTGCTTGTCATGTACGATTGAAATCTACTTTATCAATATCTCACACAGAGGATCTCTTCTTGGGATAAAGTGAGCTGTGTCAAGGAGCGGGAGGCTTAGGGGTGTTTGGATATGATTCTTAAAACTGCTTCTTCTCCTTCAGGGATTAGAAGCAAAAGTTGGTGTGTTTGGATAAGAGTGCAGAATTGATTCTAGTGATCTAATTTACTTCTAGAATCAGTTTTTTAGAAGGTGAGAGAGACCAACTTCTGAAAATTGATTCTGATTTTGTTTCTGCTTTAAAAAAGAAGCAGAAGTAGAATCAGTTTCAAAAACCTTTTTTGCCTCTCAATTTATCTGGATTCCATGGCTGAAAACGCAAAAACTTCGTTGCGTCAAAACTTCGAAGTGCCCACATGGATATACATATGTATGGGGAGCTTAAATGATTCATCTGGAATCGATAGGATCTCACGGTGGCTGACTTCATCTGGGCTTTTAGAATTCAAGTGTGACGATTTAGCAAGTAATTTGGATTAAAATAATGAATTCTCTTACTTTGAATTACGTTTTTTTAGAGAGCTTTGAATTACGTATGAAGCATGACCTTATATAAGGCTGTAGCCAATTGGTTATACAATAGCAAAACAGAGAAAGAAAGTCCCAGAAGGAAACTACCTTCTTGGGATAGAATCCTACCAAAATTAAGAAGTTTAAAATTAAATTAAATATCCCTAATGATCCATGCCATACGGGCGTAACACCCCCCTCAAGTTGGAGCATGAGGGTCAAGAATGCCCAACTTGCGCAATATGAAGTGAAATTGCGTCTTCCCCAGAGCTTTTGTAAAAATGTCGGCAAGCTAAATTGTAGTAGGAACATAGGTGGGAGCAATAAGATTGTCATGAATAGCATTTCGAACAAAATGGCAATCAACCTCGATGTGTTTAGTGCGCTCATGAAAGATAGGATTTCGTACAATATGAAGAGCTGATTGACTACCGCAATGAAGAGGAATCGCCTGAGGGTGATGAATACCCAAAACTGAGAAGCAGAGCTTTAAGCCATTTTAATTCGCATTTTAGGGGCGACTATGTTTTTGCGACAAACTTTTAGAGGCAACCCTAAAAATCTGCTCCAAATAATATCTTTTAGAGACAAAAAGGCTTTGGTTGCCTCTACAAAGGGTTTTTAGAGGCAGCCAATATTATTTGATGCCAAAAAGGGGTTTTAGAGGCAAATGACTTCAAAGTATTGTCTCTATAAATGATTTTTGTTGTAGCGTATCAGCCTTACAAATTACTTTTTTTTTAATAATTGCACCACTCCTTTTTGTCTCAATATTAGGGGAATGGAGGTGTTATATAATTTTATTTGTATATTTCGGATTGTATATAATTTGTATGATTTTTTTCCCTTGGGATTCTATATATTGTAAACAACATAGAAAATTTATGAATAAATGAAAAATGAGTAATTGCTTAAATTAAACAAAATTCTCTCGATCAAACAATCAATCATGTCTTCTTGGGCCTCCAAGTCACTATAGACGCCCCTGGGCCGTGGAGTATTGGTGATCAAGCTGGCCTGGAGTCCTGGACGACTGATGTTCTCTCATTCTCCGGTATGCACGGCTGTTGGGTTGCACCCAGTGTTTTAAAAATCATTCTAGGTGTCCGACTAATCCCCGCCTAGGCGCTAGGTGGTAGTCAGGCACCCCAATTTTTGTCTAGGCGCTCTGACTAATTGGTTTGCCGTCTAGGTGAATTATTCGGCCGCCTGATAAGTCCATTTTTGTACTTATTTTTCTTAACAAATTTAAGTGATTTTGATTGAAAATAGAAAGAAAAGGCATGTTCTATATATTTTGGTTCAAGTTTCATGAAATCAGGTGAAAACCACATTCATAATATGTTTGCCGGAATTTTGGGTCAATTGAGCACAAAATGAGTCAATTTGAGCAACAAATGAAGTCATACCGAAAGAAGAAAGCATTATATCAAAGTGATCCAGAAGACAATCTTGAAGAGCAGGAAACGCAACATTTGTCAGACAAATTTAGCAGAAAGCGCCCAAATAGGCGCCCAAAATGGTCGCCTGGTTGGCCGCCTACGGAAAAATCAAAAGTCAACATTGACTTTGACTCGAAACAAGAAGAAGACCGAAGGCTGCCGACACTGGACAAAAGGCGGCCGCCTTTGGTCACCGCCTGCGGCACAAGGCGACACGACCAACCACCGGCCGGTGCGATGCGACGGCAGGCGGCCAGACAGGAACGACAGGCGGCCGCCTGCTGGACCGCCTGCGGCTGACGAAGACGGCTGGATTTGAACTGCCGGCGACATGGCGGTAGGCGGCCAGATTTGGAGGAAGGGCGACCGCCCTCTTGGGCGCCTTCGGTGAAATTCAGGCTATAAATAGCAGACTTTTTCCTCATCTCAACCACACCATCTCTAACCCTAAATCAGTTCTAAAAAGGCTTCTTCTTCTATTTTCGAGCTCCAAAGGCTTTTGAGAGAGAGAAACTTCAATCCTCCATATCTTCTTCATTTTAGCTCCAAATTGTAAGTTCTTTATATGTATTTTCATCTTCTCAACGAGTAGAATCTGAATATGTGCTTTGTTTGTTCGATCTGTTCTTCGAAAATTCCCAGAAAATTTATCAAGTAATTCGCATTTACTTCCAAAAATTAAATCAAATAGTTATTGATGTTCAATTCATTCCAATTAATTATATAGTTGTTCACTAGCCTCAAGGTAGTTAATAATCTGATTAAAGTTAATTTTCACGAAGTAGGAGTAATTTTTAATTAATTTCGGCAATTATTTGATATTATTGCATAAATTAGAATAAATACTCAAAAAAGGAAAAAAAAATGAGTTCGGCCCTAATTCCAGTTTAGTTAACTTAAATACCACTACTACTAGTTAATATAAAATTTAGTACGAATTTAGAGTATTTTTAGTTGCTTTTTGCATTTTCTAGTTAAAATTGGGAAAATTATCAATTAGTTACTAAAATTGGATTTTAGGTTTATTAATTCGTGAAAAATTCCAGAAAATTATATTTTAGTTCCTATAAGTTTATTGTTCCAGAATATAAGCTTTGTTTAATTTTTGCTATCACCCATGTTTAATTCCTTTTTAATGTTGAATATATTCATTATATTGTTAATTGTAAAAATGATGTTTAGTAGCTAAATTTGTTTTGGGCATGAATTCATAAAAGGAATATGGATTGACTTGTTGACCGAAAATTAGGGGTTAAAATTAATAAATTGGACTAGTTGTTTAAAATGATGAAATAGTAATTAATAATAGTTAGCCATTTTCATTAATTATATTCTTGGAAAATTATTTCTAACTTGTCTATGAGATTAGAAATTAATTTAAGCCAACCATATTTGAGCACATTAATAAGGCCTAGAAATAGGATAATTTAATGAAAAGGATTTACATCTTGTCTATGAGAAATAAATTCGATTGCTAAAATAAAGAGTTTAACTAGTTAATGAATTTGGCTATTTTTATTAATTAAAATATTGGAAAATTATTTCTACCTTGTCTATGGGTTTAGAATATAGTTTAAGCCAACCATTTTTAAGCACATTAATAACACCTAGAAATAGGATAAATTAATGAAGATAGTTTCTATTCTTGTCTATGAGGAAAGAAATTATTAGTCCAACTTTAGTTTTAATTTTCCTAATTAAGAGGTCCAAGAACATATCCATTTTTAATTACTCAATTCATTGCCCTTATTTGCATCAATCTTTAGAACACCTAATTTTTAAACATTAATCTTTAAATTGAACCTAGCTCTTAGTTATAAATTGGCATAATTTAGAACACAATCACTTTCCTATATTGAAAAAGCTTCCAACGATTAGCGATAGCCCGTGACTAAAATTAAATTAAGAAACTTCTCCGCCATTCCTCAAGAGACACGATACTCGGGGAAAAACCGAAAGGTTGGACTCCGTTTTACTACAATGCCGTGAAAGCGGTTATCACCGCCTGTGGCGCCTAGTTGCCCGCCCAGAACGCCTAATCAGCCACCTAGGTCATCTAGATTCGTTGTACATTACTTTACTTTATAATTTTAAATTTTTAAGCGATATAAGTACTTTTACTTTAGCCCCGGATATAAAGAAATGAAGTTGTAAATTAAGATAAAGACTATATATGTTTGTATATATACCTAAATTTTATTAATATTTATATTATAACATAATGATGTTAAGTGATTAGTTATCAGATACTACATATGATTAAATGTGATAATTCTATCATTCATGTTTATTAATGTATGTGTATATATGTATTTTATACACACAAGAATACAATATTACTTATCATATTTATGCAAAAATATAGATAAAAATGTAATTCATATGTCTCCGACTAGTCCCCGACTAGGCGTCCGCCTAGCCGCCTAGTCGCTAGGCGCCCGCCTAGCCGCCTAGTCGCTAGGCGCTGGGCCGTAAAATATACCGTACACCCGGTTGTACGGTCCTCACCGTACAACCGGGTATTTTTTAAATTAAAATGAACTTCAAGCGAGATTATATCATCAGATCTGTGGCTTTTGAATCGTCCATCGAAGGATGAGAAAGCAGGAGACGGAAGCGGCTGGTGTAGCTTGAGCCTATCGTAGTAACTGCTGATATGGTTGTTTGGGGGTGGAGAAGTTTCTTTCCAGGCGGGCCGGTAGCCATGGGTGGAAGTTAAGCTCTGCAGAAGACCCTTGGATTCCCGTTCCAGGATTGGACGATTCCCTATGAACTTGAATAGAAGAAGTACGAGTACCAATTAATTGATTAATGCAGAGCTTTGTAGATAGTTAATACGACGTACTGTAGCTAGTATTTATTGAATTGGAATTAAGAAATTATTATTATTCCTGATCTTCCTCCTTTTCATTTTAAGAAGAAATGAGCATATAGAGATGAATGTGTGAGTACATTAAAATTTTCAAATAAGTTTTGTGAGTTATGTATGCTCATTTTGTACCGGTTTTGTACTCATTTTGTACCGATTTTGTGTTCATTTTAAAAATGTTATATCAATACATATTTCAAAAGTATCATATGATATTTAATTGCATGTTTCTATTACTCAAAATAGAAAGTTTGATGCTCAACAAAATTGTGGAGATGCTCAACAAAAAACTTATGAGTTTCATATCAATGCTCATATCAAAGATCATGATATCATGGTTACACTCCTAATGCTCAATAGAATATTATTGCTCATTTGGTACAACGTTTTGTATGCTCATTTGGTACTGGATCTATGCTCATTTTAAAATGTTATATCAATGCATACTACAAAAGTGTCGTATTACATAATATTTACATAGGAGTTCATTCTAGATACTAGATCGAGCACATACCTTGATACTCTATTGAATGTTTCTAATATTCAATAGAAGAGATTTGATGTTCAATGAAAATGTCTTGATGCTCAATAAAAAAAAAACTTATCAATGCTCATTTGGTAAGTAACATATGCTCAATTTATACTCATTTATGCTCATTTTTAAAATGTCATATCAATGCATATTTCAAATGTCATATCATGATTTTCATCAATCTCAATAAAGGAGTTTTGATGCCGAATGAAAATATCGTGATGTTCAACTAACAAAGCAACTAACAAATTCATTAATACTCGTGATGTAAGTTACATATGCTCATCTGATACTGATCTTATGCTCACTTTCTAAATGTATTATTTTATGATAGACTCCTAATACTCAACATAATAGGTATGATGCTCATTAAAAGTTCATTAATGCTCATTCACAAGAAACTGTGATTTTCATCTCAATAGCAGATGTTTGATGTTCAATTAAAATGTCGTGATGTTCAACTAACAAACCTTACGATAAAAATAACAAAAAGAAAGTGAATTAGAAGTTATGAAACAGATATCACGATTCTGAATATTATACTCCTAATACTCAACAGAATAGGTATGATGCTCATTAAATGTAACGCCCCTCTCAGGGTTAAAGGAATCGTTACACTAACTTACTACTTTTAAAAATAACTGCAATTAACGGCCGTCTATTTAAGAAAATAACCCTGATAAAATCACAAATATAATTAAAATATAACTCTTGATAAAAACTCAATAAAATATAGTTATCACCAACAAATGTGATAACCACCTGGATCCAGGAATTTGCTAAAACTTCAAATCCTCAAATAAAAATAAAGTAATATAAATCACTTTATTATAACACTGAAATACTAAAACCAAATAATATTTAGCTAGAAGTCGCCAAGGTCGTTCCCGTTAACTCATCTGGGCACGCGTTCCACTCTTTCATCATCTTCCTAGGCCTTGGCCTTACCCTTAGTATCTGTACATGCGAAGAAAGAAAACTGATAAGCTTTACGCTTAGTAAGTCACTATGGATCCACAAAAATATCTAGAAGTCTATGTCAATTTATCAATAGATAAATTTAGGCTATAAGCATGCACTGAACAAACAACTAACACATAACTTCTCAATTACATTCTGAGAGAGATCTCAAAGGAAAAACATTTTCTAAAATATTTTTCTCAAAACTGCTAGAGATCTCAAAATTTATTTTTCTGAAAACATCTCTGTAAAACTCTCTGAATGAGATCTCAAAAACTTTCTGTAAATCTTTCTGAAAGAGATCTCATAAACTTTCTATAAACTCTTTGTGGCTAATTTTAACTGTGGGCCCGTGATATGTACTCAATGGCGCCAATCCGACAGCTCAGGGGAGCGACCCACTAAACATATCGGACTATCTAAAACTAAAACTGCTAATCTGAGGGATCTAGTTCCCGAGTACATATCACTTAATCTTTCACTTTAAGTATTAGTTCTTTTTATGGTGACTTTTGACTAAAAACCTCATTAAATCTGGAAACTAAAGTACTAACAAATCTTGACTATGCCAGATAATAAACATAACTTAATCTAGCAATAAAATAACTCATCACATAATTCACATAGTTCACATAATAGCAAATAGTCTAAAATTATCTATTAAAAATCAACCAGACTTCCTTCTTGCATTTGGTTGAACAAACATGTACAGGTGGTAGTGAACTTACCTGATAGAAGCTGAACTCAAACTAATCAAACAAGTGTGGCACCTTGATAACGTCTCCCGATAAGCTCTTCTTAAAACTCTTTAGTTAAATATACAATATAGTTAGAATTTACTGGAGGAAGAAAATCCTTTCTTACTGCTAAGATCAAATAAAAATTATCACTATGTGCGCAGGTGCACCATCTCAGAAATCACGTTGCTTATGTGGTTTACAACTGGTGCAACCTAATTTGAACCAAAAACTATATCAACTCCAAGCTGAAACTTTCTAAATTAACAACAAACTGAAATTTTCTATATTAACAGCAGACTGCTGGACGGCTTGAACATTAACTGCTTGAAAAATTGTACTAAACTAAAGTTTAGTTTAACACCCTAAGTCCCTAACTAATCAGCCCCTTTAAAGTCAAAATTTTAATTACAAAACTAAGGTGTTGATGCTGATTCCAGAAAAATGCTAAAAACCCCTAAATCATAATAACACGTAGTGGAAGAATAGCTTGTTGTTAAAATTTTACACTAATGATTAATTTTGTAAAAACCGTATTTCTGTTTAAGCTATCTCTATTTAAACTAAAGTAGTAAAAGCTGAGTCACTATCATATATACTCACAGAGGTAAGGAAGAACGATTACTGAGAACGAAATAAACATTGCTGATTAAAGATGTTATGATCCGAATAAATCTGGGAGGATGAATTTAAGAGTTCAAGGAGAAAAGAAGAGATGGAGGAAATTTAACATAGAGGGAAAAGGAATTCAGCTTACCTTGTTAAAAGATGCAGAAACAATAATCTGATTAAAGCTTTGGCCAACAATTTAAGAGCTGGAGAGAAACTTTTTGTGGTGACTCAAGTAGAACGGCAGACTACTAGGTAAAGGATAAAGAGTCGACTAGCCAAGCTTGAGGGTTTAAGAGTGATAATATATTAATAGCTATCTCTTTCTAGGGATTCCAGTCAAAATATTAATTCGGGCCAAGATAAGTGGTTTGGATCTCATAGTCCTCTATGAAATACTTGTGACCCAACATAATGATAATATTCTAATTATATATTAAGATAGTATTTATTTCTTTGATTAACATTATTATTATGAGCTTACCGGTCAACGTTACCTGCCACAAACAGAACATGATAAAACAATAAATCACATTAACCATAAAATAAACTTGTATAACTGACTGAAATAATAATAACTAAAGTAACTAGCTCGTAAAATCGGGGTGTTACAACCCCTCCCACCTTATAAAAGTTTCGTCCTCGAAACTTAGAAACACTCGAGATAACGTCTCATGTCACCCTCAACCTCCCAAGTAGCTTTTTTTTTGTGGTTCTTTCATTATACCATTAATAAAGCTCTCTTTATTTGAGAGGCGTCTAACCTCATGGTCAAAGATTTGTAGTGGATTCTTCTCACAACATGCTCTTAACCAGCCAAAAATTTTCACAACATTGAGACATGAAAAAAAAAAACTGTGAAGTAAATCTGTGATTAAGCTTTCCTTTCTTTTCCGAATTGCACCAAATCTTCATCAGGGCTTCTTAACACAAACAAAATCTCCACTTCGAATGGTAGAGGTTTGATTCGAACATCTCCATAAATTCTGTCTGCACTGGGTATATTCTATCATCTGCCGATGGTCAGAGGTCTCATCAATCAACTTAGTTCTTGCTTGTAGCTTCTCTTCTAGT
Source organism: Cuscuta epithymum (assembly GCA_945859915.1). NCBI lineage: Eukaryota > Viridiplantae > Streptophyta > Magnoliopsida > Solanales > Convolvulaceae > Cuscuta > Cuscuta epithymum. Next base: position 746,611 of record CAMAPF010000959.1, on the reverse strand, counting down.
ACTTTCTTCTTTTAGTCTCATACCCTGTTATGGGTGATATAATTTACTTCTTGTCTCATACATTGCCTCATATGGAGCCATGTTGATGTTTGTTTGATATATTATTATAAGCAAACTCTGTCAGACTAAGGCATCGCTCATCCTCCTTGAAATCTAGTAAACACACTTGGAAATATCCTCTAATAACTCATCTGTTCTCTTGGTCTGGCCATCGGTCTATGAGTGATAAATGGTACTAAACTTCAACTTCGACCTAATAATTATTGTACACACTTTGAAAGTAAGACGTAAATCTCGAATCTCTTTCAGAAATAATACTTTGGGACACTATGCAATCTAACAATCTCCTATCTACATAATTTGTCAACTTATCCTTCGATATACTTGCTGAAATTGGAATGAAGTGGGCATACATAGTCAATATGTCCAATGTAACCCATATAGTGTCATAACCTCTAGTTGTCTTTGGCAAACCCATAAGTAAGTCCACTAGCTGGAACCATACGCATGGGCAACACTCAGAACTCTTTCCTGGAATTCTGCTTTAAAGTTATGAAGCTAAAACTTTAATTAAAAGAATTTCATTACAATTGGAATTAAAGTTTTCAAAGAGGAAAGAACCTACTGGAATATAATCATCTGGGAGGTTATTTACTTTATTTTATTTCAAGTTTGAGGTTTGAAATAGCTTTAAACTACTAAACTCCATCTTTATCTTTTCATAAAACAGAAAGACCCTACTGTGGTCCTATACTTCTGGAACTCAGAAATTTAACTTACTTGATTAGTATGCTGATGTAGTCATGAAAACTAAATCTAGTTTGTAATTAGAATTTCCTTTTATCATAAAATTTGAGCTAAAAACAACAACAACTATTCCTAATATAATGACCATCAGTCTACTTCAATCCTTGAAGCCAAATTATTAATTGAAACTAATGGCCTCAATATCTAGAGAAAAATCTTCTTGGGCTACCTCTAAAAAATCAGTATGTGGTTAACATTAAAGTGTCAACATTGACAGGAATTGTTTGCTTAGTTTCCAATTTTCATGTTTCTTAAACACAAGACATCATAAATGTTCTGTTTAAAAAATTTGAGATTGTCAAACACAGAATTGTCTGACACAAAATACTTGGCAACAGACATTCTTTTGTTTTCAATAATTACTTTATAATTCTATCTCTTTGCTTCCTTATTCAGCTATACAGGAATTAAGGAAAGTAATATGTTTTTTTTTTTTCAGTTAAATCCTTCATCTCTTCACTAATCAAAATGTGTTCTATTCAAATAACTAGTTCATATGGGGAAAACAAATACATGAACTTTCTGCGGACTGTTGGTATGCAAGTGACTGCTTTCTTTTCTTTTCCCTTTTTTTTGTTGACTAGTTTTTAGTAACATCGTTCCTTATAGACCTCTAACTCCTAAATATTTGCTTTCGAAAAATATTGCTCTCTCATAGTAGTAAAACTTTCATAGCTTTCTAAAATAATAAGGTAGCCAAACAGAAATACCAATTTCTCATAAGAGTGAATAATAATTATCAACCATAATACAACTAACTCAATACTTGTTTAGTAAAACTGTTAGACCCTAGATTTTGATGAACTATTTTGATGATGCCAAAAGCTTTTGTTATCTCCCCTCTATTTGTAGCATTCTTATAAGTTTGGAAAATGTAGTAGTCTTGGTTATCCTCTGCTGTAACATCTTGAAATTGACTAGTACTAAGAAAACCTATCTAGATGTGTCTTGCTCCTTGGTCCATTTAATTAGACAAATAAATTTGACTGGAAAAATCATCTACCAGTTAAGTTGTACACAATACCTGCTAAACTTCACAAACTCTAAAAGTGACAAAAACACGAATGTAAAAACTATGTACCAAATTAAACATACTGGAAATTATAAAATACAATGAGGTAAATTTTTTTACCTTACATGGATATTTAAATCCAACCAGTATAGTTTTTATTTGATACATAAGTTCAATCTTGTCACTTTAGGAAGAAAGTGATTAGTAAAATAAGTGACAAATTTTATTGTAAAATTTGTACCAAATAAATTGTACTGGAAAGAACAAAATGCAATAAGGTAATTTTACTACCTTAATAGGATATTGAAAAGATCCTACCAGTACAAAATTTATTTGGTACAAAATATTCTAAGTCACACATTTTACTACTTCACTACACAAATTGAGCAGGTTCACGCACTTTACTACATTAGTATAGTTGCAAGACAAAGCCAAGACCTAATGGCAGGTGAACAGTGAAGAAAAGGCCTAAGGTATGGGTTGACATTTCGTACGAAGCAAGTTGGCCTTCAAGCAGCACCAAAGACAATTCCTTATCCTGCTCCAACACAAGAAGACACAAGTACAATACTTTGGACGTCTAGATTTAAATCCTCTCAACCAACGGAGGAAATTAATCTACTGGAGATGCCTATAAAAATAGGCCGAAGCATGAGTTCAAAAATAAGTCATTGAGTTCAAAGCAAGTGATTCAGTCATTACACTACGCATATCCAGCAAAAGAGAAAGTGCTTGAACACTCTGCTTTGACTCATGCTTCACTAAGATCTTAGACTAGATTATTCATTGTAACATTTATAGAGCTTAGGTTTTAGTTGGTGGCCAGAAATTCCTTGTAACATTTTACAAGTGGTTGTAAACACTTAGGAGAACAGTTGTTCGGATCCTAAAGTGTGGTTAGATAGATAGAGTACCTTTTGATCCCCACTGGATTAATTGAGAAAAGTCTAAGGACTGAGTAACTTTGAGTGGTGTTATACTCATCGTGAAAAACCTTCAATCTAGGCCAGGGTTGTCAAGGCTAGATTGGCACTAATTGTATTGGGCTGAATACTTTAGTGGAAATCCATTTGAAATAGAATGGGACTGGATGTAGGAGGATTACACCACCTCTGAACCAGGATACATGGTGTGTTGATTTACTTTCATACATACAGAACACACACCAAACACATCTCACTAAAGGTTTGTAGTTTGCCAGCAGCATCCTAAGCAGTAGTCTTCATCGACTCTACTGCTTAGCCTACTGCTTAATAACTCACTCTCCTTGAGAGTGTTTTCCACTAGAAGTTGTCTTAAACTCAGAAGGTAACTCAGCAGTACACTGGTCTTCACCCTCCAGCTAAGCCCACTGCCCATCCAAACGTGTCTTTCCAAACCCCATAACAAGCCAGAACAAAAAGCCATCCAAGAGTCATCCTAGTCCTCAGCAGTTGCCTCAGCAGTTGCCTGCCAGTCAGCAAACTGCCTGTGCAGCAGTAGCCTAAGCAGTTACCTGCTCACCAGCCTACTGCCAAGCCTACTTCCTCTCGTAACCAGTCTAAACATCATCTAAACTAGAAAGTTATCTCACACTAAGTATAAAGAGGTTAAAGACTTCCGCTGTGCATCTATTGATCTCTCAAAAGATTATCGATCAACTCATCTAGAGGGAAAACTTCATAAAGTTGAAAAAGATTTAAAAAGTCTATTCACCCCCCCCCCCTCTAGACTTTTTCCTCTATCCGGGACCATCAAGTGGTATCAGAGCGGTGTGTTCCTAGAGTCAGTTTCTGACTATTTTCGAACTAAAGATCCAAGTCCACTTTTATCCCAAAACTTTCTAAATGATGGATGAACAACAAACAAAGAATCTGTTGATCAACAACAACAAATCCAATGACTGGAAAACAAAGGATGCATGGGATGAACTCACGGAGAATCAATCAGAAGATGAACAAAGCAGCTCAAATGATGAAAGCTGCTCATCAGAAAGGCAGGAGGAAGCTATAACTTGCTTCTTTGGAATGATTCCAGAAAATAGTTCCTCTCACAACTATGATATGGTCAGATCTTATGAAGGTGACAATGATGAGGTATTATCCTGTTCTTCAAACGATTCATATGATTCCAACTCTTCCAGTGTTGATATGGAGACATTGCTCCATCAATTTGAAAACTTCCAAAAAGAGCACCTTAGCTTAATGAATGAAAACTACAGACTTCAAGAAAATCTCTTAGTAGCTCATGCACAATTGGGTGAAGCAATCAAAAAGATAGATTATCTTGAAAATAAAAACATCAGGTTGAAAGAAAAGCTAAGCTCCCTCACTCCCCCACTCACTAAGGAAGTTCAACACACTGAAAAAGACACAGGTTACACATCATGTTCCTACTCATTGAAAAACTCTCCCAAATACTCTTCTACCACAAAACATACTTTCAAAGAAGACACAAAATCTCCTAGCCACCAACACTCCCACATCCAAACAGTTCCTACAAGAAGGAACATGTCTACTCCCAAACCAAAATCAAAATCCCTGTACAAACAGAAACTTCCTATCAAAAAGGAAAACCAGAGAACCAGTTGGCATATCACCAATAAGACCAACTACCCACCTAAGAAGCAGCTAAATCAACCCAGAAGAAATCACTCTTACCTACATACAGGAGAGAGATGATGAACTCATACACAGCCACCTCATCTAAATACATCACCTCAAAAGGCTGTAGATCACACTGCTTAAAGGAAAATGGTTCTAAATGGGTATGGATGCCCAAATCTGTTCAAAGGAAGTTGCCCACTTCAATGTGGGCTACTACCACTCAACATTGACAAAAACAGGAAGGTGCTGGAGCAACTAAACCCAACAGAATAGTACATACATTCTAGTTGCTTCAGGCACATGATTAGGAGCAGAAGGCCACTGATAAATTGTTCAAAGGAAGAACCCAAAGAAACACTTGTATAAGAGGAAAAGAGAAGAAGATATCAAAGGAGTTGGAGATTCAATCAAATGAAGAACTTACAAATCAATACACTCCCTGTGTTGAGTTTTTTTAAAAAAAAAAAGTTCAATCAAAAGCACAAACCAACTCCAGATCAATTGTTACATAAAAAATGATGTAACTGTGCTTAAAGAAAGATTAAGGAAGAACCACCTAGGTGATGGAAGAAGAAAAGATGAGACCATTTCAAGAAGGTGACTCAGACGCCAGACTACTGCTAGCAGAAGACTCAGACTGAGACAACTGCCAGCAGTAGGATCAGATAAAAAAGGATCATCACCAGAATCAAAGCTCCCAATCTTCCAATTCTATCTGAGGAGAATGATGAGAAAGAGGAAGAAAAGCAGCTGCTCAAATCTAAATCTCTGAAGAGAGCTCAGCCAGACAATGAAGAAGTCTAGTCAAGAAAATCCTCAAAGAAGACGGCTGCCAATCGAAATCTTTAAGCAGAAATGGAGGCAGTAGCCTCCCCATTAAAAGTCTATTCGACTCAGCAGCATTCTCACTTCCAACTATCCATGAAGAAGGTGAGGGATCTCAACATCTTGAGAAGCAGCAGACATCTGATCTTCTTCTACATACAAACTATTCGTGAAGGGATTCGTCTTGGAAGAATACCAGAAAGGCTCCAAGCTGCTTGACCAGCTATATTAACTGAAAATGACTGGATTCTAGAAACAAAGGTTGAATCAAATGGCAGCCAACTACCAGCGGGCAGCTTGAAATGCAGATCACCACCAGCAGTTGACTCAACTGTCAGCCCACTGCCAGCAGGTGACTCACCAACAAACAACCTTCCGAGCACTTATGACATTCCTAATCACACTATTCTACCAGAGGATAGTGAAGATGAAGAAAAGAAGGAGGATGACCAACAAACTCTAGCCAAAACAACCACATCTGATGTCAGATGATTGAGCAAACATCCTCCTCACCAAATTATTGGAAGTATCAATACAGGGGTTCGTACCAGATCAGCAATTCAGAGAGAAGCATTCTTCTCATGCTTCATCTCCCAAATGGAACCCAAGAAAATTGAAGAAGCCCTACTTGACTCTGACTGGATACAAGCAATACAAGAGGAACTAAATCAGTTCGAGAGAAACAATATGTGGGAGCTTGTGCCCAGACCCTATCACCAACATATGATAGGAACCAAATGGGTGTTAAGAAACAAGATGGATGAGGAAGGCACAATTGTCAAGAATAAGGCAAGACTAGTAGCCAAAGGCTACTGCCAGGAAGAAGGTATAAATTTTGATGAAACCTTTGCTCCTGTTGCCAGATTAGAAGAGGAGGTCTTTGTGGAGCAACCTCCTGGTTTTAAAATCATTAGAGAGAAGGATCAAGTCTGCAAGCTAAACAAAGCTCGATATGGACTCAAGCAAGCTCCAAGAGCATGGATAACAAGTGAAGCAGCCTCCACAAAACTTCTACATCAACCAAGAAACTGAATAAAGAAAGATTCAGAATTCGAGTCAAAAGCTTGGGGTGATGATCAAAGTAAAGGAATTACCCTGTACCCATTCAGGGGAAACTCAATTGAAAGGGAATTCCTAGCCACCTGTTGAGGGGGAACTCTTCACTATACTCAAGAAAAGTCACCTACTCAAAGAAAGCTACTCAAACTCACAGGGAATGAAGCATCAAGGTCCAAGAAAGTCAATCTCAAATTTAAAAGAAGTCAAAATCCAAGCAGAATGAACAGCAGAAGACTACTCTCCAACAAGCAGCTGCCTCCGCAGATGACTGCTCTCCGGTAGCAGCAAACTCAGCAGGCAACTGACTATCAGGCCACTGCTACATTAGTAAAAGAGATGCTTTCACAAAGAAAAGAACAAATGTAAGAAGAGCAATGGAGCAAGTGCCTGCCAGCAGGTGCCTACCTCAGAAGCAAGTCACTGTATCAGAAGCAGGAGGCTGGAAAGAACAGCAGCAGGCTCACGGTTGGTACATCTGAATGAGCCATCTTGATTAACTTAATGAAGTACATCCAGAAAAGCTCCAAACAGTCAAGAAACCACAGAAGGAGAATTTCACTCTAAAAAGGAATATCCAAAGCATCAACTAAGGGGGAATGGAACAAAAAGCCATCTCAAAGAGGAAGGAAAGAGGATGTCAAAAGCAAAGAAGAGGATGAAAAATGAAGATCATGACTCATCAAACTCAGCAGTTGATACAGAGGAACCTGCTGCCACAACAACTGAAAGTCATAATCATTGGAGAATGAGAAGAACAACTAGCTCAAAACTGCTAAAAATCAGATACCAATTCAAAAAGGTACGATATTGATCCACAAAACTCAGCAGTAGACCCATATATGGATAGAAAATAGAATGCTACTATTCTGTAGAAACTTATTTTTATTAAGAGCATCTTGCATCTGCAGCATCCTAATAAAATAAAGATTATCTACAGTTTTTAGTAAGTATCCCATTTTTTATTACTGTCAAAATTAGCCATAAACAAGCTAAAATAGTATCCTAGAACTATCCATCTCTGAGCATGCAAACGGGAGTGTCAGAATCATCTAAAAAGCAGAAAGAGTTTATGGTTACATGCAACATGCAAAAGCAACACATGTTGATCCGAGTAAACCTACTCAGTGGCATCATTAAAGATGATCATCAATACCATTTAATAGAAATTCTTATACTCCCCATTAAGAAGAGAACCCACGGCCAAAAACCTCCAATCGACACGCCTCGATCTCCTAAACGCAATCTCGAAAGACGAGGAGACGATCTGAAAAACTGGATATTAAATCTTAATCGATCTCCTCTCACATTTCATCTCCAACCTACATCTATTCTTCCCATACAACCTTGCAGAAAACCTCAAAGCCCTAACATGGCAAACAACATGTATTCAGAAGACCTTCTTGAGCTCTCACTAGCTCAACCTTCCTCTATTCATCAAACAAATCTCACTCCACAACAAAACGAACACGTTAACTTCCTCGAAACAAGAACTCTATTCCTTAAAGAAAGAGAAGATCTTGACCAACAAGTCAGAAGAGTTCTAAACTGGAGAGCATGGAGAATGGCTCCAATGGAGAAGCTGGCTCAAGAAGCAGCCTTCGTACAAAATGAAGAACAATTTGCTCTTAACTGGCTTCAGGAACAGAGCATTGAGATAGCTATGCTTAAGACCACCATCCGAAGGGTCTACTACGAGAAGCTTAGAGCACTCAAAGAGACTGACAATCAAAGGATGAGAAGAAGAAGCTCAAACTTTGTCTCTGGGGAATCATCAAACCAAAGAAGAAGAACAGAGTGATTGGTGAATGCTACCAAAAGAGGGGGAAAGAGAGTAGGAAAACACTTTAGGTTCATCTGCTAAATAAAGTGTTTAAACTCTTCTTTTGGCATCATCACAAAAGGGGGAAATTGTTAGACCCTAGATTTTGATGAACTATTTTGATGATGCCAAAAGCTTTTGTTATCTCCCCTCTATTTGTAGCATTCTTATAAGTTTGGAAAATGTAGTAGTCTTGGTTATCCTCTGCTGTAACATCTTGAAATTGACTAGTACTAAGAAAACCTATCTAGATGTGTCTTGCTCCTTGGTCCATTTAATTAGACAAATAAATTTGACTGGAAAAATCATCTACCAGTTAAGTTGTACACAATACCTGCTAAACTTCACAAACTCTAAAAGTGACAAAAACACGAATGTAAAAACTATGTACCAAATTAAACATACTGGAAATTATAAAATACAATGAGGTAAATTTTTTTACCTTACATGGATATTTAAATCCAACCAGTATAGTTTTTATTTGATACATAAGTTCAATCTTGTCACTTTAGGAAGAAAGTGATTAGTAAAATAAGTGACAAATTTTATTGTAAAATTTGTACCAAATAAATTGTACTGGAAAGAACAAAATGCAATAAGGTAATTTTACTACCTTAATAGGATATTGAAAAGATCCTACCAGTACAAAATTTATTTGGTACAAAATATTCTAAGTCACACATTTTACTACTTCACTACACAAATTGAGCAGGTTCACGCACTTTACTACATTAGTATAGTTGCAAGACAAAGCCAAGACCTAATGGCAGGTGAACAGTGAAGAAAAGGCCTAAGGTATGGGTTGACATTTCGTACGAAGCAAGTTGGCCTTCAAGCAGCACCAAAGACAATTCCTTATCCTGCTCCAACACAAGAAGACACAAGTACAATACTTTGGACGTCTAGATTTAAATCCTCTCAACCAACGGAGGAAATTAATCTACTGGAGATGCCTATAAAAATAGGCCGAAGCATGAGTTCAAAAATAAGTCATTGAGTTCAAAGCAAGTGATTCAGTCATTACACTACGCATATCCAGCAAAAGAGAAAGTGCTTGAACACTCTGCTTTGACTCATGCTTCACTAAGCTCTTAGACTAGATTATTCATTGTAACATTTATAGAGCTTAGGTTTTAGTTGGTGGCCAGAAATTCCTTGTAACATTTTACAAGTGGTTGTAAACACTTAGGAGAACAGTTGTTCGGATCCTAAAGTGTGGTTAGATAGATAGAGTACCTTTTGATCCCCACTGGATTAATTGAGAAAAGTCTAAGGACTGAGTAACTTTGAGTGGTGTTATACTCATCGTGAAAAACCTTCAATCTAGGCCAGGGTTGTCAAGGCTAGATTGGCACTAATTGTATTGGGCTGAATACTTTAGTGGAAATCCATTTGAAATAGAATGGGACTGGATGTAGGAGGATTACACCACCTCTGAACCAGGATACATGGTGTGTTGATTTACTTTCATACATACAGAACACACACCAAACACATCTCACTAAAGGTTTGTAGTTTGCCAGCAGCATCCTAAGCAGTAGTCTTCATCGACTCTACTGCTTAGCCTACTGCTTAATAACTCACTCTCCTTGAGAGTGTTTTCCACTAGAAGTTGTCTTAAACTCAGAAAGTAACTCAGCAGTACACTGGTCTTCACCCTCCAGCTAAGCCCACTGCCCATCCAAACGTGTCTTTCCAAACCCCATAACAAGCCAGAACAAAAAGCCATCCAAGAGTCATCCTAGTCCTCAGCAGTTGCCTCAGCAGTTGCCTGCCAGTCAGCAAACTGCCTGTGCAGCAGTAGCCTAAGCAGTTACCTGCTCACCAGCCTACTGCCAAGCCTACTTCCTCTCGTAACCTGTAACACCGTCCCCAAATGTATTTACTTTTATGTAAATGATGTAATAAACCTTATGGAATGATTTATGAATTTACGAAGTTGTAAATTTTTATTTATTCTTTCGCGTGAATAGTAAATTGCACGTGGGACCCACACCGGGAGCGGGGGCCGCCCGATTTTCCCGAGACCATACATTTTATTCATCATGGTCTAGATAATAAATATGTAGTGGTGGATATTTCATTTGGGCCATGGAAAGGCCCGGAGTTGACCGATTGGTCAAAAGAAGCCCAAATTACCAGTACTGGTAATTTAACTGATAACAGCCCGAACTGAATTTCGGAGGCTTATAAATTAAAGTTGGGGAATGTATATTCATTATACATGTCATAATGAGTAAGAGCACATAATATATTTTATTTGACCCGATAAAATAAAATATATTTAAAACAGTCCGAAAAATACAACTTTCGGGACCGATTGTACACTTCGGGACACAAAGGGTTGACCTCCCACATGAGTGGGGGCCAACCCACGAATTTGGACACTCAATATGGGGTGTTGGCCGCTGGAATGGGAATAGGAAGGTGGGAGGTGTTGGAGATTGAATGGAAAGGCATCAAAAGTACCTAAGGTGGACCCTCATTTTGCACTCATTGGATTAATGAGACAAAAGTCCATTCTCATCCCTCTCCCCTCTTCATTTTCGGCCAAGCTACAGCAAGAAGAGAAAGAAAACTCTTCTTCTTCCTTCCTCCATTGTTGAAGAGAGCTCATCAAAGAAGAATCACCCAAAAAGGAGCTAAAGTGCTAAAAGTGTGAAATAATTAAGGTAATGACCTTATTATAACTTTTTCTTTATTTTTCTTCTACCATATGAAGTATATAGCATATGAAGAACCTTTAGTATGGTTCCATATGTTATAAGTATGGATTCATGGGTTGGAAGGTGGTTCTACGTCCAAAAACGGACTTAGAAGCCAAAACGACCGGTTCACCGGAAAATAACCTTTTAGAGGTTATTTGTATTAATATGGGTTTTATGATTATAAAACCTTGTTAGGCACTTGTAAAGGGTATTTCAAGTGATTTCACAAAGTTGGAAAAGTCGCCGGAGTTGTCGCCGGAGTTGACCAAAAGTCGCCGGAGTTTCACCGGAGTTCAACCAAGAAGGGTGGAACTTCATAACACTAGTTCAAGGTGAGTGGACGGCTTAATATCTTATAACTTTCGGGTTAATTATGAGATTACCTAAATAAATGTTATATGAGTTCATAATGATGTTTAAAAGATATTTAAACATGTGATTAGCCAATAGGGTTAAGCTTGTATGAAAGAGATTAATTGTTGATGCATGGAATATGATATGAAGAATTATATGAAATGCATATTTGATTGATGTGTTTTAGAAGCACAAATGAATATTATTAACTTAATTATATGATGATTAAGTTGATACACACAAGACATGAAATGGCGGTCAACGAAAACGTTGACCGATGGACAAGGGATTTGATTAATACCGGTAGGTATTAAATTGTTATAAATCTATATAGATGCATGGTTTTGCATGGATTGTGATACATAAGCTTTATGTATTGAATTAGTTATGAGTAACTAAGTATGATATAGACTCTATCTAGGTTGATAGAAGGTTGATCATAGGAAAATATTTTGGTGGAGGACCCTAGTACTTAAAAGTACTTAACACTCAAAATTTGGTGGAGGACCCTAGGACTTAAAGTCCTTAACACTCGGATTATAAATTGGTGGAGGACCCTAGTACTTAAAAGTACTTAACACTCAAAACTTGGTGGAGGACCCTAGTACTTAAAAGTACTTAACACTCAAAATTTGGTGGAGGACCCTAGTACTTAAAAGTACTTAACACTCAAAACTTGGTGGAGGACCCTAGGACTTATGAGTCCTTAACACTCGCAAACCGGTGGAGTACCCAAGGATTAAGATCCTCAAAACTCATAGAACGATGATATTGAAATAGGGACAAGGAGGAGTCCTATACACTCATAGGTATATGGGTGGGTTGGGGTTTTTAGTCAAGAATATTGACTATTACTATTTTTCCCAAATAAAACGGTGATCTACGGATCGGATATTTTCCAAGTATATATATACTAATAAGTATTTCCAAACTTGGGGAAAGGACTATTTATTTAAGTATCATCCTATGTTTGGGTCTTATACTTGAAACGCTAGTTATTCTATATTTAGTCTGCTACTCGCTCGGTACTTGTACTGACCCCTTCGGGGGGCCCCACTGTTTTCAGGTTGAAGCTAGAGCTTGCTACTTGCACCTTCTCACGGGTGATATCAAATCAGGAAGACGTGGTTCGTGCTTCCTTATTTTCTTTCAAACTACCGAACACTTGCTCATGGATATTTGTTTTACTATAAACTATTTTTGGGGCTTGCATGCCCATGTTGTTGGCCGGTTGTGGCCCATGACTTACCGTTGAATATTTCCGCTATTCATTGGTTTAAATGTGATGCTGTTATGTGTGTTTACTACTGAGTATGGATGGATTGTTTTCTCGAACGCCTTGTGTAATTAAGTGAGGTTGACTCGTGGGTGACGTCACTTAGTTATACGGCGGTTGTACACGCGCTTGGATTGCGGTCTGGGGCGTGACAATTAAGTGGTATCAGAGCCATCTCAGTTCTAAACATTATAATCAACCTCTCACAAAAGATTTTACAAAAGAGTTTTTACCGAAAACCATGAGCATTGTATTTTGACGTTTATAGGACTATTGGTGCTTAAGTTGCAAGGCCTCTGATTGTTAAGACGGTACCCTTAACAATTGGTATGGTAGTGACTTGGGCCAATACGTGTCTATAACGTTCTTCCGTCAATTGACATTTATAGGAGTCTAATGACTCATCCATATTTCTTTCAGAAATGGAGGGCAGGCGAATGAGGACCAGGAACAATCCGAGGGGGCAGGCGCCGGTAGCATCCCAAAGGGGAAGCCGGGCTGCATCTCGGGGTTCGAGAGGAGGCCGTGGAGGCCGTGGAAGCCGTGGAGGTCATCAAGCTCAAACTGTGAGCGATGGCCATGTGAGCTCGGTGTATGAGACCAACACCGAAGACTACGACTCAACCTACGTGCCAGAGACGGAGCATGAAGAGACCCCGTATGATGGGGGTGACACGTACACCGATGATGATGATGAAGAGAGTAATGCCAAGTTCGCCCAAATGGGCGAATTGCTTGAATGGTATCAAAAAGAAAAATTGAGGAGGGACCTTAGGCGCCAAGCGAGGCGTGGCTCTCGCGGTGGTTCGGGTCAAGGAAGCCGGGGAGCTTCCGTGGCCACCCCAGCGGCGTCACAAGGTGGGCGTGAAGGAGGTTTTGTCGTGAGAATCTCCAAGTACCTCAAGGAGGCTAGGGCCTTGGGGTGTAGGTCCTTTGACGGCACCGGTGACATTACCGTTGCCGCAGATTGGATTAAGAAGGTGAAGGATGCATCAAGAGACATGCAAATCACACCGGACGTGAAGTTGACTGTCGCTTCACGGTTACTTGAAGGGATAGCCTCTACGTGGTGGGAGAGCGTGGAAGGGAAGTACCATGGGGAAATAACATGGGCGGACTTTGAGCTAGAGTTCTATGCTCAATACTACTCCGAGTACGAGGTGAATGTGAAACGGAGAGAGTACACTAACCTCAAACAGAAAGATGGCGGCACAGTTAAACAACTGGAACAAGAGTTTAGAACCTTGGCTAGGTTCTTGCCGGAGTACGCGGTTGATGAGAACCGCATGACGGAGCACTTTTGGGATGCCCTACTCTTGGACATTCGTGACCGAGCTACGTACTCGCGCCACATGACCTTCAGCGAGGTGGTGGAATAGGGCCTTCTCGGGGAGGCCCAATGGAATGAGAGGAAAGAGAGAGACGCCGAAGAGGCGAAAAAGAGGAAATGGCAAAGTTCGGGGCCGCCCGAGCAAGCACGGAAGGATAAACACGGCGGAGGTGGCGGTTCGTTCAAGACTCCGGCACCACCGGCAAAGAAGAACAGGGATGCTCGGTGGCATGCATCCTCCTCCCAAAAGACGGGGCCTCCAAGGTGTGCCAATTGTTCGAAAAATCACTTTGGGAAGTGCAATGCACCCCCGAGGTGTTATCAATGTGGGAACACGGGCCACATGAAGGCCAATTGCCCACAACTGGGGGGCGGAGGAGCTCCGGGATCCGGAGGAGGAACCATGACGGGAAGGAACCGTGCGGGCCCGTCAAACGGCGGTACGGGAAGAGGCGGCGCGTCCACAAGCCATGCCGCGTCCGTAAATCAAGGCGGGACCCAAGCACGAGTGTACGCAATGACCGAGGCGGATGCGCGAGCAAACCCGGACTCCGTTGCAGGTAATACACTTATTTTCCTGTATTTCTAGGCTTATTTGGGTCATATAAGTCATTGGGTTTGGGTGCGGGCCACCCCGGGGTCAAACCCCGCGAATTCGGGGCGAAACGGGCTAAAAACAACTACGCGCGATCGCGCGTACCTACAGACGCACGACCGTGCGTGCGAGGCAGTAGCCTCTGGTCATTTTCCGCGCAGACGCACGCCGTGCGTGCAGGTAAGGCACGCCGTGCGTGGGACGCACGATCGTGCGTGACCAGCTACGCACGATCGTGCGTAGCCGGTAGTGGCGGATTCCGAGTTTCTCACGCACGCACGACCGTGCGTGCCACCCAGGCACGCCGTGCGTGGACCCCCAACACCCGAAAGTTGATTTTTTCGCCCCGTTCTTCTACGTTTGGACCCCCGTTTGATTCCAAACATTTGTATGAACCTAATAACATCCTAATGATGTGTAAAAACATTAGAAATTGTATCTTACATGGTGTATAAATGTAGGAACATTAAAGATCAATGGTAGGTGTGCGAGGATCCTCATCGATACCGGGGCACAACGCTCATTTGTGAGTGAGGCGTTCGCCGAGGGCCTTGACGTGCCATTGACACCTATGACTCAAACGTTGCTAGTCTCCACACCGTTAGGAGACGACGTGGAGAGAAATCATTACTATCCGTCGTGTGAGGTAGAAGTGACGGGTCAACCTTTGACTTGTGATTTCGTACCTCTAAGCATGTTGGAGTTCGATGCAATCCTAGGAATGGATTGGCTTGAGAAACACCATGCCCGAGTAGATTGCTACACCAAGGTGTTGGAGCTCGAGGATGATCAAGGGAACACGCTATGCTTTGAGGGAGATCGGGGGAAATCTAGTGCTTGCATCATATCCGTGATGAGAGCACGGAAGATGATGAGGAAGGGATGCCACGCGTACCTTGCCTACGTGGTGGACGATACCAAGGAGGAAGTCGACATCAAAGATGTACGGATCGTGTGCAAGTACCCGGATGTCTTTCCCAAAGACCTACCGGGGCTTCCACCCGACAGAGAGATAGAGTTTGTAATTGAAGTGGAGCCGGGAACCAAACCCATTTCGGTTCCTCCTTATCGAATGGCACCGGCCGAACTCCAAGAGTTGAAGGTCCAACTACAAGAATTACTGGACAACGGGTTCATCAGACCCAGTCATTCACCGTGGGGGGCACCCGTACTCTTCGTGAAGAAGAAGGATGGTACACTAAGAATGTGTATTGACTACCGACAATTGAACAAGGTCACAATCAAGAACAGGTATCCCTTACCGAGGATTGATGACTTGTTTGACCAACTTCGGGGGGCAATAGTGTTCTCGAAGATTGATTTGAGGTCGGGGTATCATCAGTTGAAGATCAAGGAGAGCGACATACCTAAGAGTGCATTCCGCACTAGGTATGGTCATTACGAGTTCCTTGTAATGTCATTTGGTTTAACCAACGCACCGGCGGCATTCATGGACTTGATGAACCGGGTGTTTAGTGAATACTTAGATCAATTTGTGATAATATTCATTGATGATATCTTGATATACTCCAAGAGTGAGGAGGAGCACGAGCACCATTTGGGGCTTATACTTGATCGGCTAAGGGAAAAGCAACTCTTTGCCAAGTTCTCTAAATGCGAATTTTGGCTCAAGGAGATTGGTTTTCTCGGTCACGTCATATCCGGTTCGGGCGTAGCTGTGGATAACGCAAAGATAAAAGCTATCATGGATTGGGAGAGACCCAAGAATGTGAAAGAGATACGTAGTTTCCTTGGCTTAGCGGGATACTATCGTAAATTTGTTGAAAAATTCTCCGTATTGGCGTCTCCATTAACGAAGCTCACAAAGAAAGGGGCCAAGTTCATATGGGACGACAAGTGTGAGAAAGGGTTCCTTGAACTGAAGAAACGACTTACCGAAGCACCAGTCCTTGCCCTACCCATACAGGGGATAGGGTATGACATTTACAGCGATGCTAGCATCCAAGGGCTTGGATGTGTACTAATGCAAAACGGTAAGGTGATTGCCTATGCTTCTAGGCAATTGAGAAAACACGAGGTGAACTACCCTACTCACGACCTAGAGTTGGGGGCGGTAGTGTTTGCATTAAAGATTTGGAGGCATTATCTCTACGGGGAAACGTGTCACATTTATACCGATCATAAGAGCTTGAAGTATGTATTCACTCAAAAAGAGTTGAATATGAGACAAAGGAGATGGATGGAGTTGATCAAGGACTATGACTTGATCATCGACTATCATCCCGGAAAGGCCAACGTAGTGGCCGACGCACTGAGCAGGAAGAGTACGTCAGGGACGTTACTTACTTGTCTGCAGGCATTGAGGGCACGCGTGGAGGTGTCCACGTGCGGGGCTCTCATTGCTCAATTTGAGGTTAGGCCCACCCTATTGGGCGAGATTAGTCGAAGTCAGGCCATGGATGAGGAATGTCAGAAGATCCGTGAAAGGATCCTTGCGGGGCCCGTTGAGAATTTCTGGGTACGTGATGACGGTCTGTTATTGTTTAAGGATCGTGTGTGCATACCAAGGAATGAGGAACTCCAGAAATCTATACTTGAGGAGGCTCATTCTTCAGCTTATGCTATGCATCCAGGAGGTACTAAGATGTACCGAGATTTGAAGGAAAGTTACTGGTGGTCAGGTATGAAGAGAGACATTGCTGAGTATGTGAGTCGGTGCCTTACTTGCCAGCAAGTTAAGGCAGAGCATCAGCACCCGGCAGGGCTTTTGCAGCCACTCACCATCCCAGAGTGGAAGTGGGAGCACGTGACCATGGACTTCGTGGTGGGGCTACCACGGACAGTGAACAACTATGATGCAGTTTGGGTAGTGGTTGATAGGCTCACCAAGAGTGCACACTTTTTGCCTATCAACATTACTTATCCTCTTGAAAGATTGGCCAAGCTTTACACGGAGGAGATTGTGAGATTACATGGAGTCCCGATATCCATTGTCTCGGATAGGGATCCACGATTCACATCCCGATTTTGGCCAAAGTTTCAAGCATCGCTGGGTACTAAACTGAAGTTTAGCACAGCTTTTCACCCACAGACGGATGGACAGTCCGAGCGGGTGATACAGATTTTGGAAGACATGCTTAGGGCATGTGCTTTGGAGTTCCAAGGAAGTTGGGACAAGCATTTGGCCCTAGTGGAGTTTGCTTATAACAACAGTTATCAAGCAAGTATCGGCATGCCTCCATATGAGGCATTGTATGGGAGGAAATGTAGAACACCGTTGTGTTGGGACGAGGTTGGCGAGGCCAAACTCGAAGGGATAGAGCTGGTTGAGATTACCAAGGCCAAGGTAAGGATCATTCGGGATAGATTGAAGGCTGCTCAGGACCGACAGAAGAGTTATGCTGATAAACGGCGGAGACCGTTGGAGTTCGAAGTCGGTGATGAGGTCTTCCTAAGGATTTCTCCTTGGAAGGGCATCATTCGATTTGTATCGAGGGGAAAGCTTAACCCCCGATACATTGGTCCATTTGAGATCCTTGAAAGGATTGGAGCCGTGGCTTATCGTCTCAAGTTAACGCCGGAACTTGAGAAGATACATGATGTGTTTCATGTATCAATGCTCAAGAAGTACATACGGGATCCCTCTCATATTCTTGAGAAACCGCCAGTAGAGATCCGTGAGGATTTGCAATATGCGGTAGAGCCGGTGAAGATAGTGGGTCAACAAGTGAAGAAACTTAGGAATAAGGAGATTCCTATGGTAAAGGTTCTTTGGAGGAGTGATCGAGTCGAAGAAGAAACATGGGAGACCGAGGTCTCAATGAGGGAGCAATACCCGTTTCTTTTCGATTAGACACACGGATTTCGGGGACGAAATCCCAAATAAGGGGGGGTGAACTTGTAACACCGTCCCCAAATGTATTTACTTTTATGTAAATGATGTAATAAACCTTATGGAATGATTTATGAATTTACGAAGTTGTAAATTTTTATTTATTCTTTCGCGTGAATAGTAAATTGCACGTGGGACCCACACCGGGAGCGGGGGCCGCCCGATTTTCCCGAGACCATACATTTTATTCATCATGGTCTAGATAATAAATATGTAGTGGTGGATATTTCATTTGGGCCATGGAAAGGCCCGGAGTTGACCGATTGGTCAAAAGAAGCCCAAATTACCAGTACTGGTAATTTAACTGATAACAGCCCGAACTGAATTTCGGAGGCTTATAAATTAAAGTTGGGGAATGTATATTCATTATACATGTCATAATGAGTAAGAGCACATAATATATTTTATTTGACCCGATAAAATAAAATATATTTAAAACAGTCCGAAAAATACAACTTTCGGGACCGATTGTACACTTCGGGACACAAAGGGTTGACCTCCCACATGAGTGGGGGCCAACCCACGAATTTGGACACTCAATATGGGGTGTTGGCCGCTGGAATGGGAATAGGAAGGTGGGAGGTGTTGGAGATTGAATGGAAAGGCATCAAAAGTACCTAAGGTGGACCCTCATTTTGCACTCATTGGATTAATGAGACAAAAGTCCATTCTCATCCCTCTCCCCTCTTCATTTTCGGCCAAGCTACAGCAAGAAGAGAAAGAAAACTCTTCTTCTTCCTTCCTCCATTGTTGAAGAGAGCTCATCAAAGAAGAATCACCCAAAAAGGAGCTAAAGTGCTAAAAGTGTGAAATAATTAAGGTAATGACCTTATTATAACTTTTTCTTTATTTTTCTTCTACCATATGAAGTATATAGCATATGAAGAACCTTTAGTATGGTTCCATATGTTATAAGTATGGATTCATGGGTTGGAAGGTGGTTCTACGTCCAAAAACGGACTTAGAAGCCAAAACGACCGGTTCACCGGAAAATAACCTTTTAGAGGTTATTTGTATTAATATGGGTTTTATGATTATAAAACCTTGTTAGGCACTTGTAAAGGGTATTTCAAGTGATTTCACAAAGTTGGAAAAGTCGCCGGAGTTGTCGCCGGAGTTGACCAAAAGTCGCCGGAGTTTCACCGGAGTTCAACCAAGAAGGGTGGAACTTCATAACACTAGTTCAAGGTGAGTGGACGGCTTAATATCTTATAACTTTCGGGTTAATTATGAGATTACCTAAATAAATGTTATATGAGTTCATAATGATGTTTAAAAGATATTTAAACATGTGATTAGCCAATAGGGTTAAGCTTGTATGAAAGAGATTAATTGTTGATGCATGGAATATGATATGAAGAATTATATGAAATGCATATTTGATTGATGTGTTTTAGAAGCACAAATGAATATTATTAACTTAATTATATGATGATTAAGTTGATACACACAAGACATGAAATGGCGGTCAACGAAAACGTTGACCGATGGACAAGGGATTTGATTAATACCGGTAGGTATTAAATTGTTATAAATCTATATAGATGCATGGTTTTGCATGGATTGTGATACATAAGCTTTATGTATTGAATTAGTTATGAGTAACTAAGTATGATATAGACTCTATCTAGGTTGATAGAAGGTTGATCATAGGAAAATATTTTGGTGGAGGACCCTAGTACTTAAAAGTACTTAACACTCAAAATTTGGTGGAGGACCCTAGGACTTAAAGTCCTTAACACTCGGATTATAAATTGGTGGAGGACCCTAGTACTTAAAAGTACTTAACACTCAAAACTTGGTGGAGGACCCTAGTACTTAAAAGTACTTAACACTCAAAATTTGGTGGAGGACCCTAGTACTTAAAAGTACTTAACACTCAAAACTTGGTGGAGGACCCTAGGACTTATGAGTCCTTAACACTCGCAAACCGGTGGAGTACCCAAGGATTAAGATCCTCAAAACTCATAGAACGATGATATTGAAATAGGGACAAGGAGGAGTCCTATACACTCATAGGTATATGGGTGGGTTGGGGTTTTTAGTCAAGAATATTGACTATTACTATTTTTCCCAAATAAAACGGTGATCTACGGATCGGATATTTTCCAAGTATATATATACTAATAAGTATTTCCAAACTTGGGGAAAGGACTATTTATTTAAGTATCATCCTATGTTTGGGTCTTATACTTGAAACGCTAGTTATTCTATATTTAGTCTGCTACTCGCTCGGTACTTGTACTGACCCCTTCGGGGGGCCCCACCGTTTTCAGGTTGAAGCTAGAGCTTGCTACTTGCACCTTCTCACGGGTGATATCAAATCAGGAAGACGTGGTTCGTGCTTCCTTATTTTCTTTCAAACTACCGAACACTTGCTCATGGATATTTGTTTTACTATAAACTATTTTTGGGGCTTGCATGCCCATGTTGTTGGCCGGTTGTGGCCCATGACTTACCGTTGAATATTTCCGCTATTCATTGGTTTAAATGTGATGCTGTTATGTGTGTTTACTACTGAGTATGGATGGATTGTTTTCTCGAACGCCTTGTGTAATTAAGTGAGGTTGACTCGTGGGTGACGTCACTTAGTTATACGGCGGTTGTACACGCGCTTGGATTGCGGTCTGGGGCGTGACATAACCAGTCTAAACATCATCTAAACTAGAAAGTTATCTCACACTAAGTATAAAGAGGTTAAAGACTTCCGCTGTGCATCTATTGATCTCTCAAAAGATTATCGATCAACTCATCTAGAGGGAAAACTTCATAAAGTTGAAAAAGATTTAAAAAGTCTATTCACCCCCCCTCTAGACTTTTTCCTCTATCCGGGACCATCAAAAACCTATTTGAATCTAAACTCAATAACCCGCATCGGGCCTTGTCCAGGACTTACTTAGATTTAAAATAATGATTCCTCCCAGTCGGGAAACTCGATACTTGTTTTAAGTTACTTCACAAAACTCTTTTAGTTTTGCTCTTTAGATTTCAAATAGAAATGCTAAATTCATTGAAGGATCCAATAAGCTGATTATAGGATCTAAACTAATATCTTTCAAAAGAAAATCTAACTTCATAGATAGGTCCTTCTTACTGGTTTCATAAGCTGATGTACTCGCTCAAAATCACATAGCACAACTTACTAACTGTTGGGGTTGGAGCCCTTGAGTTGCTAATGACTCATAACAAAAGAATAGCTTGTGGTGCCAAACTCTTTATATTCTTTATTCTCACTAATATTTCTATTACTCAGAGAGCATATCAGCTACCAACACGAGCTCATTGGAACACTGTCTACAAATACTCGTACATAATGCCTATAAGAGAGCTCGATGGTATCATATTCTTCATTCTATTGAAATCTTCATACTTTAGATTATACTTTATTGAAACACACCTCCTAAATCTCGTGTGCACTATGCAACAGGCTGTAAGACTCATGATTTACCAGAGACTGGTTTGATCTAATCCTTCCACTCATCTATACTAATCTAACTTCTAAGAACCCGATACTATTAGAAACTTTTGAATCACGTATATAGAATTTAATGGCAGGTCATTCGAAGGAATTTTAAGTGGAGAGACTCAATATCTTATTATAACCAAATAATAATAGGAATGATATGAGGACAACCCTGGTAAAAGAATGTACGACGCTGTTTTTTTTTTGTTCCAAGGGCTGAGAATACTCTTAAGATTGCTTTGGGAAATTTTAAAACTCAAACTTTCTTCTGAAACATACTTTTGAGGAATAGCTAAATACTATACTAATATATCACTTAAAAAAATTTACTTATTTGAATTTTTGTAAAAAATCACTGTCATGTGATTAATCATTAATCACTAAACGCATTAAATGATTAATCAACACACTTAAAAACCTTATTTTAAAATAAGCATTTACAACATATAATCTGACCATTGATCATATTAAAGCAGTGTCTGACCACCGGTATCTCCTATTGGAACCGTCAAATTGATGAGGGGCCCTCCCAACAACTCAAGATTCCAAACATGAAATACCGACGCTCAACGCTCTAGAAAAATCATGCAGCTTATGATACTATTGGTAAAACATTTAACCCCATTACTTAAGAACTTTCAAAATCCAAGATGGAGCTTCAACATTTTACACAAAAATTAAGCTATAACTTAAAAATCTTTTTATTTTACTTTTCTTACGAAAATATAATAAGGTGACGTATAAACTCATGAGAACTCTTCATCTCATGCAAAGTCAACTACATGTGATGCTTTTAAAAAATCAGACAGGCTCATTATTCTTCTTAATTTAAAATAAATATAATTAACAAGACTTATACCATGAATAAACTACAAGCTATTTAAAAGACAACTGAAATAGCACCGATTGTGACGTAATTCAAGTACGTACTCAATCATGAGAAAATAAAGAGTATGACACTTTTTTTTTTAAATTAACTCTATGAGGACACATGTTTGCTATGAAAGATCAACAAAGGCTAATATTGAAGGCTGCGAATACTTACTAAATGAAGTAGTAGACCTAACTCAAGAATTTAGGCACTCGAACTAATTTAATCCGAACAACTCGTTGTAACTCAAAGGTCTTATGAGTTGAGCACCTATTACTCTTACTTGACTTTTCTATCTAACTAATATCAACACACTCACCTTATCCCTCCAGGTCATGTCAATTGGAGTGTCATTAACATCCTCATTCTGGTTTTCCTCTTCATCACTGACAGTCTAAGAACAACCTCTAAATCCTCGTTTTTTTTTTAAGCAAATGAGAACAATTCACTGCTAATATAAATATACACTATACATCTAGACCATAAAGGCATTCTTACTTCAGCCCTGTATCTAACGAACTATTCTTATTCATGTACAAAACTCTGAAATTAACTTTAAATACTTACTTGGAAGATGACGAGCACGTGTACGGTGACAAATGAAGTTACGGGACAACCTGGGCTCTGATACCAAACTTGTAACGCCCCTCTCAGGGTTAAAGGAATCGTTACACTAACTTACTACTTTTAAAAATAACTGCAATTAACGGCCGTCTATTTAAGAAAATAACCCTGATAAAATCACAAATATAATTAAAATATAACTCTTGATAAAAACTCAATAAAATATAGTTATCACCAACAAATGTGATAACCACCTGGATCCAGGAATTTGCTAAAACTTCAAATCCTCAAATAAAAATAAAGTAATATAAATCACTTTATTATAACACTGAAATACTAAAACCAAATAATATTTAGCTAGAAGTCGCCAAGGTCGTTCCCGTTAACTCATCTGGGCACGCGTTCCACTCTTTCATCATCTTCCTAGGCCTTGGCCTTACCCTTAGTATCTGTACATGCGAAGAAAGAAAACTGATAAGCTTTACGCTTAGTAAGTCACTATGGATCCACAAAAATATCTAGAAGTCTATGTCAATTTATCAATAGATAAATTTAGGCTATAAGCATGCACTGAACAAACAACTAACACATAACTTCTCAATTACATTCTGAGAGAGATCTCAAAGGAAAAACATTTTCTAAAATATTTTTCTCAAAACTGCTAGAGATCTCAAAATTTATTTTTCTGAAAACATCTCTGTAAAACTCTCTGAATGAGATCTCAAAAACTTTCTGTAAATCTTTCTGAAAGAGATCTCATAAACTTTCTATAAACTCTTTGTGGCTAATTTTAACTGTGGGCCCGTGATATGTACTCAATGGCGCCAATCCGACAGCTCAGGGGAGCGACCCACTAAACATATCGGACTATCTAAAACTAAAACTGCTAATCTGAGGGATCTAGTTCCCGAGTACATATCACTTAATCTTTCACTTTAAGTATTAGTTCTTTTTATGGTGACTTTTGACTAAAAACCTCATTAAATCTGGAAACTAAAGTACTAACAAATCTTGACTATGCCAGATAATAAACATAACTTAATCTAGCAATAAAATAACTCATCACATAATTCACATAGTTCACATAATAGCAAATAGTCTAAAATTATCTATTAAAAATCAACCAGACTTCCTTCTTGCATTTGGTTGAACAAACATGTACAGGTGGTAGTGAACTTACCTGATAGAAGCTGAACTCAAACTAATCAAACAAGTGTGGCACCTTGATAACGTCTCCCGATAAGCTCTTCTTAAAACTCTTTAGTTAAATATACAATATAGTTAGAATTTACTGGAGGAAGAAAATCCTTTCTTACTGCTAAGATCAAATAAAAATTATCACTATGTGCGCAGGTGCACCATCTCAGAAATCACGTTGCTTATGTGGTTTACAACTGGTGCAACCTAATTTGAACCAAAAACTATATCAACTCCAAGCTGAAACTTTCTAAATTAACAACAAACTGAAATTTTCTATATTAACAGCAGACTGCTGGACGGCTTGAACATTAACTGCTTGAAAAATTGTACTAAACTAAAGTTTAGTTTAACACCCTAAGTCCCTAACTAATCAGCCCCTTTAAAGTCAAAATTTTAATTACAAAACTAAGGTGTTGATGCTGATTCCAGAAAAATGCTAAAAACCCCTAAATCATAATAACACGTAGTGGAAGAATAGCTTGTTGTTAAAATTTTACACTAATGATTAATTTTGTAAAAACCGTATTTCTATTTAAGCTATCTCTATTTAAACTAAAGTAGTAAAAGCTGAGTCACTGTCATATATACTCACAGAGGTAAGGAAGAACGATTACTGAGAACGAAATAAACATTGCTGATTAAAGATGTTATGATCCGAATAAATCTGGGAGGATGAATTTAAGAGTTCAAGGAGAAAAGAAGAGATGGAGGAAATTTAACATAGAGGGAAAAGGAGTTCAGCTTACCTTGTTAAAAGATGCAGAAACAATAATCTGATTAAAGCTTTGGCCAACAATTTAAGAGCTGGAGAGAAACTTTTTGTGGTGACTCAAGTAGAACGGCAGACTACTAGGTAAAGGATAAAGAGTCGACTAGCCAAGCTTGAGGGTTTAAGAGTGATAATATATTAATAGCTATCTCTTTCTAGGGATTCCAGTCAAAATATTAATTCGGGCCAAGATAAGTGGTTTGGATCTCATAGTCCTCTATGAAATACTTGTGACCCAACAGAATGATAATATTCTAATTATATATTAAGATAGTATTTATTTCTTTGATTAACATTATTATTATGAGCTTACCGGTCAACGTTACCTGCCACAAACAGAACATGATAAAACAATAAATCACATTAACCATAAAATAAACTTGTATAACTGACTGAAATAATAATAACTAAAGTAACTAGCTCGTAAAATCGGGGTGTTACATTAAAAGTTCATTATTACTCATTCTCTAGAAGTCGTGATTTTCATCTCAATAATGGAGGTTGAATGCTCAATTAAAATGTCATGATGTTCAACTAACAAATGTTACGATTTTCATATCAATGTGCACTTTGTAAGTTATATATGTTCATTTGGTACTCATGTTATGCTCATTTTTACAAGAATAAATTACATAGATATTACCGGTGGAAGAGTCATTAACATAAATATCACTAAAGATTATCTGATGTTTAAATTAATAGAAACGCTTATCCGCTATTCCATCTTTGTCCTCGCTCTCTCACCTTCCCTGATCTGTAAACACTCTCTCGTTCCCAAATATCTTATCCACCGAAACTCTGCCCCTAAATTCCTATGGTATTTTGTCCTCCTTTCGTAATTCCTATTACCTCTAAACCTTAATTCATTTGTTGACTTGTCATTGCACATGATGGCAGGCTGTTGAAACTCTAGGGCAGATAACTAATTCGTCTAATTCTCGAACATGACAAGTCACGAATGTCTAATTCATTAGTTACTTCGGCTACAATACTACCTTTCCATTACTACTGAAACCCTTACATTTTCCTTTATTTAATCTCAGTTACTACGTACCATGTGAATAATTATTTTAATTCAAGTAATTAATAAAATAGTAAAAGCTAAGTGACTACTGCCCCTTTACTGATCATTAGTTACTTCTAGTACATTACTATATCTAGGAGATCCCTATAACAATTACTAACGCACATGCTATTACATCAGATTGCCGCATCACATATATAACTTCGAAAAACAAGCAAATGAATATAGGGTTGCATTTTACAACCGATGAACCAAATTGGTTTACAATGATGTCCTCCCTTTTTTAACGAAGCTTTGCGGCTCAATTTTTTTTGTCTCACGTTTGCACGTTCTTAATATAGGGTTGCATTTTCATCTTCATTTTTTGCTATGAATCATCAATTTCGTGATTTTCGTCCATAGCCCGCAAATTCAGCCTTTCCTGATTGCTTCATAACATAATCATTCTACGGGGCAAGAAGGTCCTTTTAATTCTTTCGATATGTGTTTGCATACGTATTTACTTATCTTGGTCACTATTTTGTAAGCATGTTTACTATTGGTAATATTTATGTAAAAAAACTCTTTTTACAATGCCATATCAATGTAATTCTCCTTTTATAAAAACTTATTAAATTATATTTCTAATCAACTCCTATGAATTTCAATATGTGAACCTAATGTAAAATAGTACTTTAAAGAAAATATGCTGATATGACATTTAGAAAATAAGCATAAGATCAGTACTGGATGAGCATGCACATCTTACAAAATGTTTCCTAGATATGAAAATCGCAAAGTTTGTTAGTTTGAATAACAACATATTCATTGAGCATCAAATATCATCTATTGAGATGAAAATCACTGTTTCTGTTAAATGAGCATTATTAAACATTTAGTGTGCATTAGACCTATTATGAGCATTAAAACAATTTTGATGAGCATCACGCTTATTAGGAACCTAACACTATATAAAAAAATTATAAATATATTTATATAAATTAATACTATCATTCATAGATCAAATAAATACTTCAAAAATATGAATTACTCTTTTAATATAGTAATAATGAGAAAAAGCAAAAGAATAGTTAATATTATAATTACTATTAATAATACGCAGTATGAAACAATATATGATAAGTAAGATAAAAGAACTAATTATTTAAACAAGACGACTTGGTGAGATGGTTGGAAGATAGCATATGCTACTATGGGTCTAGGGATCAAGTCCCATTGGGGTTCTTAATTTTTGTGTGAAGGAATCCAGTTGCCTATGGTCGCGATTCGCTGGGATGAGATGTCAGCCCACCAGTCAAATTCATTAATTGGGCCGGATGTACGTACACCCGAGTGTACGATATAGAGACTCGCGCTGGGCTGGCGCCCGAGTAGCGCCTAACGCCTTTTAGAACATTGGTTGCACACTTCCAAAATTTCACCTCCACTAAATCTTACTACGTACTTAATTATTTAATTTATCAATTTTTTCATTTAATTGTTTTCGTGTTTGGTGTTTTAATTGTTTACTTGTTTGGTGTTTGACCTAATTTGGACTATTGGAGAATGGAGACTAATCGTCCTGGTTTGATTTTTTTAAACTTAATTCATCTACTGAATACTGATTGGCATAATGAATGGTGTAATTTCTAATTATTATTTATTGATGATTAGTTATTGGTTATATAGTTGGACTCATGGAGTAGTTGTTAACTAATAATGATCAAACTACGCCCTTTTTAACTTAATTCAAATAAATAAACGCAATTTGTTAATATGTACTTAATGTAGTACAGTACTAATACATATGTACAATAACATATACTACGTACGAAATAATTCCAAATATATAATTAAAATAAAAGTAGTGAATAAAAATGTGACTATAATAACTTTAGTTACTATAATTCTATTCAAATGTTACATAATACTCCGTAGTTATTATAAAACTTAGGGAAAATCACACTTTTAGTCCCTGAAATAGTCATCATATTGAAATGTCAAATCTTTATTTCTGAGTTTGTAAATGTCATCTCTCAATTGTCCAAATTGATGTAAATGTGGTCCTTCAGAGATGAAATGTATTTCTCGCCCATATTGTACATTTCACCCCTTAAAGTACATTTCTCGCACAATTGAGGGGTGACATTTACAAACTCAGAAATATAGGTCTGACATTTCAGGGACTAAAAGTGTGATCTTTCCTAAAACTTACACGGAGTACATAGTAACTTATAGTCACATTATTGTCCATATATTTTTTATTAGTATTATTTTAGGAAAAAACTCTATATGTATACATAATCTAAATAGAATATCTTAGTTATGTTACTATAAAATTTGTATGTAAATTATTAATAACTTTGACCCGACTTACTTTACGCTCTCTGGTTTCGACTCACAATCTTGACATATTTTATCGCTCCCTCAAAAATTAGTCTGGTTCCGTCATTGGGTATCGGATTTTTCAAAAATAAATTCTTCTCTTATTAGGATTCCAGACTGGAAAAAAATCATATACACCTTTATAAGGTTATTTGAAAAAAAATGTACCGAGTACATGATAAAGACGATAGAAGCGTTTTGGGGGGCAAAAACGGAAAGATGCATTACTATTCATACGCAAGCCATGAGGTCAGGTTGAGGAAAATGGGAAATTTGGACCCCAAGCTTCTTAAATTGCAATTAATTAGTCTTCCCTCTATAACCCTATCCCTTCCCCATATAAATGTGTGAAGCTCTGCCACTGGTCAGTAAACCAAACCAAAAGCCCAAATATTTCCCCTGCTCTTGAAAAGCCAGAACAGAGCACCGCCATAAAAAAACCGGAAATGGTACAGATCATGAGCAGCTGCCGGTCCGACCAGACGATTCAACCACGAAGAGGACATATCAAGGCCAGGATTCTCCGGACTTTGGTCAACTCAGCTTCCGAGCTGGTCTCATTTTCGGTCCAATCGAAAACAAAGCGGAAGGATGTCGGGCCGGGCACACTTAGCCCAGATTCTTATCGCACCCCGACTCGAACAACTAGTCGTTTTGATTTTCATTCTTCCTAGCTTGAGACTGTTAGGAGATGTTTTTCAATTATGTTTCAGCAAGTTGTTAGTCTTGTAAATTAAGAGCTTAATAATGTTTCAGCAAGTTGTTAGTCTTGTAAATTAAGAGCTTAATAATGTTTCAGCAAGTTGTTAGTCTTGTAAATTAAGAGCTTAATAATGTTTCAGCAAGTTGGAAGTGTTGTAAATTAAGCTCGTTTGGTGTGATTCTTCTCTTTGTTTATTAATCTTATCATTTAATTTTTTCACTGAATTTTTGAGCTTAACTAAAAGTAAACTCAATATAAATAATGTTGAATTTACTTTTCTGAATGAATTAGTTGAAATTATTGTAAATCATTTTAGCTATTTTTTTATAGATTTTTCTTTATTTTATCAATACAATATATATATTTTTTTTTAATAAATCATCCGAATCAACCAATTCAGCCACTTTAATAAAAAATTCGTAAAGTTAAATCAACTAATTCATTCAATTTCAATGTTTTGAAATGAATTTCAAATGAATAAAAAATTGTACGTGATCAATAATTCACTAATTCATGTCGTGATGTCCTTTCGCTTCTTCAATGTACTTGTTCATTTAATAATATATTTACTGGTGTTTTAAATAAAGTTCGTAGTCTGATTTTGTGGTTTTGCATGTTTTTACTTGGACTATAAGTCTAGTCTGAACTGATCCGATCTGGCGAACGTCTAGTCTCTATATATTTATAACTACGAAAGTCAAATTTGGTCCGGTTTGATATGTCTAAGTCTGATCTGATCTAGTCTCTTTAAGTCCAGTCTGATCTGATCTGTTTAAGTCGGGAAAGTTCCCGAAATAGGACTAAAACAGTTTGAAAATTCCAAAATAGGACTGCCATGTTTTTATTCCCAAAATAGGAGTAATTACTGCCAAGTTTGAAAAATACTGCCATATTTGAAGTCTTGTACTGCCAAAACATGACAGTAATTAGTCCTATTTTGGGAATAAAAACATGTCAGTCCTATTTTGGAATTTTCAAACCTTTTTAGTCCTATTTTGGGTAAATTCTCGTTTAAGTCTGATCTGGTTTGGTCTGAGACTAAAAAATGTGGATTTTTTATTTTTGACTTTCCCATTTTGCATTTATGGAAAGCAGATTATGTGTACGTACTACGTAGTGAGAGACAAAATGAGTGTAAAGTAGATAAATAAAATAACAATATAAGGGTAAATTTATATTAAAAACTTGCAGATCAACTTCCTAGTTCGGCTCAGGTTTGACTCGTTCTCAATTCGGATTTCGCTCATAAACCTCTAGGATTGAACTCGAATACGATACTCGAACTCAAACAAAATATGATTTTTCTACTCCCTCCGTATTTAAAAGTTTCTTACACTTTCCTATTTGGGATATATTTAAAAGTTTGCTACACTTTCCCTTTTAATACGTTTTTCTTTTAAAAATACTCAATTACCTTTATTTTTTGGGAAAAATAATTAAAATACCTCAAACTTTGAAGGGGTGTGAGATGAGCACCCCAAACTTGCATATGTAATTTAAATACCCCAAGCTTTGTATAGAAGTTATTTTAGCACCGTAGTCAAGTATTTTTTTTCAAATAATGTAAATTATGGTGTTAATTACATAATTTAAAATACTTTAGAATTCATGAAGACACAATCAACATTCTAAACTTCCATTGCGAAATAAATAATGTTACCTGCAATCTATATAATTGCAACACTTTTAATTTGCTATTTTAATTTATGCAATTAACCCCATAACTTTACATTTTTGAAAGAAATAATACATGACCATGGTGCAAAAATAACTTGTTATATAAAGTTTGGGGTATTTAAATTACATATGCAAGTTTGGGGTGCTTATCTCACACCCCTTCAAAGTTTGGGGTATTTTTATTATTTTTCCCTTATTTTTTCTACCTTTTATCTTCTCTTTTCCTACTTTTTTTTTTACTTCAGGGGGTCTGAGGGAGGGGGTCTGGGGGGCCTGGAGTAATCAGGGCTGAAACTCACTCCATTGAGTTTCAAACCCCTATGGGCCTAGCGGATTTCGAACTCGAGACCTCTCACTAGGCACGGTAGCCTCACAACCAACTGCGCTAGAATGCTTAGTTATCTTCTATTTCCTACTTTTTCACATTCTCTCATACTTTTTCTATACTATTCATTAGCTTTATTATTCTTCCCTTAAATCTTGTGCCAAGACCTAATGTTGGGATCATTTAAATACGGAGGGAGTATTTTGGATTATTTTTTATGTGCTCTATTTTTTTTTTTTAGGAATGCTCTAAATATTCGAAAATAGAAAGTTGTTTTTAGCTCAAGTTCGAGCATATGATTCGAGCTCGACCCTATAAAACTTAATGAGAAAAATTTGAAGCGAGCGCGAGTCAAGTTTGAGCAGAACTGAAAGAATATCAAGAATTTTCATTAGACACAGAGTAGTGTTTTTTTTTAGAGGAAAATATTTAATAAACATTAATCAAATCGTTGGCCAAAGCCGAAACAATGAAATCAGGAGGAAGATCAACCCACGACTACAAATCAGACAAAGAACAAGCCGCCCTAGCTAACAGATGAGCTGGCTTATTCGCTGATCGCCTCACATGACAAAATGAAATGAACGAAAATGAATCCGCTAAATCTTTAATGTCGTCTCTCAGAAGTCCCACCAAAGAGTAGCTTGAACCTCCTTGGATCTCCGTTATCGCCCCAGCTGCATCAGATTCAATTTCTACCGAGGTGATTCCAAACTCCTTCAACCAGCTCAATGCTTCCCGGATGCTCACAAGCTCAGCACCCAACACTGTTAGCACTCCTGGCCATGATTTTGAAACCCCTGCCACAAACTAACCCTCTGAATTTCTCAAGCACCATCCTAGTCCGCATCGGTCTGACCTCATTGTCGCGTCCACGTTCAGCTTCCATCTACCCTGCTCCGATCTGCTCCAGGTAGCACTTCCTTGCAAACTGGCCGGCAAACGCCTTCCCCTGGAAACCTGCTGTTGAGCTTGCTGCCATCCTTCGACCAGCACCCGGCCTCGGTAAACTGCTTGCTCCGCCGAAAATGTCATTCCTTTCCACACTCTCTAGTTCCTCTCTTGTCCATAACGACCAGCAGCCCCAAATCAATTGCACTAAGTCCATCGTCTTCCTCCTTTTAAATTCCTCATTAAGCTGCTCCAAAAAAAGCCAAATCCCCCGACGAGCTCCACTGCCATTGCATCGCTACCCAGAAGTTCGTAGCAGCCGGACACAACCTAAATAAATGTTCGAGCGTCTCAGGCTCCACTCCACAAAGACCGCATCGTCTCGAGCAAGGCACTCTTCGAACCTACAAATGAAGCCGCGAAGGAAGACAACCGCTACATACCTTCCAGAAAAACATTTTAATTTTAGGTGGAATATTGAAATTCCACATAGCCATCCATAGCATCCCTGGTTGGTTACCTAGCTCCCCCCTTATCCATCTGTAGCAACTCCTAACGGAGAACTAGCCACATTCCTCCCACCTCCAGCAAATCGAGTCCGCGATTTGTGATCTCCTCAAAGGAATACCCCTTATAAGAACTGAATCTCTCTCCACAAAAATGTCATTAATGATATCTCTATCCCACTCTCTCTGATCGGTACAGAAAAGATTAGTCACCACTGCCCCCTCTAATTCCTCATACTTTTATGAGATAACACGAGGATTTTCCCTGTCCGGGAGCCAAAGCTCCTCCCAAATATTAATAGAATGTCCGTCTCCCACTCTCCAGTAATAGCCCTCCTGAATGACCTCTTGTGTATGAATAAGGCTTCGCCAAATAAAAGACGGGTTATTCCCCGATTTTGCAATTAGGAAACTCCCCTTGGGATAATACCGAGCTTTAAAAACTCTCCCCACTAGTGATTCAGGCTTTGTTAAAAGTCTTCAGGCCTGCTTGGCCAGCATAGCAATATTAAAGTCTCTGAGTCTCTTAAAGCCCAAACCGCCAGCTTTTTTAGGAACACACAGGGCCGCCCAATCCTTCCAATGAATTCCCTTACCTGTCTTACCTTTGCACCAATATGCATTCATCAAAGTTTCAATCTCCCGACAAAGGTCAACAGGTAAAAGGAAAACATTCATAGAATAAGTAGGCATGGCCTGGATAACCGCCTTAAACAAAACTTCCCTCCCCGCTTTTGACAAAAATTTATTATTCCAGTTATTAATGCGGTTAACAACTCTTTGTCTGAGATAGTTTAAAATATTTTCCCGGTTCCGCCCTACTAGAGCCGGTAACCCCAAATATCTCTCCTCCTCTCCAACCAGCCCAACCCCCAAAAGATCAATAAGACCCGCCTGGTAATCATTCATCACATTAGAGCTAAAGAACACCTTAGATTTATTATAATTGATTACCTGTCCAGAAGCACCCTCATAATCAGCTAGACACTCTTTTACCAGGGAAGCTTCATCATGATTAGCTCGGAAAAATAACAAACTATCATCTGCAAAAAAATAAGTGAGATATCATAGGAGCCCCCGAGCAATAGAAACACCATGCAACCTGCCCATCTGCTCATATCTTCGAAATAATGCACTAAGACCTTCTGCCACCTGCAGAAAAAGATACGGGGAGAGAGGATCCCCTGACGTAACCCCCTTTTCGGCGCAGCTAGATCTATCATCCCGTCATCAAATGGAATAGAATAAGAGACATATGTCACACATTCCATAATCAATCCGGCCCACTTCGCATCAAAGCCCAAACAAGTCATCATCCCTTCCAAAAACGGCCATTCAACCCGGTCATAAGCCTTACTCATATTCAATTTGAGCCCAATATACCCAACCTTCCCTTGCCGTTTACATTTCAAAAAATGTTGAGACTCAAAGGCTCGCATGATATTATGAACAATATATCTATCCGGAATAAAGACACTTTGTTGTTCAGAAATGCAGAGGTGAAGAATATGTTTCATGCGATTAGCCAACATTTTAGAAAAAAAATTATAAAGCACGTTACAAAGTGCAATGGGTCTCCAGTCACTCATACTCTCTGGGTTTCAGTTTTAGGGATAAGCACAATAAGAGTATGATTAATATGATTGGGGAGCTTACCACTCTCAAATGAATGCTTGCAAAAACAGAGTAGTGTTTTTACACGTGTTTTGACATAATAATATAAAAACAAATCTTGGTGTAGGATAGGGCGCAACATGACATTCATTTATTTTGTATTTTTTTTTAATTATTTTAATTTGATATCTTAAATTATGTTTTTAGTATATTTTAATTAGGTTTTTATTTTTTATTTGAATATCTTGAATTATTTTTTCATCATGTTTTATACTCCCTCCGTCCCCAGTTGAAGTTAGTGTTGCGCTTTACGGTGCTTGACCGACGATAAAGCAAACAGATCCTTATCCGCACTCAAATTATTTTTAGATTTTTTTACATATTCAGAAACTACATTAAAACCTTTACAAAATCGCAAAAACCAGAATCAAATTTGATGAAAATTTGATATATAAAAAGTTAATTAGGTAAGAGATTAAGAATGATGTTGACCAAGTGAATATGAACTGAGAACATCAAATTGGGACGGAGGTAATATCTATTTAAGTAAGAATAATATATTTATTTAAGTATTACACCTGAATGCGTAATACTTTTGTATTTCAAATATTTGTAACGAAAAACATACAACTTTTCTTTCAAAAAAACATACTTCGTATAACTTTTCTTTAAAAAAACATATAACAACTGAACAAAGTGGTAGAGTGTTGTGAAGATCATTTGTTGAACACTAGGTTGTGGGATAACTCCCATTACCAACAAGTTTTTATCCATGCTTTAGTACACATAAATCAAATGATGTGGAATGGTCGGTGAATGATGTGGAAAGTGACGCACCACTATACTGACATGGCAGAGCAGATGAAAAAACATTGTTATTTGAGAAATAAGTTGAAAATTATTCTAAATTGAGAAATAATATTTAAAACTACCCCTTTTGAGAAAAAACTCATAAAAATATGTTCATACATTCTATTTGTAAACACACTAGCTCCTAATTGCATGTATACACATGAATAAGACTATAGGAGCGATAATATTGATGGCGATATAGAACGTAACCTTGCCATGAAGTTCGAAAATGCTAACTAAGATGAATCCGCCAACTATGGATAGGGTGATGAAGGTTGAAACTTGGACAAATATATGCATACATGCCATTTGTACACACGCTAACTCCTAGTTACATGTATACACATGAACAAGAGTGACAATATTGATGACGATATAGACTCAGCTTCCAGCTACGAAGCTGGAAATGCTAATTAACCCATTTCTCGAGCATTTTAGGCAATTCGTCAAAAAATCACTATATTTTAAAAAATATACGAAATGATTTGTATGACATCTAAAATAAGTGTGTACAAGTCCCCTACGTGTACATTTAGAACGATTAATTGTAATTACTACGGAGCATTAGTAGTAGTAGGAATATCTGATTGGTAAATGCATGTTAGTCTAGATAGAGGGGTATGATCAATGTTCCAAATGACGGCAAAAGACGGAGCCTGGGTTCTTCTAGGTGTGAGACTCGGGGAAATGCCCCACGTAGTAAAAAAGCATGCAAAAGCCGTTGACCATCAAAGGAGTTGAAAGGCGTAAGCCTAAGAACCAAAGACGATAACTAATTATAAAAACTAAAAAGGCAAAAGCTTTTTAGCTGAATAATTTTTGTGAAGAAAAAGTTGATTAAATTTTAAAAAGTTACTTTCATGTTGTATGTGGAATCTGATACTGACTACTCTAAAAACAACAATATATCTTTTTAAATCTGCACCTTTTATGCATTTGTCCCAAAATACATTGTCGCTTTCCTATTCAAATAGTAGTAACTAATTTGTGATTCTACTCATTTCTTTCTCCTCTACACAAACTTAAACCATACAACTTTTACTTTTCTTATTTCTCACCTACTTTGCACTTGACAAAATTCACGAGATAGTATCGAATAAAATAAAAATTCGGATCAATCATTTTTTGTGGATATCTTCTTCATATATCACTATAAAATTTAAAATGACTTTTCATAGGGTTGGGTGGTGGAGGTTGGCAACGTCTTTTCAGGACCGTTCTCATTAAATTTTAGTCCCTAGGCAGTTACAATTTACAAAACATACTAGCACATCCTCATATCGGACCCCGTGATATATGTAACAAGTAATAACTTTCAAGTTTGAAAAATATTGACTTGTCGAAAATACACTTCTAAAACATTACAATTACTCCTATTTAGATAATAAAAACATGTTGGTACTATTTTGGAACATAGGAAAGTTTTTAGTCCTATTTAAAGTATTTTCCCTAATTCAAAGTATCAATGCATCGGTCTCTTTGTAGGAGAAGTTCAAATGAAAACTGCACAAATAAATAAATGAATATCTTTATGTCCAATTCGAGAAAACAAAAATACAAGAACTGACCGGCTAAAAGGAAAAAGAAGCAGGCTACTACCGTAGATTTCTAGTTTGCAACAAAAATAAATAAAAAATAAGAGACCTCGAGAAATGATATACTAACTAGATTTTGTTTTCGATGAAGTTCAAAATTTATATTTATTTCCCCTGATCAAATCAGCCAAATGTTTCAAGTGCAAAAAACTGGCTTTTTTCTTCGAGGAAACAGCATGAATCGTTCAAGAGTTTCCTGCATTGTAATATTCACATTGCAAGACAGGTATTAAACACTATTACCATACTAAAAAGTAGAAACTAAAAAGCAAGACATCTCTTATATCATTGCAAAACATGGCAAGAGAATTCGTGCATGGTAATCGGTCAGTTTCTTGTCCACAGGCGTTGCCGTTCTTTACGGGGGAGGGCATGGGGTTACTAAATCACTGTTGGTATTTGGTAAAGAACATCTACTCACCTTTCTAATTTTTGAAACACTAAACAGTTGATAAAATTTGGAACTAAAGGGTTTTGCCTAATTCCTACAGGTTTTGCCTGGGTGGGGTGTATATACACTAAGCCGTTAACGAGCCGCTTGTGGATCGCTCGAAAAAAACTCGACTTGAGTTCGGTCACATTCATGCTCGACTCGAATTCGCTTCAACTCGAATATTTAACAAGCTCGATTCAAGCCTATTCATTTTAGGCTCATGACTCGCGAGCCTTGGTGTGTGTTATACACATTTATTATATACTCCCTCCGATTCAAAAACAAGTTCCACATTTGACTTCACACATTAAGAAAAGAAATTTGACTTTACTATGGAGTGCACTGTTTCGCACTGTTTGGCACAATTTAACACTGTTTGGAACTATTTTGATGTAGATAATTTGCCAAATAAGGAAAGGTTTGAAAGTTGAACTTAATTTTGGAACTGCCCGAAAAGGAAAGGTGGAACTTGTTTTTGAATCGGAGGGAGTATAATATATACTCCCTTCGTCCCATTTAATAGTTCTCGTCCATTATTCTCCAGTCAACGTGCATTGTTCTTAATCTCTTACTTTATATATTCAACTTTTATCAAATTTAATTTTTCTTGAACAGGTGTATAATACAACTTTTAATGTAGTTTTTGAATATGTAAATTTTATTTACTAAAAATAATCTTATTAATGACAGGAATCAGTTAACATTATGGTCAGTCAAACATCGTAAACCGCGTGGGAACCTTGAAATAGCACGGAGGGAGTAATATATTTGGAATATTTACTCTAATTTAGGAATATTCTATTTTCAAAACTTACTATATTATAATAGTAATAATTATAAATATAATAATATTTATATTATTATTATTATTATAACCATAATTTGTAACAATTATAAGTTTTTTCTTTAGCTCATACGAAATAGGGTTGAAGTACACATCGAGATCAATATTAACACAACAGGACAAGTAGAAGAGTTGGAAGTCTCCTGGGAGATGCTACTGGCAATTCAAGTTCAATTTCCATCGGGCAGAATTTTACTTCATAAGACCTTCAGTACTACGTGAGGAATGTATCTCTGGATCCATCTTTAAATCAGCTCACCTCCGCTAAATTACTAAGGCACCACCAGGCAAGCATCATATTTTCTTTCTTACTTCATTTTGATCAGAGTTGTTTAAACTAGCAGGCACTAAACTGAAGTACAACATTGCCCATCCTAAACAGATGGTCCGAATTATTCAACAGGTGTGTAGAGACATATTTAAAGTGTACTACTGGAAGTAAAACCTAAACAACGGTGCAGATGGCTTCTATGGGCTGAGTACTGGTATAACACCAATTACCATGTCTCCATAAAGGCATAAAGAACACACCCTAAAACTCTAAAAGGCTTTATATGGGCAAGACCCTTCAACTCTAATAAAAGGGCATATTACCCTAACTGCTGTAGAAGAAGTAACTAAATTGACAGCTGAAAGAAATGTGATGTTAGAAGAACTGAAGAGAACCTTGTCCATTGCTTCAAACCAAATGAGGCAGCAAGCAAATAAACATAGACAGGATCTGAAATTTGAGGTGGAAGATTCCCTTACGTTGGTTTTCTCATCATTTTTTAGTGTAATTCCCTAAGGATAACTGAGTTCTTCTAAGAATCCATTGATGCTGTGTGTTGTGTTATCTATCAGGGTTTTGGAGAAGGGTTATTTTTCAATTTAAGAAATTAGTCCTTTAAACTGATAATGTTTTAAGCTAAGTGGGCTTCTAAAGCGACTATGATGGTGCTGAAAGTGACCATTTAGTTATGCTTATCTGTGGGCATCATTTTAGTGATATTTAGGGAAAACCTCTGTATAATTTTTCAAAAAGACAAATACGACTTCACAAAAGATCTATGAATACATCAAAAACTCCCTAGAGATGATAAAAGCATGGCATACCAGGTTCAAATGTCAAGGCATGCCATTATCTGCTGGATAACTCCCCAGGACTCTCAAAACTTTAGCAAATTCCTGGGATAGGTACTTTTATTAGTCTCAAAACAAAACTCAAGTGCAACTAAAATAAAAGGAGGTTTTTACATAGCAGAACCTTTAGGTTGCCTAAAGCATTTTGGGCCCTTTCCTCGGCCATGGATGCTTCGAAATCCACATAAAACAGATAGGGAAAATATCTGCATCAGCATTGAAAGGAATATCAGCAAAAATTAGCATTGAACCATAAATTGATAATCTAGTTTATCTTCACAGCCTACAATGGTAGCATGTGCAATTATAAAGTAAAAGAAAGTTGCCAATGGATGTACTTAGGAAAACCATCAGTGTTACTGTCAATTGTTTGCAAACCCATCTTCTGCAAGGAGTGCAAAGGACGACTTTCAATCTGAAACAGAAAGTACATCAGTGACAGCAGTTATTATGATTTATGTCTACAAATCCATGTCAGTTTTATAGAAATAAAAAAAAATTAAAAATCCTTAAATTCTACTCACCTTTGTAAGGTTGATATTCCTCATAGCAAAAACAGCAAGTGCCTTAAAAAGAACACCAGGGCCTTCGTCAAGAGAAAACACTATACTTGTCTGGAAGAGTGTAAAATGCTTTAGATTGATAATGTACTTTTCAGACAGATTGGGAAGAAAAAATCTCATACGTATTGTTTTTTTTTGTTTTTCGCTATTCTTCAGTAAACTGATAGCTAACCTTAAAAGGTTTATTGGTGCCAGGAATTATGGGCTCTCTAGCCAGCATTAAGAACCGAGTAACATTATCAGAATCATCCTAAAATAGAATGCAGAGTGTAACTAAGGGCATAACATAAGCAAGGCCAAAGTACTACATTCACAACATCATTTTAAAACCAACCTGTATATTGTGTTTAAGTACATCCAATCCATATATCCTTGCAGCAGTGAGGCTAGCCACAGCCCCAGCATCTTTCAGTTTGTGAGAAGCAACATACTGCACCAGAAAATGTGAAAGAAAGTAAGAACAAGTTAGCAACCATGCTAGTGCCTAAGAATGTTTTGGGAGTACTGGAAATACAGTGAAAGGTGGAGAAGAAGAGGGTGGAAAAGATGATCAAACAGTCGTATATGCAATTCATTGGTTCGGTTGCAGGTTAATGGAGGTGAAATAGTAGGGAATTGAATGGAAATATTTTGACTAATACTGGACAGAAATAGGGAGCAAATGCACTTTTTACTCAAAAAACCTGCACTTTTTTTTTCCTTTTAAATCAATCATGGGACATCAATTCAAATATTTCCTCATTTTTCCAGTCTATTCCATTCAAATTCCAACCATACAACATTTATGTCTCTCTATCCCTCTATTCTCCAAAAGGTAAGCCTTGACGCACCAAGGTGTCGCGGTTTCAAGTCTTGGGAGTGACCTCTTGTCAAAATGATAAGGGAAGGCTTCCCCCTATACAGCCTTGTGGTGGGACCCTTCCCCGTAACCTTGCCTTGCGGGGACACCAATGTGCACCAGACTGGCCCCTTTATCCCCCTACCCCCCCCCCCCCCCCCACCGAACACAGCATAAAATATGTTCCCTTAGGGAA
The DNA here is from genome assembly GCA_945859915.1 of Cuscuta epithymum. Lineage (NCBI taxonomy): Eukaryota > Viridiplantae > Streptophyta > Magnoliopsida > Solanales > Convolvulaceae > Cuscuta > Cuscuta epithymum. Next base: position 705,974 of record CAMAPF010000959.1, on the reverse strand, counting down.
ACAGCATTTCATTTAGACCGTGTTCTCAAGCGGGATGTTACAGAACAAAGTGAACCAGCATTACTAGTAAAAAATTAATATACCTTTGCTGCCCCTGCAGTATCATCAACAGCTTCTCTGACCAATCTAAGGTCTGTTAAAGTGTTCTCACATTGGGCAAGTGCCTGACTAGTCACCAGCTACCATGTCAGATAAGATGTACATAAAGCAGTAGAAAATAATCTAGCAGTGCTGTGAGCCTATGACATGCCTGAGGATGGCTTAGAACTCTTGTTAGATCTTTGATTTCCACACCAGGACTAGCTAGTAAGCAGTGTTTTATGGCAAGTTTGACTTCTCCAACTATATGCAAATGGTGTCGAAGCAAAAGGTCATAATTCCTATGAATACTTCCCCCTAGAGAATTTTCAATTGGCAGGACTGCTCTATCAACAAGCCAACTTTCAACAGCCTGTTAATACCAAGGGAAAATGAAATCGCAACCTGATAACACTACACAAGTAAGGCCGTGAGTAGTGAAAGGTAGCATATCTCACCATAAAAGCAGTATCAAATTGTTCACAAGGTACTGCTTCACAATTTGGATACGCCTTCTCTGCAGCTGATTCACTATAGGCACCTCTCACCCCCTGAATAAGCAAGCAAGCAATGTTCATACTTCATAATAGGAACAATGTCAATAATCAATCATCCAATTAATAGATAGACATACACCTGATAAGCCACGCGAAGATGAGATCCTTGGGGTGCCATATTTGACAAATCAGCCGATGTCAAAGGTCCTGAGGTTCCCACAGTTCAAAAAACAAAATCAATCTCCTACGAAAAACCCTAAGTCATTAAAAGTTAACAGCCAATATATCTCTACACGCATATGACATGTTTGAACAGTGAATTCAGTCAAGAAAGCAAAAGATTACTTGGAAGTGGATTTGGTGGGTCCTTGGAATTGAACGCGAAAGGATAATCTTCAACGAGTTTTTCCAATTCAATCGGCTCAATCGTCTTCTGTTTATCCCCACAAGCGCCGCTGCATAAATTTTCGGCGCCGTTGCGAGAAACTCGTAAGGAGATGTGACCGCATCGTTTGAGCGTAAGCCTCAAAGAGCTCTGGTGATGGAGAAATGGCTTAGAGGTCGATTCCAGACGAGAAAGAAGGCCAGAAACTGAACTCACATCCGGTGCTGCTGAAGTGGCCGCCATTACGGCGTGTTTGCATGAGACGAATTGGGAGTGTGATCATGCGTTGGTAATTAGACTTCCATTACCTGCGCTACTCTATCCTCAGAAGGGGGGAAATGGTGTGTCCCCAATCTGACCACCTTCTATGTGTCGGCGAAGTCATTAGGATAATATGCACATGACTCCTATATAAACGCCATGTTTGGCAATCGGCAGTTAGCGGTTAGCTGTTGGCTGGTTATATTAGTTGTTCGATAACAACTGGTTGAATTAGCTGCTTTGAATGGCTGGTTGCATTGGCTACTTGTAAATAGTTGTTTGGTAATTTAACTGGATGAAAATAACTGGTATGATGTAAAAAGACGTATAAGGGCATTATTATATGCTTCATAGTTTTTTGTTAGTGATAATAATAATAATAATCTGATTACAATTAACATAAATAAAAAAACATGCATAATTGTAATTTCTTAAGTATGTCATTTTTTAATGAAGAAATTGTTTTGATTTTTAAATGAACTAAATTCCGGGTCTTTAAAAAATGATAAAACATATAATATACGTCAATGTGCCCCTGCGACATGAAGGAAATTAAGAAAAGATTTAAAAAGAAAATAAATTAAAAGAGAACATGACCTCAATCTTGAAAGGGTTAGATAGGTATGTAATAGTAATAATTCAACCAGCCGAAGGAAAACGCTGGGGTTCCTAGCGTTTTAGAAAATGGCTTTTGGGGAGCAATCAGTTAAATCTAACAGCTATTTACCAAACACATATTTTAACAATCCAGCTGGTCAAATCAACTAAAATTGGTCAAAGAAGCTGAAAAATGGCTTATAAGCCATTTACCAAACATGACCAAAATCTGTTTTTCAAGAAGATAGATTTATAAGTTGCTTTGGACTTTTTGGTCTTGCAAGCAGGCTCATGATAAGGAATGCAGCGCATTCGCGGTCGTGGCACGTCTTATGCTGCTGTCTCTTGTTGACGAGCGAGGGTAGAGAAAGAAAATGCGCATAAATTGTGGCGAAGCTTGGGTTCGATTCAATAGTAAGGGATTCAATGGAGGATATTGTCAACCAATACAAAAGCATGACTATTGATGATTTGATGTGGATGAACGGCGGGTTCGTCCCCCTCCCAAGCCGCCGCCATGGAGTGTAAGAATCTAGGATTTAGAAGAAGATGAGTCAATTTTGTTTTCATTCCATTTTATTTTGTTTGTGTTTTTCTTTTGAATTGTATGTTGTTTTGGGTGTGTTCTTATTTCCTAGCAGAAAGATTCTAGAATTTAGGTCATATGATGAGAAGTCTGGTTTGTCTGTCATTGGCTCAATGCCCATAACAAGACCAACGAACTCTATTGCTTCTATTGAGGTGATAGATTCTAAGTCTGGTCCAAGGGTTGACGACAGACAAAAGGCTTTTTATCATCTTGTTTCCTATTTTTCTCTGATTGTATTGCCAGCCAAGTGACGAACGTTTTGTTGATTTAATATATTTGTTGATTTAACGGTAAAAAACAGATCGAATTTATCCGAAAGGGGAGGTGGGAAACTTTGACCCATAGTTGTTAACAAGTGGCTAGTTCAAGAGGGGACTTCGTCGACAGGAACTAGCAAAAAGAAGTTACGGTATATGCAGGATTAGGTGGAGGGGCAAACGGGACTGTCGGAAGGAGTGGGAAAGGGCTAGATTGTGACCGTGGCGGATACTAGAGAAGGCAAGGAGAGACAAGCAGGAACAACCAGCATGTGGGATGATTCGAGTGACTAGAAGAGAAGATGATTGGGGGTGCAAGAGAAAGAAGATCAGAATAGCGATGGTATGAATCTGGATGGCGGGTGCTGGTAACCAGGCTCGATTGAGTTTCTAACTCCATGAAGGAAAGATCGAGCTTCTCGTGATTCTGGTGAAGCAATTTAATTCTACTAGTTTTGGATTTCTTTTTTTTTTTTTTTTTTGCAGTGGTCGGGATGTTATTTTGGTTGTGTTTTACTTTAAAGGGCTAACGGGTCAAATAGACCCTCGAACTAACTTAAAAAGTGAAATTAACCCCTTACATAGGAGGCTCTATCCGGTCGTCGCCGATTGGGACAGTTTCTGGTGGGATTTTTTGATGAAAGTTTTTGAGCATCTTCTTAATTAAGTCTAGTTTATCCATACCAAAGTTCAGATAAAATTCGATCGGGAAAACAGTAAAATGATTTTTTGAAATGTATTGACTGCACAGTTATCTTCAAAAATTTGACTTCCTTCCCGATTGAATTTTTAGCTAATATTTGGTATGGGTAAACTAGACTTAATGAAGAAGATGCTCAAAAAATTGCATCAAAAAATCCCACCAGGAACCACCCCAATTGGTGACGGCCGCACAGAGCCTCCTATATAAGGGGTTAATTGCACTTTTTAAGTTAGTTCGAGGGCATATTTGACCCTTTAGCCTTTTACTTTTGTCTGACTTTGGAGTTTGGAGCAGGTGCTGGAAGGTCTATTTTGACCGCTTTTCCCTCAGTTATGCGCATTACATATAGGATCAACGAGTAATATTGATTCTTAGAAGGTGATTGACTATGAGTGTTCCAGAGTTGGCAGTTGGGAGTGGAGTTTTTGTATTTTTGTTACTTGGCTAAGTTCTGATTATTTAACATAAGCCATCTTCTTCCACAAAAAAGAAGATAGAATTTATCTAACTTTATAACCCACCTTCTTCCAAAAAAAAATATGTCACTTGCCCATGTATGTATCATCCGTTTCTTTTTAGTTGCAACAAGAAAATTTTACACTATTCGCATCCTATACTTTGAATTAGGGGTGGGCATAAAACCAGTACTGAACCGTTACCAAACCATCCTGTAATGGTGCTGAACCGAATAATAGGTATTTAAACAGTTCTATAATATTTTATCCTGAACCGAAACCGTACTGTTCAAACGGGTACGGGACCGATCCTAGATTTTGAGAACCGAAAACTTTTGGACCGGACCGTTCAAAAATTTTAAAATTTAGGGATAAGGGTCAGATAGGGTCTCGAACTTGAAAAAAAATGTCAAATAAGGCCATATTTAGGATGTTCTGTCCGGCCGACGCCATTTGGGGCGGTTCCCGATGGAATTTTTTGATGAAATTTTTTGAGAATCTTATTCATTAAGTCTAGTTTACTCATATCAAATTTGAACTAAAACTTCAATCGGGAAGACATTCATTGAATTGGTAGTTCAATCGTGGGGACTTTGGGGGGCGCTCTGGCGACTTTGGGGGATTCCAGCTTCACCCACGGCGTGGTAGCAGCGAACCAAACAGACGGTCACCCTGAAATCAGATTTGGGTCTTTCAACGTTTCATTACCTAGGGGATTACAGTACTTCACACAACCTACATCTGAGCCCAGATGCAATCTACCACCAGTCTGCAGCAAAGGCGATGAACAGATCCAGATTTCTACGGTGGGGGCTTCATCACAGGTACCCACGACCTTGTGCCAGGGTCTGCAGGGTCTCAACAGCAATGCCAGAACCTTGGCTTCTAGGCATGTCTACCCATCGACGACGGGCCTTCAGCGTTTGACCAGGCGAATAGAGCGCAGGGATGGCGGGAGCCAAGGGACGGAGTATCCATATGCGACTAGACAAGATCTGAGTACGCAGCGCTATTTCAGCACCGCCGCTGGAGAAATTGAACAGCGACCCAGATTGCAGCGGCTCCTCCATGGAGAACGAAGGGCCAACAAAGGATTTAACCATGGGAGGAAAATTTCAGCAACCAGGTGTCAGAAGGGGTTCCCAGCTTACCCACGATCTGGCTCAAGGCGTCAAGCACCTCCTGTAGGACTAAGGAGCGGTGTATCCTATTCCGCAAGAACGGGTGACAGAATTCTTGGTTGGACTCCTGCTTTCAACAAGGAACGACATCATATGCTACGGGGAGGTAGTAGGTATCAAACTGCTCCTCATTCAAATGGATTTAGAATTATTATTGAAAGCAAATATTTTCGTTTCTATATTGTTGATTGTAATACAATCCGCATATCTGAATCAAAGTATGGGTTCTCTTCTGCTATTGATCTTGATATCGAAAGAATTACTTGGGTGAAGGATTCCATTTACAAACTACTATCTGATAATTGGTCTTACAATAGATTTGACCTAAAGAATTCCCTTTGTATTCTTCATGATGCCAATTTCTTTGGTGGTTTCTATCGCATCATTGAAAAGGGTAACGACTCTTTATTTATACCTGAGGGAAGGAATGGACGGGGTATTAATCTTTTTCTGGAAGGGATTATTAGAGCTCATACTTTACTGAAAGAACTCGCAGCCAAACAAACATCTATGGTGCATGAACAGATTTCTTGTGAGGAATTTTCAGGTAAGCACTCTAATAGTGAGTGTGATCTTATCTCCATGGGCAGAAACCACTCACATCAGAATGATTTTTCTATTTCGGGAAACTTGTTACAAGTTGATATTGATCATTCTGCATCCTCTGAAAAATCTTTCAATTCTATCAAGGATAATATCTCTGAGCATGTACCTGAAATTGACTCTTCATTAGTGCACATTAAGGATTTCTTTCAGATTACTATGTCGCAAAGGGTTGATTCACTTTCTCAATTTTTAATCAAAGAGTTCGAAAGAATTCTTGCCTCTTCCTTCAATAACCGGGGAAAGTTGGAAGAGAGACTTGTTCATGAAGAAAAAGATACAAGATATGCGAACCCGAATTTTTCGAGGGACTTTTTTTCAGATGACCAAGATAGTGAAGCTTATGAGCAGTTCTGTACACACTCGGGGGATGATTTTCTTGGCCACGCTTCAGAAAGTGGGAAAAGGACTCCTATTTCATCGATGGAGGATTTATGGGATTCTGATATGAATCAGGATATTTGCAACAAAGCCTTATTGGTTACAAGAGAAAACTGTCTCCCTACAGAAAACCTGAACACTCAAATTAAGATTTATAGAAAAACGAAGCAGCGGTCACATCTTATGAGAACTAGATCCCAAACCAGAATGGAGTTTTGAAGACTAAGGCTAGGGGTGATCTTGGGAGGGATTTATGTTGTACTATGGGTTGGGTTTTTTCTTTTTCTTTCTTCTTGTTTTTCTTCTTCCCTTTCTTGTAATTTTTGACTTCCTCATTAATAAAACCCTATTTTCCAGGCAAAAAAAAAAAAAAAGAATTGGTAGTTCAAATTTGATATGACTAAACTAGACTTGATGAATAAGATTCTCAAAAAAATTCATCAAAAAATTCCACCGGGAACCGCCCCAAATGGCGTTAGCCGGACATAGCAGCCTAAATATGGCCTTATTTGACATTTTTTTCGAAGTTCGAGGCCCTATCTGACCCTTATCCCTAAAATTTATATTTTTTCATACCAATAAATCTCTTTTATAGACCAACAATTTATAGCCCAAATATGTATTCACGCAAATCACGCCTCCCTAAATAACTAAATGTGTGTCTCTCTCTATATATATGTATGTATATATATTGTTATTTTTTCTCTTATGATAATTTATGTTATATTTTGATATGTATTGAAAGGTTGTTAAAGTTTTAAAAATCATTAATGACTATTCATTTCGAGTAATGTAGTTTATATGACTTTTTGTTGTACCATTTTTATGCAAGTTTACAACTTAATTAATACTAGTATGATTTAAATATTAACTTTCACGGTTCAACTATAAATTAAATTATGCTCCGTAACTAATAATTAACCTAGAACAAAGAAAAAGAATGTTGTGTTTTTCTACTATTTTCATCAATTTGATGATATATTCTTTTTATATTTTCACATGAACTTAGTAAATCAAATATTACATTTATTACTACGTATGCAATTTGTTATATTTATATCAACATTTCACTTGAATTAGTTGGTGTGACAATATCAATTAATTGCAAGATTTGTTCAATTTTTTTAGCATGTGTTTGGCATTGTACGGTATCGACGTTTTGTACCGTTCTGAAACGATATGGTACGGAATGGTTCCATCCTTAGAACCGGACCATACCGGACCATAAGAAACCTCACGAATACATTACGCGTTTTACTAATTTACCAGACTGTTCCGGACCGCGCTCACCCTACTTTGAATACATCTTAAATGCATGATAATTATAATTTTGAAAATTATTGTTGAATTTGTCTCATTACAAATTTTCATAATCTGATTTTTAAATTTTTTTTACTAATAGAGAATTAAATATAATGACGACCAGATGTGTGTTGGCAAGCGTGAAAATGGGAATGTTGCAACTAAAAACTAACGGAGGAAGTAGTACTTAGGAAATTGTTTCTAATTTTTTTGGGATAGAATGTAAATGTATATATCATCCGAAAAAAGTAACAATATAATGTGTTCAAAATACAATATCTCTTCAAAAGAGGACTAAATATCACTAGCACTATAATCGAACTTAAGTACTTAACAACTAGGATACACTAGTGGTATTAATACATATTTTCAATGAAAAAAACAACACAACCTTTATTGTCTCTTATTTTTATTTCCTTTTTTCTTCCATATTTCTTCAAGCATACTTACGTTAATCTGAAATGATATCCTCTCTATGTTACTCTTCCATCTCCTCATCCACCACATGTTACTATTCACCTCCTCATCCACCAAGGTCTCTTTTTGTAACACCGTCCCCAAATGTATTTACTTTTAAGTAAATAATGTATTGAACCTTATGGAATGGTTAATGAGTATACAAAGTTGTGAATTTTTATAAATTCTTTTGCGTGAATAGTAAATTTGCGCGTGGGGCCCACACCGGGGGCGGGGGCCGCCCGAAATTCCCGACACCATATATTTTATTTATCTCGGTCAAGATAATGTTCATAAAATGGTGGATATTTCATTTGGTCCGTGGAAAGGCCCAGAGCTGAACGATTGGCCAAAGGAGGCCCAAATACCGGTATCGGTAATTTAACAGATAACAGCCCGAAATGAATTTCGGGGGCTTATAAATTAAAGTTGGGGAATGTATATTCATTATAAGGGTCATAATGATTGGAAACACATAATATATTTTATTTGACCCGATAAAATAAAATATAATTTAAAACAGTCCAAAAAAATACAACTTTCGGGACCGATTGTACACTTCTGGACAAAAAGGGTTGACCTCCCACATGGGTGGGGGCCAACCCACGAATTTGGCCACTCAAATTAAGGAGTTGGCCGGCTGGTAGAGTAGGAAATCATGGGGGATGATATTGAGATGAAGGGATAGGCATCAAACAAAATGGGGTAGACCCACACCCATGTTTATTTGCCCATTAAGACAAAAGAGCAACTCCTCTCTTCCTCATTCTTTCTCTCGGCCAGCACAAACCCCAGCAAGATAAAGAAAACCTCCATCCTCCTATTCCCATCCTTGAAGAGAGCTCAAACAATAGAGGTCCAAGGGGAAAGATTAAAGGGGGAAAAAGCTAGGAAAAGTGAGAAAGATTAAGGTAATAACCTTATATTAACTTTTCCTTTATTTTTCTTCTATCAAATGAGACATATATCATAGGGAGAACCTTGTGGATGGTTCTACATGATTTAAGTGTGGGATAATAGGTTGGGGAGTGGTTCCAAGTCCAAGAACGGACTTGGAAGCCAAACCGACAAGTTCACCGGAAAATAACCTTTTAGAGGTTATTTGTATTGATTAAGGTTTTATTATGTTAAAATCTTGTTAGGAACTTGATTGAGCATTTCTAGAGCTTCGCCGGAGTTTCGCCGGAATTGGTCAAAGTTCACCGGAGTTGGTCAAAGTTCAATCGGGAAGCGTAGAACGCGCTTAAGCTCACTTAAGGTGAGGATGACCGACTATATTGCTTATAATCTTTGGGTTAATTTCATGAGATTTCCTAAATGAATACAAAATGTGGTTTGCATGGATTATTAGTGATTAATAATGCCTAAATGAAATTACTATTGATTATAAGTATATATAGTTATTATGAAATTACTATTGATTTCCTAATGCAAACTATATATAGTTTGCATAATATACAAATTTACGAATAAATTGTGTATGTGTATATGTTATGAACATGATGGCATGATAGTTGAATCAACCATGAATCCCATTTGTGATAAGTACGCTTTTTATTTCATGAGAAGAAGCCATGAAAGTATAAAAGTGATATTTTGATATTAAGCCAAATTACACACAATTGAGGAATTGTATTTAAAGGAGTAAATAACTAGTATTGAGATATTAGTTGGAATTGTAGTTGAATAACGGATGAATGGATCCTAAGATATTGAATTGTAAAGAATCGGTGATTATTGAGCTGGGCTCTAGACCGATCTGATAACGGTGATTATTGAGCTGGGCTCTAGACCGTAATAGTTATCGGTGATTATTGAGCTGGGCTCTAGACCGATGTAGATAACGGTGATTGTTGAGCTGGGATCTAGACCGTAGTAGTTATCGGTGATTATTGAGCTGGGCTCTAGACCGATGTAGATGACGGTGATTATTGAGCTGGGCTCTAGACCGTAGTAGGTAACGGTGATTATTGAGCTGGGCTCTAGACCGTGGTAAGTAATGATGAATTGACACTAAACGAACAAAGTTTACCATGATATAATAACACCCTAGATTGAGGGTCTTGGAAATTGAAACTTTGATTATACTTAGTATAGTTGTCATTGTACTTGTCAAATGCTTCCAAGTACTGACCTCCCCTTCACGGGGGAGGCCACCTCACAGTTTCAGGTAGAACTTGAAGGTTGCTGCCATCGCCCACTTGTTTCGGGAAGATCAAGGAGAGAAGACGTGGTTCGTGCTTCCTCCAAATTCTGTTTAAAAACAATTATATTAATGCTCATGGATATTATATTTTTGAATAATTATTTGGGGGCTTGTATGCCCATGTTTGCCAAAGTGTGGCATGAATACTTGTATCAAATGTTTCCGCTGTTTTGAATGAATATTTTACATTATGTTTGTTTATGGATGTACTATGTGTGAATGATATCCCAGACGCCTTGTATAGTATGGATGTGTCGGACTGTGGTTGACGATTCGTACTGTACGGCGGATTGTTGACGTGTCCGGATAGGTCTGGGGCGTGACACTTTTGGTCCCTCGTGATTAGGCACCTCACCACCCACTTTGTCACTGCTCGAAACAGTCTCTTCTCTAGCAGCATGGCTAGCTAGTAGTATCCTCACTAGTAATCTTCTCGTGTTATCCCCTTGCATGACATTCTTGTCACTGATTTTCACAAGTATCCTCTTGACAATGGCATCATAGTTTTACTCGGTATCATCGACTCAGCAGTTTGTTTACCGTTCTTCTTATGTACTTCCACAAAGTCCCTATCTCGATCCAGTGTCTCATGCACAACTATGGCATTCGTATAGGACGCCTTAATGACTTTGGCAGCCTCTAAATATATGGGTTCACTCCTTTCTTCCCTTTTATTTGCTGCCAATACCTTACAACTGAACGGATGGTGCCAATATTTCTTGCAATGGAAACAATAATTCGAAAATGTCTCATAGATAACTCTTTGCTCAAAGATCTTTTTGGAAGTAAGCCGGATTGGGAATGAGAGAGGGGGTGATTTTGCTACGTCCACTTCTATTAGTACTCTAGCAAAGTTATGGTTCACCTTTCAATTGTTGCTTTTGTTGGGTTTGTTTCGGAAAATAAAGAAAAATTAATTAATAAAAATTAAATTTAAATGACAAAGAAAAGCAGAAAATAGGAGCAAAAATTAGTGAAAGCTCGTGCTATGCATGATGCCCTTAAAACGTATTTGTTGCCTCCCTAGGTGCTAGGAGCGTTGCAACGATCGTTTCCCAGGATACGATGACTACGCATAATTGTTTGAGCACTCAACAAATTGTTCCAGCGAACGGAAACACAGTATGAACACTAAGGAAATTTTCCGGAATACTGGAGCTGTTTTTAGCTGAAGAAATACGTGCAGATTGTGTATGATTGCATGTGTTGTTGCAAAGCATCTGACAGCAATTTATAAGAGGATTTGTTGTGTGTTAATGATGAGTTAATGGACCTGAACGTTGGACATTAATGAGCAGTCCGTTGGGTAATGAATCATCCATGAATTGTCTATTTAATTCTGCATAATAATGGCATAAGAACGCTGCATATTCGGGATTTGATTCGCACCCCCCTATGCGCAATGAGAGTCTTTCCACCTCAGAATCTTAACTCCTTAAAAGAGGCCCCTTTATAAGGGGTTGCAAATCCCTTGGGTTTTCCGGTGTAGAAAAAACACACTAGAAACTCATCCTTTTTCACATTTTTCTATTCCAACAAGTGAACTTCGAGAATCAATTTCTCATTCACTCGTTATCCGTTATGAGTGTACCACATATTAAATTGTAGCCCTTAACAAGGAAAATCTGAAACTACTTTGACCTGACCCAAATTGGAATTGAAACCCAGTCAAAATATTGCCCCAAAATTACCATTTAATGCAATTTTTAACACATTTTTCCAACAACTTTATCTATATTAAGTGGAACATTAACCACACATGCAACTTCACTAATAGTATCCTCATTTCACTACCTCATAGGGAGTTCAAGGAATTTAACTTATCCAAATTGGCGCCTTCAAGAATTCATCATACTCAAAAACAAAATCTCGGATAGAACCTTCAAAATTAGTTGTTTCCCAAATAGCATATATGGCCCTTCCACCATTACGTTTGAACTATCAACCTCGCTCTAGAATTTAATTACAACACATCCTTTGTGATGGGGTTTGACTTTACACAATACACTCCCCACTTACTTGTAAGGTCATGGATGGCCTTTAAGTTATGAAACTTCGCTGTGAAATGGCCCATAAGACAATAACCTCAAATATTAACCATTAAAGGTAGCACGTGATATTAAAAAAATAAAGCATATCACCATTTGGATGAACATACCATAGTTTGAGCCCTTCGGATGGAGCTCATTTGTCCTTAAAGAGAGTAGCCCATTGTTTCTTTTGTGACATACTTGTTATGGATGTTCTTGCGGTGTCATTTGCCCCGAGTGTTATGAAATTAGCATCAATAGTATGAAGCTCCTTTTTGTTGTCCTCTAAAGCAGCATTAATAACTCGTTTGGTTGGCTTGGTCGCAGTAGGTTCACCCCTTTATTCTGCCTCACCAAACTGCTTGGGTTGGCATGAACGATGAACAATAGCTATGAAAATCAAAGTGACTGGAAAAATAAGATAAGAATACTTGGAGGTGTGTCTGACCTAGGTGACCTCCAAACTATGTTTATTTGGAGCAGTCGGGAAACCTCCATTGGAAGCATTGAGTTTCGGAAAATGAACAATGCCTCAAAATCGGAAATGGCATAAAATACCACTATAGCAGCTCGAAACTATATGTATAGCAACATTTTGTGGTGACGAAGCTCTTTGTGGTGACGAAGCACATACCATCCTCCAGATCCAGGAAGCAACGTCAGTTTTTGAGTAATAACTCAATCTTTGTTCGTGCATGAATAGTGTTTTTGCAAAAATCTGGCTCGGTTCTTGCTAAAAAATAAAAAATAGTCCATTAAAACTCACCTTAAACACAAATCCGAGATCGGATAAGCATTTAGGAATGATTTCTATCTTAGATTGATAAAAAACAAACAAAAACTCAAAGAGAATTTGAAACCATGACCATGAGACTAGATTTGTAACATGTGATGAACAATGTCACGTTTTTTAGTGAGAGAAGCCCTCAACTTGACCCTAGAGGTGTTCACTCTACTACTGAGAGCTTTTTAGGAAATTGTTTCTAAGTATATACCTTATGAAGCAAATGAAAGAAAACATTGAATAGCATCCACAACCTATGAAATTTGATGTGTAATTCTAGGAGTGGGCACAAATTAAAAAACCATAACCATGTAACTTTGGCTGCTTCTTCTCTGCTAGAAAAAAAGTCACAAAAATTCTTCTCTGCTTCTTCTCTCATTTGTTTCGGCCCAACCTTGTTCGGCCCACGGACAGTCCAACTCCTCCAACCCTGCCCGTTTTTGGAACCGACGTTTAGGGTTTCTTTTAACTCGTTGGTATTTAAGGCACTTGTTTGTCCTCTTCCCCGTGTGAGTGTTTCTGTTTGTTGTTCAACCTAGAAAGATAGGGTGAGAGGGAGAGAGAGAGACAGAGTTATGGTTCCAATCTTCAAAACCTTACTCTTTGTGAACCTTTCTTCTACCCTACTACCTCTGTGAGCCCGGTGAGAGTTGAGATAGTTGGGCTAGACTAAGTGTGTTTTACCCCTTTTGTGAGCTTCGATGGTGCTTTGTGTGATGGTTGAGTGTGGTCTGATCCGGAGAAGAGAACACCCAACACTTTTGAATGTTTTAAAGTATACAAAGTTTTTTTAGAGCAGCATGTGTAACAATTAAGCGGAGTATCTCCTTGTCTCACATTGAATTATATTTGATTTGATCACCTTGAATTATATTGATCTATTTGTCAATATTTCTGTTTGAGCAGGAAAAATTATATTGTGATCAAAAGAACAGCAGAAATAAAAGAGTCTCATAAATGGCGTATTTTATAAGAACAATTTATATTTTTAGAGATTCTAAAATAATAATCTCTATCTAGAGTGTTCACAAAAATAATCCGAATTAGCATTAGTGTCCAGAAGAATAAATTAAGGTGAATTCAAATTAATGCCCATTCAATACTCTCAAGCCGTGCTTCCACTTTCTCCTTCACCACTTTTCAATTCGTCTCGGGTAAAACTTTTATCTTCCAACCTATAGAGAACCAAACACATGCATGTGGCGTTGAGAACCAAACCTATAGAGAACGAGTTTTAGTTTGCATTCACTCCGAGAAGAAGAGCGCAAAAGAGAAAAGTGAAAGTACGGATAGAGAATATTAAATGGACATTAATTTCAATTCGTCCCAATTTATTCTTGTGAACACCACTACTAGTTCAGATTATTCATATAAACATCCTCAATAGAGATTATTATTGTAAAACCCAAAGTAAGGATTATTCTTATCAATTTCGCCCTTATAAATTGTCAAAAGGTGGATTGAAAAATATGAAGCTCCTGGCGTTAGTTTGTTTCTTGAGTTATGTTTTTGGATGGTCACTAATTTCAAAACAAGTCACTAATTTCAAAAAAAGTTGTTTAACGTTTGTTGTGGATTTGCTTTCACTATTGCAGATTGATTCAAGAAGTTTAGAATTGAAATTGTGAAGTTGGTCACTTGGGAGCTAGGAGATATCCTGTAAACATTACAAACTTATTTGGAGCTAGAAGCTTTTTTCAATTTTTTTTATCGAAGAGGGCTTAATTCATAGAAATAGCATTCAGCAAGGGTACAAGATAATAAAAGAACCACATGTAACCATCCGCTCGTGGCCGAGACTGAGAGTTAACCACCTGTAAAATAGCAGTATAACTCGCTAGACCAAAATTGGGCAACTTAAAGCCAATGACGGTTACCGTAGAACTTTCCACCCTTAAACCTAATGCAAGAGTCTTACAGGGCAAATAAAAATAAAAGCAAAATAGAATGAAATATCCAGAATAAATGCAAACAAAGCAAATAATAACAATAACACCATCTCTGGTCTTTAGCATCATCAGATAAAGTCTCGGCGGGTCTAAGGAAATTGACCCGCCCCTTCGCCATTTTTGGCCCATCTAGATCCATTCCTTCACCCGCGATATCTCCCTTGGCCTGATTATCCCAGACCCATCTTCTCTTTGTATCACCATGATCTTCCTCCTTCTCCTCTGTCCCGTTCTGTTGTGGTATGCTGGTCTTTGATTCAGCCGAAAATTCTCCCCCGAGATCAGATCGACTTCCGCTGATGTCCATATCCACCTGAGCTAGATGCCTCATTAGATAGCCATTTATGGTTTCTGATATTTATTAAATTCTAATGTTTTATTTTTTAAATGATAAACGTGTCAAGATTGTTCTAAGCATGTTAACAAAAAACAGACCCCTAGAGCATTCCCTCCCCGGACACATTTGGGGCAGGTCTGCCCCGTCTTTCATATGGGGCGGGTCCACCCCGCCCTGTACACACAATGGGGTAGGTCTGGGTAATAGTATTGACCCGTACCGCCCTTCCTCGACCCGCTATACATACACACACACACACACACACACACACACACACACACACACACACACACACACATATATATATAGAGAGAGAGAGAAATCATCATGTGAGGCCGGCCTGACCGGGAGAGCCGTCCGGCCGAGCCCTTTTGGAGACCTTCCCAGTGAAATATTTTGATGAAATTTTTTGAGCATGTTCCTCATCAAGTCTAGTTTGTCCATACCAAATTTCAGCTCAAAATTCGATCGGGAAGGCATTCAAATCTTTTTTTGAAGTTGACTGCCTTTTTATATGTATATTTTGACGCAGTCAACTTCACAAAAAGATTTGAATGACTTTCCGATCGAATTTTGAGCTGAAATTTGGTATGGACAAACTAGACTTGAGGAGGAACATGCTCAAAAAATTTCATCAAAAAGTTCCACCGGGAAGGAGCCCAAACGGGCTTGGCCGGACGGAGGTTCCTGTCAGGCCGGCCTGACAAGAAGAGTTCTCTCTCTCTCTCTCTCTCTCTCTCTCTCTCTCTATATATATATATATATATATATATATATATATATATATATATATATATATATTTGGAACTCTTAAGGTAAGGTATACCTTACCGGAGCCTCCGTGCAGCCTCCACGTTTTGAGGGCCTTCCCGGTGGAATTTTTCGATGAAATTTTTTGAGCATGTTCTTCATCAAGTCTAGTACATCCATATCAAATTTCAGCAAAAAATTCAATCGGGAAGGCAGTCATATGATTTTTAGAAGATAAATGCACCCTTTAGATACATATAAAACGCAGTTATCTTCCAAAAATCGTTTTGGCTGCCTTCCGGATTGAATTTTTTGCTGAACTTTGGTATGGATGTACTAGACTAGATGACGAACATGCTCAAAAAATTTCATCAAAAAGTTCCACCTGGAAGGCCCTCAAAACGTGGAGGACGCACGGCGACTCCGGTAAGGTATACCTTACCGGAAAGATTTCCTATATATATATATATATATATATATATATATATATATGTCTGTATGTATTGTGTGTATTTTTAATTATACTACAAGTAGACACATATGTATATGTGTGTGTGAGTAATAATTGATGAATTCCTTGATCTTTTAATATATTACTACGTAATATTTATATTTTAAACTAGATGAAAAGTTAATTGTTAATATCTTTTTTATATTTAGCATTTATATATTCATTTATTCAATTTAAGTTGGCACGTGTATTTGTGAATTTTTACTTGACCGATTAGTTGTTAACCATAACTTTGGTTAAGCAATGTTCAGTTAACCAATGTCGTGGTACGAATAATTCACAAATCTTGGATAATTGATTGTTGGTTAACCAAAGTGTGGTTAACCAAGTGTGCCCACCCCTATGTTATTTCAGTATAACTAAACAAATCTGATTCGGAATAATGGTCTAAAAAGCCCTTCTATTATTTCTAATTTATCACTCAAGCTCCTACACTAAAAAAGTATGTAGTATCATATAAGTACACTTACTTTAAAATTGTTTTATCGTTCCATTTAATCGGATTTTGACCTATATTCGTAGGTTTTTATATTAAAAAATTTCATAATAATAAAAATAACAATAACAATACTTGATATATTAATAATAATGAGAGAAAAGTGTCAAATTGACCATCGTACTCTCTACATAAAGTCAATTGTGCCCCTGCATTTTAAGTTTCATCAATTACGTCCCCGTGCTTTATAATTTTCCTCAAAATTGACTTTTAACGGGTAACCGACCGGTGAATAGGTTACCTGCTGATAGGCATGGCAATGGGTCGGGGCGGGGCGGGTATTGCAAGACCCGGACCCACCCCATGACTTGGCGGGGCGGGTCCACCCCGCCCCGTGACCTGCACGGGTCCAAACTTGTTGACCCATGACCCGCCCCATGCGGGGCGGGGCGGGTCCGCCCCACCCAACCTAATTAGCTAGTTTGTATTTTTATTTGTGAGAAGTTGTTACCAATTGAATCTACATAATGTTTATCTCTAAATAATAATTAGAAATCAATATATTAAATCAAATTCATGATACGCTAAAAATTTCAAAAATTAAGGAAAAATTACTCAAACTTGAATAGTTAATCTAATTAGTTATATTAATAATTGAATAAATGTATTAAAATTCTATATATGAAGAAGACATTGATAATCCGCCATCCATCTCATTCTAATATATACTTATTTATATATTATAAGATCAAAGAATTTATGATTTATTGTATACACACATATGTATGTTAAAGTATATTTGTAGTATAAGTTAAGAAAAAATATGTATACTTATATATTGAGCGGGTCGGGGCGGGTCGGGGCGGCACAGGTCAATTCTAATACCCGGACCCATCCCATTGTATAGGCGGGGCGGAGCGGACCCGCCCCATTTGCAAGACGGGGCGGGGCGGACCCGCCCCAAATGTCTCGGGCCAGGGCGGGTCATTGCGGGTCGGGTTTGTTTGACATCCCAACCTGCTGACGTGGCGCACATATGGCATGACACGGCGTATGCACACGTGTCGGGCCACATCAGTTTTTCTTTTCTTTTTTCCCTTTCCTTTCTCCTTTTCATTTTCGTTTTGGCTTTTTCTCTTTTCTTTCTTTCACTAGCCTTCCGCATTTCTTCCTCTCCAGACGGTGAACAACAACATGAACAGTAGTTGCCAAAAACGAAAGGTGCTTGCAAAATTAAACAAAAAAAATGAGGAGTCTGGTTCACGAAGACCTCCCTTGTACTACTTCCGTTCTTAAATAAATGTAACATATGAAATTTTACACTATTCACATGGTCTACTTTGACTACGTTTTATTTATTAATGTATGAATATATTTTTATGAAAAAAATATTGTTAAATTTGTCTCATTGTAAATTTTCAATATCTAATTTTTTTAATTTTTTTACTAATATAAATTTATATATATTAATGGTCAAAGTTGTGTCTCGGCAAATGTGAAATGTTGACCGTTACATTTATTTAAGAACGGAGGAAGTATATTTTATTTTTTGTGCCGAGCATCAAAGTCACCAGAAACAAATGCTAGAGGAGTCCGAGAAAAAGAAATGTTGATCAGCTACAAACCAGCCCCAAAATTCGTCCCCAGCTGCTCAAAATTGACATGTAGTGTCCTTCCTATGAATCCTAGCCAACGAACTTCAATCTCGTCTCAACAATTTTAAAATTAGCCCACATTTGAGTAATAAGCAAAAATCAATCTCCCAAGTGAAATGTTTCTTTCCCTAATTCCCTTGTTAGTCATTGACGAAGTAAGAAAGAAAGGGAATAGGACACAAAAAAGAAAGAAAGAAAGAAAGAAAGAAAGAAAGAAAGAAAGAAAGAAAGAAATTAAAGAAAGAAAGAAAGAAAGAAAGAAAGAAAGAAAGAAAGAAAGAGTTGAAGTTGTTTTTTTCCCGGGAGATGAAGGGGCGGGAGGTTTTTTGGCAGGGAACATGAAGTTTATTTATGCATGTAAAAAAAACCGGCCTGCAATGACCCGCCCTGGCCCGAGACATTTGGGGTGGGTCCGGCTCGTCCCATCTTGCAAATGAGATGGATCCTTCCCGCCACGCCCATACAATGGGTCGAGTCCGGGTATTAGTATTGACCCGTGCCGCCCCGACCCGCCCTGTCCCGTCCCGTTCAATATACAAGTATACATACTTTATTTTTTAAATTATACTACAAATATATACTTCTACATAAGTTTGTGTGTATAATAATCTTAAATTCTATGGTTCTATAATATATTACGTAGTACGGAGTAATATTTATATTTGAATGAGATGAACGACGATTATCAATGTCTTTTTTATATACAACATTTTAATTCACATATTCTATTATTGATATAAATAGATTAACTATTCAAGTCTAAGTACTTTTTTCTTGTTTTTTGAATTTTTAGTGTATTGTGACTTTGATTTAATATATTACGTAGTATTTTTTAATAATTATTTAGAGATAAACTTTATGTAGATTCAAGTGGTAATAATTTCACACAAATGGAAATGCATATTACCTAATTAAGTAACGGTGGGGCGGGCATATATGGGGCAACAAGTTTGGTCACGGGGCGGGGCCACCCAGTGAAGTCACGGGGCGGGTCCGGGTCTTGCAGTACCCGCCCCGACCCATTGCCATGCCTAAGTTTAGTAGTCTGGGGGAGAAGACGTACATGCTAGGATAGGAGAAATTAAGGGGGAAAGAGAGAAAAAACGGAAAGGGAAAGAAAAGGAAACAAAGGAAAAAGAAAAAAGTGACGTGGTCGTCATGTGTGTGCCATGTAAGGCCACATTTGTGCCACATCAGCAGGTACACCACATGTTGATCGAAGGTTACCTACTAAAAACCGGTTTTGACGAAAATTATATTGTGCATGGTCGTAATCGATGAAATTCAAAATATGAGAGCATAATTAGAAACAATTATCCCCCATATGACTAAAACTCTTTCACTTTCCCAATCTATGACCTAACTAGTTTTTTTCCCCAAAATAATACCTAAATTCATATTATTTAATAATAATTCGTAATTAATAAATAAATAAATATTTTTGTGGACAAATATACCCTTTACGCTCTACCTATAAAACCCTAACATCCCTACTCTTTTTTTACAAAACCTAGCAACCAGCCGCACACATCCACCCACCTCCTGCGCTCACCGCACAACCTGCCGCCGCCATCCCCGGGACCACTGCACGCACCCACGACCGCCGTCCACCAGTCCATCTCTAGTTCCACGCTTGTTCGCCGCCGTCGCCGCCAACCGACCACGCCAGTACGCCACCGCCATCCCTACACCTGTGTGCCGCTGTCGTCCCGAGCCGTGGGCGCCGCCTCCATCCCGATTCATGCTCGTCAACATCGTCCCAAGCCCTGAGCGTTGCCGTCCTCGTCGCCATCCAGCCGCACGATTGCACTCGATCCAACTCGCTGCCGCGCCCCTCTACCGCTCCTACAACTCAGATTCTTCAGTCAAGGCGGCCAAGGGTGATGGCGAACCAAGGTTGAAGACGAACCTAGGTTGAAGACGATGAAATAAGTGTGCAATGAATACTTTATATTTAATGTCGTGAACATCACAAGAAGCGCAATGAGTTATGACAAAACGTGCAATGATATGGCAAGAAGTGCAATAATGTAAAAAGTGCAATGACATGAAAAGAAGTGCATTAAAAATGACATGAAAAAATATCTATAAATTCGTAGCATTATATGTAATATTTAACCAAATGTAAGAACTAAAGTTATGAATCTAAAAAAACGCTAAATTCATTTTATGTAATGTTATGTCGTGCAGTGAATACCGCCATAAAGTGCAATAAATGTAGTGCAATAACGCCTTCATGAAGTGCAATATTTTTACCCGGACGAAATTAGTGTAAAATGCATATTTTTTTTAAAAAAAGGGTATTTTTGTCCTTCCACAATTTAATATAATGAAAAATTCTTTTTCGATTTTTGGTCATATTTCGAGAAAAAAAACATAACTAGTCACATTTCAAGAAACTCACTTTGTTTTAGTCATATCCCGGGAATTTTTCCAGCATAATTAACTTTCCATACAAAGTACGAGGGTCAATTTGACACTTTTGTCTAATAACACTAACAACAACAACAACAACAACAACAACAACAACAACAACAACAACAATAATAATAATAGTGGCAATAATAATAATAAGGGAAAACTATCAATTTGGTTCTCGTACTGTTATGAAAAAATCAATTAGTTCCTTGTACTTTAAAAAATCTGTTAGGACTTTTTCTGGTGTCCAATCTAGTTAGATGTATTTGTATTTGTGTAGTTGTTAGTTAAATGTGTAATATGGGCCACCATTGAATATTAGCCCATTAGCCTCTCTTGTAAGCCATAAGTTAGCCTATAAAAGGAGGCTAACTTATGAGAAAAACTAAGGCATAGAGCATAGAGGCAGAATAGAGAATAGAATAGTTTACGCTGCTCTCTCTCTCTAGAGGGAGAGCAGCGGCCATTTTCATACGGTATACCAATGTTCTCGATATATTGACATGAATGAGAATCTATCTGCTTCTTCTCTCACTGGTCGATGATTGTATGATTGTTTAGAATAGGGACTAACATGTGGTATCAGAGCCGAGGCGTGAAATAGATCGAATCCATCTGTGTTTTTCGGATCTGCCTTTATCGAGAAAGACCTTACCTTTTTGAAAAACAGAGTTTTCGATATTTTGGTTTGATGATCTGTTTTCAATGTTTTTTCAGCGATTTCTGGAAGATTAGGATCGAAATCCGTTTGACAACAACCTGCAATTTCATTTGTAAAGAAATTTTTGATTTCACATTTGCAGATTTTCGAAGCTGGAAGTTTTCGATATGAAGATTTCGAAGTTTTGGAGTTTCTCGATGTTTAGAATATTTCGAACTTTGGGTTTTCTTGAATCTCAGAATTTTTCGAAACTTGATATTTTTCCATATTCAGAACTTTTCGAAGCTTACAAAGAGTTTTCGATATTCCTAGCTTCTCGATAGTTTAAAAGAATTTTTTTTATTCTCAGCTTCTCGAAGTTTAAAAGGATTTTCGATATTCTCAGTTTTCGAAGTTTAAAAAGTTTTCGAAGTTCTGAAAGTTTTCAAAGCTAAAGTTTTCGATATTCTGAGGTTTTAGAAATATCAAAGTATTCGATGTTTTAAACTGGTTAGAAATTCTAACGATTTCGAAGTCTTGATTTTCTCGAAGTTAATCCTCGAAAACACGTTTCTCGCAGGTAGAAGGTCGAAAACAGGTTCTCGCGGATTGGATCTCGAAAACAGGTTTCTCGCGGATTGGATCTCGAAAACAGGTTTCTCGCGGATTGGATCTCGAAAACAGGTTTCTCGCAGATTGAGGTTAGAAAACACGTTTCTCGCAGTTTGAACCTCGAAAACACGTTTCTCGACATTCAATATCGAAAAGAAATTTTTCGATATTCAACATCGAGAAGACGTTTTCGATATTCAATCATCGAGAAGAAGTTTTCGACATTCAACATCGAGAAAAAGTTTTCGATATTCAGTCATCGAGAAAAGGTTTTCGACATTCAGTATCGAGAAAAGGTTTTCGACATTCAATATCGAGAAAAGGTTTTCGATATTCAACATCGAGAACAGGTTTTCGAGGTCCAACATCGAGAAACTCAACCTCGAGAACCCCAACTTCGAAAAGTTTTTCAAAGTTAAAAATTCAAACTTTTCGATGTCCTGCACTATTTTGGCCATAACTTTTGACTCGGTGATCCGATTTTGGCCAGAACCCAATCTCACGCTCCCTCACTCGCCTTTCTTGAGGGAGATATCACCTGCTTTCCGAAAAATCACCAAAGTCAAAATCAAGGTCAAAACTGAGACAAATCTGATCAATTCTTCCAAAATCAAACCAAAGTCAAACCAAATGTCAAAGTTGGTCTAATCTACATTGTAAGGTCCGGAACTCGTAGATAATTCAATCAACCTCGCGTCAACGGTCATTTCACAACAATCAACAATCAACTGCTGATGCCTCCCCTTACTCATCAACAATGTGTGATCATCACTGTGCTGAATTTCTAGATGATGAGTTCAGGGTAAACCGTCATGTGTGGTACCTGTACAGATTGCTCCATACACATGACGGGTATATCAAGCTGTGAGCAATCAAACCTTGCACAATCTGAGGGGGAGTTACAATTTTCTCCTCCTGGCGCCACACAACGACAAAGCAAGGATTCTCTCAAAGGATGCAACATTTGAGGGGGAGTTTTCAATTTTACCCTCCTCGGTACCGAACGATGAAAAAGCATACCGAGTGCTTCAGTTGAGGGGGAGTACAGAGAGAAAATGAAGAAACAAAGAGAATGAGAGAGAAGTCCCTATGGCTTAGTAAACCCAACTAAGCCTACCCAAGGGACAAAGCCGAGAGTAAATGAGTGAATGTGTGAGTGAGTGAATACTATGAGCGTTAGGAAGCAGAAGGCTCAAGTGAGCAAGAAAACAATATTCAATGATAAGTCTGCTACCTCAACTGCCTACTATCAATTGATCAATTACTCCCAGTCACTCAAATACTCTGGACAATCCCCATAGGTTCAGGACTGAATATATTCAGATCCCGGGTAGAAGTCACTGCATCTTGTCCAACAGTGCATGCATAACCCTACCCAAGACCACTCATTTGTCTCCCAACAGACAAGTGTTTAATCATATTTCACGGGGAACCTCATCTCTCATTACTGTCTTCTTCCGAGGCAAGTGATACTAACTACAGTGGCCTCAGCCCCATGCCACTGGACTTTCATTGATCACGCTGTGTCTAGTTATCTCACTCCCAAATGTTTTTGAATTTTCTAGGACACAGACACATTTTTGAGTCAGTTGCAGGTCCAAGGGACCATGCGCGAACTTCCATAGGGCTCATCTACTATAGATAGACCGATGATTGGAAGGAAGTCCTGCTGTTGCAACATAGAAATCACCAACACGTTCAGGCCATCGCTTTAGAGTTTATCTCTATAGTGATGATAACGAGCGTCTTCACGACCTCGGGGGGCTACCACTTTCATTGCTGATCTTTATGATCATGCCTTAACAACTAGAGTGACATCTACTTCAGATGCTTCATAATGATTGGTTGGAAGTCCTGTTAGAGCTTTAATGCTTCTATCATTTTATACAGGCCACACATCAGTGTTTACATTGATGTTGTGTTAACGGAACACTTCTGTGTATCCGGTCTTTATCCTTTAACTTTTCTGTTTGTTTTCAATTTTGTTACCCAGAATAAAAGAATAAAGGCATGACGCCCTGATTCATCAGATCGTCATGAGGGGGAGAGTACTCCACATGTTAGAACTTTTATTGTGGGTCAAGTTTGTCTGTAATGTCTTGTTTAAATAAAGTAGACTAGTTATACCATTTATGGTATTAGATTAGTATTTATTTTGTAGCAAATAAGGTAAAGGGAATAAGGCCCAAAAAGGCCTTGGCCCAACTTCCAAGGTTTACCTAAATCGGTAACCTGTACAGCGCCTATAAATACGCGCCTTGTGTACAGGTACCGATATCGATCAATACACATTAGCCTTACGCTGCCAAATTTACTTCTCGATACTACAGAAAGAAGGTTTCACTGTTCTCGATAAATCTTATATCATTATATGAAATCCTTCTCTTCTGTCTATCGATGATGTTCATCTAGCTGATCGTTAGTCTGCTAAATTGGGACCAACAAGTGGTATCAGAGCGAGGTCACAGGTGAATCTCTCGGCTGGTGCTGAGGGGGTGATTGTTGGTCTTATGGGAGATCAGCACCACCCTTTGATTCAGGGCTTAACCGCCCAACCTGTTGGCACCACGATGTGGTGCAGCCCCTCATGTCCATCCGCCGCTCAGTAGTGGGGCTCTGCACTGCCGTAGTGAACTGTGGGGGGTGCCCCACAGGAATCTACCTTGACTTGGGGACTACAGAGTAATGGGTTAAATAGAGGGTGTCCACTTTCTTATCACCAATTGGTTTTAAGAAAGATATGGCTGCTATTTAACCACAGAACTCTGGAGTTAAGCGGCCCCGGGGTAAGAAAGCCCAAGGATGGGTGACCCACTGGGAAGTTTGTCGACAGGGGTGAATCGATCCAACAAAATCAATCAAATCCCCGAACTTTGTAAAAACATTCAATTGATTTTTTGAAAAGTGCAAGGACCTAATTGATTTTTCATGAAAGTACGGGGACCAAATTGACAGTTTTTCCTAATAATAATGATGATAGTGATAGTGATAATAATAATAATAATAATAATAATAATAATAATATTGATAATAATAGGAATAATAATAATAATAATAACAATAATTATTATTATTATAATAATAATTCATAATAATGTTGTTGTTACTTGTAACGCTGGTGATTTTATATTGATAGCTATGTAACTTCCTCTTTCAAAGAAATTGCAAGATTATTTTTGTCGGCGAATGAAGGGCATAAAACACAATTGACTAAGTCAAGCATTAGGCTATGATGTGACCGCTCCACGATAAGGTGTGGCCGATTTCAGGAAAAGTATGAAAAATGTATTTATGGTTGAACTGGTTTTTATATAAGCATGTGTTTCATTTATTCACAAACTAGTTCTCATGTTTTGATTTTATTATTAGTTATTACCAGAGCCTGAATGGGTTCACCATCTAACACCGATAGAAATTAACAGGAAAAAACGTTCAATAGTAATTCTGATTTCCAAAAGTGAACGAAAAACTTAAAAAAGCATCAGGAAGTGCGCTTCGTCAAAGACGCCTCCAAATCCTCTTTCCTTTTTATTTCCAACAATCTTATTGTCAAAAAGTCCATCGAAAAAATGATATTTGTGAATCATTTTTTAAATAAAATCTAAAAGGAGCCGAATAAATGCAAAGTGGAAGATGATGCGTGATGCAGAGGTTATGTCATTCTTTAATAGTTGCATCATTGTAAAAGATTGGAGGTAGTATTAATTATATGCACTCAACTTGTAAAAGATCTGGTAAAAAACTTGCAAAAGATGAATCTTATATTCTTAAAAGTTACTCTCTCTCTCCTATTAGAAAGTTCTCATTTTCATTTTAGGAAATAATTAATAATTTTAAGTGACAAATTAATCATTTTTTTAAAGGAGTGACAAATTAATCATTAAATATTAAAAATAATACATTTATAACATCGCAGTTATCAATACTAACTACATTATACTCCCTCCGTCCCTTTTTAGTTTGCCAAACACAAATTCCAAGCCTAATTAAGTTGTTCAACTTTGACCGATTATATATTTATACACGGTAATATTGTTAATAAGAAAATTATATGAAAATGTTCTTTGTTGAAAATAATACCATAAAGTATAAATTTATTAACTTTTACATAAATATACAGAGTATTAGTTTATATAATGAGTCCAAGTTTATCATCTTTGACTGGAAAAGTCAAAGTTGGCAAACTAAAAAGGGACGGAGGTAGTAATATTTACCTATTGAAATTATTTCTAAAATTATACTTGAAGTACTTTGTTTAATTATTGTCTAAATAACTGTGTCTTTTTGTATGAGAACCTTCCAACGGGACGGATGTAGTACATATACTCCACATCTTAAGTATAGTGATTTTATAATTCAACTACAACAATATCATCAATTATAACAAATTTGATCACATTTCAGCGTAACTATTTTAAACTTTACCAAGATCTATGTCTAAAAACTGCTCAGTCAGTATGATTATTTCATATCAAAGCATATATATATATATATATATATATATATATATATATATATATATATATATATATATATATATATATATATATATATATATATATATATATATATATATATATATATATATATATATATATATATATATATATATATATATATATATATATATATATATATATAGATTTTGGTTCAAATGAGAACACCTCTTAATGTGAGAAGTGAGAACAAATCCTCACCCTCCAAAATATATGTAGATCTACGATGAAGTGAATGACACAAGAGGGCATTTATGTACTATTCTTTGGTGGCTAACGGATCTTGTATTTAATGTGTTCCACATATTTAGGGATGGAAAGAATAAATTGCATGCCATATTAATTTTTTATTGCTTCTTACGAAAACTTTTTCTCACCTTTCAATTTATGAAACAAGGAAAGAGAATACAATTTCCTTTTTATTCAATTATCCCTTCAATAATCTTTATACTTAATTGTTAATCGATCACCATATCATAACTATATTTTTAACACAAATTTTCCTTTTTATGTTATATATGAAATGTGAGTTAGATACAAGTTCATGTGCATTACATAAATGAATTGTGTGTCAGATATAAGTTCACGTGCATTCCATATTCGAGGTTGTGTGTTAGATATCAGTTCTTGTGCAGTTGTGCATGACATACTTGTTGTGATTCTCCATGTCCATACTATGTGCCAAATATGAGTTCTTTAACGTATATACATATTGTGCTTTAGACACTAGTTCATGTGTACAATATGAAATCCTTGTGGTTAGATATTAGTCCTTAATTGTTGTGCGTTAGATATTACTCCCTCCGTCCCCTTAAGTTTGTCCCGTTTTACCTTCTTCGTCCGTCCCACTAAGTTTGTCCCATACCATATTTGGTAACATTTGGGTTGTTAGAATTCATTCTTACTTTATTTACACTTTATCAATTCAATACCCACCACACAATTCCACTTTTTCTTAAAAACCACACCACACCCCTCCATCCCAAACTTAGGGGGACGGAGGGAGTACTTTTTGTGATTGAGTTACTTGTTATGGTGCTTTATATACAAAGTATGTGTAACATCCTACTTTTCACGTGCATTAAATATTGATGGTTGTGTGTTAAATATATGTTCTTGTGTGTGCGGTAGTTGGAGATGGTTGTTGTGGTTTATTGTATACCTATTGTGCTTATTTTTTAAAAAAATAATTATATATGCAATATTGGTGTCATTTGAAAGATAATAAAAAATTATTTAATTTGATATATCTTTTTATAAAATTGGATTATAATTTAAAAAGTTAAATCAAATTTAAACTAAAAATAATTCATATCATTTGACTCCTTATTTTAACCTACATTTTCGGAAATGGGTTCTCCAACTAGTGCATTAAATTAAAACATAATACGGAAGTGCTGCCCCATAAAAGGAATGTGCTATGTAAATTACCAATTCACCCTTAATTATTTAGACGTTCCTATTACCGTTTCTAAGAGATGGAGTACAATGTGAGAAAGTGCATCTCTTGTATTATGCACCAATTAAGTAATAGCCGATCATTTAATTAGATGGATGGTTAGGATTTGTTCTCACTTCTCACAATAAGAGGTGTTCTCATTAGAACCGCTCCCTATATAGATATATATATATAGAATAAAGATCAAATGAGAACATTGCTTAACGTGAGAACGTGAGAACACCACATTTACCTCAACGTGATGCACAATAAGGCTCGCCCAATGCACTATTTCATGTTAAGCATAATATTTACCAAAATGCCACCGTGATTATTTATATAAGCTTGATTCCAGAAAAGTCAAAATGTGCACCGGACGAGCTCTATTGTGCATCACATTGGCTTAAATGTGAGTGTTCTCACGTTCTCACGTTAAGCACCGTTCTCATTGGAACCGCACCCTATATATATATATATAGGGTGAGCACATCTTTCACTTAAATTCAGACCGAGGAGATGCTGTGCATCAGACTTCTGGGGCTTCGTATGATTTTGATTTCTTCATTGAGAGTAAATGTTTCCAATTTAAAATTATTAATTGCACTACTCTCTGCATCTCTGAAACTAAACTTGGAATTACATCCTCTATGGACCTCGATCTTACTCGGGTTAATTGGTTGAAGGAATCTATACTGAAGATCTTTAGCAATGGGTCTTGTACTAGATTAGAGCTGGATCATTCTCTTATCATTCTATATGATGCTAATTTCTTTGGAGGATTTGTCAGAATAATTGAGAAGGGAGGCGACTGTTTATTTATTCCTGAGGGGCGGAATGGATGTGGGATCAATGCTTTTCTTGCAGGGATTTCAAGAGCAATTGGGTTAATGAATGTATCTGCTCCTAAGAAACTGGCGATTGAGCATCTTTCACGCGAGGATCGCTCCCCTGTTGATTTAGATTTCCTACCTTTTGATGGGGACTATACTTTTTCACGTGAAACTGTAGTTTCCATTTCGAGTGCATTATTTCAAGCTGATATTGAACATCTTGATTCCATTGGTCATTCATTGGATTTGATTTCTTCTGATGATATTCAGAGCTTTGAACGAAAACTTGAATCTGAGGATTTTTCTAATCTTAAGGATTTCTTCCAGACTACGTTGACAAGTGGGGTGGATTCTCTTTCTCAATTTCTCCTTTTTGAATTTCAGAAGCTTCTTGTCTCTACTCTGGGTAATCTGTCTTTGCCACGCATAGATGATGAAAAACCATGTAGACGAAAATGTGCTTCGAAGAAAGTTAATCAGAAAATTGGGGTTTCAAAGTCAGGTGGCGATATCAGAAGCACACATGCTCTTTCTGTTTGGGATTCTCCAGCTCTTACCGGGATTTTTACTGAAGTTCTTGCTTCTGAGGGTGGATATGATAGTCCAATTTCTGGGGATGAATTTATTGGTCATGTCTCGGAGAACGAGAAGAGGGTTCCCATCTCGACGGAAGATGACCTTTGGGACGTAGATACAAATGAGGTTATTTGTCAAAAAGCTCTGTTAGTCACCCGAGAAAATTGTTTGCCCACTCAGAATCTGAACACACAAAGGAGAATGTACAAAAAGAAGAATCAGCGGTCACATCTTATGAGGACTAGGTCCCAAACACGTGTGGAGCTTTGAAGTTTGGCTTGAGGGACTAAGCTATTTAGGGAGGGATCTATTGTTATTCTTCGGGTTGGGTTTTAGCTATTTGTTAGTTTTTATTTCCTTTCTGCATTTCTTTATCTCCTTTTTTCCTTGTAACATCTTTCTTTTTTAATAAAGTTTTGCATTTTCAAAAAAAAAAAAAAAAAAAAAAAAATATATATATATATATATATATATATATATATATATATAGGATCAAATGAGAACCATGCTTAACGTGAGAACGTGAGAACTCCACTTTTAAGCAAATGTGATGCACTACATCGTTTATATCTTGCACATTTTCGTGTTGACAAAATATTTACGAATCAGCCACTTCATTTATTTGATGTTGGCATATTTTGACCAAATTTTAAAAAGTGTAGTAGATGAGCCTCATAGTGCATCAGATTGGGTTAAATGTGCATGGTTCTCACGTTCTCACGTTAAGCATGGTTTTCATTGGAACCGCTCCATATATATATATATATATATATATATATATATATATATATATATATATATATATATATATATATATATATATATATATATATATACGCCAATAGTTAAGTGTTGGTATCCTTTCTAATTAATTGAAGAGATTCTAGAAAATTCTATAACTTTTTATAGAAGTGTAGAATTTTCAAAAACGTTCCGGAGAATCTTTGAGAAGTTTGGAAATCTCTATAAGCTTATGCAATATTGTGGAACCCTCTAAAATATTCAGGAGATTTGTGGAACCTTCCTGAACTTTATGAAAGAGTATGGAATCATATGGAAGATAATTATAGGTGTAGAGATTCTTTGAGTTCCTTAGCATATGAAGACATGTGTATAACATTCTAAAGAACTATTCTCCACCCTTTATTCATTGTGGAGATGAAGTAGTATAAATAAGAGTATGAGCCTCCATTCCTAAATATCCCAGTCAAGAGTGAGTCTACTTCCTAAAGTGAGAAAGCTAGAGAGTTAGAAAGCCTCTTTGAGAGTGAAGAAAAATAGTTTGAGAAGTTCCTATCCCCCAAGCTTGTGTAAGCCATCCTACTATCCCCATACGAGTGAATCAATTTTGTAAACACAATCTTGTAAGAAGTTGTTCTGTCCGTCTTAATCTTATTACTTATTGCTTATTCTTATTTTATTAAGATCAGATCAGATCAGATCAGAAAAATTCAGATCATATCAGATCATATCAGAAAGATTCAGATCAGATCAGAATCATTCAGATCAGATCAGAATCATTCAGATCAGATCAGAAACATTCAGATCAGAAACATTCAGATCAGATCAGAAAAGTTCAGACATGATTTATCCCTTTTATTATAATAATAATTATAATAATATTAATTATTATTATTATTATTATTATTATTAATTTATTATTATTATTATTCTTGTTGTTATTGTAATTATTATTACTACTACTATTATTATTGTTATTGTTATTGTCATTGTCATTGTCATTGTCATTGTCATTGTCATTGTCATTGTCATTGTCATTGTCATTGTCATTGTCATTGTCATTGTCATTGTCATTGTCATTGTCATTGTCATTGTCATTGTCATTGTCATTGTCATTGTCATTGTCATTGTCATTGTCATTGTCATTGCCATTGCCATTGCCATTGCCATTGCCATTGCCATTGCCATTGCCATTGTCATTGTCATTGTCATTGTCATTGTCATTGTCATTGTCATTGTCATTGTCATTGTCATTGTCATTGTCATTGCCATTGCCATTGCCATTACCATTGTCATTGTCATTGCCATTGCCATTGCCATTGCCATTGTCATTGTCATTGTTGTTCTAATTATTATTATTATTATTATTATTATTATTATTATTATTATTATTATTATTATTATTATTATTATTACTATCATCATCATCATCATCATCATCATTATCATTATTACTATGATTAATATGATTACTATGATGATTATTATTATTATGATCATTATTGTGATATTTATTATTATCATGATTATTACTATTCTTATTACTATTATGGTTGTTGTTGTTATTGTTATTAGTTTTTTGGGAAAATGGAAACTAATAATCCAACCTTTTAGCGATCTTCTTTCAATAATCCCACCTTTTGATTATTCGTGAATAATCCAATCTTTGCACCTCATCTTCATTCACTGGTCCCTAATCGGTTAATGACTTACTATTTCAAGTTATTTTCTTATCTTTGCAAAATATTATCTTTGTGAAAGATGAGATTTATGGTATAATGATTTGCAAAGATAAGAAAATAGCTTGGAATAGCAGGTCATCAACCGGTCATGGACCAGTGAATGAAGATGAGGTGCAAAGGTTGGATTATTCATGAATAACCCAAAGGTTGGATTATTGTAAGAATACCGCTTAAAGGTTGGATTATTATATTATACGGAGTAATTACAATTAAAATTATAGAAATAAATATTATAATTATAATTAAAATTATAATTATAGAAATAATTATAACTAAAAATATAATTACAATTATAATTATAGCTTTTTTTGTTTACTCCAGGAGGCGTCTGGGGGAGGGGGTCATCTGGGGGGGGGGGGCTGAAGTAAACTAGGTTGATACTCACCCCATTGAGTTTCGAACCCGAGACCTCCCCCATAAGGGAGAGTGAGTCGGCGACCAGCTGAACTGGACCGCTTCCTCTAATTATAGCTATATTTATAACTAGTGTAATACATATAATAGTAATTATACCTATTATAATTATGATTATAATTATAATTATAATTTTTTATAATTATGATTATAATTATAATTATATTTAAATTATATACTTCCTCCGTTCTTAAATAAGTGCAACGGTCAACATTTCACATTTGTCGAGCCACAACTTTGACCATTAATATATATAACTCTCTATTAGTAAAAAAAATAAAAAAATCAGATTTTTAAAATATACAATGAGACAAAATTAGTAATATTTTTTTCAAAAAAATATCTTAATACATCAATGAATAAAATGTAGTCAAAGTAGAACATGTGTATATTGTAAAATTTTGTATGTTGCACTTATTTAAGAACGGAGGTAGTATGTGTAATACATTTCTA
Organism: Cuscuta epithymum; assembly: GCA_945859915.1. NCBI lineage: Eukaryota > Viridiplantae > Streptophyta > Magnoliopsida > Solanales > Convolvulaceae > Cuscuta > Cuscuta epithymum. The sequence goes on along the minus strand of CAMAPF010000959.1, from coordinate 673,211 downwards.
ATTATTATAATTATAATTATAATTTAAGAAATATTCAAATTAGATCAGATCAGAAGGATTCAGATCAGATCAGGAACATTCAGATCAGATCAGGAACATTCAGATCAGATCAAAAAGATTCAGATCAAATCAGACCATATCAGAAAGATTCAGATCAGATCAGATCAGAAAAATTGATATCAGATCAGATCAGACCTTAAAAATTTTAGATCAGAAACATTTAGATCAAGTGAAGAGAACAACTCTAAATCCTACTATTTTTTTGTATAGTGAAAGAATCTCTGAATTGGAGAATTATGTTCGTGTGCTCTCAATGTCATCCTTAATTCTTAAGTGCTTATCCTAACTTCACGAAGCGGGGAAGTCCGGCTTCCCCCCAACATTAAGTTCATATCAACTTCACCAAGGTTTTAAAAAAAAGAATTCTAGTTAAAGTCTCGTCTCATACGAGAAGGCTCTCTCTAGGTTTTGACCTAGTTTTTTCCGGCGGCCGCCTATCCAGGCCGTGGGTTCGGCCGATCTCTCCCCGATAGGCAACTTATTTCATATATCTTCTCAGGGTACTGAGTTATATTGTCATCGCGTGGTTTGTTTCATTTTTGTTTTCTTTCTGACTTGCAGTTGCAGTGAATCTGGATTCTGTCTGAACGAAGCTTTTGGTTTTTCTGCTTTACAAGAGCAGCGAACAAGCGAGGAAGCTTTCAGGAGGGTTTGAGGCTTCTGATTTTGGCAGGGGACAAGTTTAGCAAGGGGAAGATGTTGGAAAAATGTGTGAAAAATTGCATTAAATGGCTATTTTGGGGCAATTTTTTGAGTGGGGTCCACTTCCGATTTGGGTCGGGTCAAAGTGGTTTCGGATTGTCCTTGTTAAGGGCTACAATTCGATATATGGTACGCTCAAAACGGATAACGGGTGAATGAGAAATCGCTTTTCGAAGTTTACCCGTTAGAATGGAAAAACTGGGAAAAAGGATGGGTTTCTAGTGTTAATTTCCCACACCGGAAAACCCAAGGGATTTGCAACCCTTTATAAAGGGACTCCCCCCTTAAGGAGTTAAGATTCCTTAGGGTAGAGGTGGAACTTTTGTTTGAGTGCTCAAACACTAGTTCGTTGTCATCGTATCCTGGGAAACTATTGTTGCAACGCTCCTAGCACCGTGAGAGGCAACAAATACGTTTTAAGGACATCGTGCGTGGCACGAGCTTTGACAAATTCTGCTCCATCTCTTCTCTTGTTTTTCTTTCGTCATTTTAATTAATTAATTTATTTTAATTAATTTTCTTTATTTTCCGAAACACACCCAACAATCTTAAAACGTATTTGTTTGATTGTTATACCGAGGTATACAATCTTAAAACGTACTTGTTTTGTTAAGCTTGTATCATACGGATACAATCTTCAACTGTAGTTTGTCACTTCTGTGAACGAACTTAAATCCTTTTTGTGTTTTCGGAAAAACGTTAAGAAAACGAAAATGACCTCTCAAGGAAACAAGATTGGTGTTGGGCAGAATGTTCTGAACGACAATCACTCTGAAAGCGGAGCACCGGTGAACAACAGTTCACAACGCGGTGCATCTGCTTTGGCCAACCAAAGGGCTATCCCTATGGTGACCGTGCCAAGCAACTCTGTGGAGAAACCCGAGAAATTCAATGGGTTAAACTTCAAGAGGTGGCAGCAAAAGATGCTATTTTATCTCACTACTCTCGGTCTTGCACGTTTCTTGACCGAGGACGCGCCGGTTGTAACCGGGAGTGAGGTAGATGTGCAATCTCTCAACGCGGTTGAGGCTTGGAAGCATTCTGACTTCCTTTGCCGAAACTATGTGTTGAACGGGCTGCACGATGCTTTGTACGACGTTTATAGCAAATTAGCTACGGCTAAGGAGCTATGGAATGCTTTGGACCACAAGTATAAAAGCGAGGATGCCGGCGCAAAGAAATTTGTTGTTGGTCGATTCCTTGATTTTAAAATGGTGGATCCGAAGACGGTTGTGAATCAAGTTGAGAAGATTAAAATGATCTTCCACGAGATTCAAAAGGAGGAGGAAATGATCCTCTCGGCCGTGGTGACCGAGGTCAACCTCGTTGGATCCAATTCCAATGAATGGTTCGTGGACACCGGTGCTACCCGGCATATTTGCTCAAACCGGGAGCTATTCACGACCTTTGAACCATCAAATGGTGAGAAGGTGTGGATGGGAAACTCAGCCCATTCCGCGGTGGAAGGCGTGGGCAAGGTGGTCCTGAAGATGACTTCGGGCAAGGAGCTGACTCTTAACCAAGTGCTGTTCGTTCCGGAGATACGCAAAAACCTGATTTCCGGTTCGTTGTTGAACAAGCATGGCTTTCGTATGGTTTTTGAGTCGGACAAATTAGTTTTGTCCAAGTCGGGAATGTATGTGGGCAAGGGATATGCATGTGATGGGCTGTTTAAGCTCAATGTAACGACTATTATTATTAATAATAATAAAATCCCTTCTGCTTACTTGCTTGAGTCTTCCAATGTGTGGCATGGTAGACTAGGACATGTTAATTTTAATTCTATACGTAGATTAATTAACATGGAACACATTCCTAAATTCACAATTGATGTGAAGCACAAATGTGATATTTGTGTTGAAGCAAAACTAACGAAAACGTCTTTCAAATCGGTTGAAAGAAAAACGGAACCACTAGAATTAATTCATAGTGACGTTTGTGATTTTAAATCAATACAAACACGTGGCGGTAATAAATATTTTATTACTTTTATCGATGATAGCACTCGCTATAGCTATGTTTATTTATTGAAAAATAAACACGAAGCAATCGATAAATTCATTCTTTATAAGAATGAAGTGGAAAACCAACTTAATCGACAGATTAAAACGGTTAGAAGTGATCGAGGTGGTGAGTATGTAGCACCAATTGGTGACTTTTGCGCTAGTGTGGGTATAGTACACGAACGTACCGCACCCTATTCACCTCAATCAAACGGTGTTGCCGAACGAAAGAATCGCACATTGAAAGATATGATGAATGCGATGCTAGTAAGTTCGGGTCTGCCACAAAATATGTGGGGCGAAGCAATCTTGACAAGCAATTACCTTTTAAATAAGGTTTCCCGGAAAAAATATGATAAAACTCCGTACGAGTTGTGGAAAGGCAGACGGCCTTCCTATCAATATTTAAAAGTGTGGGGGTGTCTTGCTAAGGTGCTTGTACCAACACCTAAGAAAATAAAAATAGGTCCAAAAACGGTGGATTGTATTTTTATTGGATATGCACAAAATAGTAGTGCTTATCGGTTTTTAGTGTACGATTCGAATAATCCGGATGTACATAAAAACACAATAATTGAGTCAAGGAATGCATCATTCTTTGAAGACGTATTTCCATGCAAGTCCAACGATGGACCTAGCACGTCAAAACGAACATTTGACGTAGCTATGGAAAATACTAGCGAGGGATCCGGTGAAGAACCCGAACCCCGACGTAGCAAACGTGCTAGAGTTGAAAAATCCTTCGGACCGGATTTTCTCACGTACTTGGTAGAATTCGATTCGAATATTCTAACTTGTATGGTAGAAAATGAACCGGATTTTCTAACATGTTTGGTAGAAAATGAACCGCGGACTTATACGGAAGCCGTAACGTCTACCGAAGGACCAATGTGGAAAGAAGCCATCAAAAGTGAGGTGGATTCTATCCTTAAAAATCACACATGGGAATTGGTTGATCTCCCTCCGGGATGTAAACCTTTGGGATCCAAGTGGATTTTTAAACGCAAAATGAAACCGGATGGTTCCATTGATAAGTATAAGGCCAGACTTGTAATCAAGGGATACAAGCAACGTGAGGGCCATGATTACTTTGACACGTATTCTCCTGTGACGAGAATAAATTCCATTAGGATGATACTCGCAATTGCCGCTTTGCGGAATTTGGAAGTTCATCAAATGGACGTAAAAACCGCTTTTCTAAATGGCGATATAGACGAAGAAATCTATATGGAACAACTCGAGGGTTTTCGTGTTCCTGGCCAAGAAAAGAAGGTTTGTAAATTAATTAAATCATTGTACGGATTGAAACAAGCCCCTAAACAGTGGCACGAAAAGTTCGATCATGCAATGTTAATTAATGGGTTTAAAATAAACGAAAGTGACAAATGCGTCTATGTGAAAAGCACGGTAGACGGCTATGTCATTTTATGTTTATACGTGGATGATATACTCATCGTGGGTAGCAATAATCTAATGATTAATTCTACAAAAAACATGTTAAATTCTAAATTTGACATGAAGGATATGGGGCTGGCCGATTTAATCCTTGGGATTAAAATAATTCGAGGACCTGACGGTCTGACGCTAAGCCAATCCCATTACGTTGATAAAATCCTTAATAAATTTAATAAGGATGATTATCAAGAGGCAAGGACGCCATTAGATAAAAACGTACACCTGACCAAAAATCGTGGAGAGTGTATTTCTCAAGTAGAATACGCTAGGATTATTGGCAGTTTAATGTATCTAATGAGTTGTACCAGGCCTGATATTGCCTTTGTGGTTAGTAAGCTTAGTAGATATACTAGCAACCCCGGTGATAAACACTGGAAGGCAATAGTAAGGGTTTTGAGGTATTTACGAAAAACCCAAAACCTTGGACTGCACTATGGAAGATATCCAGCTGTACTTGAAGGGTATAGCGACGCTAGTTGGATATCTGACATTAAGGACTCAAAGTCCACAAGTGGATATGTTTTCACTTTGGGAGGTGCAGCCGTGTCATGGAAATCCTCGAAACAAACGTTGATAGCTAGATCCACGATGGAATCTGAGCTAATAGCCTTGGATAAGTGCACTGAAGAGGCTGAATGGCTACGCCATTTTCTCGAGGATATTCCAAGTTGGGAGAAGCCTGTCCCTCCAATATGCATACATTGCGATTGTCAAGCGGCAATTGGAAGGGCACAGAGCAATCTCTATGATGGTAAGTCTAGACACGTCCGTCGTAGACATAATACCATTAAACAACTTCTCACAACGGGTGTTATCACTGTTGACTACGTGAAGTCAAAGGATAACATAGCGGATCCGCTAACCAAGGCATTGGATAGAGAATTGTTGGAGAAGTTGTCACGAGGAATGGGATTAAAGCCCGTGAATTGAAAAGTTCTATAGTGGATACCCAACCTAGTTGGTCCTAGGTTCAAATGGGACAACTAAATTATAGAGCGAAGGATGGTCACTGTGGGGGTCCCGGACTCCTACCCACTCCTCGTTGAAACAGTGACTCCCGCACGAGGTTAGCAAAAACGTTTGCTTTAATGATTCTAAAATGTTGATCTACTCGATAACATTGGAAGAGTATGCGGGATACTCGTGAAAGAATCACCTATGTGAGAGAGAAGAGGGCCGCTTCAAAGGAGAACTGTAAAGGCTCAGTTCTTTAGAAACTCTTGCAGAACCAGGACGGTGACCCATGGCCAAAACGGGCACACCCATGAGAACGGAACAAAGTTGGAAGGTTCTTGTGTAAAGATAAGTCAATGTTTACACGGCGGCGGTATAGTTCAAAGACATCGAGTCTACTAGACAGCCAGTAAATAAACGAGTTTTTACAGCGGAAGGTTCAAAGGATTAAACCTACCTCTCCGTATACAAGGATCATCCGGTGAACACAATGTGTCCTCCTATCTTCGTGTCTTTTTAAGTCTCGAAAATCAATTTTCATTCATGTGGGGGATTGTTGGAAAAATGTGTGAAAAATTGCATTAAATGGCTATTTTGGGGCAATTTTTTGAGTGGGGTCCACTTCCGATTTGGGTCGGGTCAAAGTGGTTTCGGATTGTCCTTGTTAAGGGCTACAATTCGATATATGGTACGCTCAAAACGGATAACGGGTGAATGAGAAATCGCTTTTCGAAGTTTACCCGTTAGAATGGAAAAACTGGGAAAAAGGATGGGTTTCTAGTGTTAATTTCCCACACCGGAAAACCCAAGGGATTTGCAACCCTTTATAAAGGGACTCCCCCCTTAAGGAGTTAAGATTCCTCAGGGTAGAGGCTTTCTCCACGCGCGCAGGGGGGGTGCAAATCAAATCCCGAAATCGGAGAAGAAAAACCGCGACTTGCGTGCGCGGGCGACCTGCGGACACGAATGTTGTCCAAAAATCCATCTCTCAAGAGATACGGGTAATTTTTGTTTTCTTCCCGAAACGTATATTTTTCCCAGTTAGCAGAATTGCTCCGGGCAGAAGGCCACGACCAGAGGTGCTCCGGTTCTGATGGCCGCGCATCAGAACTGCTCCAGTTCTGATGGCCTTCGGGCAGAGATGCTCCGGTTCTGATGACCGCGCATCAGAACTGCTCCGGTTCTGATAACCGCGCATCAGAATTGCTCCAGTTCTGATGGCCTTCGGGCAGAACTACGTAGGGGTCTTCTGATGGCTTCTGAACCGTTACAGCAATAAATGCCCAACGTTTATATCTTTTAATGCAGCGTTAAATGGACAGTTCATGGACGATTCAATGCCCAACGGACTGGTCATTGATGTCCAACGTTCAGGTCCATTAATTCACTATTTTCATACAACAAATCCTCCTATATAATGGCTGGCAGGTGGTTTGCAACAACACACGTTCTTACACGATTTTACACGAATCCATACACGTTTTAGCTCTAAAAACACACTGCTAGCATTCCGAAAATTTCCTTCTGTGTTCAGTCTTTGTTCTCGTTCGCTGGAACTTTTGTTTGAGTGCTCAAACACTAGTTCGTTGTCATCGTATCCTGGGAAACTATTGTTGCAACGCTCCTAGCATCGTGGGAGGCAACAAATACGTTTTAAGGACATCGTGCGTGGCACGAGCTTTGACAAATTCTGCTCCATCTCTTCTCTTGTTTTTCTTTCGTCATTTTAATTAATTAATTTATTTTAATTAATTTTCTTTATTTTCCGAAACACACCCAACAGAAGATGGGGTGCTGCAGAATGTTGAAGACGAAGCCGAGCTGTTATTCTTCGGCATTTTGGGAACGAGCTTTGATGAAACAGATGGCTATTGGTGAAAGCATGGAGTTTCTGGTGGTCAACATCGTGCTGTCGGACTGGAAAATCAAATTTCAGGGGTTCATTGGTGGCCTATGTGTGAAAGAAGACGAAGGATGTTGATTCGCCCACCTAGCTCCAGAACCGCCGCCTTGGAGGAATTCTGCGACTAGGGATTGGACGAGTATTTCTTTTTCTGTTGAGTTGATTCTGTTTTGTTTTTATTTTATTTCGATTGTGTTTTGTTGCTTATTTATTTTATGCTGTAAGACTTTTGCACTTGGATTGGGGGATGAGAGGCCTGTGGTAATCGTCGTGGTTTTAAATATGCCCAATTTAGGATTAGCGAGTTATATTGCTTTGTCAAAGGTGATTAACTCAGAGTCTCGTCCACGGACGGATGATTACATGTGGTCCTTTTGTTATATCAACCCCTTTCTGAGTGCTTTTTTATGAATGAATGTCCGTTTGATGATAAAAAAAAGTTCATATCAACCTAAATACACCAAATCTGCTCAATTCAGATCAAATATAAGTTCAAAATTTTAATCGGGATAAACACTTCCCGATTGACCCATAATCGAGGTGGATCCAACATTCATGCATATTTTACAACAAAGCAAGATCGTTTGGTATATTAAAATTGACTGATTTTTTTTAAATTGGTTATATTATTATTGGAGCGGATGAATTGGCTAAATCTACACAGTTATGAAATAAATTAAATTATATTTTATTAATAATTTAAAGAAAAATTTATTTATAAATAGCTAAAAAATTGTTTCAATCAACTTCAGTCAATTTAGTCAGAATAATAACTTTAACGTTACTTAATTTGATTATTACACAATTCAAAGCACATAATAAAAAATTAGGCAATTAGTAAAAATCGGCTCATAAATTGGATGAATGCAAACAAAGTTACTAAACAAGCTCTTATTATCAAAGTATATACATGTTTGGTATGCCCTACCGACAGGTTGGAGTAGCACAAGACGATATAGCAGCGAGCAGGGGTGAGCTGAGAATCTGCGGTCGTTCGAGATAGGCAGTGCGAGAATCTGGATCGTGAGCATTCGATCGCGACTGCATCTCGATTCAGTGGGGCGCGCAAGGGTATGTCCTGCGATTGATTCACGATTGCTTGGGGAAGGGCTTGGTTTCACGCTTGGAATAGTGATTGTTAGGGACGAGGCTTTGTTTTTGCGATTGATTTGTGTCTGGTTGGCCTTCAGTCAATGGAGTCCATTCGTTTTGAAGGCAACCGTAGATCTGGGTCGATTTCAAGGTCTGCGCTTCCTATGCTGAGGTTGGCCTTGTTGGCTTTGGTGGTGACTGAGGTGGGAGTTCTACCAGTTGTATTTGATCCGCGTGGAATGACGGCGGTAGGGAGCCCGATTAAAGAAGGTGAATTTTGGCCGTCTAAGGTGGAGGAGGAAGCATATGGTTTGCGGACGATTCGCCCCCCTCCCGAACCGCCGCCACAGAAAAATTATGTGACTAGCGTTTGGAAGACAACACTTGAAGAGTGGATTCCGCAATTCCTTTGGATGCTCATTTAGTTAATTTTGTGTGTGTCATTTGTTATTTAATTGTTCCGCACTTCCGGATTAATTCCTGCTTTGTGAACACTAGCGCTAGGTTCTGTGTTTGTTTTTTCATTATTCAGGTTAGGTTTATGGGTGGAAGCGATAAGGCTTGTATGACTGTTAAAAGCATCGAAGCTTTCACATGGTTAGCGAATAGTCTCGCTCTTTTTAGGGTGGTCTGTTCTGTGTCTAGTCAGAGAGTGAGAGGGCCGTTTGGCTATGCGGAGCCTCATAGGGAGGTTTGGTGTGCCGTGAATGTGGGATTGTTGTTATCATTGATTGCTATAATATAACTAGTTTTCCTTTAAAAAAAAAGTTCCTTTCTTCTTGCATTTGCACTATTAAAATGTTCTTAAAAGCTTCTACTTGTATGTTTGGTACGATAACTCTAAAGAGTTTTTTTTTTCAAAGTAAAAGATTTTTTAGAAGCTACACTTAGTAGCATTTGAGAAGTTTGTAGCTTTTAACATTAAATAGTCAGAACAACTTGTTTACCAAACATAATTAAATCAAATAGTCAACTTTGTACAAAATAGCTACCACCGCTTTCCTTTAAGATGTTTTCAGTCACTAAAAGTTAACGGTTACTAAAGAGGTCACTAAGAGCCCGTTTGGTAACACTGAATTGGCTAAATTGACTGATTCTGCTAAAATTTATGAAGTTCTAGCTGAAGTGGTTGTAACATCCGATTCTGCTGATTTATGAAAAAAAAATTTAAATACTTTTCATTAATAATATAAAGAAAAAGTTATATGAAAAACTAGCTAGAATGGTCCTCTAACGTAACTTCAACAAATGCAGCCAGAAAAGTAACTTCAACCTTACTTATTTTGATTATTACATTCTCTGGCGCGCGAAATCAAAAGTTATGTGTTTAATAAAAAAAATGGTTGATAAGATTGATAAGTCGAAAAACAGTTCTACATTATCTTTTAAGTTAATGTGCCAAACATAAAAACTATATATTGAGAATCTATATATATCTAACAAATATCACCTGAGTCTTTCTTCGTGCATTGGAATAGGGATAGTCATGATAGAACTTAGGGAAAATCCCTATTAGCCCCTAAGGTTATGCCATGATTATTAATGCAACTTTTCATTTTGAAAAATCAATTACTTAACCCCTGAGTTTCTATCATTCTCACTGTTTGCCCCCCTCACATTAATATTTGTTAAATTAAATTTTAATAAAACTTTTAAATTTAATGAAAGTTGTCTATAAAATTAAGTTTTATAAAGTAAAATACAATTTAATATCATAATTATAAGTCATTGTTGTTGATCGTTATTTTTTTACTTATCTACTCGATCATGGAATAAATATTAATGAATGTAGTTAAGAGAGAAGACTCACGAGTAACATATAAAATATCGTGGATTTTTATCTTTTTTAATTTTAAAAAATAAATATCATTTAATCTTATTTAACTAATAAATTTTTGCGAAGAAAGATTCATAAAAAATTAGTAATATACTCCCTCCGGTTTTATTTAATCTTCACACTTTGACTTCACACAAAATAAGGAAAGAAATTTGACTTTACTGTAGAGTACACTGTTGAGACACTGTTTGGCACTGTTTGGCACTGTTTTGATGTAGATTTCTTTGCCAAAAAAGGAAATAAGGATGTGTGAGGTTTATTTTAGACCGTCCCAAAAAGGAAAGTGTGAAGTTTATTAAAAATCGGAGGGAGTAATTAATAAAAAGAATCAAAATCTATGATATGTATTTTAGGTCTTAGATATATTGATAGCTTACAATTATTCAGACCCTATATGGAACATTCTATCTTTTAGGTTCGTTTTTAATACTAGACTAATCTTTTAGGTCATAGATTGATAAAATTCATTTTTTCTTGGTATTTCTTCTTTGCTACACACAAAAGAAATGTCATTGAGATTAATTCAGCCGGATAAATTACAAAAAGACTTCGATATATTGTGATCAAAATTCTAGACACTTCTTCATGATGAATACATTCATGATGAATAGGTATCTAGAATTTCGATCACAATATTTTAAACAACTTTCTTTGATATATTATCCCATGAATATTACTCAGCTCGTGAGTCTTCTATCTTAACTACTTTCATTAATATTTATTCCATTATCGAGTAGCTAAGTACAAAAATAATGATCAAGAACAATAATTTATAATTATGATAATAAATCGTATTTTACTTTTAAAATTTAATTTATGAACATATTTCATTGATTTTAAGAGTTATATTAAATTTAATTTAACAATATTAACATGAAGGGACATATAGTGAGAATGATCAAAGGTGAGGGGGTAACTAATTGATTTTCAAAATGCAAGGTTGTGTTAATAATTATGACATAACCTCACGGGATTACTAGTAATTTTTCCCTAGAATTTAATTAAAAACATTGAATATTTACCATATAAAATTTCCTAAATAGGATTAATAGTTAGCAAATCTTTTCAAATTCGATACTGACTAAATAAGAAGTCTCTTAGGCAGAAAACATACTCCGTACTTATTCTATTCTAATCCTATTTTAAACCCTTTCCTACATTTTACTCTAATTTTGAGCCATTTGTTCATTAACAAATACTCCCTCCATATCAAATTAATTGATCCGCTTTTCTTTTTGGGACGTATCAAAATAAATGTCTAATTTCTCTTTTTGGAAATAAACTCATCCAAAAGCAGCTACAGTACCGCTACAGTACCAAAAACCTCATACTTTACATATATTTGTCTTAAACTACGTGAAAAAACATACGGGTCAATTAATTTGATACGGAGGGATTACTACGTACTCGGTAATAATCAAGTTATGGGAAATAATCTTAAAACTGGCCCTACGTGGGCTACGTTATCTTAATCTGACTATATTCCTCATTCTTCAATAATCATTAGTCATGAAATAGGGTGTCTTGTCGATAGAGTCAGTGATTCAAAATCTAATCAAGTGACTTTGATTGTGAATATTTTATTAAATTACGGAGTAAATTATAATGACAGGTTAATTAATTACGGAGAAGATGTTGGTTTAGACCTGGCCTGGCCGGTCTGTAATCATTACAAGCACTCTGTCACTCTTATGTAAATATTATTACGTCACTCATTAGATGAAAAAAAACAATCCTCGCAAAGTTTGATTTCACATTCTTATGTAAATATTACTTTCTCCGTCCTATTTTACCTGTCCTACTTTTCTTTTTGGGTTGTTTCAAAACAAGTGTCTTCTTTCCTTTTTTGGAAAGAAATATGTGGTCTACACCATTTCACTTTATTGTACTCAAACCTCAATCACAACTTTTACTTTTTCAACCACTTCATTAATAATCGTGCCAAGTCAAACTAAGACACATGAAATGAGACGGAAGTAGTACAAAGTATTACAGAGTAATCCTCTTTTTCATCTTATCAATCAACTTTTTCACAGAATACATAAATTTTGATTTCACGCACTGAATTATGCAATAATAAGAAAAGGTAAGGATAAAGTTACTTTTCTAAGTATATTGGTTAAAATTATTTTAAATATGATTTTTTATAAGTTAGCAAAATCAACCAATTCAGACACTTCAGTCAAAATTTCATAAATTTCAACAAAATGGCCGGAATCAGGGTGAAAGCCGATGGAATCAGGACTTTTTGCTTCCATGAGCTAAAATTTTATTTCGTATAAATACATGAGCTGAAACGTTGGTTTTGCTTCCACTTAGATCTGTATTATTACTTCCTCCATTTTTTGTTCCTTTAAGCTTGCAAATTCCTCATTCCCCGATATCTTGGAACACACAATAGAGATAAATAAAAATTCTGGTAATCAGGTAAGAGTTATTCGTGTATATATATATATATACTTCAAACAATATTTATACCTACATTAATTTGTTTTCTTAAGATTTATATGCGTATTTACTTCTGACTGAATTTGCAGTGAGTGAATAATATAATGGAAATGGCAAATTCAAAAGAGGATCAGCAAGAGAGGAAGAGAATGAGGCAAAATGGTGGAGGGGGTGAGAAATCCCCGAATTGCCCTCGATGTGAATCCGCCAACACCAAGTTCTGCTACTACAACAACTACAGCCTCGCTCAGCCGCGGTTCTTCTGCAAGTCCTGCCGCCGGTACTGGACTAAAGGCGGCACCCTCCGCAACGTCCCCGTCGGCGGCAGCTGCCGGAAAAACAAGAAGCCTCATTCGTCCCGAGGGCCCCGGTTCCAAACCGGGCAGGACGACCCCATTATCATCAACCCGTCACCGCCCTCGCTCCTGCAACCGCCGCTGCCGCCGTTTGACATTATGCCGCCGATCAACGCCACCGATTTGCTCGGAAGTTATGGCTTTCAGCTGGGAAGTGGGTTTCTCCAAACCCCAACAAACGGGCAGTTTTTTAATTTTGTGAACGTGGAGAATGGTTCTCGGAATCCATATGAAGGGGCAGATAATGGAGGGTCTTACCCTAATCCAAGAGATGATCAAGAAGACCAGAGGGCAAACTTGGGATTTCCATGGCATCTGCTTGGAGGAGATAATAATGAAGGCGGCACCACCGTGGGTAACAGTAACACTACCTCCGATGATGAAGGGTTTGGGCCTAATTTTTCTTGGCAAGGGATGATCAACACCCCACTTACTTAACCAGAAGAAGTTAATACCAGCGCTCAAAGTTATCTCATTGATTAAGAAAAGTCATTTGATAAATTTTTTTAGGGATGTGATGTTAATTATTACTAAATATTTGTTTCATTATAGTATGTAAAAGTATGTGATGTGTGTGAGCGCTAAAATCTTTATTTAATCTTCCAAGAAAAGAATAATGCATAGGGTTTTGTTTATGTTTATTAGATTATCAGCTTGATTCCAAAAGCTTAATTTTTTTCAATCAATCTATCCTTTAACTCCTTTTTAGAGTAAGTCCTAAGCTTTTACCCAAGGAAATGTAACATTGAGATTTTTGTTATGGAATGAGAGAGATTTATTGAATAAGTATTTGGTTGTTTTACAAGCGGGCATTGGCGCTTGATCATCCTAATTAACTTCGAGTGAATGAAGTTTAGTAGTGTAAATTAACGTTCTAACTTCAGTATAGTGCAAGTCAAATTTGGTTTTGGTGTACGTACTGTACTGTACGTACATAGTGTCAAGTGTAATCTCAAATATAATCCATACCAAAATATCGAGAGAGAAATAATAAAATGAAAATAAACAAACTAATTAAAAATTGTATGGAATTATTAAAAAACTAAAAAAATTGAAGATAGATTTACAAGTGAAAAAGATAATGAAAAATAAATGAAGAAAGGAAAAAAAAATACTACGTAGTATAACATTTTTAAAGGAAATGGTGAAAATAACCATGAAGATCAGAGAAAAATTGGTCATGCATGAAGGAAACAATGAAAAATGGTTGAAGATATGTGAAAAAAGTTTTAAACAAAACTAAAAGGGGTTATGTTAATAAGACAAACTTCAGATTTAATAAAATAAAATCAGACATTATAGATTCAAATAAATTTAATTTTAAAACCAATTTGAAATTTAAATAGATGAAATAAATTCAAGTATAGTAGAGGAGACTACAAGTAGTATTATATCATTAAGTATTCCCTTCGTTCCATTAACAAATATTCACTTATTTTTTTAGACGTCTTAACTAAAGATTCTCATTTCCTATTTCAGAGAAAATTAACACTTTTGAATAACAATTTAACCATCAGTAAAAATAATACATTTATAACATCTCAATTATCACAAATAATTCTATCAAAAATATTTCTATCAAAAATATATCTATCAAAAATATTTCTAAAAATATAAGCGAATTAACATATTTAAATATGATCTAAATAATCAAACTGCTTTCTTGTTTTGGAGTGAAAACCTTTGAAAAGAACGTATGGAGTCCTATCAAATAAAAATAAACCATTAAAACCAATAGAGAGGTCGTTTAGCAATACGAAGGCCTATGCCTATACTCCGTATTTAGGTACTCCACTAAATATTCGTTGCAATTTGTCCCTTGACTTTCTGTCGTTTTCGCACTCGTGGAGTCGTGGTTCAAGCGCTTCTTTGAGTCATTTCTAGTCCAATCCATACTAAAAATTACGTAGCACCAAATTAATTATTTGGACATACATAGGGGTAAATGATACGTTCAGAAATGGTCTTGTTTATTAGTAAAAAAAATGGTCTTGTTTACATACTAGTACAAGATAGAAATAGTCAAATCTAGTGTATTTATAAAACAACTACTTCCTCCGTCCCAATTTGATGATCCCGTATTTCCTTTCTGGGTCGTGTCAAATTTATAGTCAAATTTCTCATTTTGGAAAGAAATATATGGTCCACATCATTTCACCTTTTTCTACTCAAATCTCAACCATAACTTTTACATTTTTCAACCACTTCCTTAATCTTTGAGCCCAAAAGAAATATGACTCTCATTTTGGGACGGAGGTATGATTATATCAAACAGACAAAGCCATACGGAGTTTCACTTTACAAATTGTATATAGATAACTAGTAAACTAGATATGGAATAGGCTATGTTTTGAAAATATGCATCTTTAAATATTACTCCGTATTAGTGTACGTACCTACAATGGTGGAGCCAGATATATTTAATCTGCGAGGGTGGCCAAAAGTTGAAAATTTATATTGGGAATTAAAATTTAAAATTTCAACTTATTGTTTACAGATCATAAATAAATGTGTTCATATATTAGAAAATTATCATGGGGCCGAGACGGTTCAGAATGCCCAGGTCTAAAAAATCAAATTTTAGTGGAATGTGGAAATAACCCATTCAATTCAAATAAATTTAAAGGATTATATATAATTGTATGTAGATTATGTTTGGTAACACTAAAATAAGCTGAGTTGAAGTGACTGAATGTCTGAATCTACTGAATTATTTGAAAAATTAAACTCAAATTGTACATGTTATTTTACTATTAAAAAATACTACGTCGTTAAAATGATCTCTACAATATTTTACTAAATCAATTCATCCATAAAAGTAATTTCGACCTTATTTATTTCTTCTATTACAATTTCACGATTGAAATGAAAAATTATTTACTGTGTAGTATTTTGTTAAAAAGATTCTCCCTCCGTCCCATTGGATTTTGCCAAATTTTTCTTTTTAATTGTCTAAAAAACTTTGTAACTTTCCTATTAAAGCAATTAACTTGTGGTTCTGCTCAATTCTCTCTCCTCTGCGTAAACATCAACCACACAATTTTTATTTTTCTTATTTTCACCTACTTTTAACCTGACAAAGTTCATTAGGACAGATGCAGTGATTGATAAGCTCAAAACAAGGATCACCAAACCATTTCGAAAATTATTTTATCAAACTTGTAATGGGGAGGTAAATTGGCCAGATTGCCCCATACTATGGCTACATAAGTGTCAATGATGAAGGACGACGGAATCTGGTTGATTTGAATGAAATGCAATATAGAAACATACCCCGTAACAATCAAGGCACGAAACCTGAATTCAGCTTATATAATCATTTCAACCTCTAAAGTCTTTTCAAGTTTATTGAAAATAGATGCCATGACTTGAGGTTTATTGTATATAGAAAGACCTGGTTAAAATAGATATAATAAAATTCGGAGCGCTATTTATTATGGAAATGTAGTTTGTCAAATTCAGTAACTAATTTATTCATTGGATGATAACAAAATAACAAATGAATGAAAATGAATACATACTCTAAAGCTACAATGGAATCATTGGAATGTGCATAGAACGGAAAAAGATCACGCGGATCCTTTTAAATAGCTAACCCGAAATAATGTATAGTAGCGTAACACTGCACTTGGTACTCTACACTTGACGGACACTAAAAAGGAAGAATTGATTTCAGCAATGGCCAAGTACAAAAATTTTATGAAAATAAATTTGGCTTTAGTGTGGACTGCACTGTTTGGCACTGTTTGGACACTGTTTGACACTTTTTGACTCTGTTTGACATTGTTTGACACTTTTTTATGTAGATAATTTTTCAAATAAGGACATGTTTGAAATTGAAACTTAATTTTGGTACTGCCCGAAAAGGAAAGATGGAAATTCTTTTAGGATCTGTTTGCAACAACTTCTGCTTTAAAAAAATGTTTTTTTAATGAAATGGGGAGAAGTGATTAAATAAAAGTTGATAGTGTTTAGGAAAAAAGTGATTTTAAAAAGTAAAAGTTGGTAGTGTTTGGTAAAATAAGTATTTTTGTATAATAGAAAAAGTAAAAACAATTTTGATACGAAAGACGAGAAAAATAAAAGTTGATAGTGTTTGATAAAATAAGTGCTTTTTTATCCAAAAGTTGAGAAGTATTATTTTTTAAGCATTTGCGAACCAACCTTTAGAATGAGATGGAGTACAATTCACGTAGTATATGACTATATGTACGTGTGTGTTTACTGGAAATCAGGAAATGTATTTTAATTCTCTTTTGGATCTATAGCAAATTAGCAATTTCAGTAATCTATTTTGGATCTATATTTTAAGAAGGAATTTCAAGTTTTAATTAGTATGGCAAATTAAAGAAATGCGATTTAATGAATTTCTGTTAGAAATGCTTGATTTAGCTAGGATCATCTAATTTGATTTGAAGGTCGTGTTAAACTATAGACCAATCTTAAATTCGAAATCATACAACAAAATATTGTCCGAAATATTGGCCTTAATGTGATCAATTTGGGATGAGGGACGACTGGACTGTATTGACGTTTTAGTCACGCCAAAGTGATAGTCACCGTAAATTATTACGATGTCTTACCGTAAATTTTTGCCTAAATAGGAATTCACTCCTTTTATTCAAGAGAGAATTCATTAAATAAGAATATAAAAAATTTAATTTCAAAATAAGACTATCATGTTTTTATTCTCTGAATATGAGTAATTTACTAATTTATATCAAGTTTGACACCAATAGATTTTAAACATGCCATTTTTTCAAACTTGACAGAATTACTCATATTTAGGGAATAAAAACATGATAGCCCTATTTTGCAATTTCAAAATGTTTTTAGTCCTATTTAAGACTATTTCTATTTGCTCAATTAAGTTCTTGAACTTGTTTAATAATTTGAAATAACTAAGATTAGAGTGATTTTTTTTTTTGGCAGAATTATTTGTGTAGAGAGTCACTTTATCTATTTTCTTAATTTTATTAATTAAAAATATTTGAAATATGATTAATCTTTCACTATATATTCAACTTATAATTCAGTGGTATTCAATCAAAATTTCATACGAATTACATTTCAGTAAATTCGGCCGATTGAGGAAATTGTAATGTTATCAAATAAGTAAAACTTCATTCTTAAAATATACGGAGTATTTAAACAATTATATTACCAAAGAGATTCTTTAGCCTACCAGCTAGCTACTATCCTAGTCAAGATATATTCTAGCTAGGTGCCAGATATATTGTTCAATTTCCAGTTTGTCGGTTTAAGTAACGTTTAATTTGGGACACAGATGCGGATAGACCGAAATGTGCAATCTTTGTCAAGTCTTTCTCATGAATAAACCACATGGGGCAATGTCCTGTACTCCATGCATGCAGGCTTAGCCTGTGTTTTCGCCTGATATGTCATGGTTGAGGATCAGGTGGGAGACAGGCCACTTCAATAATCATTTTGTATGTGTTTTTGTTTTCTTCCCCAAAAGGCACAATGGAATCCATGGATTACAATAGTTTTTAGTTTTTAGGAAAATTGTTGGTGTACATGAGTTCTACATAAATGTACATAAAATCCTCCTAATAATTTGTGTGCACAGACAATTCGTTTAAAAAGGGACAAAGTTTGATGACATTGAAGTCACTAGCAACACAGAATTTACGAAAGAGGGGTCACATTTAATACATTACACACAAGAGGAATAAAGCAATAACTATTGAGCTCGGCTATTCATCCAACAATCCTATATCGGGGAGCAACTGGATAATTGGATGTGTTTCTAATCCTTGAAATCTCCTGTAGAGCGTCCGAATCACAATTCTGCCCTTGTAGCCAATTGATAGCTTTTGTAATGACAAGAAGCTCAACCCGTGAATGGGATAAATATACTCCCTCCGTCCCATTTATTTTGTCTCGTTTTACCTTTTCGGGAAGTCCCACTTATATTGTCCCATATCATATTTGGCAAAGTTTGTGTGGCTCTAAATCATTCTTACTTTATTCTTACTTTATTCTTACTTTATCAATTAATATCAACCACACAAACCCACTTTTCTTAATAACCGTGCCACCCTCTTCCGGGACAATATAAATGGGACGGAGGGAGTAATAATCTATTCTTATGGGACATATTTGTAATTCTTGTAAACTACTATTAGTATAATATAAGGTCAAGGCTCCCCTTAGGGTAAGCCATTATTTTCCCAAAAATATTATTTTGTATATGGACTGTGGCTACGGTCCCAAAAATATCTCATCCGTGGCAGCGCTGCACCTGCGACGATTTTCCCCATGCTCATCTATGAGAATCCATCAAAGACCATACTTGTGATGCGTAACAAAAGCATCCACTTTCATCTTTACTCATACCAGTTTCAGCCGCCTCCAAGAAGCTAAGAAGTAGCTATCTGCTTTGAATCTCTCTGTTTACGTGCACCTTGTTGTACTTGAACCCAACTATTCACGAAAGCAGCAACCTTCTGCATAAACAGCCCTGCACGTACTCATGCTCAACCCATTCCAAACTCTTATACTTCGTATTCCTTTCGCACCACAACCCCTAGGCCAAGATGCTGGACTCTGCCTCTTTCTTCATTCTCAAAACCATAAATCATAAAAGTGACATTATCACCTATGTGATACAATAATATATTAGTGCACAATGAGCTGAACCCTGAATAGCAAAAGAAAATGGAAAACTACTCTAGCATCCTTAGTATCATTCAATTTCAAGGCTCTTGTTTTGAGTTCCTAAATCAATTGTTTGGATTTCCTAAATCAATCCAAGAAAAGAACATAATAACTTTAAAATTAGTGATTGCAATTTAAGGTTTAAGGTTACGTTCTCTATCAATTAGTGAATACAACTTTTACTCAATTACTATAACTATTAACTTTAAAGACATCACTTTTATTGAAAACTCATATGAGGTTTAAATTAAGTTTAATTAGGACGTTAAATTTAAACATAAATGTAAATTTAAAAGGATAAAAGTATAATCGAATAGACAATGATTCAATAAGAAATTAGTCGATCAATTTTATTTGTATTCATAAAGTTATACTCTACTCTCAAATGAATCATATTACCGTTTAAACATTTTAACACATGCTTAATAGTCATAATAGTTGATAGTCCTAACACAAAACATAGTGTTCTCTAAAAGTAGTCCTAACATAGATCCGGTAGTATATTTTAGAACAACTAAAATTTGAAATACTCCAAACGTATCTCACTCCAGTCCTATTCCATCGTCTACTATATACTCTACATCGTATTCTTTTCGTAAATGTGTGATTAATAATTTGATTTTTTAAATGGGTGAACAAAAAAATGGATTATTAATTTTACCAATGTCAAACAGTTCTTCCATGGAAAGTTATGCTAAATTTTATTCATAAATGGAGTCCATTTCAACAACTACCATTGAAACATTTTAACAAACACTTAGTAGACATAAACTAAATTCAATATTTGACAAGTGAAAATATTGTTTATAGCAACCAAAATAAACACCATGCAACATGTGAAGCTTTTTTTTTATTAATATATGGATCGGATAAGAATATTTAAAAGCAAGAAGGGGTGATCGATTTTTTTCAAAGAAAAGTAATTTTATTAAAGAAATATCTAAAAGGATTGCAAAGAAAAGAGGAAAAAGAAAAACAAACGAGAGGCAACAAAAAAAATCAAAAAGAAAAGTTAAAATGCAAAACGAGCCCAACCCCAATACAAGTAGAAAACCCTACCTCAAGAGAAATGAGTTTCTAAAATTAAAACTCTAGATGTGATTGAGATCTCGTTCTCATGTGATGCGAACACTGATGCCTTTTCCTATATATCTTTATTTGAGTATTGAGATTTTGTGCAGGCAAGCAATTCTCGTTCATAATCATTTTAGCCCTATTGCAAATGTTCTGATTTATGTCAGAGTCCCATAGATCCTCAATCGATGAAAATGGAGCTCTCTTCTCGCTCTCCGAAGCATGAACAAGATATTCATCTCCCGAAATATAGAATTAATTTCACTTTAGGTCCTCCGAGTTTTGTGTCATTTCCATATTTAGTACTCGTCTTTCACTTTATCCATTTTTTATACCTGACTATTGTTTTCTTGACCATTTTTGGTCCATCTCTGGGCATTTTTACTACCGGCAAAGGACTATATATGGTCAAGAAAACAATAGTCAGGTACCAAAAATGGATAAAGTTAAAGACGGGGACTAATTGTGGAATTGGTGCTATACCCGAATATAACAACTCATTTTCAGCAAATACCTCCCCATAATCAATTCCTTTAGAGCATATATTACCTATAATAGCCTCTCTCGAACATATTTCACTTGGATTATCTTTATCAGCCAATCTGTTGTCCAAAGAGTCTCTATTTTCCATACAAGTGACTACAATTCTTTCAAATTCCTGAATAAGGTAATGAGAGGCGATTCAACCCCATTACACATAGCTGTCTGAAAAAAATCATTAATGATTGAATAATCTTGTAAATGCTTAGAGCTACTAAGATCTTTCACAGAGTTCAACACCTCACGTGCCTCAGAAGCGACACTATGGTCTATGTCAACTTAGCTTGAAGCAATAATCCCGAAATGGAGAAATCATCCTGGTTAGAATAACTCTCTTCTAACCGAGGAAGATCCCTTTCAATCCAAGAATCCATCGAACTAGAACCAACCATATAAGAGATCAACTTACATGCTAAAGGCTGCTTAGCTGCAGAATCCCTCATCGAATTTATTGCTCTATTAATTCCTGACAGAAAATACTTAATTCCCTTTCCGTTCCAACCTTCAGGAATAAATAAGGACCCACAACCTTTCTTGATGATCCGAAAAAACCCGCCAAAGAAATTAGAATCATGCAAAATAAGAATGAAATTCTGTAATTCAAGCCTAGAGACAGACCAATTATCAGCCATCAACTTAAAAATAGAGTCTTTCAACCAATTAATCTTCTCGAGATCAAGATGAATTGCATATGAAAAATTCCTCTTCCATTCAGAAATGCGAACAAAATTGCCATTAATTTTGAAATGAAGCAATTTGCTTTCAGTACGAATTTCAAAACCCTGAGATTGAGAATAATACCCTCCCAAGAGCTGCTTCCCTTTATTCCGATCTTTAGCTGGTGATCGTTGTCTATTCCTTAGCAGGTTACTATTCCTAGAGAAACATATCCGACCATTTTCCCAATCTTGCTTATCTGATATGTAAGAAGCTTGGAATTTGTTTTTTACCCTCGAGATTGATTCAACCTTCCTGAATATAGGTGGTCTGCTAGACGTAGCTTTTCCTTTTCTGAAAAATCGATGTCAGTTAGTGGTTGCCTCCCTCTCCCTGAAATACGGTTGTCTGCCTGGGGCTGCCTCTCCCTTTCTGAGTTTGCTTCATCTCTTTCCAGAGCAATCCTTGCCGTGCTGAAGTTCGCAAGTTACTACTGTTCCATCTTTTTCATGGGCTCAATAATAGCGATAAAATCAATAAAATAGTGCCTAGAAATTTCACGCAACCTCGGGCACGAAGAAGCAAGGCCGCACACATTCCAAGTGAGAATCTTCATAAGGAAACTTCAAAAGAGGAGTCCGTGCAGTCCTCTTAGCAGCCAGTCTGGTCGTGACCGCTCGAGGAGGAACCTCTTTGACATTCCTTCTTGGGATAGCCCCCAACGCGTGAGCTTGTTCTTTCTCTTTTAACTCCACCTTTCTTCTCAATTCACTGCAAACTGCCTGCCAAGATTTATTGGTAATAACCTCCACTGTCACCCCCTCTCCATTTGAGGAAAAACCTTCCCTTTCCACACCCTTTTCCCCTCCTTCCACTCCAGTACTTCCTTCTTCAAAGGAAATAAGTTTTGTAACATTAGTAGTCAAATTGATAGGTTCAGAGATATCCCCTATACAAACCCAACATAAACTCTCCTCCTCCAGGATTGAATTGTCAAAGCCGCTTTGTTCCTTCTTAACCACTTTCTCAGCCTCCAACATGTTATGTTCCTTCTCAACCTCCATGTTTTGCTCCTTATCTATCCCCTCATTTTGTCCCTTTCCAACCTTAACATTTTGTTCCTTGTCTTCCATCCCTTTTTGTTCCTTCTCTACCCCTACAGTTTGTTCATTCTCTGCCTCAACACTAATTATTTCCATGATTTCAGACACATTTTGTTCCTTCTCAACCCTTACAATTTGTTCCTTCTCTTTTGATTTCTCCTCCAATTGATTTACAACCTTGGGAATTTTAGCTTGGTCTCTTACTGACTCTACAAGAGCACCAACTGTAGGATCTCCTACCCCACTACCGCCATCATTTTTCTTAGAACATTCTGCTTGCTCTACCTCCATCATGATAACCTCTTTTCCTTTCCTTTTGTTTGAGACTTGAATCCATTTTGCTGGCGGTTTTTGATAATCTCTCCCGGTAACCTAGTGAGTTGACTGTCCAGCCTTTAACATTACGATGTGCCTCTTTGACCACCCGCACATTATCTACCTTCTCTTTTGGTTTTCCACATTCCTCTTTACTGTGACCCATCCTACTACATTTGACGTAGTATTTGGGCAAATCCTCATAGATGACCGACTGTATTAACTCCCTCTGACCATGCACAATGAGAACCCGAGAGGATATCTCCTGTAGCAAATCTAACTCCACGCACACTTTTGTCGTAGATGGCCGAGTCAGATTTGCCATTGCCGCATCCACCTTGAGTGACCTATTAATCATTTCAGCTATTGAGAAAAGTGCCTGCTTGTCTTGCAGATGCAATGGTAGCCCATCAAACCGAACCCAGGCTGGAACTATGGGAGATTCCACATCTGGTTGGAAATCAGGCGTCCAACGGGTGACCCTCATCTTGAAACCTCGTATGATCCACGTCTGTCTAAGCCAGCATCAATAACGCTGATGCTGATCCAATAACGCAAGGGTTAACAGACCTTTGAATCAAATTTTTTCGAACTCTTGCCTCAGAACCACCATATTAGGTCTCCCTCTAAGAAAAGAACCCACCAAAGCAAATTGATGTTGAACCGCCAATTCTGAGATATTGTCTTCAGAGAATTGCACCGCAGGCATCCCACAACGTCAGAAAGGAACCTTGAGTGTAATCTCCTTGTTTGCTGCTAAAAACTCCGCAAAAGATCTCGTCGCTGCTCCCGTCCCACCGGCCGGAGCAGCCCAAACGGCTGCCGTCGCCATGCACGTCCGGAAACCCTAGTTCCACCTTAATGAAAGTCGTTTTGACGATAAAAAAAATACTTTTATAAACAACAAATGAGGAGGGGAGAGGATGCTCCCCGTCCCTCCCCTTGTAGTCCCATTTAATTTGGGAGCAAAATATCTAGTAATACTTTCAAAAATGAAAAAATGAACCCTATTGTTTTTGTGTTTTTGTCATGTCATGTCTTTTTGTACTTATTTTAATTTCTTTAGACAAAGTCAATCTTTTACATCATATTATTGGTCTCTAATATACTACGTATGTAGGATGGTCCCAATAATTCATACGGTGTACAATTATAGGAGAAGAACTTTACTCCCATAATTCATCCAATAATGACAAAAGTGGACAATAGAAGTTTGTATTCTTCTCATCCATTCACCTCTTTGGCCGCCCCTATCATTAATTCATGACCTTTCCACAAATCTGACTACTTTTAGCAAGTTGGGCCCAAAGTAACACTTGAGCTACCCAATCTTTCCTATTTGATCAAATTGGCTTATGAATCTTTATTTATATTATATCGGGCTCTCTATTTTATAAGGTGCAAATTACCCATATGGTCTCCCTTTTCGAAGCAGATATCATTTATGTCCCTATAGATTTCTCTTTTCACTTATAGACTTTTATGTTTTCAATATTGTTTTTTTATTTCACTTCTAGATAGAATATGTGGCTTCCGTCAATAACCTTCGCCATTCTCTCCGACTCAGCTACCTGATTTCTCCCTTCTTCTCTCACCTTCCCACAACGATCTGTTCTGGTTGAAGCGGATGAGGCAACATTTGACGCAAGGGAGGTTGCATACTTGCATCTCAGGATCGATCGATACACTTTCCAGGATCTATCGATTCCTTATTGCAACGATCCGGCCCCCTCTCTGCCAGCCAGTTGTTCACCGGTCAACAACCAACGCCGATGCACGTCCTCTAGAGCCCGCCGCATCCCGTGATTGCACCCTGGTAAGTCATCGTCCCATCTAAAGTGGCGGTTCAGAAGCTCGTTTTTCAATTAGGCGCTAGAGGTTTAAATCTGTCTAAAGTTTGTGGCTCATCGGTTGTGAATAAGTTTTGATCTAAAGGTTCTGCTAATTTGTACATCTCTGTTAAAGTTTGGATTATTTAAATTATTTCCCCCTGTTATTTATTACATTACCCCAGTAGACATAGTTAACATTTATGTGATATTTTAACCATTTTGTGATATATAAAGGGAGTAATAGTCTAGAGGACACTAATGCATTTGTATCAGATTCATGGAGAACTTGGAGTACTCGGCGTGCTGGATTTCACGACACTGAATGTGAACATATTTCTTTTCTACTCCTTATCTAATGATTATCTTTTGTAACCTGATATGAATATCTAAATCAGTATTTTCTTTTCTATTTTTTATTTATTTATGTTCAATGTGCTTACTGTTTTGACACGCAGCGGATGAGATTAATTTTAGTCATAGAAGTAAAGATGATATAGTTGTTGTAATTGAAACAGGTGTAGAAGATATACAGAGGCAGAATGGTGCCACTCAAAATGACATAAGAGCTTCCCTTAGGAACCTAGAAGTTGATCTTAATTCAGCACTTGAGTTCATGAAATTCAAGGGCGAAAAGTTCAGTTCAAACGAGGTAGTGCAGATATGATTCTTATAGACCGTAGCCTATGAAATGCACTGTTTTTTTAACTAATTATTAAATGGAGTATATGAGTAATTATTAGACAATTGATTCTTCGATTCTTCTATTTTGAAATGCATTAATTTTGTTAGTTTCTCTTTGTACAGAACTAAGCACTAAGCTCTTAGTTGTTGCTTGTCTTGATAATAAGCTAATTGAGCACCTGCTTTTTTCTTACTAATTGAGGCATAGAAGTCCACTACAGTTCACTTTCCTTTCTCTTGAATCTTTAGAAAATGGAACTAATCCTAATTTGTTTTATTGAAGTGAAGAAACTACATGCATGGTTTATTTGTTTGATGCTCCTTTGTTAGGGGTGGGAGATGGATTGTTGGGGTGCGGGGGTGCGAGGGGGATTGGGTTCTAGGACTGTTTGTAGAAAGTTGAAGGCAAATTTGTTCTGGATATGAGAGGGATGAGATGACAATTTCACTGTAACACTGTATTTTCACTTTTACACTTTACAATACATAATGCCAATCCAGAATACACATCATGTAGATTAAATACGAATATTACACATAGACATTAAATAAAGCCTACAAGGCTAGAGTCTTTGAAAAACTGAGAAAGAACTTTAGATGAAACTCAAAGAGGGTGAAAGCAGGGCCATTTATTCTTTATCTTGTATGATTTCACAGTTTACTTTAGTTGAAACTCTTAGGATCTATATGTGAGGAAGAGAGCTACACAAATGGACATGTCTCCGTTGATCTTTGGTGTTGTGCTAATCTACTGCTTGGTTGTTGCAGTGGTTGCAGATGAACAGATGAGCACAAAAGAGTGCGCGAACCTTGGCTTCAGTGGTCTTGCTCTATGCTCCAATTGCAAAACACTTTCGGATTATGTGAAAGAGCTAGAGGTAGTTTCTGATTGTTTGAAGTGCTGCACAAACAAGGTTTTATATGCAGGAGCAGTTATAGAAGTCTCCATGAGGAAATTTGTATTTTACCCTGAAATTGTTGGCTTTATTGAATAAGAGAAAGAGAAGTTTCTTTGTGCAAAAGTTCAATATGCATACAAATCTCCACCAAATTTGTTAAAGTTCAATATGCATACGGTATTCTATACACTTGGAAAACCATTGCTGTATTCACTTTGTACATTTTTTCTTAAAAAAAGGTGAATAAATGATAAAAGGAAGTGAAGGAGCCAAATTATAGAATACATATATGTAATACATTGAAGTACCATATTGAATTACGTAATTGCTGTGATACTTTTATACATTGTCTTTTTGTTGTTTTTTGTTGTATTGAATGTGTTTCTTTTTGTTGCATCATGTTGTTTTTTGTTGCATCGTGTTGCAATTTGTTGCATTTTGTTACTTATTTTTGTTTAACTGTTGCTCTAGAGTTTTGTTGTTTATGTAGGATTTTATTTATCTTTCCTACTGCTTTATAGTAAAAAATCATATTTCGAATTATATTAAATCTCAAAAATGATAAATTTGCATTTGTGAAACAATAAAAAACAAAAATTCCAGATATATCAACAAAAGGAAACAAAAAGAAACAATATGCAACAAAAAGAAATAAACACAAACAATATGCAACAAAAAAAATTATATATGTATTATTGAATGTTTTTTTACTTTATTTTTTTAAAAATACTTTGTATATATTTTGTTTCCTAAAATAATAACTATTCGAAATAAAGTTTCTAATTTCCTATGATTATTTTTAATATTTAAAAACCATTTTTTTGTTTTTTTTTAAATTTTAAATATTTAGAGTTTAACTTTTTTTTTTATTTTTTTTTCATTAATTTTATAACATATCAATTATTTATATTTTTTTATTTATTTAATTTTTTAAATATAAATTTAGGGGTATATGAAGTCTTCTAAAAAGTAAAATTACGAAAAATGGTTACTTTTCTATAATTTTTTCACTTTATAAACTATTTTAATCCTTTCTCATAAGTTTTGTATTTCCAATCTTTCTATATGTTTCTTAACATTTTATGATTTTCTTTTAAACTTATATTCCATTTTATAAATTTAACTTACAATTTTTCTACTCTGGTTTTTTACTATGCACTATTTTTTATTTTTGTGATTTATTTTTTAAAATTTAAATTCATTTTTTTCAACTTAATTTACAATTTTAAAATTGTTAATTTTTTAAATTTATATATTTTACTTTGATGTTAAGATACTTATTTTTTTTCTAAGCATTATGAACTATTGAATTATTAATGAATTTTCACATTTTTCTATCTAAAAAAAAATTTAGTAGCTAGGCTTTATACGGAGTATTACTGTATTAGTTTAAAGAACAGAAGTACGTGATCGGTGATTCAAACATGCCTGAGGTGTAAATGTTAGGAGAAAACATTGCGATAGCCGGTAGGTATGCTTCTTCGCTGACACGGATGGTCTATGGTCTATTTATGAAAACAAACGCGTGAGTAGTCTATATTTGAAAGAAATTCTTAGAAGTGATAAACTTGATATTATTTTAACTTTTTAGACTATTTGTGATAATTTCCCTTTTATAAGGTGCCTCAAATAAGTGTTTGGTAATCCAAGTACGGGCCCGATTGATAGTCTAATTAATCATTTATTAATTAAGTCTTTAATCCTTTAAAACATGATTAATAGTAGGAAGTTCAAATACATGGAATAGATTCTAATTCAATGTTTCCAGTACATGAGGGTGCGGTGTCATAGTGTGATTATTAATAAACTTTACTCCTTTCAAACATTGTACTCCTATCAAATTCTAATTCAATGTTTTATTCCTATCTAACATTGAACTCCTATAAATATACTTGCTCAGCTCTAGCAATAGATACGATCATATACGATCAAAGCACTCACATATTATTCACTATTATATTCTGTATTCACGGCTCTCTATTGAGAATACACATTTATATTAATATATACAATTTATTTCCATTACCAATTCGTCCGTATTGATTCAATATTGCCTATGTTAGGTCCCTGTTTTCTATTCTAGAATGTGTATGGAAGAACAATCTATGTATTTGTGAAGCTTTCTATTGATGATGAAGAAGTTTACAGAATGATAGAGAAAACTTAGCGTAAAACTTCTATCACCGAAATAGACACTGTGACTCTAGGGTATGAGAATATTTGAAAAGCTTAACCTACTCATTCTCCTAAGGGGCGTATTTATAACCTTGAGAATGATACGTTAACAAATGATTGGGCTCCAACTTTAAGGAGGCCCATTCCTATTTAGGCAATTGATCACAATACAATTAATCACAATACAATTAAAATATCTCTAACAATCTCCCCCTTTGTGATCAGATGTTCTTGTTTCTTCTACTCTTCACTTCTGAGCTTTATAATAGTGCTTTATGAGATTGAGTGCATGCTCGTAGCTTCTGAGTGATCTTCTTTGCTCACGCCAAAAAAGCCAATAAATCCTCCCTGATACACTTGTAATTTCCATTTGTATGTGTATGTTTTTAGTTAGTTTTTGTTGTTTGATACTTCGGAAATTACACATTTTTGGTGTAATAGTTATGTTTTGTAATATTTGTAATTTGTTTAGATAAGGTCCATTCTGAGCTCAAACAGGTCCAAGATCAATTAAATGATCATTGGTGAAGGAAGGTGCAAGAGTACAATACAAAAAAAAGGAAAGTTCCTGATTTTGACCTGTACCCGGTCGAGTATACCCTCTTACTAGATCGGGTACCAACTAGATTTTCAATCAGATCAATCAGGAAACAAAGGGACGTGCATGGGAAGATTTGGCCACGATCAATTGTCATACCCGATCGGGTACACCGTACACCGACACACCCGATCGGGCATACCTATAATTTATACCCTGATTTCGATCGAGTATGGTTCGGATTGAAGTTTCTACACATACCCAATCGGGTATCAATATATACTCGATCGGGTACACGAGATGCAGGTCCAAAAGCCTATAAATACACCCCCTTTCCTTCACAATAAAACTACCAATTCCTATACACTTTTAAGCTCAGTCTAGATAAGTTCTTTCTTTATATTTTTCATCATCTTTAGTCTCCAAATGAGGAGCTAAACTCTTCCATCTTGGTTTTGCTACTTTGAAGCTTAATGAATTGTAAGTTGTGAGTTATTTTCTTTAATCTTCTTCCTTGAATATTAATTAATTCCTATTCCTATTACATATTAATATTTTGAGCATTACTTAAAGGATCAACTAGTTTTGTTTCATATATTAATTAATACTAGAATCGGTCGATTAATACGTTTGTTATTAATTCGGTCATTTCACGGTAGTAAACTTGGGTTGTTAATGCATGCGTCTCATGGTTAATAACCTAAGAGGAATTAATTATATTGATTAAACCGATAAACCGCTTGTGTTGAGATTATCAATCTCAATCGTTTTCATCTCTATTTTATTGCTACTATCGAGTGAATATATGGCGCATGTTTTATATTAACTCGGTAGTAAGTTTTATTACTGAACGCGTCTCGTTATTAATAACTACCCTCGATGAATTGGATATACTCCTCGATTGAGTATTCGAGAGGAAGATAGTTAGTTAAAGATATAACCGGGATCGACGAACATTTCATTAAGTGGATAAAAGCAAAGCCAAGTCTTCTTCTCATTAATTAAACCACATAAGTCATTCATCTTTGTGTTTAAATATAATTTAAGTTCATCAACCAACCTAAACCCCCCCTTGTTACATATTTCTAGTTTTATAAAAAGAGAAGTATTTCTTTCCCTGCGGAGACAAACCTTACTACGCTATACTACGTGTAAGTGTTGTATTGTATTATTATTTTGAGTGCACATCACGACAAAGTGCACGTCAAATTTGGCGCCGTTGCCAGGGAAAGGCAATAATTTTTCTTTTTCTTTCAATTCAAGAAAAACAAAATAAAATAAAATAAACAAAATATAAAGAGTTCTTACCTTTTCTATTTCTGAGCTTACTGAAGTATATGGTCAAATATCGTTCATTGAACGAAATCACTTATCAAACAAATCCCGAAATATAACAAGCCTTCGAGAGGTTGAGAAATTTATTTCCGCACACACCCTCGGAGGAATCCTCAAACGCTAGCTCTAGTTATAGCGAATCTGAAGAGCCAATCACTATGGCTCAAGAAACAAGAACTTTGAGGGAGCTCACAGCTCCGAACTTGAATCAACAACCATTATGTATCACCTTCCCTACACTCAACGGGGGTAATACATTTGAGCTAAAATCTGGGCTCATTCATCTTTTGCCATCCTTCCACAGTCTAAGAGGGGAAGACCCAAACAAACACCTCTCGGAGTTCCATGTCGTATGCACAAACATGTGTCCTAATGGAGTCACCGAGGAGCAGATTAAACTGCGGGCTTTTCCATTTTCACTCAAGGACACCGCAAAGGAATGATTGTCACGCCCCGGACCTACCGGACACGTCAACAACCCGCCGTACAGTACGAATAGTCAACCGCAGTCCAACTCATCCATACTATACTAGGCGTCTTGAATATCATTCACAATAGTACATCCATAAACAAACATAATGTAAAATAATCATTTAAATCAGCGGAAACGTTTAATACAAGTGTTTATGCCACACTTCGGCAACATGGGCGTACAAGCCCCAAATAATTATTCAAAATAATATCCATGAGCATTAATTTAATGTTTTAAAAATAGAACGGAGGAAGCACGAACCACGTCTTCTCTCCCTGAGCTCCCCGAAGCAACGGGCGATGGTAGCAAGCTTTACTCCCTACCTGAAACTGTGAGGTGGCCTCCCCCGTGAAGGGGAGGTCAGTACTTGGAAGCATTTGACAAGTACAATGACAACTATACTAAGTATAATCAACGTTTTAATTTCTAAGACCCTCAAAATAGGGTGATATCATAATATAAATAATAATTTATATTTCCCACTTATTATCTCTATAATAAGTAAATTTATTTATTTGTCGGCACACGGCCCATTTCATATATTTCATTATACCCGTCGTTAGCACGACACCGCCCGTAGGTCTTATCATCCTTTACGAGACTTGTCACCGCTCTCCGAGGCCTCACCGGGCTCTCGGGCCGGAGTCCAACATCCCGCCCCTGAACTCATACCCATCATCCCGTAGGAAGGTAAGGTCCATTCGGGGTCCTATCTTATGTGTTACCGCTGTCGGGAGCCTCGTAAGGTCTCCGGTTCGGATTCCACCCTAACCCGTGATCACGATGTAAGTCCATGCTATCCAACCCCGCTCTCTAGAGTCGGGAAGGGCCATGGTCCTTACTAATTACCAATACTCTATCGGCTAATCCTTAAAGACTACCGAATACACCCGTAGGCCAATCCTATTCCTAGGATCAATTTATTATTCACTTTATCTTGGGTATCCCTTAAGGCCTACCCCTAGCATCACTTATCCACCTTAGTATCTCTTAAGACTACTTAAGGCTCAACAATTTACAATCCAAACCTTGGATCAATTCTAACATATTTCATTCCAAAACCCCGACTAGTATCATAATACTAGTCGGATAAATTCCAACAAAACTCATTTTCAATTCATAGTCATATAGACAATTTCCAAACTAATTTTCCATTGAAAATATAGTTCATATCAATATACAAAATATAACCTTTAATCACTCATATATCCTTATATGAAGTTATAGTTATATTTCAACACATTATTTATAATTAATCCCTTCATCAAGCCAATATGCTCATATTACATAATCATACACAATTTATCCTTAAATTTGTATATTATGCTCCTTTATTCATTGACAACAATATTTTCATTTAGGCATTATTAATCATTAATAATCCATGAAAATCACATTTATTTACTTTAGGTAATCCTACGAAATTAACCCAAAGATTATAAGCAATATAGTCAGCCATCCTCACCTTATGATGTGCTGCAATAGTTGCCTTCGTTAAGCCCTTCGATCAATCCCCGTTCTAAACCGATTGGAGATGAAAAATCTGGACAGCAGACGAAAGCCGGGCGGCTTTCGTGAAAGGTGGGCGGCTTTCGTGGTCTGCAGCTACGAACAGCCTCCTATACTTGGCGGTTTCCGGCGGTTTCAACTCCTATCGATTCCACGACTCTTCTAAGTTAAATACCACCACTTTATAACATTATTCTACACTTTTAAACGTGTAGAACTTCATGTTTAATCCACCATATGATTTATTAAAAATCATACAAAATAATACTAGTTAGTTCATACTAGTTGGATTCTTACCTCAAATCCTAGCCCTTTTGTGTTGGGAATACTTCCTTCTTGCTTCCTCCAATCCTTGGACTTTTTGAGAGCTCTTCCTAGAGGTTCTTCCTTCTTGATATGGCCGAATGATTGCAATGGGAAAGGGGGAGGTATTGTATCTCAATCAAACCTCCAAGTTGAGGTGTTGATAGGCCATATGGGGTGATATTTGGTCTTGTGCAATCTCATCATCAAATAAGTCCGCCCCTCCCATGTTCACTTGCCTCAAAATTATTATTTTGAGTCTACAAGGCTTGTAGGAAAAACCCCAATTGGGTATAGAAAGTCCCTCCCAATTATTCCTGCTATTTTCGGCAGGTTGGGCCAAAATAGCACTCGGGTTGTCCAAATATTTTTATCAACTTTTGTTGGCACTTTATTGGGCTTCTATAATTTACTATGATGACCCAACTAAATATTTGGTAGCCCAGTCACATATACTGGACCCGATAAATAATTTAATTAATCGCACATTAAATAAATATGCCAATCAATTACATGAATTTTATTTGCTAGGAAAATTCAATTACATGTCGAATTTCAAATTCAAGTACATCCGGGCGCGGTGTCACAAGTTCACCCCCCCTTAACGGGAATTTCGTCCCCGAAATTCACAAATGCTTACTCAAACAGAAATGCATATTGATCCTTCATTAAGGCTTCCGTTTCCCAAGTTTCTTCCTCAACTCGGTCACTTTTCCAAAGGATTTTAACCATTGGAACTCTCTTGCTCCTCAACTTCTTTACTTGCCTATCAAGTATCCTTACCGGTCGAACGGCATAGTTCAAGTCCTCACGTATTTCCACGGGTGGTTTCTCTAACACGTGAGACGGATCCGGCACATATTTCTTTAGCATAGACACGTGGAACACATTATGTATCTTCTCCAATTCTGGAGTCAACTGCAATCGGTATGCTACGGCCCCAATTCTTTCAAGAATCACAAATGGCCCTATGTAGCGTGGGTTAAGTTTCCCTCGGCTTTGAAATCGGATGATTCCTTTCCAGGGTGAAACTTTCAAGAATACCTCATCTCCCACCTTAAACTCTAAGGCCCTCCGGCGCTTGTCGGCATAGCTCTTCTGTCTATCCTGGGCCGCCTTAAGCCTTTCGCGAATCATCTTCACTTTAGACTTGGTGATCTCCACCAATTCCGTGCTCTCGAGTTTGGCCATGCCAACCTCATCCCAACACAAAGGTGTACGACATCTCCTCCCGTACAATGCCTCGTATGGAGGCATGCCAATACTCGCCTGATAACTGTTGTTATAGGCAAACTCTACAAGTGCTAAATGGTTGTCCCAACTTCCTTGGAACTCCAATGCACAAGCTCTCAACATATCCTCTAAAATTTGTATAACCCGCTCAGATTGTCCATCTGTCTGTGGGTGAAAGGCAGTGCTGAACTTCAGTTTTGTCCCCATGGACTCTTGGAACTTCGGCCAAAATCGTGATGTGAATCGTGGATCCCTGTCGGACACAATGGTTATAGGAACCCCATGTAGCCTCACGATCTCATCCACATACAATTTGGCTAACCTCTCAAGTGCATAGGTAGTGTTGATAGGTAGGAAATGTGCACTCTTCGTGAGCCTATCAACCACAACCCATACAGCATCATAATTCCTCACGGTCCGTGGCAGTCCTACCACAAAATCCATGGTCACGTGCTCCCATTTCCATTCTGGAATGGAAAGTGGCTGCAATAACCCAGCTGGATGCTGATGTTCTGCCTTAACTTGCTGGCAAGTAAGGCATTTACTGATGTACTCGGCTATTTCTCTCTTAATACCAGACCACCAGTAACTTTCTTTCAGATCACGGTACATTTTCGTACCTCCCGGGTGCATGGCATACGCCGATGAATGAGCCTCCTCTAAGATGGACTTTCGGAGCCCCTCATCCGATGGTACACACACTCGGTCACGAAATAATAAGAGACCATCATCTCTTTCCCTGAAGTCCTCCACTGGTCCCGCTTGCATGCGTTCCCGGATCCTCATGATTTCCTCGTCAGTTTCCTGACCCTTCTTGATCTCATCAAGCAAAGTAGGTCTCACCTCAAATCGTGCCAATAAGGCTCCATTACTGGATACCTCCAGTTGGGCTCTAAAAGCCCTCAAGTTAGCTATCAATGCCCCAGATGAGCTCTTCCGGCTCAAGGCATCTGCCACCACATTGGCCTTGCCTGGATGGTACTCGATTACCAGGTGGTAGTCTTTTATCAACTCCATCCACCGTCTCTGCCTCATGTTTAACTCTTTCTGAGTAAACACGTACTTCAAGCTCTTGTGGTAAGTGTATATGTGGCATGTCTCCCCGTAGAGATAATGTCTCCAAATCTTCAGTGCAAATACCACTGCCCCCAGTTCTAAATCATGAGTAGGATAGTTTACCTCATGCTTCTTCAACTGTCGTGAAGCATAGGCAATTACCCTCCCATTCTGCATCAACACACATCCAAGTCCTTGGATGCTAGCATCGCTATAGACATCGTACCCCATACCTTGCTTGGGTAATGCGAGTACCGGTGCCTCGGTCAATCTCCTCTTTAGTTCAATGAAACCTTTCTCACATTTGTCATCCCATACAAACTTAGCTCCTTTACGAGTGAGCTTCGTCAATGGTGATGCCAAAACGGAGAACTTCTCCACGAACTTTCTGTAGTAGCCTGCTAACCCAAGAAAACTACGAATTTCCTTGACGTTCTTTGGCCTCTCCCATTCGGTGATGGCTTCTATCTTCTTGTTATCCACCGCAATTCCCGATCCCGAAACCACATGCCCGAGAAAGCCAATCTCCTTAAGCCAAAATTCACATTTAGAAAATTTGGCATAGAGTTGCTTCTCCCGTAGTGTCTCAAGAACGAGTATCAAGTGCTCCTCATGTTCTTCCTCACTCTTTGAGTAGATCAAGATGTCATCTATGAACACGATCACGAATCGGTCCAAGTATTTGTGAAATACTCGGTTCATCAAGTCCATGAATGCCGCCGGGGCGTTTGTTAACCCAAACGACATAACAAGGAACTCAAAATGCCCATACCTTGTGCGGAAGGCACTCTTCGGTATGTCCTCCTCTTTAATCTTCAATTGATGGTACCCCGACCTCAAGTCAATCTTTGAAAACACGGTTGCTCCTCGTAGTTGATCAAACAAGTCATCAATCCTAGGCAAAGGATACCTATTCTTGATTGTGACCTTGTTCAGTTGACGATAGTCAATGCACATTCGAAGTGTTCCATCCTTCTTCTTCACAAAAAGGACTGGTGCTCCCCACGGGGAGTGACTTGGTCTAATGAAACCGTTATCCAAAAGCTCTTGCAATTGGGTTTTCAACTCGTTAAGTTCTGCGGGTGCCATGCGGTATGGCGGTATGGAGATTGGTTTGGTGCCGGGCTCGACCTCGATCACAAATTCAATCTCCCTATCGGGTGGAAGTCCCGGTAAGTCCTTTGGAAAGACATCCGGATACTTGCATACCACCCTCACATCATCAATGCTCGTCTCTTCTTTTGTTTTGTCTACCACGTATGCTAGATATGCGTGGCAACCCTTTCTCATCATACTCCTAGCTCTTACGGCGGATATGATACAACTATTGGATTTGGCCCGATCCCCCTCGAAGCGTAAGGTTACCCCTTCATCGCCTTCGAGTTCAAGTATCTTTGTGTAGCAATCGACCCTAGCATGATGCTTCTCAAGCCAATCCATCCCCAGGATTGCATCGAATTCAATCATACTCAGCGGTACGAAATCACACGTCAAGTTGTGGCCCTCCACTTCCACCTCACACGATGGATAGTGGCTATCTCTCTCGATGTCTTCCCCTAGAGGTGTGGATACCAATAGGGCTTGAGTCATCGGTACAAGTGGTTCTTTGAATCCCCCGGCAAACGCCTCACTCACGAATGATCGTTGCGCCCCGGTGTCAATGAGGATTCTTGCGTCTCTCCCGTTAATCTTTAGTGTTCCTACATTCATAAGCAATGTAAGACACACTCCCCACTTATTAGACTCATTTCTTAGGTTATAGAGTACCCCGGCTATGGTCTGGATGATCGTCATCTAACGCCCCATCCCAATTCCATCCCGGTTCCCACCTAAAAATCAACACCGTGCACCAATAAGGGAAAGCCGGCCGCTTTTCATGAAAGCCGGCCGGTTTTCGTACCTTGGCCCTCGGCTCGGAATGACTGGTTACGTAAGCCGGCCGGTCTTTGCCAAAGCCGGCCGTTTTTCGGTCGCCGAACATTTATTCAATAAATTTCCACCTCAAACCCGCCCGGGTTTCGCAGAAACCGGCCGGGTTTCGGTTACGACGTATTTTCTTGTCCCTAACGAACGCCGGCCGGGATTTAGGAACGTCGGGCGACGTTCGTCGCCGTAGGAGTTTCAGTTTCTTTATTTATAAAAGCCGGCCGGTTCTCACGAATGCCGGCCGGTTTTCATTGGCAACGCCTCACACCGGAGACGCCTGAACACAAGCCGGCCGGTTTTTACAAAACTCGGCCGGGTTTTCTCCGCCGAAGGATTTTAGCAAAAAATCAAGCACGAAAGCCGGGCGGCTTTCGTCAAAGTCGGGCGCCTTATAGTCGCCGTAGAATTCTGCAAATAATTCGAAGGCGAAAGCCGGGCGGCTTCCGTCAATGCCGGGCGGCATTCGCCCCCAGGTGGATATTCATCCACTTCTCCGAACTTGCACACTCCCGGTTGGCTATACAATGTGTACATTTTAACACTTATGTTGTATACAAGGGAATAACATCAAAATTCAAGAATTTACCCGCGACGGAGTCCGGGTTAGCACGTGCATCGGCCTCCGTAATCGCATAGACCCTCGCTTGGGTCCTCCCTTGATTAACGGACGGTGCATTGCTTGTGCTAGCTCCACCGTGCCCCATGCTTGCACTCGGTGCTCCCGTTCGGTTCCTGCTCACCATGGTTCCACTGCTTGGTCCGGCACCCACGGCTCGCCCAAGTTGTGGGCAACTCACCTTCATGTGCCCGACCTCCCCGCATTGATAGCATCTCGGGGGATCACGGCACTTGCCTTGGTGAAGCTTCTTGCAGTTGCTGCACCTTGGTACTCCCGAGTTTTGTGACCTCGAGCTTTGCCCGGTTGGGCCTTGGTTTCCCTTCGATGGTGGTGCAGGGGTTCTAAATGAGCTACCTCCCCCGTGGTTCCCCTTCTTGTTAGAACCTTGGGGGCCATGGTTCTCCCATTTTCTTTTCTTCGCCTCATCGGCATCTCTTTTCTTCCTCTCTTCCCACTGTTTTTCGCCCTTCAAGGCTTGGTCTACCACTTGGGCGAAGGTCATGTTAGGCAATTGTGTTGCCCTATCACGTACCTCCAAGTCTAGGGCATCCCAAAAGTGGTTCACCATCCGGTTCTCATCACAAGCGTACTCCGGTATGTAGTCGGCAAGGTCCCGAAACTTGTACTCAAGTTCCTTCACCGTCATGTTACCCCCTTGAGTTAGGAGGGTATATTCCCTCACCTTCTTGTTCACCTCGAAGTCGGAGTAATATTGGGCAAAGAACTCCCGTTGGAAGTCCTCCCAAACGACGCCCTCGCCATACTTGCTCTTGGTTCCATCCCACCATTTGGATGCCATCCCCTCAAGCAACCTTACCGCTATTCTCAGCTTAAGGTTAGGCGTGATTTGCATGTCAAGGGCTGCTTCATTCAACCTCTTGATCCATTGAGCGGCAACCGAGATGTCCCCGGTTCCGTCAAAGGGTTTGCACCCCAAGTCTCTTGCTTCCTTGATAAACTTGGAGATCCTTATGGTTGGACCTCCATCATTTCGGCCTCCATGTGGTTCCACATGGACTCTAGATGCATTGTGGCTTCCTCCTCTTGAAGCCATACCCGAAGGTTGCCCCGCCCGGCGCCTTCGGCGTTCCCTCCTCTCCTCGCGCTCCCGGTGGTATTGTTGGAGCAGCGCCTCAATTCTTGCCAAGGAGCCATCTTGCTCCTCGTCACTAACATCATCATCATCCCCTTCATAAGGGGTCTCCACCGGCTCGGTTTCCGGCCTATAGGTTGAGTCCTCATAGGACCAATAAGTCTCACTCTCCGTGTCGACGTGGCCATCGCTCACGGTTTGTTGTTGGCCTCCACGGCCCCTTCCCCTTGACACCCTAGTGGACCCCCGGCTGCCGCGTTCGGATCCACCCGGTACACGGCCCGTCGGGTTCCTCCTAGTGATTCTTCCGATTGGCTCCATTTCTGAAAGAAGTTTAGATTGAGCCATTAGACCCGTATCAAATGTCAAGTGACGGATAGGTACTTAGAGACATCTTTTGGCTCAAATCACCGCCATACCAATTGTTAAGGGTACCATCTTAACAATTAGAGACCTTGCAACTCAAGTACCAAAAGTTCTATAAGTACAAAACTTTATGCTCATGGTTTTCAAAATCATTTTCAAAAGAATTTTGAAGCTTCATTATGAAGTTTACGGACTAAGGCTCTGATACCAACTTAATTGTCACGCCCCGGACCTACCGGACACGTCAACAACCCGCCGTACAGTACGAATAGTCAACCGCAGTCCAACTCATCCATACTATACTAGGCGTCTTGAATATCATTCACAATAGTACATCCATAAACAAACATAATGTAAAATAATCATTTAAATCAGCGGAAACGTTTAATACAAGTGTTTATGCCACACTTCGGCAACATGGGCGTACAAGCCCCAAATAATTATTCAAAATAATATCCATGAGCATTAATTTAATGTTTTAAAAATAGAACGGAGGAAGCACGAACCACGTCTTCTCTCCCTGAGCTCCCCGAAGCAACGGGCGATGGTAGCAAGCTTTACTCCCTACCTGAAACTGTGAGGTGGCCTCCCCCGTGAAGGGGAGGTCAGTACTTGGAAGCATTTGACAAGTACAATGACAACTATACTAAGTATAATCAACGTTTTAATTTCTAAGACCCTCAAAATAGGGTGATATCATAATATAAATAATAATTTATATTTCCCACTTATTATCTCTATAATAAGTAAATTTATTTATTTGTCGGCACACGGCCCATTTCATATATTTCATTATACCCGTCGTTAGCACGACACCGCCCGTAGGTCTTATCATCCTTTACGAGACTTGTCACCGCTCTCCGAGGCCTCACCGGGCTCTCGGGCCGGTGTAACACCCCACCCGAATCGGCCCCGCCGACCCGAGCGGTGTGTCACGTGGCAGAAAGCAAAACATATTTATATAAAACACTTTTAATTAGTTAAAAAAAAAAATTAAGTATTTAAATAAAATATCTTTATTCAAACGTCAACTTATTGTTCAATACGTGAAAATATCAAGTCACCATAAATCACTTAATATTATATAGCACAAAATATTTCAAGATATGCGGAAGCGTTTACAAAACGAAAATGATCAGATAAGTTTAAAGTCAAACTTGCTTCTTATTTGTTTATTTATAAACAATACACACATGATATGCACATGAATCCTACGCCTCCTTCCATCCCAGCATCCTTATCTTAGCTGAATGTACTTCAACCTACGGGTAGGAAAAACAAACAACTACCCGCTCAGCAATGTGCTGAGTGGTACTGTATAAATACTGATAACAATAATGATAATAATAATTATCACATATATTTAAATCAAATAGCAACATAACATAATTAGCATCTAGTCAAACAAACACTTAACATACCTGAGTGAGCCGAATAACTGTCATGAGAATCAAAATATTCATATACAGATCAGAAGCATATTCAGATGTCATAATTATCAAATATTTCTTATTCGGATGTGTATTATTAATAAATTCATTTAGGCCTTGTACTCAAGAAAGTGGACCTTGACAGAGGAATACTAACGGTAAGGAATACAGACATAAAGTCCATACCCACATTACCCAGAAAGGATATGGAAACGTAATCGCCGGAGCTACACGTACCAATCCCTAACAGAAGCTAGCTGAACAGAAAGGACGAGATCACCGAAGAGACTCGAACCTTAACAGAAGAGTAATAGTGCTCTAAAAAGATTTCAGGAGTGTACATAGTACACTAAACAGGAGAACACTAATTCCTCTAAGACAGAATTTCAGGAGTGTACGTAGTACACTAAACAGAACAGATCAGGAGTATTCGTGTCAGAGTGCCGGATCAAGAGCAAGACCTTTAAGAACATTTTTTTTAGTTTGTTACAATACAAATATTGAAGTTAACATATCTTACATTTAGGAACATTTTTCGGTATTGGTATAACTAAATTTGTACCGTATGTTTTCATTAATTTTAATTTCTACTCATCGTATCTTAATCATATATATTTATTTATAAAGTTTTTATATATTCAATATGTCCAGTCATTTCTTTAGCCATAATTATAAATAAAACCATTTAATAAATTTACATCACATGTGTTTGCTTGGATACGAATAGTAGTATCTAGGATCATAATTATAAAGGGACACATGTATAGTACTTAAAATAATGCATGTAAATATAAGCCTTACACATAGACACGTATGTATACATATTCTTGGTAAAGTCAACTACTTTTATTCTAGGAGTATATATTAATAATTTTCATGGTTCCACTAACTAGTTATACGTGCAAAGCTTTAAACTTATTAATAATTTATCTAATTAATTATACATACATATATTAATAAATTATTTTTACTTTATAGGCCAAACCTTCAAATGCGTGGAGTTATATACTCCGTATATATTATTTAATATCTATATAAACTTAACTTATAGCATGTGACTTTCAAATCTAAATTTCAGAAATAAGTAATACGGAGTATTAAACTATAGTCAGTATGAGTACAGTGCTTACGTAAATAAAATCTATAGAACTTAATAACCTACCTATATGGTTATATACGTGTGTTTAAACTTATATACTCCGTATTAAGTACGTTGACAAATCTTAACTGGCCTTAATAATACACATGTACTACATAATTATTTACGGAAATGACATTACAACGAATTACTTTTTTTTTTTTTACAATTACGAAATGGCATATAGCGATATTTAAATATTTATATGTGCATAACTCTTACAAGTATTAGTAGGATTAGTTTTTATGTTTCATGTAATAATGGAAATGTGAAATCCGTAAACTATAGCTTTCAAAATTAACTTAGTCGGTGGTCCATTTTATTATTTTTCAGATGTATACAAGCAGTCAAACCTTAATTCCGTCAATGGAACTTTTTCATTTTAATTTCATTTACATACGATGTATACTGTAATCATCAATAATAGCTCTTATAAATCATGAACACATAATTAAAGCATACAAATATTTCTAAGGCTAAATAATATTCATCATGTATAACTTAACATATATTTACCGAATACTAATATCATGTATTTAGAGCATGCAAAATATTCTAAGGCTATATGATTCTTCATCATCCCCATAACTCAACATGAAACGGGGACGGAAATTATACTTACAAAATAATATTAAAATATACATGAACTAAAACTGGGTCAGAAGTACTGACCTTATAGACAAATTCTTCTAAAATTTTATTGATATGAACACCCCCTGGTAGTATTCTCCTTCTTGCAGCTATATTTCTTTTGATGGTTTTCTTTACTTTATCTTTTGTTTGGATCGTGTGAAAGAAATAAGAAGAGCTATGGCCTATTTAAAGTCAAACAAGTCTCCTAGGAGTTTCAAAAAGAAAATAATTGGGTTGTCCTCTATCTCAATAATACGATGATCAATTGGCCTACTATTCATTGTTTGGATATCATTTAATTTAGCATGTCAATATGTCCCCCTTGAGTACTATTCAACTTAACTATTCCTTCAAAATAATGAAACTCCTAGCTTGTTTTACATGCAAAATATCTTGTATGAGTAGACATTTACTTGGTTGCTCGTCCTAATTCATTTAAGATACTTTACTATTACATTTTATATTTAAGCTATCCGAATTGTTATTTAGATTAGTCCAAAAGTTCATTTAATATTTAGGACACCTATTGTTTATCTCTATTATAGTTTATACTATTTTGGGACACGTGTTGTTTAGTTCGAAATGTTAAATGTGATTCCCTATCATTTAGTTTAGGTTTATTATTTTTATTTATTATAAAAATATACTATAAATTATACGGAGTAGGAGAGTTGTTTAATTTGATACTGTAATAAAATCTGAAAATTTCTTCACATGTATCTTAACTACTAGACCAGATTTTGGGGCGTTACATTTCTCCCCCCCTTAAAAGAATTTCGTCCTCGAAATTAACTGAGTTGACGTTATTGAATATATATGGGTACTGAGCCATCATAGCTTCTTCGGTTTCCCAAGTTGCTTCTTCCGTGGTGTGGTTCCTCCAAAAAAAAAAAAAACTTTGACTAAGGGAACCGTTTTATTCCTTAACACCCTTCACATCTCTATCAAATTTTTGTT
Organism: Cuscuta epithymum; assembly: GCA_945859915.1. Classification (NCBI taxonomy): domain Eukaryota; kingdom Viridiplantae; phylum Streptophyta; class Magnoliopsida; order Solanales; family Convolvulaceae; genus Cuscuta; species Cuscuta epithymum. Next base: position 629,836 of record CAMAPF010000959.1, on the reverse strand, counting down.
TCAATTTTTCTTCATAGGTTAAATCTTTATCAAGCTCCACGATTCCAGGTGTTAATACATGGGAAGGATCAGATCTATATCTTCTTAGCATTGACACATGAAAAACATCATATATTTGACTCAACTCTGGTGGTAATGCTAGTCGGTAGGCTACAGAACCAATACGTTTAGTGATTTCGTAAGCCTTTTAAAGTTTAAACCATTCGATCTGTAAGTGGCTAAGTGCATATAATATTTAGTACATAACTAAATATATGAATATGTTAAGTTTGCATGTTATAGCGGGCTCCATCTATTAAAGATGGTAATTATTGCCCATATATACACACTTAAGTACCTACGAATGTCACAATTAACGTAGTACATATTTGCACGCATACCATATATTTACTTACACTTAACTGTTTAAGCCAAACGTTTTTATACATCTATATATAATAATACTTAACCGTAGTCGAATTCCATAAATTCTAATCCAATGTGCTTGCATGTTTTATTTGTATCTAAAATAATAAAACTTGGCTAATATTACTATGTTTAATAAATATAGAATATAATAGGGATGGTGATTTGGGTATATATATATGTATACCCACGTACATATATAGGTGGTCATTTATATAATTGGACCATACATGTGTTATATATGTATTACGTAGTATATATTCCTTGGTAAAATGTGTGAGTATTTATAATTAAGTACATGGTTGTCCTAAAGTGTAAATTTAAATAAAATAAAAAAAATACGGAGTTCATATCTTCAAATTAAAAAAATACGGAGGATATATATACACATATACACATGACATATGTCGATGCAAGCCTGTTATATGTCATTACGTTATTTACGTAAACTTAATAATTTTGACTCACACCCACCTAAACATTAGCATCACTGCATACAATAAACACTTTTCTATCTTAAAAAGTATATATCACATGCATGTCATCATAGTATTTCTTCCTTATGAATAACACTCATAGTATAGTAGTTTCTTTTATAATCCAAGAATCATAGAACAGTTATACGGAGTATTGAATATAACCATGAATTTTAATTTATTTTACTTTTTAAATTCACAACTTTATTTTATATTGCATTCATATTCTTTAAAAACGTAATTAACATGTATATTTTTGTGCCTATAAATCTATTACTCTAATAAATTTAAGAACACATATTTAGAGCACAAAACATTTTCTTCATATAATGCTATATGAAGTTCATTATCCTCATAACATAACAATTTGAAATGAGAATATTAAAAATTCTCATTAAGTAAATTGGCGCGGAAATGTACTGACCTTATTCTAAAATTTGTTGGCATGGGACTCTCCTATGCGGGCTACCTCCATCTCCTTGCAGCTAGTTTATTTTGGTGAATTTTATGGCTAGACCGATCTGAGTGATATATTATGGAAGGGAAAGAAGCTATGTTCCGATTTAAATCCAAGCTAATTAACCCCAATCAATAAAAAGTATTTCTAATCTAAATTCACTCCATTCATATGACATAGTCTTCAGCAAACAATTGTCTTATTAAACCAAGTGTTCAATAATGAAACTTTTGTCCTATTTGACATGTGTCCAATGATATTGAACCAAAGTTGTACGTGGCTACAGTTTAGAGTGTCAATTTAGTTGACTTAAGGCAACATTTACATAATTACATCCCCACTACAGGTGTATGTAAATATTTGAACTGTTAGGATAAGATTTCAGCACACACATAAGCTTTCAATGCCTTCACGTAAACTTTATGGGCATGTCATAGAATTTTAAATTTCATGGTCTTATAATTCTAGTTAATAGGTCATAAATTATTATTTTGGCGTACGAATCTCTCGAGGAATTAGTACATATGAGTTGCTATCAAATTTGAAATATGATTATAGTCTATTAAAATGTTTATCAAGATTTCGACCTTGCACATGATCACAATTCATTTCTAACGCTGGGTTTAGTATATACATTTATTATTCAAATTTCTTTATGCTATTTTATTGTTAATATGTATTGTGTAATTAATATTTTTAACTGTATGTTAGGATAAGCGAGCATGAAGCAGTAATGTTTTATCTTGGCAATTCATTACAGATTTATACTTAGTAAACCTAATTTATACTGACAATTTTGTCAAGTTCTGTATATAGTAACTTGACGAGGCTCATATGAAATTGCATAAATTGTATCTTAGCTTTTAGAGGTAATTTTGGTTATTTTGATTAACACTTATACTTCACCCTAGAGCCATGAATACTTTCATTTTTAAGCCAAAAAGATCTCGATCTTGAATGTTCAACCAAGCAATAGAGGCGATCGCATATATATAAGTGTGTAAAACAAAGCCCACTATAAAAGGTACATATATTACTTTAACTGTGTATGATATCACTAAATACCGGGATGTGAGGCAGTCTTCTAAAATGCGATGCAATACACAATTTCAAATAAGTTTAAACCCTTTTTTTTAATATGATGTTTTTTTTTCAGAATCGCTTTTAAAACCAAATGCTCTGATACCAAAATGTAACACCCTACCCGAACCGGCCCCGCCGACCCGAGCGGTGTGTCACGTGGCAGAAAGCAAAACATATTTATATAAAACACTTTTAATTAGTTAAAAAAAAAATTAAGTATTTAAATAAAATATCTTTATTCAAACGTCAACTTATTGTTCAATACGTGAAAATATCAAGTCACCATAAATCACTTAATATTATATAGCACAAAATATTTCAAGATATGCGGAAGCGTTTACAAAACGAAAATGATCAGATAAGTTTAAAGTCAAACTTGCTTCTTATTTGTTTATTTATAAACAATACACACATGATATGCACATGAATCCTACGCCTCCTTCCATCCCAGCATCCTTATCTTAGCTGAATGTACTTCAACCTACGGGTAGGAAAAACAAACAACTACCCGCTCAGCAATGTGCTGAGTGGTACTGTATAAATACTGATAACAATAATGATAATAATAATTATCACATATATTTAAATCAAATAGCAACATAACATAATTAGCATCTAGTCAAACAAACACTTAACATACCTGAGTGAGCCGAATAACTGTCATGAGAATCAAAATATTCATATACAGATCAGAAGCATATTCAGATGTCATAATTATCAAATATTTCTTATTCGGATGTGTATTATTAATAAATTCATTTAGGCCTTGTACTCAAGAAAGTGGACCTTGACAGAGGAATACTAACGGTAAGGAATACAGACATAAAGTCCATACCCACATTACCCAGAAAGGATATGGAAACGTAATCGCCGGAGCTACACGTACCAATCCCTAACAGAAGCTAGCTGAACAGAAAGGACGAGATCACCGAAGAGACTCGAACCTTAACAGAAGAGTAATAGTGCTCTAAAAAGATTTCAGGAGTGTACATAGTACACTAAACAGGAGAACACTAATTCCTCTAAGACAGAATTTCAGGAGTGTACGTAGTACACTAAACAGAACAGATCAGGAGTATTCGTGTCAGAGTGCCGGATCAAGAGCAAGACCTTTAAGAACATTTTTTTTTAGTTTGTTACAATACAAATATTGAAGTTAACATATCTTACATTTAGGAACATTTTTCGGTATTGGTATAACTAAATTTGTACCGTATGTTTTCATTAATTTTAATTTCTACTCATCGTATCTTAATCATATATATTTATTTATAAAGTTTTTATATATTCAATATGTCCAGTCATTTCTTTAGCCATAATTATAAATAAAACCATTTAATAAATTTACATCACATGTGTTTGCTTGGATACGAATAGTAGTATCTAGGATCATAATTATAAAGGGACACATGTATAGTACTTAAAATAATGCATGTAAATATAAGCCTTACACATAGACACGTATGTATACATATTCTTGGTAAAGTCAACTACTTTTATTCTAGGAGTATATATTAATAATTTTCATGGTTCCACTAACTAGTTATACGTGCAAAGCTTTAAACTTATTAATAATTTATCTAATTAATTATACATACATATATTAATAAATTATTTTTACTTTATAGGCCAAACCTTCAAATGCGTGGAGTTATATACTCCGTATATATTATTTAATATCTATATAAACTTAACTTATAGCATGTGACTTTCAAATCTAAATTTCAGAAATAAGTAATACGGAGTATTAAACTATAGTCAGTATGAGTACAGTGCTTACGTAAATAAAATCTATAGAACTTAATAACCTACCTATATGGTTATATACGTGTGTTTAAACTTATATACTCCGTATTAAGTACGTTGACAAATCTTAACTGGCCTTAATAATACACATGTACTACATAATTATTTACGGAAATGACATTACAACGAATTACTTTTTTTTTTTTTTACAATTACGAAATGGCATATAGCGATATTTAAATATTTATATGTGCATAACTCTTACAAGTATTAGTAGGATTAGTTTTTATGTTTCATGTAATAATGGAAATGTGAAATCCGTAAACTATAGCTTTCAAAATTAACTTAGTCGGTGGTCCATTTTATTATTTTTCAGATGTATACAAGCAGTCAAACCTTAATTCCGTCAATGGAACTTTTTCATTTTAATTTCATTTACATACGATGTATACTGTAATCATCAATAATAGCTCTTATAAATCATGAACACATAATTAAAGCATACAAATATTTCTAAGGCTAAATAATATTCATCATGTATAACTTAACATATATTTACCGAATACTAATATCATGTATTTAGAGCATGCAAAATATTCTAAGGCTATATGATTCTTCATCATCCCCATAACTCAACATGAAACGGGGACGGAAATTATACTTACAAAATAATATTAAAATATACATGAACTAAAACTGGGTCAGAAGTACTGACCTTATAGACAAATTCTTCTAAAATTTTATTGATATGAACACCCCCTGGTAGTATTCTCCTTCTTGCAGCTATATTTCTTTTGATGGTTTTCTTTACTTTATCTTTTGTTTGGATCGTGTGAAAGAAATAAGAAGAGCTATGGCCTATTTAAAGTCAAACAAGTCTCCTAGGAGTTTCAAAAAGAAAATAATTGGGTTGTCCTCTATCTCAATAATACGATGATCAATTGGCCTACTATTCATTGTTTGGATATCATTTAATTTAGCATGTCAATATGTCCCCCTTGAGTACTATTCAACTTAACTATTCCTTCAAAATAATGAAACTCCTAGCTTGTTTTACATGCAAAATATCTTGTATGAGTAGACATTTACTTGGTTGCTCGTCCTAATTCATTTAAGATACTTTACTATTACATTTTATATTTAAGCTATCCGAATTGTTATTTAGATTAGTCCAAAAGTTCATTTAATATTTAGGACACCTATTGTTTATCTCTATTATAGTTTATACTATTTTGGGACACGTGTTGTTTAGTTCGAAATGTTAAATGTGATTCCCTATCATTTAGTTTAGGTTTATTATTTTTATTTATTATAAAAATATACTATAAATTATACGGAGTAGGAGAGTTGTTTAATTTGATACTGTAATAAAATCTGAAAATTTCTTCACATGTATCTTAACTACTAGACCAGATTTTGGGGCGTTACAGCCGGAGTCCAACATCCCGCCCCTGAACTCATACCCATCATCCCGTAGGAAGGTAAGGTCCATTCGGGGTCCTATCTTATGTGTTACCGCTGTCGGGAGCCTCGTAAGGTCTCCGATTCGGATTCCACCCTAACCCGTGATCACGATGTAAGTCCATGCTATCCAACCCCGCTCTCTAGAGTCGGGAAGGGCCATGGTCCTTACTAATTACCAATACTCTATCGGCTAATCCTTAAAGACTACCGAATACACCCGTAGGCCAATCCTATTCCTAGGATCAATTTATTATTCACTTTATCTTGGGTATCCCTTAAGGCCTACCCCTAGCATCACTTATCCACCTTAGTATCTCTTAAGACTACTTAAGGCTCAACAATTTACAATCCAAACCTTGGATCAATTCTAACATATTTCATTCCAAAACCCCGACTAGTATCATAATACTAGTCGGATAAATTCCAACAAAACTCATTTTCAATTCATAGTCATATAGACAATTTCCAAACTAATTTTCCATTGAAAATATAGTTCATATCAATATACAAAATATAACCTTTAATCACTCATATATCCTTATATGAAGTTATAGTTATATTTCAACACATTATTTATAATTAATCCCTTCATCAAGCCAATATGCTCATATTACATAATCATACACAATTTATCCTTAAATTTGTATATTATGCTCCTTTATTCATTGACAACAATATTTTCATTTAGGCATTATTAATCATTAATAATCCATGAAAATCACATTTATTTACTTTAGGTAATCCTACGAAATTAACCCAAAGATTATAAGCAATATAGTCAGCCATCCTCACCTTATGATGTGCTGCAATAGTTGCCTTCGTTAAGCCCTTCGATCAATCCCCGTTCTAAACCGATTGGAGATGAAAAATCTGGACAGCAGACGAAAGCCGGGCGGCTTTCGTGAAAGGTGGGCGGCTTTCGTGGTCTGCAGCTACGAACAGCCTCCTATACTTGGCGGTTTCCGGCGGTTTCAACTCCTATCGATTCCACGACTCTTCTAAGTTAAATACCACCACTTTATAACATTATTCTACACTTTTAAACGTGTAGAACTTCATGTTTAATCCACCATATGATTTATTAAAAATCATACAAAATAATACTAGTTAGTTCATACTAGTTGGATTCTTACCTCAAATCCTAGCCCTTTTGTGTTGGGAATACTTCCTTCTTGCTTCCTCCAATCCTTGGACTTTTTGAGAGCTCTTCCTAGAGGTTCTTCCTTCTTGATATGGCCGAATGATTGCAATGGGAAAGGGGGAGGTATTGTATCTCAATCAAACCTCCAAGTTGAGGTGTTGATAGGCCATATGGGGTGATATTTTGTCTTGTGCAATCTCATCATCAAATAAGTCCGCCCCTCCCATGTTCACTTGCCTCAAAATTATTATTTTGAGTCTACAAGGCTTGTAGGAAAAACCCCAATTGGGTATAGAAAGTCCCTCCCAATTATTCCTGCTATTTTCGGCAGGTTGGGCCAAAATAGCACTCGGGTTGTCCAAATATTTTTATCAACTTTTGTTGGCACTTTATTGGGCTTCTATAATTTACTATGATGACCCAACTAAATATTTGGTAGCCCAGTCACATATACTGGACCCGATAAATAATTTAATTAATCGCACATTAAATAAATATGCCAATCAATTACATGAATTTTATTTGCTAGGAAAATTCAATTACATGTCGAATTTCAAATTCAAGTACATCCGGGCGCGGTGTCACAATGACTATTCTATCTTCCTTCGGGAAGTATAGACACATGGGCGGCAATGAAGAAAGCTTTCCTTGAAAGGTACTATCCCGCCTCGGACTCCTCATATCTCAAAAAGCAAATCAGCAATGTGGAGCAAAAAGATGATGAATCGTTCTATGAATATTGAGAACGATTCAAGAAACTTTGTGCAAGCTGTCCATACCACGACTATTCAGAGCAAGACCTCATCCTATACTTTTATGATGGTCTTTGCAATGATGATAGGGGAATGATCAACGCCGCATGTGGAGGAGGAATCGTCAACAAAACTCCTTCTTAAGCTATGAATCTTATCTCGGAATTGGCCGAAAATTGTAGATATCACAACGAGAGGTCATCTTCCAAGCGAGTAATGGCGGCGGAATCCAACACCTCATTGGAGAGTCAAATGGCCGGCTTGACTTCTTTGGTTAAGGATTTTCTTTTAAATGCCAAAACCCAAGAAGTCAAGGTCTGCGGCATATGTACACAACAAGGGCACCCCACCGACTCAATCCCCATCCTTCAAGAAGATAACTCCAAGCAAGTCAACGCTTTGGTGTTCCCAAATCAAAAGAGGTACGATTCTTATGGCAATACTTATCATCCCGGGTTTAGAGATAATCCCAATTTGAGATATGAGAATCCTCAAGGAAACCCAGAACAAAATAATCCTCCACAAAATCAATTCCCTCAAAAACAACCATACTCTAAACCCCAAGGGCAAAGCTCAAATATGTCCACCGAAGACATGATCCGAGCACTCACTTCAAATGTCTCAACCATGCAACAAAACATGGTTCAATTTCAACATGGGACAAAATCAAGCATCCAAAATCTTGAGAACCAAATGAGCCAAATCTCAAGTGTAGTGAATAGACTCGAGGCCAAGGATTCGGGAAAACTTCCATCCCAAACGGAACTGAATCCAAGGCAAAAAGCCCATGCTGTGACATTGAGAAGCGGCAAAGAGTTGGTCATTGCCAAGGAGAAAGCCAAGAGCCATATTGGCGAAGAAGAAGAGGAAGAGCTTGTGGAAAAAGCTCAATCAGAGGAGGGGGAAGCTCACATCTCAACACCTCCCCCAATCATCCATGAAATTGAAGCACCATTTCCCGATGCTCTAAGGGAAATGCGAAGGGTGGAGAAAGACAAGGACATCTATGAGACATTCTCCAAATGTGAGGTAAATATTCCTTTACTTAACTTGATAAAAGGTGTTCCTAGATTTGCCAAATTTTTCAAAGAGCTATGCACAATAAAAAGGAAACATAGACTCAATGGAAAACAAAAAGTCCAAGTTAGTGAACGTGTTTCGGCGGTTTTCCAAAAGAAACTTCCAAAGAAATACAATGACCCGGGCATGTTCACTATACCTTGTAAGTTGGGATGTACTACCTTGTAAGTTGGGATGTACTACATTTTCAAAGGCCATGCTAGATTTAGGAGCGTCAATTAATGTCATTTCTTATTCTTTGTATAAATCACTTGAGCTTGGCCCTCTAAATGAAACCGGGGTAGTTATTCAACTTGCAGATAGATCAAATGCTTACCCTAAAGGTATTGTCGAAGACGTACTAGTTATGGTAGACAATTTGATCTTTCCCGCCGACTTTTATGTTTTGGAAATGGAAAATGATAAGAATGCGGTTCCTATCCTTTTAGGAACACCATTTTTAAAGACCGGTAGAGCAAAAATTGATGTCTTTAGCGGATCTTTAACGATGGAATTTGATGGAGATAAAGTTGAATTCAACATTTATGACTCCATGAAATATCCAAATGAAAATCATTCTCTATTTGCCATTGATATTATTGATCCTCTTGTGTAAAACACTTTTGAAATAAATGGAGAGGATGAATTGTTGAGTGTGATTGAGAATGACTTCGGGGAAAATTCTTTAGAACTTGCCTTGACCCCCAACATACAAACAATGATGGTGGAGTTGGATAACCATTTCCAACTTCCACTTATGCCACCGGGGTCAAGAGCATTTCCACTAACCATCCCCGAAGAGAAGCCTTTGCCTTCTATTTTACAGGCCTCCCAAAGTTGAAATGAAACCACTCCCACAACACTTGAAATATGTGTTCTTGGGAGAAAAAGAAACCTTGCCGGTCATAATCTCCAACAAATTGACCCAAGAACAAGAAGAGAGGTTGATTGCGGTGCTCAAAGAGCACAAACTTGCAATTGGATGGACTATAGCCGACATCAAAGGCATTAGTCCATCTACATGCATGCACCGCATCTTGATGGAGGATGAAGCCAAGCCAGTATGCCAACCACAAAGGAGATTGAACCCACCTATGATGGAGGTGGTAAAAAAGGAAGTCATCAAGCTACTTCAAATGGGGATTATCTTTCCCATTTCCGATAGCAAGTGGGTTAGCCCAACCCAAGTTGTTCCAAAGAAGACCGGAGTCACGGTAGTGGAGAACAAAGATGGGGAACTTATGCCCACCCGAATTCAAAATGGATGGAGGGTATGTATAGATTACCGTCGCCTCAACGCGGTAACTAGAAAGGATTTCTTTCCTTTACCCTTCATTGATCAAATGCTTGAGAGACTTGTCGGGCATAAGTTCTATTGTTTTCTTGATGGCTACTCCGGATATTTTCAAGTACCCATAGCCCCTGAAGATCAAGAAAAGACTACATTCACTTGTCCATTTGGCACTTTTGCCTACCGACGTATGCCATTTGGACTTTGCAACGCCCCGGCCACCTACCAAACATGCATGATGAGCATATTCTCTGAATATGTTGAGCTTTTTATGGAAGTTTTCATGGATGATTTCAATCCATGGAGACTCATTTGATTCTTGCTTATACCACCTATCACTTGTTTTGAAAAGTTGCTTAGAATCAAATCTTGTTTTGAATTCTAAAAAATGTCACTTCATGGTGGAGGAAGGAATTGTATTGGGCCATGTGATCTCATCCAAAGGGATAGAGGTAGACAAGTCCAAAGTTGAAGTCATCCAATCACTCCCTTATCCTACTACCGTTAGGGAGATTCGATCATTTCTTGGGCATGCAGGTTTTTACCGGAGATTCATCAAAGACTTGTCAAAGATTGCATCTCCTTTGTGCACTCTTTTGCAAAAGGAGGTGGAATTCATTTTTTTTTCCGAGGGTTGCAAGAATTCCTTTGTGCACTCTTTTGCAAAAGGAGGTGAAATTCATTTTTTCCGAGGATTGCATCTCAAAGATCGGCTGCTCCTATCATTCAAGCACCCGATTGGTCTCTTTCTTTTGAGATCATGTGCGACGCTAGTGACTATGCGGTAGGAGCCGTCTTGGGCCAAAAGGTGGGAAGAGCCTCTCATGTGATCTACTATGCATCCACCACACTCAATGATGCACAAAGAAGCTACTCCACCACCGAGAAAGAAATGTTGGTCGTCATATATGCACTTGAAAAATTCAGGTCATACTTACTTGGAACCAAAGTGATCATTTACACCGATCATGCGGCTCTTAGGTTCTTGATGACAAAAAAGGAGGCCAAACCAAGATTGATTCGCTGGATACTACTCTTGAGCGAGTTTGATGTTGAAATCAAGGACAAAAAGGGCATGGAGAATTTGGTGGCCGATCACTTAAGCCGCTTAGTCCTCGATGATGGAAATGATCATATTAAAGATGATATCCGAGGGGAATTTCCTGATGAGACTCTTTTCTCTCTTAAGGAAATTCGCCCTTGGTACGCTCACATTGTTAATTTCATTGTTCTGAATAGGTTCCCACCAAGCTTCTCTAAAGCTCAAAGAGAGAAGCTCCAACATGATGCCAAACAATATGTTTGGGATGAGCCATACTTGTGGAAGAATTGCAAGGACCATTCGAAGATGTATTCCTGAAACGGAGATAACATCCATCCTTGCCTTTTGCCACTCACATGCATGTGGTGGACACTTTGGAGGCAAGCGAACTTCCATGAAGGTACTTGAATGCGGTTTTTGGTGGCCAAACATATTCCAAGATTCCCATGTCTTTTGTCAATCTTGTGACAATTGCCAACGCATGGGAAACATTTCTCGAAAACATGAGATGCTGCAAGTTCCAATGCTCTATGTGGAAATTTTTTATGTATGGGGCATAGATTTCATGGGACCTTTTCCTAACTCCCATGGAAATCTATACATCCTCTTGGCGGTAGATTACGTATCAAAATGGGTGGAAGCAAAAGCCACCAAGACCGATGATGCCAAAGTAGTGGCGGACTTCCTAAAACCCCGCATCTTCTCAAGGTTTGGAGTTCCACGCATATTGATAAGCGATAGAGGCACTCATTTCTAAAACAAAACCGTGAGTGCCTTATTAAAGAAATATAGCGTCACCCACAAGTTCTCCACCGCTTATCACCCACAAACAAATGGTCAAACCGAGGTCTCGAACAGGGAGTTGAAGTCTATACTCCAAAAGACGGTGAATCCTAACCGAAAAGATTGGAGCCTTCGCATGGATGATGCCTTATGGGCATATCGAACCGCTTTCAAGACCCCAATTGGAATGTCTCCCTATAGACTTGTGTTCGGGAAGGCTTGTCACCTCCCGGTCGAACTCGAACATAAGTCTTATTGGGCGGTGAAGACATTCAACCTTGATATGGAGCCAGCGGGGATTCAAAGGAAGCTATAACTACAAGAACTGGAGGAGCATCGACTTGAGTCCTATGAAAACGCCGCCATCTACAAGGAGAAGACGAAGGTATGGCATGATAAAATGATAATGAGAAAGAACTTCCAAATCGGAGATACAGTCCTTCTTTTTCGATCACACCTTCGTCTCTTTCCCGGTAAGTGAAGATCAAGGTGGGAAGGACCATTTGAAGTGGTAAAAGTCTACTCGCATGGAGCGGTTGAAATCAAAAGCCTTGACACCGATAAAATCTTCAAGGTTAACGGACATCAACTCAAACCATTCCTTGAAGGTTTCCAAAAAGAGAACGTTGAATGCATGGATCTCCTCGATCCAACCTTTGAAGAATAAAAACAATCATGGCGTCGTGCCGCGACGTTAAATTAGGCGCTTCTTGGGAGGCAACCCAAGCAAGGTATGTTTTCTAATCATTTTATTTCAGCAGTGTGTGTGTGTGTAAAAAAAGGGTTTATCTGGGGACATACCCGCTCGAGTATGCATATATACTCGGTCGGGTATTGATAAAAAAAGAGGACCCGAGTTCAGTACTCGATCGAAGTAGCCAAATATTCCAAAATTGGAGGCATACCCGATCGGGTATAATTCGTTACCCGGTCGAGTATGAACAGAAAGGCGAAACCAAAATGTGCACAAAGAGCAATACCCGATCGGGTATCAATACATACTCGGTCAGGTATGGCTGGAAAATAAACACCACCAGACCCCTGTCCCTGAGGCCCGATCGAGTACCTACCCATACTCGGTCGAATATTACTGGAAAAACTATATACTCAGGCCCCTGTCTTGAGTACTTGATCGGGTATAACGGGGTACCCAATCGGGTACACCTGCGTTTTTCCCCAAATAAACACCCGTCCACTTCATCTTCCCCAAAACACCAACCCAAAAATCGGCCAACCTCTCCCCCAAACTTTATTTTCGAACCTTCTCTCTACCATATCTCCCTCATTTCTCCACCAAATCAACCCATTCCACCACCAAAATACTCCCCTCACTCTCATCTACACACCCATACCCATAAATCGAATTTTCCCCCAACATCCCAAAAGTCCGAAAACCCTACCCCAAATTCGAATTTTTTGGATTTCAAGCTCAAAACCATCCACAATGGCTCCAAGGAAGAACAAGGGAGACACCTCTAACTCCAGGGCACCCATTCCGGGCTTTGAAGACATCATACCCGCCGACAACGAACACCGAGCTAGACTCCTCTCCACAATAGCAAGGCAAGTTAAACCCTCTCATTTTCTTTGCCATGAAGCTCTTCGTGAATTGGGAATTTTTAAGAGCACTAGGAAATTTTTTCATGAGTTGGATATGGACCGAATTTTCTATATGAAATACAACTCCAATGAAAGAATTATCTATGAGTTTATGAGTTCGGCTCATTTTGAAAGCAATGAGGATGATTTTAGGGATGACAAACTCACTTTTCGTCTATTCAACCAAGAATATTCAGTGACGAAACTTGAGTTTGCCGAACATTTTGGCATCCCCGTCCCCTATGAGAGAGAGATTTTGGACAACACCGTAATGGGTCATGCACTTTGGACCAAAATGACCGGAGAATTGAAATTTAGCTCCTCCCAATTATACATAAGTCATGTTCACCATCCCATTCTCCATATATTTTTAAAGTTCTTGGCAAATTGTATGCTTGGGCGTCCCAACAATCATCATACTAGAATGGGGGACGTGTGTTTGATTACCACGGTTTTGTTCCGTCGGGCTGTGAATTTTAATTTGTGAAATTTGATGTGGGCACACTTGAGGAAAGAAAGCACGACCAAATGGCCAATTGTAGTGGGTGGGGTGATTATGCACTTGGCGAAAATGTTTGGGTATATGGATAACTCTCCTATACCCGACTATTGTCTAATGAATATTACTTGGTTAGGCAACTCGGGGTGTACTACTTTTTCTCACACGGTGTATGGGGAAGACCAACCCCGACATGTCTACAATTGGCTCATACACCCAAGACCGGTAAGACATTACCCCTTGCCTAACCCGGACCTCCCCAAACTCCATTACAACAGAGATGTGCCCCATTACTTGTTCCCACACCTCCTCCCACCACACCTACAAGAACCTCAAGCCCAAAACCTCCCCGAAAACCAACCCGACCAAGAACATCAAGCCGAGCAACATGAACCCGAGGCTGTACTTCACCACATTCCCGAACAGAACCAAGCCCCCCCCACCCGATTACTTCCAACAACTACTTGATGGGTTCAACAAAGTTACCGATGAAGTTGGAAGATATCGGGAGGAACAAACGGCAGGATTTCAAAGACTTGAGGAGCAACGGGCCGAAGACAACCGGAGGTACGAAGAAGATCAACGTAGGTTCTATGGACCTATGTACTCTTACATGGCTCATCAAGGCTCATTCCATACTATGGCTCAACCACCCCCACCCCCCTCTTTGTATGACCCCACTCAATGGGGTAACTTTGGAGGATCTAGCTCCGGGGGTGGAGGTTATGATGGCGGGGACGGTGGAGATACTCACATGGGCGACGAGAGTTTTGGAGGCGGTTACTATGACGGCGAAGGTGGGCACTAGGGACAGTGCTTGGACTGAGAAGGGGGGAGACTCCTCATGGTATGTAATTTTATTTTCTACCCTTTACTATGCATGAATTTTCTTTTACTCTTTGTACACAAAAAAAAAAAGAAATAAAAGAAAAAGGAAATGCTAGTTAGGTTGAAAACCCAAAAATGGGCAATCTAAGCAAAAATGGCTTATAAAAAAAATGAGTGAGTTGGAGAGCATGGAAAAACAAAAAGAGATGCTAGGATGAAAACTTGAAAAGGCTCCTAGGCAAAATGAGAGATATGAGAGGAATATTTGTTTTGTGCAGGACCTCATTTAATCTCTGGAGGAGAAGAAGAAAAGAAGGAAAAGAGGAGAGGAAGATTGAGCATAGAAGACCGAAAAACCCAAGAAGAATGTTATTTTGGAAAAAACACTTGTGATTCCTTGGTGGTTTTGTGTTCTCTCTTTCTTGAACTCTTGAAAAACTCTTAAAATGTTTGGAACATTTTATTTTACTCGAGGTCGAGTAAAGGACTAAGTATGGGGGAGTCTGATACACTTGTAATTTCCATTTGTATGTGTATGTTTTTAGTTAGTTTTTGTTGTTATATACTTTGGAAATTACACACTTTTGGTGTAATAGTTATGTTTTGTATTATTTGTAATTTGTTTAGATTAGGTCCATTCTGAGCTCAAACAGGTCCAAGATCAATTAAATGATCATTGAAGGAAGGTGCAAGAGTACAAGACAAAAAGAAGGAAAGTTCCTGATTTTGACCTGTACCCGGTCGAGTATACCCTCTTACACGATCGGGTACCAACTAGATTTTCAATCAGATCAATCAGGAAACAAAGGGATGTGCAGAGGAAGATTTGGCTACGATCAATTGTCATACCCGATCGTGTACACCGACACACCCGATCGGGTATACCTATAATTTATACCCTGATTTCGATCGAGTATGGTTCGGATTGAAGTTTCTACACATACCCGATTGGGTATCAATATATACTCGATCGGGTACACGAGTTGCAGGTCCAAAAGCCAACAAGTTCTACAAATCCCAAAGAGGAACCCAGGATACAGAACTAGTGTCCTCCCTTACATGGACCCCACTTTACCCTGACCCAAAAACTCTATCGTTCGAGGTACTCGAAACCCTTATGCTAGAACAACTATTACCTATCGAAGAAGGCAACCTAACCCAGAAACAAAAAGCCTTTCTTCAGATCCTTAAGCCTGAGTTTCTTGCGGGCGGAGCGGACAAATGGACCCCACAAGATAATCTGGACACCTGGGCGTTGTACTTTGAAGAGGCCAAGCCTCCCGTGGGTGATGATGGGTTTGACCTGGGCCCTAACAACAATGAAGCCGACTCTGGTCCCTCCGAACTACCTTAAGCTACCTTTTATGTTGGTTGTCATCTATCTCCAAACATTCTGTTTTGTTTTATTTTTCAACCACATCGCCCAGATATTTTTCTGGTGGTTCGGTGGTTCTGATGATTGATGTGTGTTTTCTCGCACTTAAAAAGATTGTAGTAAAGTGGTTGAAAGTACGAGTATCGTCTCCACAGGGACGGACAAAAGGGAATTAAAGATGAACTAAATTCAGCGATAAAAAAGAAATAAAATAAAATAAAATGCAATTGTGCGAGATTGATTGATGAAATTAAAATTAAACTAATGCGAATGAACAAATTAAATAAAGGTTGGTTTCTTCTTAATTAACGACGAAGGGAACAGGGATTGATTCCGGGGTAACCAGATTTCTGGCAGATCAGGCCTAATTACACGAATTTAATTTAATTGAGCCTAGCTAATCATTACTAATTTCTTACCGCTCTCACGGCGTAGAGTACAATAATTTAGGGGACCAGGCTGATCTCTCATGCGACATGATCCTAAATTATTGCCAAGACGAGCGAGCTTACGGCTCCTTAATCGCTACTAATCTCTTAGCGAACGATTAAGTGTGTGTGAAGGTGTCTTAGAATAAACTAGATCTCTCTTAATTTATTCTACAAGCAATTGTAATTCTAGTGGTCATCTAGGTTACAAGAGATATCAGTTAAATTATTCAAACACAAATTAAACGACATTCATGCAATTAAACCAACAAAAATCTAGCCATCAATCATGATTAACCCCTTCATCAACCCCAAATCCCTAATTAAACTACTCACAATTCATAATTGAAGAATCAACAGAATTGGGATGAATAGAATTAATTGTCATTAATTAAAAAGACGAAACTTACAAAGAATCTCAGGGTCTTGAACAAAAT
Organism: Cuscuta epithymum; assembly: GCA_945859915.1. NCBI lineage: Eukaryota > Viridiplantae > Streptophyta > Magnoliopsida > Solanales > Convolvulaceae > Cuscuta > Cuscuta epithymum. The sequence continues at coordinate 612,971 of CAMAPF010000959.1, read as the reverse complement.
AGCATAAAAACACTGTAAAACTCGTCCCTAAGCTTCTCTCTAGGTTTTCGAACCCCAAAACGGGGTTAGGGAAGCCTTATTTATAGAAAACAACGTGTTTGGGTCGAAAAAGGACAGATTCCCGGTACGCACGGAGCCTACGCACGACGTGCGTTGCGTCCGTGCGTCCGACGGACCTGCGCGTAAAATCGGGCAACGCACGGCGTGCGTTCACCTACGCACGCCCGTGCGTTGCTGCCAGTAGCTCTCCTTCATCGAATTCCTTGAACGCACGGCGTGCGTTCCCATACGCATGACCGTGCGTTGCTGCCAGTAGCTCCCCTTCGAAAATAATCCTTGGACGCACGGCGTGCGTACCCGAACGCACGGCCGTGCGTTGCTTTTTGCTGTTCCTGGCCGCAACTGCCACGCACGCACGCCGTGCGTCCCTGTACGCATGGCCGTGCGTGGCCTTTCTTCTTCATTTTCTTCGGTTTCTTCCATTTTAAGCCTCCGTTTGACCCCTCGATCGATCCAGTAGCTCTTTCTTCATCAAAGCATCATCGTGAATCTCCTGGTGGCCTCCAGAACTCCGAATTCACTCTCGAATGCTTCTTAACTCGTCCCGATCACTTCTCAAATGACGATGTCGGGTCTCAAAAACCTGATTTCAACTCTGAAAATACCAAAACTCGCACCCACGCCTGGTACACATGACTTGAGCTAAAATTGAGACTTACGACACCCAAAAGCTAGGAAAACCATCAAAATCCGACTCCAACACGCATCAAATGCGTGTTGAAATACAAACTTATCAATGATTGACTGTTTATACAAGTTACTGGTGGTTTATCCGGGACTTGTATATTTTGCTGCTTTGCTCATGTTAGAACACTTGCGTATGCATCACTTTGTTCTGATGCACTTAATGCGTGCACTTCTGTTGTTTATACGTATCTAGTCATTTTTGATGTCGTCGTTATATTTTATGTTCAATCTGAACGTTGTTTTGTGTTTGTCTGACCTTTTTTTTTAATGTTGTCACCGTTTGTGATGTATGATCTATTTGTTGTTTTGGCCAAAACGTTCAAGGTGCATAGGTTGGCTATTTGTATTTTTTATACGATGAGCCTATGCAGTCCTTGTCGTCCCTTGTTGACGTGATCAGGGAACATGCATCAGAAGTCTTAGGAGAGCTGATTGAAGTTGTCAGCCACTGGTTTGTGCATATGTTGTCTATATCCTGTATTTAATCATATTATCAAGATCTGGCCGCTGGCTTAAAGCCAACGGCCCTCCGATGCTAAAGTTAGTAATCGTGAATTGATGAATAAAGAAAAGATGGCTCCCAACAAGTTCTACAAATCCCAGAGTGTACTTGATTCCCAATACTATTTGATTTTAGATTAGTTTATTTCTTGCATAAACAGTCGGCATCTCATATACATGTATCAAATTTCAATCGCAGATTGTAAAACCATTAACAAATAAAAACAAACCCATGATCCAATCGTTTTGATTAACGATTAACTACAGATCTAATATGACAATATATTAGGAACGAATTGCATAAACGCAAAATCGCATTACCCTTATTTCAATAATCGATAGATTACACTGACTCCAAATAATTTAATATGAAGGAGGCTCCGATACCAATTGTTGGAATAAATCCGATAATACTTTAATCTTCATATTGAAATTATCTAGGAGAAATAAGTTAGCAGAAGCGTACCTCACTCCATAGGAGATGATCTTTAGACCCGGGAGACGGAGGCTAGGGTTTGCGTCTTCTAGTTGATACACACCCTCAAGAATCATCTCTCTAGCGATGGGATGCAGAAAGACGGAATGACGTATTCAACTAGGGACAATAACACCTCTATTTATAGAGAATGCTTAACCCTAATCAGCCCATCTTTAATTAGGTTAAGCCCGTGAGTCTCTACACATTTGGGCCCTATACCTTATTAGATAACATATTAGCCCACTTAAATTAATATCCATAGGACCACTAATTTTTGGGCCTAAATATAAGATAGCATATAACATACAATTAAACCCAATAAATAACATATTGTGAATATTACATGTAGTATGAGTCCAATAATCTAACAGTTAGCTCATGAGCGTGCAGGGCCTACCTGTCCCATTTGTCAAAAAGTCCGACTCAGCCAATAAGTGCCACGGGCCGGCCCAACCCACCATCAGAAAAGGGAGCATGGGGTAGCTAGGTATAGAGTATTTGAAACGCGGCCCTGGCCATTGGCCCGACCCATCAAGCCCCATCCCAGCCCATCCTATTAAGCCCAACGAAGCCCAGCCCAAAAGTCCTTTTTATACATTATTAATTTTATACACAAATGTCATAATTAGTAAGATATAAAAGTAATGAATCGCCAAAAACTTAGATATATAGATAAATTGGTACGAAGTACTTCGTATGGGTGCAAACGAGTCAAGCCGTTCGTGTGTCGCTCGTGAATTGCTCGGGTAAAGCTCGACTCGAATTCAGTCATATCCAATTCGGCTCGAGTTCGGTTCGACTCGTATACTAAACAAGCTCAAGTCAAGCTTTTTATTCTAGGCTCGTGGCTCACGAGCCTTGATGTTTGTGTATATAGATATATTATGTATAATAATTATGGATTACTTTATTTTTAATATATAATATTATATACGGAGTATAATATTTTTGGAATAGTTATTCTAATTTAGGATTACTCTATTTTTAATACATATTATATTATACTAGAAATAAATAAATATAATATTGTTTTTATTATTACGTACTACCTCCGTCCCGAAAAGGTTCGCCATATTGACTTTTCTTGGTCAATGATGGTGAACTTTGGACAATGATTTTAATTATTATATTTGTGTATAATTTGTAAATTTTATACTTTTCTGAAAATATTTTGAATAAGAAACATTTTGATATAAATTTTATATTCAAATTAACTATGTATTAAAAAATATCATTAATCAAAGTTGATTGTCATTGACCAAGAAAGGTCAATTTGGCGAATCTTTATGGGGTGGAGGGAGTAGTAGTTATTCATTAGCTCACCGGGAATGAGGTTAAAACCAATTTGACATCAACTTGCACCTAAACGTGCGAGTAGAGGAAGTGGGATTCCTATGCTAGACTTCTCTAGCAACCCTAGTTCGAATACCTTCCCGAGCATATGTTTGTACTCCGTAGGATTAATACTCCTTTGTTATTAATTTCTAACTTCCTTTAAAAACAATATTCTAACTATTATACTTCCAAGAATTTGATCGAATAATACAAAGTTCGTAAGGGAGCGCAGATCGTTTCTCCTAGCCTCCTAGGGCAGCCGCCTCTAGGCTTTTTTTTTTCGAATTCGATCATATTGATCGAAGTTCGGCTGTTCTTGTTCGCATATCTGGCTGCGGAGCAGTGGTCTGCTTTTGGCTACGGTAGAGCGATCACGAATTTTTCTCTCTAGGGCTTTGACTATGTCGGCCGCTGGAGCCTTTTTCCGATTTCGACTTTATCGAAGATCGGCTTTGTTATCCCTTGGTCGCTGGTGCTCGACTGGAGTCCAGGTCAGACGCGGAGGGCGGAGATCGGTGGAGGAGGGCAGATTTGTTGTCATGGCTCGAGGAGATCGGCGTTGTGGTCAAGGTTCGAGGATGCGGCGTTGCTGTCGTCGTTGGAGAAGATCGGCGCCGCCTGTTCACTTACTCTGGTCGCACGGAGCAGTGATGAGTTTGGTTATGCAGGGACGGAGGATTGATGCATGGTCTTTGGCAGCCAAAGGTCATGGAGGATCAATTAACATGGTACCAGTGGTACGACCTCCTCCTGAACCACCACCATGGGATGCACGAGGTGCTAGAGTTCGTGAACGTTTTTCTTGTAGTTTTTATCTGTTTGTTATTTGTTTTCTTGCGTCCATTTTTGTTGTTGGGTTTGACAGTTTGTTTGAGTTTTTTGCCTCTCTTTATGTCATTGGGTATGGTTGGATCTATGAGAATAGTTTTGGCTGTGTCAAGCCCACTACATGGTTAGCGATTCGTGTTGCTCTCTCATGGGTGACCGTCTCAAAGTCTCACCATAGGGTTACAGTCGTAGTTGTTGGAGTTTCAGTTGGTGTCTGTTTTATTTTCCCTTTGTTTGATGTAATGATCCTGATGAATCTTTTGATATGAATAAAGGCATGTTTTGATGATAAAAAAAAACTATTATACTTCCCTCACCGAAAATTAAAGTGAGTAGTTTCCTCTAGCACCCATCTATAAGGGCCAAGCAAGTAGCACATTTTCAAAGTGTGAAAAATGCCTAAGCTTTTGAGGGCCGGCTTGACATCTTAAGAGACCCAGTGCGAATCACACAAATGAGGTCTTTTAGTAAAGAAAATGCATAGATCTAATATACATTATAATTGTTCAAATCCACACTTGCTACAAGCCTTTTAAAAACATCAGAATTTCAACAGGACCCATCCTTTTTAGGCAAAAGTTATCTAAGTAACTCTAACTCAACAAATAATTCATTTCTATCAATATCAGAATTTTCATTATTTAAGTACATTTTCAAAATGACTACAACAAGCCTTTAAACTTTCACAGTTTCACCATGCCTTTAATGTGTTAGTACACAAGAAATCAAGCGCATTTTGGGAAGTGGAAGGGATTTCTACCTTTTTAATAAGAGAATGTGAGAAACAGAGTAGTGGAGAAAGAAGATAGAGTAGGGGTGCAAATGTGTAATGCTTATGCCGACTTGTTTTGAGTTGCTCAGCGTTTAACAGTGTTTCAAAAATGCAAATGAGCCCCTATTAATATACTCCTTAGTATAAATTAAAAAAAAATGCTATATAAATTAAACAATTACTTTATATATATACCATATATATTTTTTTAAAAATAGGCCTACTGTTTTTGGAGGCCCTGTGCAATAGCCCAGCTTGCACAGCCTCATCTACAGCTCTGCTTTTGAGTCAATCTTGAGCGGTTCGCGAAATCAAGTAAAGCTTTCGAGTCGAACTCGAGTTTCAATATTGATCAAGCTCGAGCTGAACTCGAGCCTTTAAATTATTATCGAGCTCGTGTTCGAGCATATGTGAGTTCGGGCTCGGATTTGCTCGTTTGCACTCCTAGCACTTCGTATAAGGAGGATGAAATTTTAGATGATTGTTAGCATGTTAGGTGATAAAATTTTGTGATAGAGCTAGAGAATTTAGATAAAGTAAGATAAGTGTGATGTTTTCCTATTTGTGCATCTCTTCTTCAAGAGTGCACTACAAAAAATTTAGATATAGATAATTTGAACTTTCATTTTATTGTGAGGTTTTTACAAAAATATTACTAATAAAAATCTATGGGCAAAAATGTGACTATAAGTTTTTATGAGTAAGTTATACTGTCACTACGATTTAACATTTGAATACAAATATAGTCAAAGAGTTTTGTGTTTTTATTGTAAGCACATCTAGGTCCCAGTGGCGGATCCAGGAAATAAGACTATTGGGGGTAGAGTAAAGTGATGTACACAGGCATGGGCCTGAATCGGATCTGGGTCCAATAATTTTTTTAAATTTTCCCGGTTTTAGGCTGGAAAAAAAACTTGCCCGGCTGGACCGAAACTGGGACTAGAACTGCTCGATTCAGTCTCCAAATTTGTAAACCGAGAGCGGACAGGATTGACCCTAGAACCGAAACCGCAAAATAGGACCATTAGGGCAGGGTCAAGTGGTGTACATAGGCATGACCCGGGTCCAATATTTTTTTTATTTTTTCCAGTTATAGGCTGGAAAAAAATATCGTCCGGCGGAACCGAAATGGGGACGTACTAGGGTCGGTCCTAGAACCAAAACCGCAAAAAAGGACCCGATTCGGTCTGAAACATATATTCTTACCTATAGAAATATATTTTAAACCTTGTAATTCTAAAATTCTGCCCATAAATTCTGGTATAAAAGTTTATTTAATTTTTTCAGTCCCATTAGAAGGTTCCCACTTTCCATTTTTGGATGTCCCATTAGAAGGTTCTCATTTCCATTTTAGGAAACAATTAACAATCTTAAGTGACAAACTAATCATTAAATATTAAAAATAATACATTTATAACATGGCAGTTATCAATACTTAGTACATTATAATATATATCTATTAAAATTATTTCTCAAAATATACTCAAAGTACTTTATTCAATTATTGCCTAAAAAATCGTGTCGTTTTACTATGGGAACCTTCTAACGGGACGGAGGTAGTGTGAAGTATACTGTTTAAACCTTGTGTTACCTATATAAATAAATTTTACATGGTTAGATATCCTAAATTCCTAATACTAGTTTTTTGGACAATTCTTTCTAACCTACATCGTATCTGCTCAATGTTAATGTCAACATCCTTGAATTGGGATGAGATTCGAACCTGTGACCTTCTCATTGGGAGTGTCACAGTGATTCCTAATACTAGTTATAACTACTTTTAAATATATATTACGTTGTAATTGTTAGTTTAAACTGTCATTTTTATAAGTTTGGATAAATATTGGTTATTTACCATCTCTTAACCACATAAGAAATGCAGAAAGCTTGATCGTTAAATCTACACTTTAGACTTAAAAAAATACACAAATGACAAATTATACAAATAGTGAAATAGGTAGTACAAGTACCTATTTCATTATAGGTGGTACAAAAATTCTTATTTGGCTGAAAGATTTAAACTTTCCAATTAGAAATGCTAAAAAAGTGAAAAGTACTCCGTATAATAGTTTGGATTTTGGGCATTAGTTTATTTCACTTATTTGGGTGAATGCGTGACTAGGCTGGATGGATAATGGGGGCATTTGTTTTTTTTAATTGGGGGCAAATAATTCTACTCGAATATTCCCTAATGAATTAGATGAGATAATTGGCCTTTTATTGGGGGCAGCTGCTAGGTCCGGCCCTATGGGTGACATGTGAGCTGAGCCAGCCCGGCCCGGCTCTATAACCAAACTATATCGACGGGTTAGTACTACAATTTTATTACAAAAGCCTGACCCGAATTACCCTTTGATTAATTTTTATATATTAAGTCCTGCTTGGCGGCCAGCCCGAACCCATTAGTTTTGGGCCGGTGTAGCCCAAGCTAGCTCGTTGATGATCTATAATGTCACGCAGGTTAAAAATTCCACAAAGCCCTCCCCACTCAAGCAGTGAGGCTCTTCCAACTTTGTTATCTTTAAGTAACAACTTAACAAGTATAAACATAATTATACCAATTTATTAAATATAAATAATTTAATTGGTTCATCAATTAATTACAATAAATTATATGTAACAACCTAATTTGTTAAATTTCATTATTTCATCTTAAATTAGTAGGTCTAAACCTTAACAACCCTAATAAATAATTAAAATCACTAAATCAATCACTCGATCACAATATCACAGATTCACATAAATTACATAACAAATTAATAATGAAACCTGGAGGTTGCAGAGGCTGAGACAGTGAGATGCGTATAGGCGGTAGAGCGATAGATTCTAATGGTGGATTGGTAGAGTCGCAATTGTGAAAGGATGCTGCGTCACTGACTCGCTTGAGACCTTAAGGCTCCGTTTACTTACGACTTAATGGACTTAATGAATAGATGACTTAATCGTCCAGTTATATACCCGTCTTTACTTGTGACTTGATGATAAAACTGACTTATTCAGTCAGTCAAGTTGTGACTTATTCGCTCAGCCAGCTAAGTCACTTTAGTCGCTTGCTAGACTGCTCGTATGCGGCTATGCTCCTCCCAACGTACACCTTTTTTTGCTATTGGCTATTGGGCTAACGGACTAAGTAAGAGTAATATACTAGTAAATTTTTGTGGGCCTTCCAAATTTTTGGGTCCTGTGCGATCGGGCTGCCCAACCTTCCCCTGGGTTGGCCCTGTGTACACGACAGTTCGTTCAGAAACCCCTGGACTGGCTGTGTGTACACATGTGACTAAGGTTATGTTTGCCACAACGAGCTGGAGCTGGAGACTAATGTCTGAATTAGACACTATTATCTGAATTAGAGACGACTATTGTCTGGAGCTGAACTTTGAAGTGCTGAATCTGAATTACTAACTGAATGAAATATAACTGTTTGACAAAAAGAACTGAAAAAGTGCCTAGGTAATATAAAATTACATTAACGGGCATATGATTTATTAATAGAACAAAATATTAGTTAAAATAATGATTTTTATATTTTCAGCCTTTTCAAAACTTTAGTATATACGATCAAAAAAAAACTTTAGTGTGTATATATATTTATATACTACGTGTTCAATATATTATATATGTGTGCGTGTGTATATAATTTTGTTATAATAAATTAACTTTATGAATGCATACGAATCATGAATAACCCATTGTCGAAGAATTAGATTTTTTACAGCTAGCGGCATGGAGACCTACATCGATCACTAGCATTACATAGGTTGGAAAATTTCAAATTAGTTGCACCTATTACCCGACGAAGGGACAAACCAAAAAAGTGTTGGAAATATTTAATATATTTCAAATAAAAACTTTTGTTTTAATTAGTATCTAATAACCGAGCACTTAATTGACTGAGTCGGTTATCTCAATTGTTTTCTAACGTGCATCTTGGTTGAGGGAGTAATACTTGGCTGAGCTTTTTTATCTCCAACTTTTTAGGATCAATAACAATATTATTGTTCCACTTCTTCCTTCCATTAAAGACGACTCACGAACACTTCTGCTCAAAATCATCTTCCCTGCAAACTTTACTAAAAGCCTTCATTAAAAATGCTTTCTTATAAAAGCCTTTGCTGGATTATAATTATGAATTCCCTCGTAGTTCTGGTTCCGACTATTTGTCGAAGGGCTCGTTTAATCCTGGGGGAAGATTTCCGTTCATCGGAAATACTTTCAGAGGACAGCGTTTACGCGACTCGAGCCACGGTGTTTCTTGTTGTTATGTTTTGCAGGTCTTTCTCCGTGTTGGCGACACAAGTGTTTTGGACCTGCGGTAATAAGATTAGAACAAAGTGCTGCCATGGAAGAACTAAAGAAGATGATACCCAGGAACCGCCATGCCGCCGCAAACTGCCGGAGAGGAAGGATGAAGCTCTTAGCCTGAGTAATCTCGTGTTTCAGTCGGCCAAACTGGGACAGCCAGGAGCAAGTGAAGAAGTCAAATTCCCAACAAAAAGAACGACGGTGTAAACGGGAAGGATAATTCTGGCCGGAAATTAAAGAGATTGTAGTAGACAATCGACTAAACCCAAACGCTATCTTCTCAAACGTTTTTCTTCAACCCTTTTTTCCTACTTCATCTCCATGTAGCCTTTCATCCAAACACTACTACATATATAATTATCGACCGAAATAGAAAATTTTCAGCCCATTATTAGCTGAAATGGCTTGACAAACATAGCCTAAACACTGTGTACAAAAAGTACGTGTATGCAAATTATATGTACAAGTATCACCCCAAATTAGTATCCATGCCAGTTGGATTGCCATACGTACACTTGAATAGAGTAAAAATTGGGTTATTGATATTTAATGAGAAAAAAGAATAAAAATCTTAACCAAATTAAATGTTGTTTTTAAAGGAAAAGAGGAATTGTGGATAATGTAGGAAATGAATTATATGGATGGAATTATGTTGGTCAACCCAAGAATCTCCAAAGATCTGATGGAATGTGATTTCTGTTAATGAGAAAGATCGACCTATTGGCACGCACTGTGCATGGCTTCAAGTCTTAGTCAGCGACCACGAATCTCAGATTCTTCATAGCTCTAATTGGAAATTAAAGAATAAGGGAAATGAAGGGTTTAACAATAAATGTTGCAAAATTAATTAAGGCAAGCTTGGTAAATAATGGTCATATGGCCAATCAATAAGATTGTGACAGTTTCGGTCCTTCTTCTGTGAATATACCAACAATGTCAACAAAGTAACAGCTTGTTTGCAAGTTTGTGCAATTCAGCCTTGCAGCCTCAGTTTTACAAACCGGAGACACTGATTATTTTGAGCCCACCGTACGAGTGTATAATATGGCCAATAATTAAGTCAAGATGGATTATTAGGATAACTCCATGTCCAGGGCCGGCTTGACACATTAAGAGACCCGGTGCGAATCACACAAATGAGGCCTTTTTTAAATAAAATGAACAAATGTAAGGTACATATGAATCGTTCAGATCTAGACTTGCTACAAGAATGTCAAAACCATCTAGCACATTGAGTAAAATAACTTGCTACGAGAATACCAAAACCATCTAGCACATTGAGTAAAATAAAGCAGCCATCACTCTCAATTAGCACATCATTACAATTTCCAGATACTCCATTTACATTATCATTCATAATTATCACATCATTATTGCCAACCACATTAAAACTTTGATTTTCAACACAAACTTGAGGATCTCTTTTGTTAAATTTATCAAGAGTTCCTGCTTGAGATTTTATTAGTGCTTCAGCTTTTCATTTTTTCTTCGGCTTGTCCATGACCAGATTCGTACTTTTTCATTCTGGGAGGCATAATATATATCAAGAAATCAAAATAACCTCAATTAGATTTTTAAAAGAAGGATACAACCTGATATTTTAAACCTTGAAAGACTCGATGAATTAGAAGATCCAGAACCGATGTAGTGACCAGCGATGCACTGCTATGGAGTGGATGTGAGAAGCAAAGCTATGGAGAAAGAGAAATGGAGTAATGGTGCAAATGTGAAATGCCGACCTATTTTGGGAAGTTGGAGGGTTTTAGCTTTTTCATTTTCATTTAATTTAGACTGTAGTCTTAGGCTTTGTTTTTGTTTCACAGATGGGCCGTTCGACATTTAACTGTGTTTCATAAAAGCAAATGGGCTCCCATCAATATATTACTATGTTTATTTTTATAAATTAAAAAATTAACTTTATATATATACTATATACTATATATATATTTTGTAGGCCCTGTGCTATAGGTCTGTTTGCACAGTCTTATCTACGGCTCTGTCCATGTCAATAATAATTTAGAAAAATTTGATTCTTTATCACCTCAACGCAAGGGCGGTCCTGTGTATTTCCAAGCGTATGAACTATATATTATTTTGAGCTTATATTCAAAATAAACAATAAACTCACATTATTATCATTTAAATTACATATTTGGTCAAAAGTAACAAGTATCACACAAAAAGCATTACACAAAACGTTTTTCACAGAACCTTGTGTGAAGCAAAATAATCAAAAATTGCTTCAAAATCAACATTTTCCAAATAGGTCTTTATTTAGACATAGTCTATCAAAGATGATTGAGATGAGGTTTGGAAATTTGGAGGCACGGGCTGCCCAACCCCAAGACAAAATTATAAATTTGTAATTTTGTAATTAAAAGGAATATAATAAAAAGGTGAAGGCTAAAAATCAAGAGGCGTGCCTTTAATGTGTTTTAGCAACAAATGTGTTGCTTTGAAAATTTTGAAATTCTATGAATAGCCCTAGTCAACAAAAATTAAAAATTGAGCCTAATTAATTGAACAAAAAAAAGCATACTCAAAACAGTAAAATAAGAAATTGTAATTTTGACTTTATATACGAAATACTACTAGGTGTACTATGTGTTGGTATTGGCCCCCAATTCCCATAAGCCCAATTCATTCTTTGGAGTACCCGGCCCATTCCTTTAATCTCTCTATCGGCATCCCTTTGCGATGAATACTCCTGGCATCCTTTGTGGGTGAAACTTGGACGAGACCTGAGCTGGATTCGAGTAGTAACAGTTAGTTATTACTAAAATAACCTACCACACGCTAAATTTATAAAAATATTATATAATTATGCCAATGAGTGTAGCTCACTCAAAGGAAGGTCACCCTAACCTGTAGGATGGTTTTTTATTACGTACCAATTGTATTATAATAAGGCCTTACGCAATAAAATATTGTATGATTTAAATTAGAGACTATATTGTAATTACATATGAATATTACTTTTTTATTGTATTTTTAAGGAATACCAAAATAAGAATCATTTAAACAAATAAAGAGCTTTTCGTAAATTATACCCCCTCCGTCTCAATTTGTTTTGCAAAGTCAACATTTTTTGGTCAACCAATAATAAAAGTCAATCCTCTTTACGGATAATTAACTCAATTTTAATAATTAAAATTTACATAATTAAAAATTGACATCCTAATTAAGTGAACAAAACAAAACTGTTTAATCAAAAAAGTCAAATTTGCAAATCAATTTGGGACGGAGGTATGGGACGGAGGTAGTAGGTATAAACTATACGTCTTTACTTTTAAACTTTTGTACGCATGATTCTACAACCCCGTATCTGATACGGAGTAGATGATTGTTTAGGTCTGGAAATAAATTTGGATTTAATTCATCATGTCATATAGGCTAAGGACAGCAATGATCAACACGTACCACGCACTGAGGCTTGAAGTGATTAAGTACAGAGTACAACCTACTCTATCATGGGTGGCTATGGGGCTATCTAGAGTCGAGCCCACCCTACCTCTTAATTAGTACTCCCTCTGTCCCCCTAAGTTTGGGACGGAGGGTGTGGTGTGGTTTTTAAGAAAAAATGGAATTGTGTGGTTGGTATTGAATTGATAAAGTGTAAATAAAGTAAGAATGAATTCTAACCACTCAAATGTTACCAAATATGGTATGAGACAAACTTAGTGGGACGGACGAAAAAGGTAAAACGGGACAAACTTAGGGGGACGGAGGGAGTACTATCTCTCAAAAATTCATCAAGTTTGACTATCATGGAAAATAATAAAATAAAATATGTGTGGTTGAAAATTGTGTAAAGGAGAGCAAAATAATATATACCACAAATTTATTGATAGAAAGGAAAGTGACGAACTTTTATACATCCAAAACAAAAGATGACAAAGTTATAAGGGACAAATGTAGTATTATAAACTTGACAAGTATTACTTAGTACAAATTTGGCATAATTGAGAGGGAAAGTTTTTGAAATAGGAGTAAACATGCTTTGAAATTCTAAAATAAGGCTATTATGTTTTTCTTCACGAAATAGGACCAACATGACTAGGGCCGTGCACGTGTCGGGTTCGGGCGGGTCGGGTTTGCGAACCCTAAACCTGTTTAAGTTTTTTAATTTAAATACTAGGCCCGACCCTTTGATATTTCAAATCGGGTATTTCGGATATTTTTAAGTCGGATACTATCGGATATCGGGTCGGGTTTTGTATATTTTGGTTATATTAAAAAATGGATAATTAAAGTGTTTAAATGCCACTTTGGCAAAAATTGTACACACTAGTGCACTAAACATCCAAATTACACAAATAATTTAACACAAATTGCACAAATAATTACACAAATAATTGAACACAAGTATTAATTTAACATATTCAAAATACACACTACATAATTTAATATATTTCGGATATTTCGGTTATATTAAAACACATTATAATTGGATAATTAAAGTGTTGGAATGCCACTTTGACAAAAATTGTACACACTAGTGCACTACACATTCAATTTACACAAATAATTTAATACAAATTACACAAATGATTGAACACAAGTACGGAGTATTAATTTAACATATTCAAAGTACACACTACCATATATTTTGGATATTCGGGCTGGTCGGGTTGGGATTTTACAAACCCTACCCGCCACCCGGTCTAGGACCAATATTAATCGGATTTTCGGTTTCGGGTTTTTCGGGTCGGATATCCACTTCGGTTCGGATAATATCCGAAAAAAATCGGGTTTTTCATGTCGGGTCGGGTTTTGCTCAGACCTAAACATGACAATATTTACTGTCATTAATGACAGTATTGTTCAATCATGACAATAACGACACTTATTTCGAAAATGAAAACATAGCAGTCCTATTTTAAAATTACGGAACATTTTTACTCCTATTTAGGTTAAGAAATTTCAAAGCGTTTTTTACCACGGTACGAGGCATTATTTCTTCTCTTTTTTAATTAAGTTTTGTACTATATTGCTATTAATAATTGTTTGGTGTAGTTTTTTGTTTTGCAATTGCTATATTTTTTAATTAACGAAAATATTTTGGCAGTATCCGGAAAAATCGAAATAGAATAGAAATAAATCAAACAAATCAAAGTATTAAATTGTGGTTTTAAATTTTGAAAAAACAAACTGAATTTTTACTTCGATTTGACATTTAATTTTAGATTAAATCAAACCGTATAAAACGAACTTACCGCATTTAGGAAGGTCATTATTCTCGTGAACATTTTTCTTTGAAAGAATTGTTTACTATCTTTACTCGTGCCGTGCACGGGATAAAGTGATTTTATTTTTTAATTTTAGTCTATGTGTGCGTGTGTACGGGTGTATGTATGCATTATTATAATTAGCAGAAAGTCTTTTATTCAATCGATTATAAGATTAGTTGGGAATGCATATTCTCATTTATTGGATATATCTTTTTATTTAACTAATTATCCAAACATGTTCTCATTCTATATTTTCTAATTAAAAGAGGCAGTTTTTTTATAACAATCAGTTGCATTCAAATGAAAGTATTCTTTTTAACCAGCTTTATCTAATAAAAAAGGAAGTTGCTTAATGCCCATTTTTATCTATTAGATTAAATCCATGACTTTCTGTAATTTTGTTTTTTCAAAAGTGACTACACATTTTTTCTAATTTATATACTCCATCCGTCCCCTTATAATTGTCCTTTTTTTTTCATTTTTGGATGTCCCCCTATTATCGTCTCATACAATAATTGGTAACATTTATGTGACTCTAATTCATTCTTACTTTATTCCCACTTTATGAACTCATTATCAATCACATAATTCTACTTTTCTTAAAAACCACATCACTCTCTTTCGTCCCAATATTAGGGGGACAAAGGTAGTATTTAATAATGGGTGTAGTCATTTTTGTAAAAATATTAGCCCTTCTACACTACAAAAAAACACGCGTGTAGTCACGGAGGTAGTCACGGACGCCAGTTCAAAAATTCCGTGACTAAATGAGTTAGTCACGGTCGCCGGCCGTGACTAATACCGTGACTTAATGGGCGTGACTAAATGAAGTCACCGCCACATAACCGTGACTAAATGTAGTCACGGGTTAGTCACGGTCATGGACCGTGACTATTATCATGCCGGAAACCCCACTCCGACGTGTTAGTCACGGCTCCTGACCGTGACTATAAGTTTTTTTTTTTTAATTAATATTAGTAGTCACGGCTGTGGACCGTGACTAATGTTTCAAATTTTCAAATTTTTCAAAAGACCGCCCGCGGTTGTAATATAAATTTTTGAAATTAGTCACGGGTGTCGACCGTGACTAAGTATTTTTTTTTAAAAAAATAATGTTTTTAATTAAAAACAAATAATAATTTCGGATTAACTGTAGTCACGGATAAGGCCGTGACTACTATTTTTGTTTTTAAAAAAAAAAATTCCAGTTTTCGTTTTTTTGAAAAATGTTTTTAAAAATTACTTTTTTTATACGTAGTTTACAAATTAAATTTAAAAATGTTTTTTGAAAAATGAGTTATTGAAAATATTGTTCTAATTTTTTAAAGAAAAAATTACATTTTAAAGAGTAAAGACATACAACAAACTTAATAAATATTGTGACAAACTTTTAAATGTTTTGACATACAACAAAGTATAAATGTATGATGATTACATGTCCCTTCGTGGGACTCCATTATGAAAAAAATTAGGATTTTCTTCTTCTTCTTCATCATCATCATCATCAACAAGAAACTCATCTGGGTTCACGGGGGGGTCTTCGGGGTCGGGTCGGGTTCCTCCTCGGGGTGCTCCTCGGGGTCCTCCTCGGGCTCCATGGCTCGGTGGACCACTACCTCCTCCGGATGACCTCGCAAAATTAAAGGACATAGATCCGAAATTCGAGGAGATCATAGGCATGCCACCGTATCCGGAGTTGGGGAAAAATCCCATACCGCCCATGTGCGGAACTTGAGGAGTTTGCTCAGGGTGGAATACGTACGGGGGAGGAAAAGGCTGTTGCGGAGGCTGGAATCCGGCACGCATGAACCGTTCCATCTCCTCCAGCCGGGCTTTTGTGGCCTCATCTGCTTTCCGCTGCTCCTCCCATCGCCGTTCGTGCTCCTCCAGTTCACGCTGCATTGTAGCAATACGAGGATCTTCTCCCCGCATTGTGCTTCGATCATACAAAATCCGTTGCCCCTCGGCCCCCAAGCACGGAACCCGGCCCGTGTAAACCCCGGCCGCCTCAATGGCCGCCTCATCATCCGCATCGGAATCGAGGTCGTCCTCCTGGGTCAAGCCTCGTGCCGCACGCTGCCTGTCAACGGATTCGTTGTACTTCGTCTGCATTTTCAAAAAATATTTTTTAAATGCTACATACTTAGATTTGAAATGTTACTAAATAACAAAATATGATGTTACATACTTCGAAGTCAGCGAGGCGGGGTGGCAGATCGGCTTCAGATTCCTCGCCGTGCTTCGTCCAGCAATGCTTGACGAGACGGAGAACACCAACCCTCTTCTTCTCAGGACCAGCCTAAATGGTGTGAAAAAGACTTAAGTAAATTTTTTATAATGAAGGATTGTGATGGTGTAAGGTTTTTTGAATAGCACTTACAAGAGTTTCTTTATGGGCATTCTGAGATTTGCGACCCCCGTGCCACTGCATCTCCAAGGCCTTCTCGGACATCCGGTTTTTCTTACCGGATTCACTTCTGGCCAAGAATTTCGGATCAGAAGACCAGTGGCGACAAAGGTTGGACCACACTTCATCCGAAACCCATTTAGGCTTTTTCGCACTTTTTCGGGCACGCTTAAAAGTGGCGCGAAGCCAAGTCGAAATCCTAGCATTGTAGGCTTTAAGAATATCGGCACCGTTTGCGTAAGTCCAACGATAGCGACCCTTTTTTTTTTTTTTTTTACCCCGGAAGGCAAACCACCAAAATCAGTGGGGCAAAAGCCGGGGGTCAATTGCCAGTATTTTATTAATAAAAGAGGGCGAACAAAAGGAAAGGGGGACTATACCAAAACCTCTCCCAAAAAATCAAAATAATAATAAAAAACAAATTAAACACGCCATCTAAAAGATGGAAAATTAAAAAAGTCCAGAAGAATAGCAGTTCTAATCGGACTGGGGAGAAGCTTAACATCAGTCCAAATGGTCAAATGGGCCGGAGAGAAGCCCGCAAGCAAATGTGCCGGTTCATTACCTTCCCGTAAAACATGTCTGAAGGAAATACCTTTCCTAAAAGAGATCTCCCTGAATCGAACAATATCTTCCTTCCATCTGCCAAATTTCCTACCTGAGATATAGTCGAGAGCCTCATCAGCATCACACTCTACCTGAAACCCATCATAACCATTGTGAATCGCCCAAGTCGTCGCCTTTATCAGCGCCATTAGCTCCGCTTCCAAACTGGATAGAGCCTCGAGAGGAAAAGCAGTAGCACAGACCATCCTACCATCAATATTTCTCAAAATCGCACCTCCATATGCTCGGCCAGGTATGTAAGCAGCGTCTACATTCAATTTCAACCCCTGTTTTGGCTTCACCCAACGAACTGGATTGTAAAGCTTTTGGGAAATGTGATAGTTGACAGGAACAAGCTTTTCTTCAGTTAGAACACCTGTAGAAAATCGCAGCTTAGAATGATTGAAACTTAGAACCCAATTTTGGGTATAAAGTTTAATCTTCTAGATTAGGTCTTCAGTGGAAGGGGCTTTAGTAAGATTCCCCCAAATTAGCTCCGAATAGGTCTTCCAAATGTGCCATGTGATAATACCTGGAAGATTATGCTTAAAAACGTCAATAAGAGATTTACTACCCGCCTCAAACCACCACATAAAGCAAATAGTCCTGACAGATTGACAATTTATGGAATTAGGAATATTCATGATCTGCCCAAAGTAGTCCCAAATAGCTTTAGAAAATGAACACCCCATGAACACATGGTTAGTAGTATCTGCCCAAAGTAGCGACCCTTTATTAAAACAAATTGGATTAATTAATGACTAGGTATATATTAGGCCAATACAATTAGGGAGGGAACATTCATTTATTTTTACCTTGAACAGGTTCCACCATAGTTCGCGGACCTTGGGGTCAACATCCGAGTACGTGGCCCAAGTGCCAAGAAAGTGTCCTCCGATTATGTTTTTGATGCCTTTGAACACTTCATCGTCACTTAAAAAAATTAATAGTATTTATTTATATAAGATTTGGTTAGATTATTTAACATTATATAAAATTATTGAAAATAAGGTTTCTTCATAACTACTTACAAAGCAACTTCTGCAGGGGTCACCCAAACAGCTCCTTCGTTGTTGCGCTCCGCTTCGGACATGGGCACATAGTTAGGGCGGGGTACCGAGGTCGATTGTTCGTTGCTCATCTAAAATATATTAATTTATTTTGTTTTTTGTTAGAAGGCTTATAATAGAAGATCAAATTTTTATGTAAGTATTATCAATTGTCAATGTATATAACATATTAAACTGGTATAAGTTTAATATCAGGGTCCAATAATTGCTAATAAACAAATACTATAATTATCAAGGAGTTGACACAGTCGACCGAAAAATCAACCGGTTGGAGCTTATCAATGAGTTGACCGAGTCGATTCATTGATAAACTCCATCCTGACGATTCTTCGGGCTACGCCTTGAACCATGGATGGGCTACATCACATGTAGCGACATAATGTCAGTACATGCGCTTGGGAGAGTCCATCGATGACTCAAGCCGTAGCCAGAAGAATCGACAGATTGGAGCTTATCTAAGAATTGACTAGGTCAACTCATTGACAAGCTCCAACTGATCGATTCTTCGATCGACTGGGTCAACTCATTGATAAATTATAGGATGAGTTTATTAGAAATTATTGAACCACTCATATTAAACTTATACACAGTTTATTAAATTTTTATAGGGAAAAATAATAAAAATACCCCAAACTTTGAAGGGATGTGACAAGAGCACCACAAACTTGCATATGTAATTTAAATATCCCAAACTTTATATAAAGTTTGGGGTGTTTAAATTACTTATGCAAGTTTGGGGTGCTTACCTCACACCCTTTCAAAGTTTGGGGTATATTTATTATTTTTCACTATAAAAATTTATACAAGTATTATCAATTGAAAATGTGTATAGCATATTAAACTATCTATTAGTTTAATATGAGGGGTCCATATTTTTTCATAATAAGTTCTTCTATAATTTGGCAATAAATTGCCCTTGGAGGTAACATGTTAAACTTTTTGCAAAGTATACATGAGAGGAGATCATTTTTTTATGTTTTAGATATATCAGTTTAAAATAAATTTAAAACAGTTTGTTAAATCAGTTTTTACAAAAAACTATTTTTTACAATAATCTGTTTAATAAAAGAGTTTTTAAAACAGTTGTTATTAAAACAGTTTTTATAAAAACAGTTTTTATAAAAACAGTTTTTATAAAAACACTTTTTATTAAAACAGTTTTTATAAAAACTGTTTTTTACAAAAATCTGTTTAATAAAACAGTTTATATAAAACAGTGTTTTTAGATAAATTATAAAAACAGTTTATATAAAAACAGTTTGTATAAAAACAGTTTTTATTAAAAACAGTTTTTTTTAGATAAATTATAAAAACAGTTTATATAAAAACAGTTTGTATAAAAACAGTTTTTGGAAAAACAGTTTATCTAAAAACAGTTTATAATATAACAGTTTATAATATAAAAAATAAAAACAATTTTTTATGCTTATACTATTATAAAAAACAGTGTTTCATCCAATTTTTATAAAACAGTTTTTTAGATAAATCATTAAAATAGTTTTTATAAATCATTACAACAGTTTTTCAAACAGTTTACATATATTTTTTGGGGGATTAAATTTAAATGTTTAATATTTTGTTAATGGATATTACGGAAATTATAATTAAACGTGTTAAACTATTTTTGGAAGTTTAACACGAGGGGCTATTTATTTAAACAGTTTTTTTTTAAATATTAACCCAAATTAAATATTTTCGGAAATTAAATTTAAAGTAATGCATATGTATAGAGAGGCATGCAAATCAAACACTAAACATATATATTAAACATCATACTAATTGTATAAGCATGCATTAGTTGGAAAATATATTGAGCGAAGGTTTAAATAAAAAAAGAATATAATATATATGAACAAGAAAATAAAGACAGTTTTATTTAATAAGTTTGTTTACATATTTTCATAAATTATATTCAGAAATTAAATTTTTTAAATTTACCATTTTGAAAAACAGTTTATTAAGTACTTTAATCATGCATATGAACATATATTAAACATAAAATAATCTACATTTGAACATATATTAATCATGCATACCAAACATATAAAACGAAATTATCATGCAAAACTACAAATCATGCATATAATAAATCATACATACAACTTTTGAACATTACAAAATGATATGAAACTAAAAATCATGCATCTTATCATACATTTGAGTATACAATCATGCATTTTTGGAATTTTAATCAAATATTACAAAATAACATGAACAGAACACATAACCTTGACTGAGATAAGAAGGGCCGACGGAAGCAGGCGGACGAAGGCGGCCGGAGGACGACGGCGGACGGCTAGGCGGCGACGGCGGCAGCTAGGCGGTGACGGCGGACGGCTAGGTGGCACTATCGAACTGGAAGAGAGGGAAGAGAGAAGGGAGAGGTAGTTTAGGGTTTGGGAGTTTGGGTGCGTAAGGATGATAAAAACGCTAAGTGTTTGTTTTATATAATTGTTTAGTCACGGTCATAGTCACGGTCAGGAGCGTGACTAAACCCTTCGTAATTGACGATGTCAGCGAGGCGGTCAGAGCCGCCTTTAACCGGAATAGTCACGGTCAAAGCCGTGACTATAACCGTGACTGTTTTTAAAATTTGAAAGTAGTCACGGTCATAATCACGACAATGACCGTGACTATTGTGGTCAGCGCCGCTCTGACCGTCGGCCCTGACTTCGGCATTTACGAAGGGTGTAGTCACGGTCCTGACCGTGACTACAACCGTGACTATTAAATTTATAAGTTCATTTTCCTGCGACCCAAGCATTTTATGCTAAAAAATGACTAATAAAGAACCAATTGACTGAGATATGATGCGTACAAGAATGTGTCGTCTGAAACTATGTACACAGCTTATTGAACCGAAAAATGAATAAGGTGTTGTTCTGTTCGTCTTTGTGTTAGTTATTACTTATTGTTTATTCTTATTTTATTCAAATCAGATCAGATCAGAAAAATTCAGACATGATTTATTATTATTAATAATAATAATTATTATTATTCTTATTATTATTATTATTATATCGTTATAATAATATTAATTGTGTTTATATTACTATTATAATATTATAAATAATGTTAATATAATTATTAACATTATTATTATTATCACTATTGTAATTATATGAATAACTATTAATACCATGGTAATTGTAGTGTGGACTGTGGAGTATTAAATAAACTGCTTTGAATTTATGTGGTATAGAACAGATTAAGGAGTAATTATTTTACAAACAATAATGATGAAGGAAATTATCAAATATGCTTGGAGAAATTATATCACAAAATTGAAATTACAACAGCACAATTACTCGCTGTCAGAATCGTTATTTTCTACATATATAGTGTCTTCTTCTGTATCTGAACCGTCTATCCATTCACCTTCTTCCTGATATTGAGCATTTTGTTGTGCTACATACATTTCCTCAATTTCGCGCTCAAATGGAATGGTTAGGTCCGGAAGGTGCGTTTCTGGCATGACTTCAACACGTCCGCCATTTGGATCACTTAATTGGACGTTATAGTTGACCGTCTCAACAATAGGCGGAGGTTGGAAAAATTGTTGCTGAAAAGCATCTAGATCAATGTCCTTGTGTTGAGTTTGTGATTTAATTTTGTTCGGACGGATAGGACATGCACACACTCAAGGATTCTGGGTCCGCCTTGTTGAAGGATATTCTGCATAATAAATCTGCGCTGCTTGTTGGGCGAGTATGAAAGGCTCATTTTTCGGGTACACACGAGAGTGGTTGACGTCAATCATATTATACTTCGGATTTTTGCGCACGCCACGTGTGGGATCGACCAATGTGCAGCGGAACAGAACGCATGTCATTTTTTGCGCACCAGAAGGCATCTCAAGTTCCAGAATCTCCTGCAGGACACCAAAAAAATTGGTTTCCGAGTTATCATAACCGATGGTCGGGACACATAACCCGTTGTTCGTTGTTGGTCGGCCCTGTCCGTAATCGGCTGTGTGATATGTGTAACCGTTTATCACATATTGCCGTCACACTTTGGCACTGGCACTTGGGCCCCACGCTAATGATACTAACAAAGGGTCGACAATCCCACGACCATTGATCTGTAAATATAAACATAATAATAACATTAGGTAAATATTGAAAAATCTTACTTAATAATATATATAATTAATGTGTGTATATATATACCTGATACTTGTACCAATTTACAAAATCAGAGTCCACCAACGCATCAATTTCATTCTCAGGAAAGGCTGATAAAGAAGCTCGGAATTCACTGTGAAGTCAAAAATAAAAAAAAACTATAAATTAACTACAAATTTAATTTATAAGTATTACAATTATAACTACAAATTTAACTTACTGATAAAACGGTGAGATTTCTGGACAATTCATGAGGATATAAGTATGCGCAATTTGCAATTCCCCACCCAGGATGTATCGTTGTGTCGCGGCACCTTTACCTCTGCCTGGGTAATTGAAGATGGAAACTACATTTTCATATAAATCCTCGCCAATGTCATCGTTCCGGGCAGGTCTCTTCCTTCTCGTGATGACGTCACGCTCGAAGTAAAAAGACGAGAACGTTGAGATTTCTTGTTGAAGATACGCTTGACAAATTGAAGCCTCAACGTGTGCCTTGTTGGTCACTTTCTTTTTCAGCTCTCCTAGAAATCTGCAATAATGCAATAATACACATGTTAACAGTTATTGTGAAATAAATATTCTTTTTTTAAATGAAATTGTGACTAACCTTTCAAATCTGTACATCCACCGATAGAAGACGGGCCCAACAGTCAAAGCCGCATACGGAAGATGTATTATGAGATGTTCCATTGTATCGAAAAACGATGGAGGCATTATTTTTTCCAGATTACACATCAGAATGGGAACAGACTCTTGTAGTCTCCCGAGGGATGCCGCATCCAAAACGCTGGAACATATCGATTGAAACAACAAACTGATTTCAGTAATGCAGGACCATACGTGTTCAGGGAGCATCTCTTTTAGTGCCATTGGTAGAAGTCTTTGCATTATTACATGAGCATCGTGAGTTTTCATGCTCGCCGTCGTGGTAAGTTTGTTCATGTCTACGCATCTAGACAAGTTGGAGCAGTAGCCATCTGGAAACTTCTGAGACGCAAGCCATTGTAATATTGCTGCCTTTTGTGGTTCTGTGACCTGGTAGACTGCTTTTGGAACTTCCTTGCCTTGATATTCTAGATCAACAGAAAGTTCGGGTCTATCACACCAAATAGTCATATCTTTCCTAGCTGCAAGACCGTCTTTAGTTTTGCCTTTCAAATCCATCACCGTGTTAAATATATTGTCAAAGACGTTTGATAGAGTATATGGGCCTGGACCCCATGGCCCACATACTCAAGTCAACAATGACCAGAAGAACACCCGTGTGGCCCCTTTCGGCCAGTGGGTCCGCATCGGCCAGAAACCAAACCGGCCCAGGAAGCACGTATGGACTCCCGGGGCCGCATCGGCCATGAGACCGCATCGGCCAAAAGGCACCGCACCGGCCCGGCTTCGTCCGGGCAGGATGCATCTCTCTACTTTATTTACTAAGTATTGTACACAGCCCATTAGTGGCCCTATTTCGCCCAAAGAGGGCATAATTATTGTAATGGGCCTCCTAAGCCCATGGCTAGGAGCCCATATCCACGTTTTTACCTATAAATAGACCCCAAGGGGCTCATTATAGGGGGTTGAGAAATATAATTACTCACTTTCTCTCTCTAGCTCTCACTTCTCTCTAGAATTAATACTCTATCAACGTTCTTCTCAGTGTGCATGAAATCTAAATTGTGACGGATGAGAAGGTCTTTCCAATAAGGCAACTCCCAGAATATGCTCCTCTTTGTCCACTTATGGGTATCACAATACCCATATGGCTCTTGGTTTGGCTCTTCCATAGCCGTAGGAAAACGTCGAACCCGGTTATAAATTTCTTCACCGGTCAATCTCGGGGGTGGGCTCTCTCGTACCGCTCTGCCTCTAATGAAAGACTTCTTGTCCTTTCGATATCGGTGCCTTTCCGGGAGAAACTTGCGGTGACAATCAAAATAACTTCCTGTTTTGCTGTAACTGAGCCAGTTGGCACCTGATTTCTCCATGCATATCGGACATCCCATCAGACCGTGTGTGCTCCATCCCGAAAGCATGCCATAGGCAGGGAAGTCGCTAATGGTCCAAATGATGGAAGCTTTCATGATAAACATTTTATCTGATGAAACATCATAAGTTGGTGTCCCAACGGCCCACAGTTCTTTCATCTCCTCAATAAGGGGTTGAAGATAAATGTCTATCTTTCGCCCAGGATCCTTGGAACCCGGACAAATTAAAGACAAAAAGATGAAATGACTTTTCATGCACATGTTGGGAGGGAGATTGTAAGGAGTTAACATGACCGGCCAACATGAATAGTTCTTGCCAAACCTGCCAAAAGGAGCAAATCCACCTGAGCACAATCCCAGCCGCACATTTCGTGGCTCCATAGCAAACTGAGGATGACAGCGGTCAAAGTGTCTCCAGGCTTCACAGTCCGAAGGGTGAGCCATCATACCCTCGTTGGTATCGTGCTCAACATGCCATGTCATGTGTTTCGCAGTAGCAGTCGAAGCGTACATCCTTTGCAGTCGAGGAGCTATTGGGAGGTAATACAGTTTAGACAGTGCAGACCTATGTCGTGGTTTATTTTTACCTTGACGAACAGGTTTGTATCTGTTTCCACCACAGAACTTGCAGAACTCAAGTGCCTCATCCTCCTTCCAGAACAACATACATCCTTCCGGGCACGCATCAATTTCAACACAAGGTAGCCCAACTTAGACATTAACTGCTTCATGTGGTAATATGAATCAGGAAGGGTATGATCTCGCGGTAGCATCCCTCCTACTGACTGCAAGACTCTATTCATGCAAGTTTCAGGGAGACTGTATTCGGCTTTTATGTTCATGAACTCAGTAACAGCGGATAGCTGAGAGTATCCCTCACCATCAGCATACAGAGGTTGGTCGGCAGCTTTTAGAACATCCTGAAATCTCGCAGCCAAACCTTCATCCACATAAGGTTGATAAAATGTCGGATTTTCATCCGCATCTGGTTGATACGAGGTTGAGGCTTCAGGGGGGTCGTTAGGTGGTTGTGGGGGGTTGAACTGAGACGGTACACCGTATGCGTCATATACCATTTGTTGGTCCCACCTCATTTCAGCACGGTCTCCCCACGCACTCATCTCTGGAGGGACGTAACGAGACGAACCTACCGTTTGTGGTATAACAGATGGATCCAAAGGTTCGTCGTGAGAAGTCCAATTATAATAATTGGGAACAAAACCGACCGCGTACAAATCATACCCAACTTCGTGTGGGTCTTTAAATTTGAGATTTTTACACTTTGAACATGGACATCTTATTTTATCACCACTCATATAAGACGGATGTTCAAGTGCAAATTCAATAAATTCTCCGACACCCTCGAGAAAATTTGATTGCATTCCGTACAATACCGCATCTTTATCATACATCCAACTTCTATTTTGTTTATACATTATGCCTGAATATTATAATAAAAAATTATATGAAATGCAATGCACACAATTTTAAGTAATTTATTTCACTAAATAATCAACTAATTTTCACTAAATTAAATGAAATGCACAAAATATAAGTAATTACCTAATACTTAAATTTAACTAATATTATAAAAAAAATTAAGTAATTTATTAACACTACATTTAAATTAAACATACGTTTAACTAAATTTAACTAATTCATTTAGTTAAATTTAACTAAATTTAACTAGTTCTTTCCGTCCCATTTTAATGCATCACTACGTTTAAACCTACGTTTAGCTAACTAATTTAACTTAATTAACACATCAATAGCTACGTTCAAACCTACGTTTAGCTAACGAATTTTAATTAAATTATTTTTGTAAACCTACGTTTAAACCTACACTAAATTATTACGTTAATCACATTTAATCTTATTAGTAATACACAATTAACAATTCACTAAATTAAATAATATGACCAAATTCAACCCAATAATTTGAACATGTATATAAAGTCATTTGAATTAATAAGCAATACACAATTCACAATAACAATTCACAATTCACTTAATTAACACATTACTAACGTACGTTATTTGAACTAATTTCACTTAACATAAACATCATTACGTTTTAAACTACATTTAGCTAACTAATTTTAATTAAATTATTTTATAAACCTAAAAGTTTAACTAATTCTAATTTATGACATTACTACGCTTATAGTTAAAACATGTTGTTAATTAATTAACAACCTCACTAATTTAATAGTTTTAATAATTTAAATTGAACCAACTAATTCTAAATAAAAATTATAATTCAAATAACATACCTTATCTGCATAAACAGGGAAAATGATAGAAGATAGACTACATCCTTCGATCTTTCAAACAGATACTGTATATATACTGGGAATGAATTGGTGTGGTTCTGTTCTGTTGAATGAGCTGCTCCTGCATATATAAAAAAATTAGTCACGGACTTAGTCACGGATTTGTCCGTCACTAAGCAAAACCGTGTCCATTACGCGTCCAACCCGTGTTAATGACGTGTAAACGACGTGTTAATCAAAGTAGTCACGGAACTAGTCACGGCCATGGCCGTGACTAAAAGTTATCCGTACATAGCACCGTTGCAAATTAATTTATGGAAAATGAAAAATTAAATTTTAATCATAGTCACGGGTGTAATCACGGATGTGGCCGTGACTAAGTCGTCGGAATCAAATAAACTTCGCCGGAAACGGAAACGGGCCTATCGGAGGACTTAAGTCACGGGCCACGACCGTGACTAATTGTAGTCACGGCCATAGTCACGGTCCAGACCGTGACTATTTTTTTTTTTAAATTTCCGTGACTAGTCCGCGACTAGTCCGTGACTAAACTAGTCACGGACCAAATCCGTGACTACAGTCCGTGACTAAACGCGTGTATTTTTGTAGTGCTAGATCGATTTTAGAATTCCGCAAATTAGTCCTTTGATCCTTTATTTACGAAAAAGTTTAGAATATATAGTTTTGTGACATTCTGGTTTTAGTGAAGGTTATGGCCGCGGCATTAGTTTGCATAACGTGATTGGTAGTGGTTGATTCATTTTCATTAGTATTGAGTTCTTGATGGTGTTATCATATTCTTAGAATGATAGGAGTAGTATTTTGATCTTATTAAGTAAAATTAGGGGTTATTGAACTAACAAAGATTGCATATTTTAAACTTTTAGTAGATAATTTTTACCTAGAAGGTTAAATGAAATAAATATAGAAAAAGGTTCTTACATCAAGTGGTAGTTAACATATAATTGAAACATAAACATGTCAATCTATTCGATGAAAAAAAAATGTCCCATGTTAAAAAAATGAAAAATGATCTTAAATTTCATGTTCAAATAGTACTATATTAAAGTTACATCCATAACTAAAAGAATTCCGGAGTCCCATATATTGATTGTCCCGTATTTGATATATTGGTAATCCAAAGATACATAAAATAATTTTGATTATTTTTCAAAATAATCACTTTTTCAAACTCGACAGTAATTACTCCTATTTTGGGAGTAAAACATGACCGTCCTTTTTTTGAATTTGCAAACTTTTTTACTCCTATTTTGCAAATTTTCCCAAAAATATATCAAACATCACTTTTTATTATATTTCATACTACGTATTATACTAATATTAAATATATAGAAATAAAACAATAATTTAACATTTTCAAAAACATCTAATATTTGCAAAAAGTATATCAAAAATCATCAATTTTTATTATCTTTCATATGACACCAATATTGCATATATATAAATTAATTTTTTTTAAATTTGTGCAGTTTATGTATTTATTTTTACCGCGCACACTACGAATCCGGAGTGACATCTTAGAACAAATTCTAACGCAAAGAATAAAAAAAATAGTAGTGGAGTTTGTACATTTTTATTCTAAGCTATCGTTCTATTAATGGGGGAAATAATAAATATCTCAAACTTGAATGTGTGTGATGAATATATCAAACTTGCATATGCAATATATATAACCCAAACTCTATAAAAATTTATGTCTTCACCATGTTGATATGGTTTGTACACATATAAATTTATTGCAAATAATTTAAAATACTCTACGCCTTTCTTATTAGATGCATTTAACAATCTAAAAATTCATTTGTGAAATAAATAATATTACATCCGGTATAATATAATTTTAATTGCATCATCATAAGTGTTTTAAGGATTTTAAATTTTGTACTTCAAATCATAAAATTACATTTGTTAAAAAACTCTATGATCATAGTGTCAGCATAATTGTTTATATGAAGTTGAAGATATACATATTACATGTGCAAGTTCAATAAGTCCCCTAAATAATAGGAGTTGTATTTTAGTCGAGTAGTACTTCTATTTTACTACAATTATATGTTGGCAATTAAGGGGAAGGTTAATAATTGCCAACATATAATTTTAGTAAAATAGAGGAAGGTAAAAACCAAAAAAAAAAATATTTTTTTACTTTACATATTCAATATTGGTGTCATCTGAAATATAATAAAAAGTTGTGATTTTAATATATTTTCGTAACTGTCGAAGTACAAATAAAAGGTATATCACTTTATAACAATAAGTGTTTTTTAAAGTGTTAAATCATTTTTTAAACCAAGGGAAAAGAGGGATACTTATTGCTTTCAAATGTGAAATATCTATGGTGGGTGTACTAAATCTGCACGTTTTTTTATAGAAAACGATAATCCTTTGGAACCTTTGGAAACGCAGGAACATGTCTTTTTTCCATGATTATTTTATGAGTAATCCTGAGGCTATTGTCCGTATTAACAGGGATCTCTATGATTTCAACGGTTGGCGAAATCCCCCTCGGGGGAACAAGAAGAGAAATGATCTCATTTATAGATGGTTACCTCCCCCTCGTGATAAATTTTCGGTCAATATTACTGTCACTCAATTTGGAATGAATTTTAAGAGTGGGATTGATGTCCGTAGTC
The DNA here is from genome assembly GCA_945859915.1 of Cuscuta epithymum. Lineage (NCBI taxonomy): Eukaryota > Viridiplantae > Streptophyta > Magnoliopsida > Solanales > Convolvulaceae > Cuscuta > Cuscuta epithymum. Next base: position 583,661 of record CAMAPF010000959.1, on the reverse strand, counting down.
ATAAGGGTGAATTAGTTTTTCACCATCAAGGTGACTACTTCGGCACTTCTTCTTTTTCAGCTTTTTTTGAAACAATTCTCTTTGCCATTACCTTTTGCAGGGTTAGGTCTCTCCGAGTCCACAACCTGGACCTCGAAAACAAGCATATAAAAAAGGCCATTCAGCAACATTGCAAGGACCATTGGGACCACATATATACGATAACGAGAATCAGGAAGATCTTGCATAAAGATTACACTATCATAAATGTGATTCCAGAGAATGCCAACGTGGTTGCTAGACAGATTAGCCTCGGGAAGGACGTGAAATCATCCCATTTCTTGAGGATTCTAAAATTTGATGCTATAGGCTTTCCGTATGTTGTTTGACTTTATTGTTGTAGGCTTTGGCGCATATCCTCCTACAACATTGTAATCTCATTTCGTTTACTGAATAAATTAGCTACGTTTAAAAAAAAATCTATGGTGGATGTACAAAAATGAAAAAAAAAACGTTAAAATTTGATCCGTTTGAAGCTTTAGTTTCGAATATGAGATACACATGAACCCATAGTGTCCAATTTGGTTCAATTGAAACCTTAATATCCAATATGAGATTCTCATATAACCGTAGTGTATAATTTGACCCTTATCACATAAAAATTTAGAGGAAGGTAAAAACCAGAAAATATTTTTTTACTTTATATATTCAATATTGGTGTCATATGAAAGATAATAAAAAGTTGTGATTTTAATATATATTTTTGTAACAGTCGAAGTACAAATAAAGGGTGAATCACTTTAAAACAATAAGTATTTTTTAAAGTGTCAAATCATTTTTTAACTTGTTTAAAAAAATCATTTTTTAACTTTTGTATATTCAATATTGATGTCATTTGAAAGATAATAAAAAGTTGTGAAATTTGATATATATTTTTATAACAATCGGAATACAAATTAAAAAGTTATAACACATTAGAAAAACATGATATTTTAGTTTGTTGGGTCTCCTAAATAATAATAGGAATTGTATTTGACTACAATTATAAGAGGAAGATATTAATCGGATTCCTATTAATACAGAGCATTACCTTTATTTTAGGAGGAAGGTTATTAATTGGATTCCTAATTTCTTATCAATACCGAACATTGGCTTCAATTTAGAAATTGATTTTAAAACAATAATTGTAAAATTGACATGTGGCAACACTTTCCGTAATTGTAACCTTCAAATGTATTATGTATACATATTATGCGGCCCTGGTTGTGAGGTGCTACAATGCGTTTTTATTTTTTTTGACATAACAAGTCTAAATTTACCTATTAAAGTGAAATTAACCTATAAATAGAATCAAGTGATATATAGATATGGAATTGCCATATAAATTTGCAGAGGTAGTTCAATGGTGGTTAACTGTAGTTGTTAGGTTAAAGTCGCCGGCAAATGTCACAGTTTCACCTAATGTGATGGCTTCTTGATTCTTATGCGTACCAAGCTAGCCCTGAACACCATAACTCATGAACTGTTTGAAATCAAACCGTAATTTAACACTTCATCATTATGTTAGGACGGAGTGTTGAGCGCTTTGGTAGGCTGTGCTGTGAATTACCAAATACAGTAAATGACTTACGAAAAGGTTAGTTATGATTTGGGACACCCAAAAGTGTCATTCGTAGTGATTCAATGTTACTTGGTAATGTTGTTGATCATCTAGGAGATGGTTTTTCCTGGTTGTTGTTCCAAATTTATCACCACTCAACCAACTGAGCTACCCGTGCGGGTGGAGCTAACTTTTCCTAAATTGTGCTATCAGTCTACGGAGTATTATTTTAGTCTTTTTTTGTAGTTGGTTTATAACTTGGTGACTTCTTTTTATAGTTGGAAATAAAGTAGTGAATAAAAGTATCGGCCCAACTTAGAATTTATTTCAGGCCAGTGGATCTTCCAATCTTGGCAAATCGGGCCTATTATATGGATATGTATGGAATTCCCTCTTTTAAATTTCTTTAGTTGTAATTGTCAAATTGGGCTTTAGGGAGGTTTTGGTTTGGTCCTCTCTCTGTTGTGTTTTTCAGAGGAATACCTCTGAAGGGAGGTTTTGGTTTGGTCCCCCTCTCTTTTTTTACTTCGCTTACTTCTAATAAAATTCTGGCAAATGTCCCCCGGCATTTGCCCCACTGATTTTGGTGGTTTGCCTTCCGGGGTATAAAAAAAAAAGTATTACTGTTTATTCACGCTAAGGAATTCTGGCTTCGGGAAGGGGACTCCAACACCCGGTTTTCCCACAATCCTGTCAAGCAGAGGAGGGTGAGAAATAAAATGAAAGGCTTGAGACGGGAGAATGGTTTCTAGGAAGTTGACAGAGGGGAGATGGCTAACATAACAGGGGATTATTTTTCCCAAATTTTTTCCTCTATGCAGTGTGTCAGGGAACCAGTCTTCGCGTGCATTGAACGAAGAATTGACGATCATCATAATGTGGATTGCTGCGTCCTATCCGGAATGATGAGGTAAAGAAGGCTCTTTTTTCTATGATTCCGGATAAATCACCGGGTCCAGACGGTACGAGTCCTGGTTTTTACCAACATTTTTGGGAGACAGTGGGACCGAATATTGTGGAGTTCTGTAAGATGGTCTGGTCATCGGGTAAATTGCCGCATGGTATTAATCATACTCATATTGTTTTAATCCCAAAAAAGGATCAACCGGAAAATTTAGGCGAATGGCATCCTATCGCCCTGTGTAATGTAGTGTACAAGATTTTTGCTAAAGTATTAGCTAACAGGCTAAAGGGGCTGTTGAATTACTGTGTGTCTGAGCACTAAAGCGCGTTTATTCCAGGAAGGTGTATTGTTGATAATATAATGATAGCTTTTGAATCACAACACTACCTAAAACGCAAGCATCAAGCTCGACATGAGCAAAGCATATGACCGTGTTGAATGGTCCTTTGTGGAAGGAATGATGCAGCAGCTAGGTTTTGCAGAGAGATAGACTCGTCTGGTTATGGAGTGTGTCCGCACAGTCACTTATGTTATTCCTTTTGATGGTAAGGAGATCGGCCCTATTTATCCCACACGAGGCTTACGGTAGGGTGATCCTCTATCTCCATATTTATTTCTTCTGGTGGCTGAGGGACTCAGTGCGCTTCTTTGTCGACAAGAAGCGATTGGGCGACTACATGGTCTAGCGGTGGCCAAGGGTGCTCCGAGAATATCACATCTTTTATTTACACATGACAATCTACTCTTTTTTCAGGCGAACCACGGCGAGGCCTCAGTGATCAAGGAGGCGCTCAAGGATATTGAGATGGCTTCAGGGTAGGTAATTAATTTCCATAAATCTAAATTATTCTTCAGCGCTAATGTTTCGGTGGATGTACGGGAGGGTTTGATTGAGATGATGGGGGTAACTATAGTTGGTTCCGGGGAAAAATATCTGGGATTACCTGCTCTGGTTGGGAAAGGAAAAAAGGAAATTTTAGGTTATTTAAAACAAAGAATAATTAGCCGAGTCCATAGTTGGAATAATAAATTTCTCTCGAGAGCAGGGAGAGAGATTTTATTAAAAATGGTCATTCAGGTTATGCCGACATATACCATGAATGTTTTTTCCTTCCAAGTGAATTATGCCGGGAACTAGAGGTGATTATGAACGGTTATTGGTCTAGAGGTGATTATGAACGGTTATTGGTGGTACGGGAGGAATGGGAAAGGAATTAGGTGGAAAAGTTGGGAATGGTTATGTCGACCAAAGAAGTTTGGTGGACTAGGGTTCAGGCATCTACGTAAATTCAACATAGCTATGCTGGCCAAACAGGCGTGGAGACTATTTTTAGAACCTAACTCTTTAGTCTGGAAAGTTTTTAAGGCCTTATATTTCCCGAAAGGCAATTTTTGTCCGCTAAAATTGGTAAAAAATACTTCTTTTGTTTGGAGGATTATAATGGAAGCTCAAGGGGCGATCATGGATGGGTATAAATGGTAGGTTGGAAATGGAAAAGACATTAATATTTGGGAAGATCCCTGGTTACCAGATGAAAATAATCCAAGAATTATTTCTGATACCATACCAGGGTTAGACCAAGCATTGGTGAATGGCTTGATTTCTCAACAAGAGCTTACTTGGGATGATGACATTTTAAGAGATATTTTTAATGATTGAGATCTTTCTCTAATTAAGAGCATTCCCCTTAGTTGTCGTGATGTACCAGATAAAAGAATTTGGAGGTGGGAGGTGTCTGGCAAGTTTTCTGTGCACAGTTGCTATACGCGGCTTACAGGAGAATTTCAACCCAATGGATGGCTTGGCTGGTCGGACATATGGAATTGAAAGTTATTGGCAAAAATTAAATCCTTCTTTTGGCAGCTATGTAGTGATTGTTTACCCACGACGACAAAGCTTCGACAAAGGCGTGTGGATTGCCAGGAAATGTGTGGTCTATGCGGTGTAAATGATGGGTCTCTTCTTCACCTATTTGTCCGATGTCCGGTAGCTATGGAAGGATGGAGTTCACTTGGTTGGTCAGGGATCGGGACTCAGGCAGCCAGTTTTATGCAGTTGCTTGAGGTGGTTTTTTCGACTAAGAGGAAACCTGATTGTCCCTGATAGAGGTAAAAGTCTTGAGGGGGGGTGAATAGACTTTAAAAGCTTTTTCAACTTTAAAAACTTTTCCCTACTAGACAGATTGATCTGTAACCTTTTGGGAGATTATAGATGCACAGCGGAAGTCTTAACCTCTATGTAAACAGTGTATGACAACTTTCTATTTATAGTAAGTGAACAAAGGAGTTTGTAAGAACAATCAGATAAGTCTCATTATATCTAAATAAGTCAAATGAAGTATTTGAATGAGATTTAAACTTATCTAGAAAGGCAGTTGCCTTGGCAGTTGTGTAAGCAGTAGTCTGGGCAGTAAAGTAGTCGATAGAGTACTGCTGAGGCTGCTGCGGAGTAAAGAATTGATTTTCTGGATTGTGATTGATCTGGGATGTTTTGGAAGACTTTATTATAAGGCTTTACTGATATGGAGATTTTTCAAGAGAATATGTAGAAATGAGCAGTGAGTTGTGTAGTGGAGTGAGCAGTAGAGTGAGTAGTAGGGTGAGCAGTAGACTACTGCCGAGGTAACTGCTAAAACCTCTGCTTAGTGTAAGAAGTGTTTTGGTGTGTACTTTGTTGACTGAAAGTAAATCAACACACAATATATCCTGGTTCAGGGGTGGTGTAATCCTCCTACATCCAGTCTCATCCTCTTTCAGATGGATTTTCACTAAAGTATTAACTCAATACACTTAGTGCCAATCTAGCCTTTTTCTCACAACTGGCTGATTGAAGGTGTTTCACAAGGAGTACACACCACTCCAAGCTACTCAATCCTTAGGTTTTTCTCAATTGATCCAGTGGGAATCAAAAGGTACTCTATCCTATCTATCCACACTTATAACTTGCTAACACAGTTCTTCTAAGTGTTTACAACAATTTATGATATACAAGAAAAATTCTAGCCTCCAACTATGAACTAAACTTCCAGAATATAGCAATGTGAAGTTCTAACTTGGAAGTTTAGTGAAGCATGAGTCTGAGCAGAGAGCAAAGTTAAACATGCACTTTCTCTTTTGTTAGATATCTCTTAAATGTTCAGTAAGATTATCTCTTAATTTCATCCGTTTGTTGAGATGAAACCATCTTGAACGTGTTGAAATACGTCTTCTTGTGCTGGAGCAGATATTGTTGATTTCTTTGTCCTCACTGATTAACCACTGAAAGATCAATTCAAAATCAATCTTCATGATTTTGTGTGTGTGTCCCATACTCTTAGGCCCATGTACTATTTGAGCATTAAATGCTCTTCAGCTTTGTCTTCAATCATACACGTATAGTGTTTCGTGTGTGTCGTGTATTGCTTTGGGCTTTACTGATTTGTGACTTCAACATTTTGTATCAAATAAAATTTGTACTGGTAGGATCTTAAATATCCTTTTAAGGTAAATAAAATTGACCTTATTGCATTTTAAATTTCCAGTAAAATTTATTTGGTACAAAAGTTGTACATTTCAATTTGTCACTTTTGACCAGTTGATAGTGTACTTTTGTGACTATTTAATTTATGTGCCAAATAAAGTTATACTGGTAGGATTTAAGTATCCTTTTAAGGTAAATAAATTTTTCCTTATTGTATTTTAAATTTCCAGTAAATTTATTTGGTACAAAAATTGTACATTATTAATTTGTCACTTCGGAGTAGTTGATAGTGTACTCCTTTCATTTTACTACATCAATCAACTTTTGACATGGTCACTAAAAATAGGAACACGAATCAATCATACAAGAGCTTAGTATAGTGGCATCATATGAATCTATCAAAATTGGGTATTAACAATTTCCCCCTAATATTGAGGGAGTTGCTTGGAGTTGCTCGGGTTTATGGGGAGAGCGTAATGCTCGCATTTGGCAGGGTAAGGCAACCAGACCAGCTCGGGTGATGTCCAACGCTAAGAGTTATGTGGAAGCTTGGCTTGAGGTGCGGAATCAGAGAGGTGGTGCAGCAGCAGTAGGGAGGTCGCAAGGAACTCACTTGTGGAAATTGCCTGGTGCAGGGTGGCGTAAGCTCAATACTGATGCACCAAGGCGGAGCTTAGGCAGCGGGCTTGGCTGGGCCGTGCACAATGATGAAGGTAACTTCGTGACAGGAGGAGCGGGACCTGGGCGGGGATGCTATTCTCCATTGGAGGCTGAATTACTGAGTATCCGTGAGGCATTGAGCTGGATTAAGTCTCAAGATTGGGAATATTTGGAGGTTGAATCAGACTCTCAACTACTAGCGATTTCAGAAATTCTCAACAGTTCGAGTGCAGCGGCAGCAGGTCTTCTAGCTGAAGATATTCGTGATATTAGTAGATGCTTTTCTAGTATTACGTTTTCATTTGTTAAACGTTAGTTCAGCGAACAAAGTTGCTCACGAGTTAGCTAGAGTAGCTTGTTCTATGTCTGATCGTCAGGTCTGGGTTGATAATCCTCCGACTTGTATCACCAATGTTTTGGACTTCGATTTGATTAATGCTAATTAATTATTTTCCTTTCAAAAAAAAGTATTACTTTTTATACTTTAATGAATATAATAGCACTTCTATTGATTATTATATTCTCATATTCATTTGATTAATATGAAGGGGACAATTCTGTCCCTCCTGAAATTGATTACAGAGAAAACATCACTTCATAAATCATTTGGGAGTTCTCCCTCATCCCCCTGGTTTCAAGTTAGTGTAGTTTTTTCTCCTATTTGTTCACGTGTACTATGTTGTGTTAGTGAGAAAGAGAGATGAGGGCAAGTACTGTTATAAATAGAAAGTCTGTGTTTTTAAATTAAAAAAAAAATACTCATATTCAACTTTTGTCTATAATTTTTATTTCAATAATACGGAGTAATATTTAAGGACAATCTCTTATACATGCGGTTGTGCTAGTGAGGTATTGGAATGTGGTTTTAATTTCCTAAGGGCAAGTATATGTCGGGTTCGCGACTGGCAGGTCTGTGATGTCCAAAATTTTACAGAATTTGGCTTTTTGTCAAGTTCGATATAGGATATATTAGATCCGACATCAAGTTGATTCAGTATTTAAAAAAAAAATCAATCAACTTATATAAAAAACATGATTCATGAATAACGAAATACATGAAGGAAACTGGTGCCAAAATAGCTATCAAAAACAAAATCAGTAGACCTAACCAGATTGTGAGCTACCGGATTCGCGACTTCTTCACATGAACAAAATTAACACTAGTGATACTAGATGGTAATAAATACTCCACTATTCATCGCAATCTATCCCAAACCAACACCCCTAAAGTTAGTATCAACATTCACTTTCACTCGCCTGATAATTGTCTTCACCTAATTCGGGATCCCATGTTCTGGTTTTGATGTCCCGCATTGCTCTTTGAGCATGACATCACCCGGCTTTGAACCCCCAACACTATAACAAGCATATACACAAGAGGAGTAAAAGTCTTTTTCAACATCATGTCATTTCCTGCTTTCTAAATGCCCCAAAATAGCATGATAAAGTTACTGTAAAAAAACTCCCATTGATTTTGAAAACTTTTATTGCTCTATACACTTTATCTTTCAAGCTGTTGATTGATACGAAATTTATCTTTCAGGTACTGAATTGCTAAAATTTCTTTAGAATATCGTGTGCATCAACAATTCCAATTCAACATCTTAACGAATGAAGTATAAAACAACATGTATTGAATTCTACATTGAATCTAAATCAATTTATTAATTCATATATCACATCTACTTGAGTTTTTGGTTCATGCATAATTATAGCATTATTTAAGAATTTCTTCATAAATAAATTATTTTAAAGTTTAATTAAGTGGTAAAATTTAACTACTGGATGTCCATGGATAAGTTATTATGGTAGGCTTTTCAAATTACTTTGTGTATTTGCTATTACTCTTAAATTATACATATATTATTTCAATCTATTTTTTATTGATTGCATACTTTATGTTCAATTTAGATCTAAACAGACCATCAACCGTTTACAATTCAACCATATGAAATAAATCAAGTTTTTCTATATATTCCGCTTACACTTGCGTGTGCTCTATATGTACACATTCACTTGAATTTTTTTAGAGGTAATTCCCTAAATAGGACTAAATCAATGTTGAATTGCACATATATGGCTCTCATTTTTTATAGGACCAAAATGCAACTGATTACACAAAAATGCCCTTAATGGAATTAAACGTGAAAAAAACCCTTCCCCCGGCCCCAACTGCCTCATTCGGCGATGCACATGGCCTGAACTCCAAACATAGCTAACACCTTCAGCAGCTTCCAAGCACGGCCACCGCTGTTGAGACTGTCGACGCAGCCAAGCGAGACCACCGCCGCAACCAAGGCAAACCACCGCCGCAACTAAGGCAGACCACCGCCGCAACCAAGGCAGACCGCCGCCGCAACTCTTACCCCTTCCTACTGCGAGACTGGAGCCATAGCTCAATTCTTCTCTAGAGTGTTTTCTTAATCATGTACTCATGTCTACCTCCTGTGGAGTGTATTTTATCAATTTCAGGGAAAATTGCAATTGTGATAACAATAATGACAAAAAATGACATTTCTACGTGCAAAAACATGGAATTTTCAGGTTATAAATCATGGCATTTTTACATTTTAGAGTCCAAAATGTGAAATAGGAGAAGAAAAATGAAGAAGCAATGTTGCAGAGAAATTCGATCAATTCAATGCCATAAAAATGCAACAATTTGTGAAATGTCAAAAATTTGGCATTTTCAAAGATGCAATGTTCCCATCTCCATAAAAATGCCATAAATGTGACATTTTTTACAAGCTGATAAAGATACACAATAATAAAATTTAGAGCTGAATGTTTTTGAACAAGAGGTTCAAAATTTCATACCTAACTATTTTGAATTCAAAAGTTTCAAAGCAAAAATTAAATTTCCAGTAAAAATCGAAAACATATTAGAATGAACTGACAAAAATTAATCATGAATGCAAGATGAGTAAAGAGGAGGAGGAGGAGGGGGAGGGGGGAGAGGGAGAGGAGGAGGAAGCGGAGGAGGAGGAGGAGGAGGAGGAGGAGAAGGGATTACCTCTAGAAGAGAATCGCTGGCCGGAGCCGGATCGCCGGAGTGGTGGGTGGAAGAGAATCTGAGAACTTGGGGAAGAGTTTTGCCGATGCGGTGAAGAAGATGTCGATTGACCGATCGCGGAGTAAGATGCAGAGATGAGATTTTATTAAAGCAGGGGGTAATTCGGGAATAAGGAGTCTTATTTAGGAATAATTAAACATTAACTCCCATTTAAGAATTTTGATCATAGTTTGGTCCTATATTTAGGGGTAAAAACTCATTTTTTTTATTTAACCCATCCACTTTCATATTATCAACCATATTGACCATGATTATTGTTGAATATGACTATTTATCTAACAAATTATCATGCCGGTCGATCATGCCCCTCAAACTGTGGTGCACCCTTTTTCTAGAAAAGCTTTTATTTATACTTTCTATTGTTACATAAACGTTATCATAAAAACTTTTTCTTACCACTTGTTTGTCTACTTTTATTTAGTTGTGGTTCTTTAACATTGACTACAGTAACATTATAAACAGCTCATATTTTGAAAATTTACATCAAGTAAAATGTACTAATGTTTCTCCCAATTCAATGTGTTTGTACATTGATAAACTAAATAACATTAATTAACTCCTAAAAAGGGTGGATGTGGTGTATTTCTTTGCACATACTTGAGCTCCTCTCATTGGATGTTGGTAACCTTAACATCTAATTGTCGATCGTGTAGCTAACTGAGGTGACCATTATTTAAATTAAATAATGTTTATGTAGTAGTTAATGTAAAATTAATGTAGAAGATTGGCAATCTAACCTATCTTTGAAATACGTAATATGGAGTATGATGTTTTTGTTTGAGATTTGACAAAGCCTCCTCCCCCGGGTAAATTATATCGTACCGCCGGTGGTACGTACATCCGGCGGTTTTTGCTTAGCATTAGGTTCGTTCGTTGTTTACTCTGTTTTCAGTTCTTTGTTTTCTTTTTTTGTTTTATTCGGTATCAACTTTTTGTTTTCTTTGGGGTCTTCCTTTTCAGGTTTTGTTTTCTTCTTTAACAATTTTTTGTTTTAATTTCAAATTAAATTATTTTGAAAATCTATAATACCCGTAGTATAAAATATTACTTAATGTCCCAGATTTTCTCTTTTTCCAATCAACTTTCTAACTTAGTTTTTTTTCTATATAAAATGTTTTAGGTATTTATTTTTTATTTTTCTATTTTTTATTTTAATTATATATCTTTATTAGTTATTATATACGGAGTATTGTGTTTTAATTACTCAATTTTGTTTTATACAAAAATGAGTACAAATAAATGTGAATGAGTAAACATTAATTATAAAAAGAACACGATTATATTTGTAATTCAATAAAAGAAAGTTTGATGCTCAATGAAAATGTTTTGATGTTCAATTAACAAAGTTTACGATTTCCATATCAATGTTCTTTTTGTAAATTATGTATGCTCATTTGGTACTGATGTTATGATCATTTTAAAATGTTATATCAATTCATATTTCAAGAGTTACATATTAAATTAGATTGAAGTAGGAGTTAATTACATATACGAGAGCACATACCATGATATTCAATTGCATGTTTTTAATAATCAATAGAGAAGATTTGATGCTCAATGAAAACGTTTTGATGCTCGCTCAACTAAAAAAACTTATGATTGTCATACTAATGCTCATTTTATAACATACTAATGAGTTTTTGAATTTTTTAAAACTCATTTTGTAAATTATGTATGTTCATTTAGTATCTCTGTTATGCTCATTTTTTAAATGTTTTAGCAATGCACATTTCAAAAGTCTCATATTACATTAGATTTATATAAGAGTTGATTATAGACACGAGACCACAAATCATTATACTCAATCGCAGATTCTAATACTCAATAATGGGGATTTAATGCTCACAAAAAATGTCTTGTTGCACAACAACAAAAAATATTACAATTTTCATATAACTACTCATCTTGTAAGTTACACATGCTCATTTGTATAGGTCTAATGCTCATTAATAGTTCATTAATGCTCATTTAATAGAAATCGTGATTTTCATCAATCTCAATAGAGAAGTTTTGATGTTGAATGAAAATGTTGTGATGTTACATATGCTCATTAATACTCATGTTGTAAGTTACATATGCTCATCTGATACTCATTTTATGCTCATTTTCTAAATGTCATATCAATGCATTTTTTAAAAGTATTATTTTATGATAGACTCCTAATACTCAACATAATAGGTTTGATGCTCATTAAAAGTTCATTATTGCTCATTCACAAGATACTATGATTTTCATCTCAATAGCAGATGTTTGATGCTCAATTAAAATGTCGTGATATTTAACTAACAAACCTTACGGAAAAAAATAACAAAAAGAAAGTGAATTAGAAGTTTGTAAAGCAGAGATCACGATTCTGAATATTAGACTCCTAATACTAAACAGAATAGTTAGGGTGCTCATTAAAAGTTCATTATTACTCATTCCCCAGAAGTCGTGATTTTCATCTCAATAGTTGAGGTTTGATGCTTATTTAAAATGTCATGATGTTCAACTAACAAACCTTACGATTTTCATATCAACGTGCACTTTGTTAGTTATGTATGCTCATTTGATACTAATGTTATGCTCATTTTTAAAATGTCATATCAATGCATATTTCAAAAGTATCATATTACATTAGACTCGCATATTGAAATTAATAGGAGTGAATTTTAGATATAATTTAATACGGAGTAAGTTTTTATAGCAGAAAAAATAGAAGATATGAAGCAGAGATCGTGAAACTCATTATTAGCCTCATAATACTCAATATAATATGTGAGATGCTCAACAAAACTACAATATTGCTCATTTAGCGGGAGCCATTATTTTTCGGTGAAATTACAAAACTGCCACCGAAAAAAAATAGGCTGTTTTAACTAAATGGACTGTCTTTCTTTTAATTGGGCCTTTTTATGGGCCTTCCGTGAGATTCATTTAATTCTATTCAAACTGGGTTATTAAAATGGACTGAACTTAAAAAAATTTTAAAAAACAAAATCGGATGTACGGTTCTCACCCGTACATCCGGGTGTACGATATACGTACTCCCTCCCCCGTCCCGCGGATCAGTTGATATTTTAATATTCCGTTCGCGCTTTCTTGGCACTGATTTTAATGTTCTTTTTATCAATTTAATTAATCACTCGTGCTAAATTAAATCTAGGTGACACTTCGTATTTCACTATATTTTTTTTCTAAATTTTTGTGTCCTATGAACGGACTTGTTGCAAATTAAATCTGCCTCTCCTCCATTTTGTATGTTTAATGCATGGGACGTGATGTCCTTCACCAGACGCTAATCACTGTCTCTCAAACATATCCCCCGTAAGTAATTTGACCGCGAGTAATCCTAACCGTTCTTTTTAGTTACGACACTCGTGAACTTTACACTATTCAAATAAGCTACTACTAATTTTAGAGTAGTGACTTGGTGTCATATTCAAGGGGATTTGGGATTTGAGAGGCAGTGCTAGTTTTCCTGTTTTTTCGATTGCAAGTGACTAACTATATAGATGTGTATTCTTAGGGCTTGCAATTGAGTCGGACATCATTCTTTGGATATTATCCTTAATGTTCTTATGACCTTCTAATAAGCCTTTTTATCTTAAGAATATAAGGAGTATATGTATATTGTGGATGTTTGATATAGGTTTGGTAAAATGACCAATAAAGATATGAATATAAATGTGTATATCAAAGTTAACTTTTTTTATACGTAGTACCTTTTCTTGATAAGTTTTGGAATTTATTTTAGAGCATCTCCAATGGTGGAATGTGCACGGTGCACATGTGGCATGAGAAACAACTACATAAATATTAGCAAATAAATTATATTTCTCCTTATTTGAATGATTTTATACAATTTTGTATGTTTTTTCCTGCAATGTCAACTGCAATGTCAATATCTAGACGGTCTTCTTGACATTGTGGAGAAAAACTTACCAAAACTGTATAAAATCATTCAAATAAGGAGAGAAAGAATTTATTTATTAATATTTATGTGGTTATCTCTTATGCCACATGTGCACCGGGTACATTCTACCATTGGAGATGCTCTTAGAACTACACTAAATAAACTATTTTATAATTACTTCTATAAATAGAAATAATTGCATATTTACGAATAAAATAAATGTTATATAGCAAAATGTGACCTATTAAATGGAGTGAGTATTGTAATAATTTTAGTCATTGCAATTTATGTTCAATTCTTACACTTAAGTAGTGACAATGACACTATCTTGTAACAACTTATATTCATATTTTGTAAATACATTTTATTTGAGTAATATTTCTAAAAAAAATCTTATGTAAATAAACTTCCATAAAGCAGGTCAAGGAAATGCTTTCCTTAGTCTAATACCTTTTTAATTAATTAATCAATTAAATAAAAATAACTACATATTTATGACTACAATAAATATTATTTACAAAAATGTGACCTATTAAGGCTAGTGACTATTGTAATTAAGTTAATCGTATTGATTTATATTCAAAGTTTACACTTAAGTGATAATGACACTATCTTATAATAATTTTTATTCATATTTTATAAATACATTTTATTTGAGTAATGTTTCTGAAAATTTAATCTTATAGAAATACTCCCACAAAGCTACTCAGGTCTAGAAAATTAAATGCTTTCCTTTGTTTTATACTTTATAATTAACCAACTAATAGTGATATTTAAAGATATTGTCCATAAATAATTCTCGTTACATTTGATTGAGAGTGTAAATACAAAAAGGAAATTCTTATTGTCAGTTTGGTACTTCATTTTTAGTTACCAGTTTTATCAACCATTTTTTTACATAATACAAAATGTTTGCGTTCACACAGAAAATTGTATAGTTAAATTTTTAGTTAATTAAATATAGTGAAGAATACTATTTTAGCTTTTTCCTATATTATTAATTCATTTTAAATAATTCATCAAATTCAACAATTACACTTAAAATATTACACTTAAAATTTTAGCTTTTTCCTATATTAATAATACTATTTTAGCTTTTTCAACAATTACACTTAAAATATAAAAAAAATTCAAGTAAATCGGTCAATTCAAATAATTTCATTATTATGAGATCTTATTACTACGGATTATTTATCATGCTATGCCACATTGCCACATATGCATGAACATATACAACCATGCACTAGTACGTACGATTGGACTGTCTTTAAAGATAGACCTTGCACCTTATCAATTGACATACATAATTAGACTAGTAACAATGTTTTTGCAGTTATTTCAGAGTAGATACCTAATCAATACTATATTACTATGCTATATTCAGAACTATTGAAGCATAGAAAAAGTTGTGATAATGTCAAAAAAATATGGATTTTTCTAACATTTCGATGGAAGAATGATGCGCCAAACTAGCTGACTATTGCTCCGCCCAACTTCATACGTGCCCGCCTTATCGCCTTATGTTTGCTAATAATATAGGAACCCGATTCATATATCAAAATATATATATATATATATATATATATATATATATAGGAAAATCTTCCGGTAAGGTATACCTTACCGGAGCCGCCGTGCGGCCTCCACGTTTTGAGGGCCTTCCCTGTGGAATTTTTCGATGAAATTTTTTGAGCATGTTCTTCATCATGTCTAGTACATCCATACCAAATTTCAGCAAAAAATTCAATCGGGAAGGCAGTTAAACGATTTTTGGAAGATAACTGCGTTTTATATGTATATAAAGGGTGCAGTTATCTTCCAAAAATCATTTGACTTTCTTCCCGATTGAATTTTTTTATGAAATTTGGTATGGATGTACTAGACGTGATGAAGAACATGCTCAAAAAATTTTATCGAAAAATTCCACCGGGAAGGCCCTCAAAACGTGGAGGCCGCACGGCGGCTCCGGTAAGGTATACCTTACCGGAAGAGTTCCCTATATATATATATATATATATATATATATATATATATATATATATATATATATATATATATATATATATATATATATATATATATATATATAGAGTAATCTTCCGGTCAGGTATACCTGACCGGAGCCGCCGTCCGGCCTCCTCTTTTTGGGGGCCTTCCCGGTGGTATTTTTTGCTCAAATTTTTTGTGTATGTTCCTAATCAAGTCTAGTTTATCCATACCAAATTTCAGAAAAACATTCAATCGGGAAAGTCGTCAAATGATTTTTGCAAGTTAACTGGTCCGGAAAATACATATACCGGACCAGTTAACTTGGAAAAATCATTTGACGACCTTCCTGATTGAATTTTTTGCTGAAATTTGGTATGGATGAACTAGACTTGATGAGGAACATACACAAAAAATTTGAGCAAAAAATACCACCGGGAAGGCCCCCAAAAGGAGGGGGTCGGACAGCGGTTCCTGTCAGGTATACCTGACAGGAACATTTGTGTGTGTGTGTGTGTGTGTATATATATATATATATATAGTGTACTCAAAGGCCAAATGCTCAATAAACGTAAAATTCAATAATCATCTTTAAGATTGTTTGATTTGAGATAGAATAAATAAATACTAAGATGAACGACTTATATGATCATTTTTATTAATGAGATAAAAGACTTGTCTTTGCTACTGTCCACTTGTTGAGATGTTTGTCGATCCCGGTTATATTTTTTAACTTATCCCCTCTCGAATACTGAGTATCTCCCATTCGTCGAGGGTAGTTGTCAATAACGAAACCGTTCATTAACAATCTTACTATTAGCCAAGTATTAAACACCGTCATTGATAAGTTTGTATTTCAACACGCATTTGATGCGTGTTGGGATCGGCTTTTGATGGTTTTCCTAGCCTTAAGGTGTCATAAGTCTCAATTTTAGCTCAAGTGATATTTACATGGCCAAACTGGCAAGAGAGTCCTGTAAATCCGTGACAAGTCATCTTATTCTAAATTCTCTCAATTGATGGGTATTTTTTAAAGTTGATTATTGTGGTGCTAGTGTTATGGACCACAATATAATCCAAATGATGGTTATCCATTATTGTGGTGCAGCTGGTGCTAGTGTTAGAAGGAGGAGGAGGAGAGGACGAGGACGAGGGGGGAGGGGGAGGAGGAGAAGAAGAAGGAGGAGGAGGCCTATGCTTGCTTGGATGAGCAGATGATTGCGATCGATTGTGGATAAGCTGTGATTCGATGAGCGGGTGGTCGATGGTGGAGAAGTTGCGGCTAATGAGAAAGTCACATGGCAGAAGTCTGGCGGTCAATTGAGAGGGAGAAGGTTGCGATCTAGGTTGGGGAAGAGGGGAAGACTCGATCGACTATTTTAAAGGAGAAGGGTAATAAGGTAATCTGGAGTCCGATTTGGGGAATAAAAACTTATAGTTGTACTTTGGAATTTTAAACATGTTTTAGTCCCATTTAGGACGTTTCCTTTAAGAAGAACTAATCTCGACAGGTTCTAGTGTTGTGTCCTTTCATCGGAGATAAATGAACTTTAAGTTTTGGAAACAATGTCACATTCAAAAGATGAGTGTGGCGGAGATGCGCATGCTGCGTTGGATATGTGGGCATACTAGGAAGAACCACGTGAGGAATGAGACAATCAGACAAAGAGTGGGAGTAACACCTATTGAAGACAAGATGTGGAAGTCGCGCCTACGGTGGTTTGGTCATGTGCGTAGAAGATCGAGTGATGCACCCGTTAGACGAGTTGAGATGTGTGGAGAAGAGGCAAGGAAGAGAGGGAGAGGAAGGCCCAAACAGACGTGGGTTAGGGGAGTCCAAAGTGATATGCTTCTTCTTGGGTTAGATGAGGGTATGGCTTTGGAGAGAGCAAAGTGGAGGGTGGGTATTCGTGTGGATGAGTGATCTCGTATCATCTTTTCCCCTTATTTTTTCCCCCTTTTTTTAAGCTATTTTTTTTAATCCTTTTATCCTTATATATATAAACATTATTTTTATCCTTTTTATTTTATCATTTTTTAGGTATATTCATCTCTTTTTATATTATCTTTTTCATAATAGCTTATCTTTTTTATCTTTATTTTCTTTCTTTTCCTTTTGGTGGTGATATCATGTATCGATTCATGTTAGCCAATTCCAATATCTTTTGGGACTAAGGCTTGGATGTTGTTGTTGTTGTTCTCTCTTAACGTACTTTGGGATGTTTTTACTTGGATTTTTTCCAGTCTCAGACCAGACCAGACTTAAATACATCAGAACAAATCAGTCTTTCATATTTATAAAATACACATAGATCAGACATTTACTAGACCAAAACTGGAAAATTCAGATCAGATCAAACTTAAATAGACCAGACCAACAGATTTCAGTCCAAGTAAAAATACCATATTCTAACCAACATTCACTAAAATTAAAGCGGAATTTTTGGGAGTACAAAAGCACCCACAATTAGATCATAAATAAATTGTAAAAAACCCTCAATTTAATGGATAGGGAAGAAGAGGAATTGAAGACCATTTCTGTCAAAGGTAACCTGCTTTAGTTAATTGCAATATTTAATTACTAGATATACTAGTATTATGAGTACTCTTCCGGTCAGGAATTCCTGACCGGAACCTCCGTCCGGACGGCGTCGTTTGGCCGCCTTCCGGGTGGAATTTTTCGACAAAATTTTTATGACATGTTCTTCATGAAGTCTAGTTTATCCACAAAAAATTTCAGCCAAAAACTCATTCGGGAAGGTCGTCAAATGATTTGTGCAAGTTAACTGGTCCGGAAAATACATATTCCGGACCAGTTAACTTGCAAAAATCATTTGACGACCTTCCCGATTGAGTTTTTGACTAAAGTTTTTTGTGGATAAACTAGACTTGATGGAGAACATGCCATAAAAATTTCATCAAAAAATGTCACCGGGAAGGCGGCCAAACGCCACCGTCCGGACGGCGGTTCCTGTCCGGAATTCCGGACATGAATAAAATTCTACTAGTATGTATCAAAGTTTTATCCTTTTTTATTAATTTAAGCAAATTAACTACTTGATGTGAGGTCAAACAAAATACAGTATGATTATGATGGGCGTCCTTGTTCCCTTGACTTCCCTCTTTATGCGTGTGTCTATATAACGCTTTACTGACAACATGTTACATATCAAAACTGGATCCCATAATTCCTCCTCTGCTTTTACCAGTACACACCAGAATTCCTCCTTTCCTTAGCTTAGCTTAGCTTAGCTTGTAGCTAGGATAATAATAACAATAACAATTAACAAACACTTAATTATTTAATTCTATCTATAGATCCTCGATCAGTATTGGATGATGGATACGATGGAATCGTCGAGTGAGACCCCCACCCCCACGAATTCCTCAATGTCTTCCTCTTCTCCAACCCCGCCGCCCACTCCGCCGCCGGCGGTGGCCATCGTCAGCCCCTGCGCCGCCTGTAAGATCCTAAGGCGGAGATGCGCTGAGAAATGTGTGCTTGCGCCGTATTTTCCACCCAATGATCCTCTCAAATTTACTACCGCTCATCGTGTATTTGGGGCCAGTAATATCATCAAACTCTTGCAGGTATATATATTAATTACTCTCTCCGTTCTTCAAATCAATGAAGTTGATATCGCTGTTTAGTTGATCGACTAATTGATATATTTAATTATATAACTTCAGAAAATATTTAAATTATTATTCTCTTCTTTATATCGTGTTCCATTATTCTTAATTAATTTCTCACTTTCTTTACTCGGAAATCAGAGCTGTTTTTAAAGAGGTTAAACGAGTTCCACGGAAATTTATAAAGCTCCAATTTTTTACAAATTTATTAATACTCCCTCATGTTTTTAATAAACTTCACACTTTTCTTTTTAGGACAGTCTAAAATAAACTTCACACTTCCTTATTTCCTTTGTTGGAAAAGAAATCTACATCAAAACAGTGCCAAACAGTGTCAAACAGTGTCAAACAGTGTCTCAACAGTGCCAAACAGTGTCAAACAGTGCCTCAACAGTGTACTCTACAGTAAAGTCAAATTTCTTTCTTTATTTTGTGTGAAGTCAAAGAGTGAAGTTTAATAAAAACCGAAGGGAATATTATTTATGATAGTGCTTCGTATTATACACTACGTATTAATAATAGTCTATAAATACAGTGATGAAGAAAGAAAAATGCAGATTCATCTTTTTTTGAATCGGTTTGTAGGTTTAGTTCTCCTTTATTTAAATTGTTTGAGTATTGAATTGTGGACTTCAATTTTACATTTGGAATGGGGCTTTCATATTCATTAGACGGTCATGTTTGAAATCCCACATTAAATTAGAAACATACGGAGTATTTAATTATGAATGATAACTTCACTTTCATTTCATTTATTTTTACACCCATTTTTACTCTATTAGTGGACGCTCAATACCATTTATAAGTAGAGTATAATAGAAAAGTCAATACTAATAAGATTTCTTCCATGAAAAACAAGAAGAAGTCGCTTAAACTTCAATGAGCTGAGATGTCCTAAAATTTCCATTGCCGATACTTCAATGTAGGAAAGAAGGTGTTACCTATGGGGTTAGATGAGCAAATCTCCACAAATTAATACGGAGTAAGATCTAAGGTGTTACAATTATAGGTAACCTCAATAGTCAAATATCTTTAAAAAAGAAAGAATCCTAGATAGAACAAGAACGGGTAATATTCTGTCCAAATAAGATCGGCCGCATTGTTTTGTAAAAGAACAACCCATTCACACATAGGAGAGGTCTCGTGTTCGAGTCCCACTAGCACCAGTGGAACTATGCTCCTCCAAAAAAACCCTTCAAGTGGTAGGGCCAAGCGGTGTATACTAACCCGTAGGGCCAAGCCAAAAGTTGGATTTCTGGAGTAAGGGGCCGTGAAAAGCGGTGGAGCTAGTCACTATAAAAAGTTTACCCATACCTTAGTTTTAACCGGTGGGTGTAGCTCAAGTGGTAGCAAGGGAGTGCCACAAGGGTTAGGTCTCGGGTTCGAATCCTGGCAACTACGATGAGGGGTTACTATGCTAAAAAATGCATAGGACCTCTGCAAGTACCGAGGACAGAGTCCCACTCTCTATCTGTCAGATTGTGATTATAGTCCAATTTACATCCTCCCAACATATCGTCCGGTCGGTGTTGGGGGCCCTCAGGGATGGGGTGTCATCCTTTTTTATAATTATTAAAGAATTTTAAATATTTCATACATTTATTACTACTGAACGAGTCATCTTTTCACGAAAAAAGAAGTATTCTAGCTAGTACATGTACACACAACTCAAGTTTTACTTTTAAATAGAGCAATTTAATACACTTAATTTTTGATTTCTTATTTCATATATATATTAAGCTTCATTTACAAATTATTATGTTTGACTAGCGGTAAAGATTACTGTTTTCTTATAACAAATAATTTTGTGTTAGTAATTGTAATTTAAATGAAGTTAGAGATTAAAAAATGAAATTGATCATATGAATTATAATAACTATGAGTTATCATATGAAATTGATCGACTAATTGATACATTTAATTATATAACTTCAGAAAATATTTAAATTATTATTCTCTTCTTTATATTGTGTTCCATTCTAAATTGATCATATGAATTATAATAACTATGAAGTCCATTTTGGACTTAAGGTAACATTAATTCAAGTTCAACAAATTCACGTTTATTATGAATTATTTTCTATCCCTTTTTGTTTCTATTGTATGAATTAAATTACTAGTAATTGTGTCTAAGAATTAAGAAGATGTATTCTTCATTGGATACATGAATGAGTGGTGAGATTATTAAGAAATCTAATCTAGTAATTACTAGTGATCATATTTCATATATGAGTATAATTAACTAGCTAGGGGATCATGTCTAGCCACAGTTCATTGTAAACTTGGTAAAAACCTTTATTTTATCTATAAAAAAAATGTGTGAAAGGACTACTATTCTGTTTTCTTACCGCTCACCCAATATATTCTCTTGTCCTGGATCGGAGACTATTTTCATGTTCCTTTAAATATTAGGAAAAAGTACACTTAAAAAATACTAGTAACATTATACGAAGTATTCATCACCGTCTTCCCTTTCTGAGACATTTCCCTTGATGATGTACACCTAGCATTGTCAATCATCCACTTTCTCTTAGTCAAATAGACATAATGATATGACAAATCAAATTTCATACAAACACGCCATTAAATAGTGTGAAACGTGCAAACGTTCTTTATTTAAAGACATGCATGAGGATACAGAGGTTGTTCATTGGATATGTTAGAAAACCAATTTAAGTTTAACACGTGGGGTAGGTGCAAATGTATTAAATGAGTATATCCAACTCCTATGTTATTAACAAAAATTAAATAATAATTTCATGACTTTTATTTTTAAAATCAAATAACCATTTTATTGATAATCAGATCTTAACAAGAAACATAACAACTAAAAGCCGAATCATTACAATCATAGTGTTCAATACTACACTAGAGTGAGACAAAGAACAAAAACGCCATATAAAAGCATTCATGTTCGCTAACCCTGCAACAATGTAGACTCGTACCGCATTGTGTCTGCTCATGCTACTCGAAATGGGTTCGGCTTGACCAGCCACCGAAGGAATTATTGAAATTGCCAGTATTTCCAGCCACCGGTAAGGAGCCAAGTGCAGAAATTGTTCCGGTTTGACTACCCACCGGAAAGAAAGCAATCCATCCAATGTCATCTTCCTGGATCAGCGGTCGTTCAGGAGGGGGGCGATCGGCCTCTATATCGATGCAAAAGAAATCATGATTCATGATTGATAAAGAAGCCAATACAAACCTCTTACTAGCACACAAGAACACCCGACCGATGTTGGCGGGAAATATAGATCTGGCGAAAGACACTTCGCCATTGAAAATAATATCTTTAGAAAACGCTAGGAAATAAACGTATAGATAGAACTGAAAATACTGATGAAACAATTTTTTCTCCACAATTGAAGTCAAAAGAAGAGAAGAAAAGAAGTAGTTTATGAGTTTCAAACAAAATAGTTTATGTAACAAAGTAGTTTATGTACTTCAACTAAGTATTTAGTTTCAATTTACGTATTTTCAAACAAAATAATTTCTTTTTGACTTTAAATGAAATCATAATTAAAAGTAGGTAGATTCTATGATGCCCAAAAAGGTATCATACATTTGTCCACATAGACCAATCACAATGTTGCAGTTGATTTTTTTAAATCTAAATTAAAAATGATATAATGATTTGGACCAATCACGTGAGTGGTAGGTACGGTACCCTGTTTTTTAAATGGGTATCGGAGTTGTCACTTTAAAAGTATGCTAGAAAAAGTGACCAATTAATGCTATTCTATTCAAAAAGAAAAGAATCTTTTTACTAAAAGGGGAGTGTAAATTTGATTTTGGGACTTTATATTTTGTGTTTGTGGACATTCTAAATATGAAAGGGAGAACCTGATTTAGGATGAAAGGAGTATAATTTACAGAAGTGTTAACACATGCGGAGCACATACCAAATTTAAAACATGTCTACGTTTATGTACGAGAAAACGTTTCTTGAACCACGTACTCACCCTAATATGTAAAAAATTAAGAGAAAAAGTTTCTTGAACCACGTACTCACCCTAATATTGTTTCACTATCTAGGCCATTAAACACATGAACCGAGCCAATAAGAAGTGAATGGGTTATCATATGTGATTCACTAAGCTAGTACCCTACAAATTATTATTTGCAAAAATCTCTTGATTTAACCATTAGGTTTTAGATCCGATTCTCCTTATTTGTTTGCAATTCTTATTTGTTTGCAATTTGTATGGGAAGATATTTTTTGTATATGTGTATGTATTGATATATAGAGAATATCACAAAAGTAAATCATGTGATAATATACGAAGTTGTGAATTTCATCAATATCGACAACATACTAAGTATATATTTGGTACGTAGTAGGAAGAGTAGCGGATGATCTTAATATATATCACTTTATTAGTTCGTAATTTACTGGTATGAGACTTTAACACCCCTCCTTACGACCAGACATTTCGTCTGGATCGTGCCGTCATTCATTTTTTTTCGTCGGTTTGTCATTGTCATTTTTTTTATAATCGTGACGTCATTTTTCATAAAGGCCTAACACCATAGATATGCATCGGTTTAACTCCGATACCAGTTAAGATCTGGAGTTCCATCCTAAAAGAATAAATCTAATAGAAGAAGTAGATCATGGTCTTAATATAACAATTTATTACTTCTTAATGTATCAGTGAGTGTGGTTGTGTGGGACTTCAACTGTAAATTTAACAGGGCTGTAGATGAGGGCGTGCAAAGCGTGCCTTTGCACGGGGCCTCCAAAAATATAAGGCCGAGTTTTTTGTAAAATCTATATAGTGACCTATTTTTCGTGACTTGCACTGGATCTCCTAATATATTGAGCCGGACCCGTATATTAATATATGGCATGTTTGGAAATATAACACAGGAATTGCCAGAGGCGAAGAGGGCGGATGCAGTGAGCAGTTTGGTGTACGAAGCAAACGCTCGGGTGAGAGATCCGGTGTACGGAAGCGCCGGAGCAATCTGCCAGCTCCAAAACCAAGTGAACGAGCTCCAAGGGCAGCTCGCGATGGCGCAAGCCGAGCTTCTCAACCTCCAGCTCCGGCAGGCTAATCTCATGGCCATGTTTTATACGCAGGCCGCGGCAAAAGCCCCTCATCACCATCAACAACTCTCATCATCCATTGTTGATGATGATGATGATGATCGTCATCGCTCCATAAACCCCATACATCATAATACCAACCAGCTAACCTTCCTTGAAGACAGTAATAACTCCGTGGGAATTGATATTTTTGGGATCAATCTAGCTAGCTTTATCGAATCGTGACACCATCATATCGCCTTAGACATATATGCATGCCCATCGATCCATGTGTACGTACGTAGAAATAATATATGCAACTCAACACATATTAAAGGTCTATCATGCATGCATGCATGGTATATATGAGTCAGTTGCATCAGTTTATGCACATTGTTGTATAAATTGCAGTATACCACTCCGTATTATTTTCTCTTTCGAGATAAGTAGAGTGTATTATATAGTTCTCAATGTGAGATCGAGCCCACTTACATTGAGATGTTTTTCTTACATCAACCAGTAATTTACTAATTTACATCACTTATTTATTCAATAATTCCCATCTCTAGCTTATGTATGTATGTATGTTGATCACTATTACACTTAGGAAAGATTCCCGAGTAGATATACAAACTTACAAAGTATAACTACAAGTACTGTATGGTCTGACAACATAACTATGACACTTCGTAATAGGAGTTCAGAAGTTCGAATCTCATCATCTCAATTCAATGATGTTGACCTTAACATGCTCCGTATTGAATTTCTTTAAATATGACTTGCATTGTTATTTTTGAGTGACTTGCATTGTTTTAGATATTCATATGATTGAAAAGAAAAAAAAAAAGGAAAACTTGTCATATTTAAATGTTGAGGAACGAAAATACCCTTATTTAAAAACTGTGCATTTTGAACTATTTTCGCCTAACAAAAAAATAATGCACTTTTTTGCAGACGTTATTGCACGACATTTACTGCACTCTATGTAGCACCAATACTGGAACCCGCAAACGCGGAAATGTGTACGGGGATTGACAAACCCAAAAAAGTATGATACGGATGCAGGAATATATTTATAATATTAAAAGTTATGGAGGTGTATTTATAAATATAAAAAAATATAGGGGTGCATTTGTAAATTAAAAAACACAAGATTTTTGAAAATATATACATATATTATCCCCTGCCCATTCATGGCATTGCAAATTTTCTCAATATAGTTAGAAAAAAATTCATGCATTGTCTCATATACATACACTAGTGCATTTCGAAATATAAACATAGTCAATAAGTCATTAATTTGAATTGAGAAAGAAGTTAAACAACCACAAGTTTAAAATTAAACATGCAAGTACTGAAAGTTTTTGGATAAAAGATTCTCATTGAACATAAAAAACAATACTCTAATAAAAAACTAAAGGCAAAATTGACACCAATAATCTTTACTTTTAGCCATTTTACAAAAATAATCTCTACTGAAAAAGTTCACAACAATAATCCCAACCAGATAGTTGTTTCACAAAATAAACCGGAAGTTAAAACAAAATGAAGCAAATATATATATAAGAACATTAATAATATTATTTTTTTGTTTAGTCTTATGTTTACTATAAATTAAACTTAATAATATCAATTTTTTGTAAAATATAATAATAATATTTGAAAACAGACTTGTATTC
The DNA here is from genome assembly GCA_945859915.1 of Cuscuta epithymum. NCBI lineage: Eukaryota > Viridiplantae > Streptophyta > Magnoliopsida > Solanales > Convolvulaceae > Cuscuta > Cuscuta epithymum. The sequence continues at coordinate 557,763 of CAMAPF010000959.1, read as the reverse complement.
ATTTTAGTACGTAGTTATGTTTAATATAGAAGTACTAAAATTACTTTTAAATCTATATTGGAATGAAATAAAAATGAATATAAACAAAATATTGATTAGAACTAAAAGAAAAATAAGAATTTGATGAGTATGTTTTTAAATATTTCTATTACATTTTATGAAAAATAATGATTGTTAAATTTAATTCATAATAAAATTAAATATAAGGACAAATATACGAAGTATATAATATTCTTGATTTTTGTACATATTTTCGCTTTACTATATTTAAAAAGATAAAAAACAACTAACGGAAAAGTTAACACCGTTATCTCCGGTTTATTTATGTGAAAGAGTTGAGTAGTTCGGATTATTGTTGTAAACTTTTCTGGTAAGGATTATTTTTGTAAAATGCATAAAAGTAAGGATTATTTATATCAATTTCGCCAAAACTAAAAGTTCTAAATAATTTCTAATAAATATTTCCCGTATATTTCGCTGAGTTGTTGCAATTCTTTGAGTGATTTAGCGATAGCCCGTATAATGAATTATGGGATTAGTTGTGATGGTCCTTCGTGAGGTAAAAATGTAACGGGGGTGAAGACTTTTAAAACTTTTGGAAATTTGGACAAAGAAAAATTTGGACAATAAAACATGTCATGGACAGTTTTATTTTTACAAATGATAATATTTGTTATTTAGCTTTACATATATATTTATACATAATTATTATGTCTCATTTTATATGTCTTAATTTGACTTGGCATAGTTATTAATAAAGTGGTTGAAAAAGTAAAAGTTTTGGTTGAGGTTTGAATATAATTAATAAAGTGAAATGGTGTAGACCACATATTTCTTTCCAAAAAAGAAAATGAGACACTTATTTTGGGACAACTCAAAAAGGAAAGTAGGACATGTAAAATGGGACAGAGAATGTATATAATACTATGTCCTCCGTATAATATATGATACGGAGTATAGCCTTGATCCATTGGTAATAGTGATACTAAGAGCTCGTTTGGTAACTCTGCTTTTCGGGTTATCGGTTATCAACCAACTTTTTTATCAAACACGTAACATTTGATTTCGCACGCTAAATTGTACGGAGTATAATAATAAGAAAAAGTAAGATTATATTGATGTTACTCTTTTGGCTGTGTTGGCTAAAGTCATTGTAGAGGATCATTTTATCTTTTTTTCCTATAGTTTTTTCTTTACTTTACTAATAAAAAATATTTTAAATATAGCTTTTTCATTGATCAACAGAATCAGTCAATCCAGCTAATTCAGCCAGAATTTCATAAATTTCAGCAGAAGGAGTGAATATTCTTTTTTCCCATCAATCTAAGAAGCCCTTAACAAGGACAATCCGAAATCACTTTGACCCGACCCAAAGCGGAAGTGGACCCCACTCAAAATATTGCTCCAAATTGATCAATTAATACAATTTGAACACATTTTCCAACAAGTTCAACTTCAAACACGGCATAAAAATAATATAATAATCAAATAATTCTTCGATCTTCTTTTAGTTTTTTATGCGTAGTATCTAGGCTATTAGCTGTAAGCCTGTAATTGGTTGCTATGCTTTAATTATTAGCAGCTGTATACTAATGGAGGTAGACGAGTTCAACCTTATGATGATGTTCTTTTCAAATTAATTAAACAACGTCGAGAGGCATCTCTTGTAACATAACCATTAACCAACTATATAATGGCCTCTCATTTTGTCGACCCTATACATGCAGGCCTGCTAGCTAGGCACCGTTAACTAAACCATACTTATAAAATAACAATTGATTATTAGATTGAGGATCTAAGAGAGGTTGGAAGAGAAGATTTGGAGTACCAATCAAGGAGTAAGGACAAGTCGGTCGAGGATCATTCAAAGGCATATATAGGCGTTTGCCGGTATTTCACTAAATATATCAAAATGTCGGTTGCACGTCTGCTCTTCAGGTCAAAATTTTGCATTAACAAATGTGAGAATGAAAATATTACTACGTGCAACTAGAGATGGCAATTGTGACCGAACCGATGGATACCGGCACTGAACCGCCCCGGTCCAAACGGGAAAAACCGCATTGACTGGATAACGAGTATGTGGCGGGGAATACCCGTTTTGTTTTAACGGGTAATGGGGCGGTTACGGTTTTATACTTGCCCGCACCGTTACCCGCCCCGTACCCGCCCCGTTTATTTTTAGTTATATACATATATTTTTATTACATTTTTATTTATTGTTTGTCCCACAACTATTAAAAGATGAGACTTTTCTCTTTTCATTATGTATATATAGATTATAGATGTACTAATTATAATGAATGAATGAAAGTTCTTAATCGATTTTAATAGTAATGTTTTTTTTATCGTATTTTAATAGTAATGTTTGATTATTATCATATTTTTTTCGTAATTAATTATCTTTTAGAATAAGTATTTTAGGTCAAATTAATTTAAGTTGTTTCCTTTCTCGTCTTGTAGATATACAAATCCTTAAAGTGGTGTCTCAAATCTAGAGTCATCTAGGCAATGTCATTTTTCGCCTTTTAAAATATTATTTGTATATAAAAATTCAAGAGATATTACCCGAAATAGGACTAAAAAGGCTTGAAAATTCCAAAATAGGACTGTCATGTTTTTATTCCCAAAATAGGACTAATTACTGTCATGTTTTGCCAATACCAGACTTCAAACATGGCAGTATTTTCTAAACTTGACAGTAATTACTTCTATTTTGGAATTTCCAAACTGTTTTAGTGCTATTTCAGGAACTTTCCCAAAATTTAATGACTCATTTAATAAAGCGGTTACCCGCGGTTACCCGAAATTTTACCCGTTACCCGTTGGGGCGGTTATGGTTTGGATAAAAATTACCCGTTGGGTAATGGGGCGGTTACGGGGCGGGGCAATTATCCAACGGGGCTGGTACGGTTATATGTAAAACCGTCCCCGATCCGCCCCGTTGCCATCCCTACGTGCAACTAACTTAAACGGAATGGAGAAACCTAAGGTATAACCCCGCCCGTTTATAAGGGTGAGCTGGGCAGACCAAACCAGCGACCCTTTGTCTACCCTAACAACTCGTAGTATTTGAATATATTAGTCAATAATGTATCGGGTGGAAATAACTACTACATATTTTAGAATAAAAGTCCAATATATTCTTTTTCAGACAAGTTCAAAAATACCTTCTTGAAAGGCATACAAGTGTTTGCCGGTATTTGACCAAATATATCAGATGGAGTTACGAAGGGATTTAGAGAATCACCGATAATTGATGGTTCTAGAACTGATAGACCTTGATGCCATAAACTCTTTTTAGTAATTTGATTTACCTAGTTAACTAGTTTCAAACTCCTGTTTTCCTCTGGTCCTCTTTTTTAACCAAAGGGGTGATTTTAGTAATGATATATCTCGTATAAAACCAGAAACAGAATGGTACTTGCGCTGTTTATTTTTACTTGCTTCACTGAATTTTTTTAGAGATACCACAACTATGGTGGTAAATACGGAGTACTTTAGAAAAACTGAAACAGTCAAAAATGAAATGAAGTAGACCACTTGGGAAGAGATGAGAATGTAAGGACTTTTATGCCCTTGTTATTGCCAAATGAGTAGAACAAACACTAGGAAAAACCCCATATATAATGAAAAAGGAACAGGCAAAAAAATGAAGTTAGTGTCTTTATATGCATATCATGACTAGGGATGGACTGGACCGAGACTGGGTGGGCTTCGGGCTTAAGGATTTAAGACCCAGTATTGGCCAGGGTTTGTACCGGGACCAGTTCGAGCCGGGCCCAAACAGTAACGTGTCGAGCTTCGGGATGGGACTAAGCATTCGATTAAAAAAATAGTGCAATCAGCCCCGAACCTGGGCCGGGCCCAAAAATATCGACCCCAAAGCCCGTCCTTATAGCCACCGACACAGGACCGAGCCTATGCAGTAACGGGCCAGGCTGGGTCTAAACAGTACCGGGCCCGGGTCGGGCCGACTTGTCCCAGTCCATCCTTGATCATGGCATTCTTAGTTTTTACATTACTTAGGTTATAACTTCATTGTGCATGACCATAGATGCAACAACATTTGGAGCCAGTTTAGTGTGGTCATGTTTAGCTGAATCTTCTCAAGTCAAAATTGTGGCCTATATAGCGATATTGATGAAATGGCTTAGTTATGAAGAGATCTATATTCAAATAATTAGCTTTTGTATATATATGGAATAAATGTGTGAGTCTCTCACATTCTCACCCCCACTGTAGTCCTTTACATTCATGCTTGTTGAAATATAAACTACAAAATATAATATTGAAGAGAGGAGGAAAGATTTTCTGTGTATTTCATTGGAGGGTTAAGTCCCTATAAATATACATTACAAAGATAGAATATTCCTATAAGATTCTATACAATAATAATATCCTAGAGTATATTCCTAAAATATTCTAAAGTATATTCTAAGGATAGAAGAATATTCTAAACTATATTCTAAAGTATATTCTAATGTCTTTCACACTCCCCCTCAAGTTGGAGCATAGATATTTATCATGCCCAACTTGTTACATAAATAACCAACACGAATTCCATTTAATGCTTTAGTGAACAAATCTCCAAGTTGCTCTCCAGTCTTCACATATCCTGTAGAGATCAATCCTTGTTGTATCTTTTCTCGAACAAAGTGACAATCGACCTCAATATGTTTTGTTCTCTCATGAAACACTGGGTTGTTGGCAATGTGTATAGCAGCTTGGTTATCACACCAGAGTTTAGCAGGCATTGGTGTCTTCAATCCGATTTCACTCAGCAAATGGTTTATCCAGATTATCTCACATGCCGATTGTGCCATAGCCCGATATTCTGATTCAGCACTCGAACGAGAAACCACATTTTGCTTCTTACTTTTCCAAGAGACGAGATTACCACCAACAAAGACGCAATAGCCAGATGTGGATCTCCTATCATCTTTAGATCCAGCCCAATCAGCATCTGCAAAGCATTCTATTCTCATGTGATCATGATTTTGGTAAACAATACCTCGTCCTGGTGTCCCCTTCAAGTAACATAATATATGCTCTACTGCATTCCAATGATCAACTGTCGGAGATGACATATATTGACTCACTACGCTCACAGAGTAAGCAATGTCTGGACGAGTGACTGCGAGATAGTTAAGCTTTCCAACCAATCTTCTGTACCTTTCTGGGTCTTCGAATGGTATGCCTTCTGAAGTGAGTTGCACATTGGGAACCATGGGAGTTGTGTTTGGCTTTGCTCCCAATTTCCCCGTTTCAGTTAGTAAATCAAGTACATATTTACGCTGAGATAGAAATATGCCTTTCTTACTCCGTGTTACCTCAATACCCAGAAAGTATTTCAATGAGCCTAGGTCTTTTGTTTGGAATTGGCTATGAAGAAAATTCTTAAGGGCCAAAATACCTGCGGTATCACTTCCTGTAATCACAATATCATCGACATACACCACAAGCAATGTGATACCTGCTTTCGTTTTTCTGTAAAAGACAGAGTGATCTGATTGACCTTTTATCATTCCAAACCGTTCAATGGATTGACTGAATTTCCCAAACCATGCACGAGGACTCTGTTTCAGACCATAAAGAGATTTGCGAAGTCGACAAACTTTCCCATACTCCCCCTGAGCAACAAATCCCGGAGGTTGCTCCATATAAACTTCCTCCTGAAGGTCACCATGTAAGAATGCATTTTTAATGTCCAACTGGTGTAAGTGCCAATCATGAGTTGCAGCGAGTGAGATAAGTAACCTGACAGATGTTAATTTAGCAACAGGAGAAAAAGTGTCAGAATAATCAACACCATAGGTTTGAGCATAACCCTTTGCAACCAATCGAGCTTTCAATCGAGCAACAGATCCATCTGGATTAACCTTAACAGCAAAGACCCACTTACATCCAATAGACTTCTTCCCTGAAGGCAAGTATACCAAATCCCAAGTACCATTAAGATCCAAAGCATTCATTTCCTCTACCATGGCATGTCGCCATTCAGGATGAGACAAAGCTTCTTTAACAGATTTGGGAACAGAAATAGAATCAATGGAAGCAACAAAAGAACATGAGGCAGGAGATAACTGACTGTATGACACAAATGAGGAAATAGGATGAGTACAAGACCGTGTACCTTTACGTAGTGCTATCGGGAGGTCAAGATCAGATGTAGAGACAAGATCTGAAGATGCAGGTACTGGTTCAGGACATGAGATCGAAGTCGGACCAGTATCAGGATATGTAATCACAGGTGTCACAGGTGGGGAGTGATCTTGTGCTTTGTGTCGACGGGTGTAAACCAAGTGTACAGGAGGTCTAGGGTCAGGAACAGTGACATTCGACATAGTTACTGAAGGTGTGGTCTCAGGTATAGTAACTGTGTAAATGAGTATTTCATCGTTGTCCTCATGAATATCTGTCTTGGATGATGAAAATGGTGTATTTTCATGAAATGAGACATCAATAGAAATAAGATATCGACCTGTACTTGGACAAAAACATCTATACCCCTTTTGAACTCGAGAATAACCCAAGAAAATACATTTCAATGACTTGGGGTCCAATTTCGTCCGATGAGGGTTAACATCTCTAACAAAACAAGTGCAACCAAATATTTTAGGTGGAATAGGAAAAAGTTCTTTATTTGGAAAAAGACATTGATAAGGAGTTTTACCATCCAAAACAGAAGATGACATACGATTGATCAAAAAACATGAAGTAGACACAGCGTCAGCCCAAAACTGTTTAGGCACATTCATTTGGAATAGAAGAGCCCTTGCAGTTTCTAACAGATGTCGATTCTTTCTTTCAGCAACTCCATTTTGAGGAGGTGTGTCTACGCATGAAGTTTGATGAATAATGCCATGTTGAAGCATAAAAGATTTAAATGGAGCAGATAAATATTCTTGGGCATTGTCTCCCCTTAACACACGAACAGGAACATTAAATTGAGTTTTAATTTCAGCACAAAATGCAGAGAAATGAGTAAATAACTCGGATCGGCGCTTCATAAAATACACCCATGTCATACGAGAATAATCGTCAACAAAAGTGACAAAATATTTGAAACCAGGTTTGGACACAACTGGACATGCCCCCCAAACATCAGTATGGACAAGATCAAACGGAGCATTTGCTCGTTTATTAAGTCGGGGACTTAAACTAGTGCGATGATGTTTAGCAAACTCACACGACTCACATTGTATAGAAGACACCTTATTAAACTGAGGATATAATTGCTTCATTAGTGAGAGAGATGGATGTCCTAATCGGTAATGAGCTTCTAATAGATTTCCAACCCCAAGGCAAGAGATACCTTTTGTAATTGATGTATCCAAAATATAAAGACCACCCGACTCATGTCCTTGACCAATAGTATGCTTCGTTAACAGATCCTGAAACACACAATATCCCGGAAAAAATGTTACAGAACAATTAAGAGTACGTGTGATTTTACTTATGGAAAGCAGATTAAATGCAAAATTAGGAAGACTCAAAACAGACGATAATGGTAATGTAGAAGTTGGTACAACAGTACCAGATCCAAGAACGGGTGAGGTAGACCCGTCTGCTAAAGTGACACTGGAAGCAGGTAAATGTGAGTGAAATGATGAGAATAGACTAGGATTACCAGTCATATGATCTGTGGCACCTGAGTCAATGACCCATTTTGAGGATGATGAAACAAGACATGTGTTTGAAATACCTGAATTTGCGACTACCGAGATAGGGGTAGATGAATGCTTTAGAGATTCTTGGTAGCAAATAAATTTAGCATACTCGTCTGAAGAAATAGCAATTGATCCATCAAATGAACTCGTAGCGGAAGCAACATGAGCAAGCTGATTTCCTTGATTTTTGAACAGCAACTTTCTACATTCTTTGAGCAAGTGCCCGGGCTTCTTGCAGTAATGGCATATTACTCCTCTGCCAAATGGACCCGTAAAAGACATTTTTTTTTTTTTTTGAATTTTTTTTTTTTTGATTTTTTTTTTGATTTTTTTTTTTTACTTTTTTTTTTTTGAGAATAAATAAATAAATACAGCTAATTAAGACTTACCAGCCGCAGCTCAATAGATGGTTGGCGAGGTCTGGGTTTCTGACTTACCAGCTAATGATAGTGGCGACTCCAAAAATATAACGCAGCCCCTTTCTAATTCGAGCTAGTTCACCTAGTCTCAAATCCCAACCTTTCTCAACAGTCTGCGTCGCCAACCTCAAGAAGACCGTGGATCCAAAAGCTCGCAGATCGGAAAAATGGATTTGCCTGGCAGAGATGGCGATTTCTGATTAGAAATCCGGTCAGCTATGAAGCTTCACTCGCCGGCGCGTGCGGCAGCCGAGAAAGTCTTCGGCGGCGCGTGTGACTGACGCGTGAAGCTTTGCCGGTGCGGACTCCAAAGACGTGGTCGGCGGCGGCAAGTGCAATTGGTTAGGACGGAGGTGAGAAATAGGACGGTGTTGGTCTGGACAGAGGTTCTGTTTAATGGTGTGTAGAGGTTCTGTAGGCAGAATGGTGTGTAAGGTTCTGAAAATGGTGTGTAAGGTTCTGAAGTTAACTCAAGTTCTTGGAGAAAGAACCCAGCCTGAATACTGAACTGAAGTCAGCCTGAATAAAGAACTGAAATCTGAAAAACTAAACTGAAATGGAAGGCTCTGATACCATGTTGAAATATAAACTACAAAATATAATATTGAAGAGAGGAGGAAAGATTTTCTGTGTATTTCATTGGAGGGTTAAGTCCCTATAAATATACATTACAAAGATAGAATATTCCTATAAGATTCTATACAATAATAATATCCTAGAGTATATTCCTAAAATATTCTAAAGTATATTCTAAGGATAGAAGAATATTCTAAACTATATTCTAAAGTATATTCTAATGTCTTTCACAATGCTCAACTGGCAACCATTGGCACCTGAGATATATGGTGATCACAGGTTCACTCAAATTAAGAAACCAACCAGCTGTACTCCTTCCTCAGATTTATCATGAATTGTTCAGGAAGGGATCATCTTTGTACTTGGCATACAGAGGGAGCTCAAGTGCGTTCTCTGCAATTCTACCATCCTCGTGAATCTTTGCAATCAAGCTCTCAAGCGATGAAAAGTTAGCCTATCATGTTATCGTATGTTTTATATCTAGTCAATTAATTGGGGGAAAGTATATAAAGGCATGAAAAGTATGTACTACCTCAGGCCGTATATATCCGACAATAACAAGATGCAATTCTTCCCCATAGAAGTCCTCACTGAAGTCATGTAGCAGCCATGGCTCCTGAAAGAACAATTGTTTCTTTAACTTTTACGAATATGAAGCAATCTGAAGAAAGGTATGCATATATATTACTCAGAAAAACATGTGTAGTGCTATATTACTTAAATATGTATCACACTTACTATGGTCTTCTCAGTGTTATTGAAGTATGGGTTCCAACCAATGCTCATAACCATTTTGTATGTACCATGAGTAGATAAACCAGCCCACCCAAAATACACGCCAGATGGATGTTCTGAAAGCAGATCTGAGTTACCCTTGGTGGATAAATTTGCTGAAAATGTTATATGAAGAACTTGTTAGTATGATACTATTTTTTTTTTATTCCATATGTATATATAAAAAAATAAAATAAAAAACTAGACGTGGATTCTCCCATTCATCCGCTATGACGTTTTATGGTGCATAATTACATACAAATCAGTGAATCTCACGTTTGGTTCTCCGACTTTAGTGTCATTTCCACTTTTAATTGCCGACCATAATCTTTCACTTTTACTCGAGTTTCAAAAACTTTACACATCCCAAAATGTTCAAAGCATCCTAAGATGCAGTACAATGAAACATTTATAAAATGTTTACTAAGTGATGGGATTTTGAATAATTTGAACTGAAACTAGAACACTTTATATATCAGACAGTAGAAGATATTAATGTTGACGATCACAAGAAAGAATGTCACTATACCTGAAGGACGAAAAGTGGAATTTACATTAATGAACATCAAGTTCAAGTTTAAATGCTAGTTAAAAAAAGTAGTGCTTAAAATTTATGGCAATCCTATTAGAACCAATATCCAAAGGACAAGTATATTGTTTCAGAAAGAAGTTAATTTATGTACCTGTAGGGATACCTAGCACCTTTGAGCCACGCCCGAATCCCCTAATGACGGGACCCCCAATATGCCAAGTGTCTATGGGTAAAGTTCCTTCTACCCCTGCATAAAGCATTATTGTCACAAGTTAGATACTGAAACATACTAGTATAATTAATACAAGCATAAAGCGTTAGAGAAACGTACAATCTTGAAATGCAGGCAGGCCCCACTTTTCCGGATGCAAATCAAGAAGTGAAATGATAACCTCATCAGCTGAATTGTATAAATGGGACTGTTTGGGAAGAGATGGCACGGCAATTACTTCCATTTCAGCAGCCTTACCAGCAATAACGCCAGTTCTGACATAGAAGCCATTGAATTATACAAACTATACAGTAATTAGGAAGTTAAAATGCATGCAATTATTGCTAATTCGTTATTTATCAGCAGCAGCACCACTTCATCCAAACAAATTCAGGTGGGTTGTTAACGTCCTCTTTTTTTCGTCATCATAGTTTTTTCACAAAAAGTCGCCTGGGTAAAAGGGACCGAAAAGAAAGAAGAGGTGAACAAGCACATTTTGAGAGCGCAGTACAGCGAAGAAATTCCTCTTAAAAGTGATCTTTTAGTTTAAAACGAGCAATATGTAGAATCCGAACAAATTATTGCTGAGATTTGCCCGAGAGCATGAGTTTTCATTTTAAAGAGAAGGTGCATAAAAATATTCTCTGGCTTTTCCTTGAAACGCTTATTATTATGCATTTTTATATTTGAAAGAGAGTTCATTTGTAAGGAATTACTAATTTAATTAAAACTTACAAAATGACAAAGTTTTATGATGGCGCGTCTTTTCTGTTGCAATCTTCTTACAAAAGAAAAATTAGATAAAATTACAAAACTGTCATCATTGTAGGTTATTTCCACTTGCACGAATAAATATCAAGGAAAATCAAATCATTCTTACATATCACATGCTGCATGCAAATTTATACAATGATCAAAGCTGTAACTTGAAAACTTTCAGGTACTACCTTATGTTGTGTAACGTTTAAGGAACAAATACCATTCAAACATGCTGTTACATGAGCTAGCTTTATTATCTCTATATATTCAGTACCTCAATGAATGTCTTACCGATTTAAAACTAGTTCATAAAAATTATGGTACTATATAAATACATAATTATCTAGGATATCATGCAACTTGATCTTCAACTCACAATGAATCTTCAATGACAAGGCACCTGGATGGATTTACTCCAAGTCGTTTCGCTGCTTCAAGGAAACTTGAACAAGGGGAGAACAGAAATATATAAGGTCAGCACATGAGCATATAATGTAAAGAATCTGAACAAGAAAGATCAGCTCATGTACATTTCAGGATTTGGCTTTCCAGCTGTAACTTCATCACCCCCTATAATAGCAGAGAATGACTCCTTCCAACCTATAGCAAGCAAATGTACTCTAAAATAAGTTATTCAAATGTGAACTTGGTAAGTCATATTCTCATTAGAATAAATTTCACTTTTGGTCCTACGAGTATCGCACCAATTCCACAATTAGTCCACGTCTTTGACTTTGACCACTTTTGGTACGTGGCTATTGTTTTTCGCCCATATATGGTCCTTCCGTCGATATATCCGATGAATAAAATTGCCAGAGAAGCGTCAGAAAATTGGACGAAAAGACCACAAATGGTCGTGAAATATTAATCAAGTACCAAAAGTGGATAAAGTGAAAGACGTGGACTAAATGTAGAATTGACATAAAATTCACAGGACCAAAAGTGGAATTTATTCTTTTCATTATTATATGAACTACTTATATGCAGAAGAAAAGGACATCGAATTTACTAGGTTAGCATCGACTACCTTTATGATAAGAAAGTTTTGCCTCTATGTTTGACTTGGGAGAATTAGAGGCCAAAGCCATGGGCACACCATGACTCTTGAAATGATCAATCAATCGATCTGCACCTGGAAGAGCTTTAATATTGGACCACCTACAATTACTAATAAGTAATTAAAAATCAAATTTACTACCTCCATCCCACAATACTTATCATGCTTGCTTGCTGCTTATTGTTCCCTTCGTAGAGAATACTAAATTTGACTAAAGCTTTGAAAATAACAATTAGAGATGGAGTATTATGCGACTATATGTTAAGGTAGAGAATAGCCACGATTTTTTTTTTTGGGTTTCTTAATTACACTTTTAATTGTTTAGGTAAAATTTTGAGTCAATTACAAATAATATCATCTGATAGTGTCATAAATTTTATGTGTGGAGGCTGGGAACCTTCAATAATTACATAACTCAAAGTAAAGGAAATTCATTTATAATACCGCTCTGAAAACATTGGTGTAATTTGTGAAAGCAATTCTTCTTTGGTTAAGGGAATCTCATAATCTTCAACAACTACAGCCGCAGCTTCCACGGGTGTCTTCCCAACTACTTTGTGAGCTTCTCTACCATCCCATTGCTTTCCATATTTAACCAGAAAAAGCTTTAGAATATCCGTCACAATGCCATCTATTAGAGAATCAAGCTGGGTTAGAAACTGGTGTCCACTAAGCAAAAGAAAAGGAGAAGATTGCAAGATCTCAAACGTAAAGAATTTCTCCCCAAGTTGTCCAGTAAAAGGTATACTGTATGAGCTAATCATCATAAAACAAGGTTATTTGGGGTAAATTTTTTATGAAAAATTAATTAAAATCACGTATTGTTGACTACTCGACTTTACAGGAATTTTACCTATAAATTATACTCTGTAACTGACATTTAAATTATTCCGTATTCATGTTCCCACACTGAATTGCCCCAACTGAATACGAAATACCCCTCAAAGGAACAGATGTGTTGTAGTCCACTCTGGCTCAGAAGTTAATTGAATCGTTGTGTTCATCTTTTGATCAATAAATACATAGGAAGAATGCAAATCACCTGTGTTAATAAGTGTGCCATCCAAATCAAGGATAACACAAGAGACTAACTTCTTAAAAGGATTCACAACTGACATAGTGAAGAATGTTGAGCGCTGCAAAAATAGAGCTTAATGGCTTATGCTCCTGTCAGGACAACTATGGCTCCTCCTGTTATGCCACAAAAAAGCAAGAATTAATATAGAGAAAGCTTAGGAATATGGAATTGTGTCCACTCTATTTCTTCTCTATATTCATTGTCTGGTTCAGAATCCATTTCTTTACATGATACTATTTTGGTCAAAGACACTGTAATACTGTATTTTATATTTCTTTGGCACTGAAAATTGTGAAAAATATCTTCCACAAGCAAATTACTTCTTCAATTCGCAGACTTTCGGGAAATTGACTTCCAGCTTCTTTACATTGTAACAGTTTTGTGCTTTCTATTTTTGTGGGTATAACATTGTATTTCTCAAAGAACAACTTGCTCTGGGAGACATATTGTCCACGACAAAGATTCTCCTTCAAAGTATGTCCAAGGATAGGTTATATTGCTTCAAACAACTGGAGCATTATTAACATTGAGAGTATGTACACAGGCAGATTAGCAGAGTTTATAGTTATAAATGCAAACCTCGTTGACTATTTATACATAAATGTTTTATGATATGATCAAACTCACAGAACAAAAAGGACCCAACTATCACTCAAGAAAATACCAAGTATACCTCTACTTTCTTTGTCAATCCCGCTTTGACAGACTCACTTGCAAGCATTAACAAGTCAACCACAAATCCCCTGTTCTTTATCCCAAAAGTAAGAAGATTCAGAAATCAGAACAGATTCAGCATTCTTATATTTGTATAGTTGATAAAAAATCAATACGGAAGTAGAAAGCTTTTAACCCAGCAAAAGGAAATATCACCATTCAATTTTCCACGCTTCTTGTGCTCTATTTCTGGATAAATTTGTGCTTTATCACAATTCAAACTCTGTATCCCTCTGTAAAGTGGGTATGTGCAAAATAAGGACGTATCTCTATAGCTTTGCAAAAAAAATACTGCCCACATTAGGTTTTTCATATTTCAGTTTTTCGGATCATCAAATAAAATACTCCGTAGCTGATAACTCATTTACCAAACAGACCTTTTGAGTAAATGTCATTTATTTTAAGTCTTTTATTAGGAGAGGGTATATATGTCATTATCAGTCATTGATGTAGGAAGTAGTTAAATACAAATATACTCCGTAATTGTTTTTCATTTATACTGCGAACAAAGTCGGAAGTAGGGAGAGAAGCCAGAGAGGACAGATACCGATACAGTGGGGGGGAATGAGCGGGGTAGGGAAGAAGGTTGCCGATGTTGCGTTTAAGGCCGGAAAGACAATTGATTGGGAAGGAATGGCGAAGCTTCTCGTCTCCGATGAGGCTCGCAAGGAGTTCGGTTCCCTCCGCCGCGCCTTCGACGAGGTTAATTCCCAGCTTCAGACCAAGTTCAGCCAGGTTCCTCCCTTTTCACTATATGCTTATGTCGCTTTCCAATTTCTATTTATGGGGATCTAAAAGTTTGAGTTTTTTAATGCTATAGATTGATTTGGCGTTTGGATCTGCGTATATGGATAGGTGATTGCTGTTTAGAAGGGTTTATGCATTGATTTTGGTTCTACTTCTGTAAACAAAAATTCAATTTTAGTTAATCGAGGAAGTGTTTCTTTATAACTGTTTAGCATTGTCTTTTGATTTTTTTAATAACTTGCGGTTAGAAGATATATCTAATATAACATGAACAAACTGATCCGTCAAACAGAAATCACATTGAAAAAACTACTCCCTCCGTCCCTTAATAAACCTCCATTTCGCCTTTGGAATGTCAACTTAAATCACACTTAAACTATTACTTTATATATCAAATTTTATAAAAAGTGAATTATTTTTTGCAGGCTTTGTAGCGGGTTTGATGTAGTTTCTGAATATGTAAATTTTATTTTCTAAAAATAATCCGAGTTTTCACAGGGATCATTTAACTTTATCGCTGGTCAAACTTCGTAACCCGCAATTGGAAGTTTAATATGGGACGGAGGTAGTATAACGCACACACACCATGCATATATATTTGATATAGGTGTTATTCTCTAGTACAGGCTATTTTGGGAATTAACCTTCAATTATCAGAACTAGTTTGTGAGAAGCTAGTCATCCTGGCTTGTCAAAATTTGGTTCTTAGGTGAGGCGGCTAGAAGTGATTTTGGTTTCTGAACCTTTTTCCAACACCCAAATTTGATTCTGCGTGGGGCTCTCTAAAGGAACATAGAAAGACTAGAATTACTTTCAAACACCCGATCATTAAGCTATAAATCTCAATAAGAGAAATTAACACTGCATTATGAATTCATTTGGGCACCAAATACCTATATTCTCTTCTGTATTTAGAGTATGTTCTTCTGCAGTGCAGAACATTAACTCTTTAATCCAAATGGGATGAGTTTATTTGTCCATGGCAGTAAAAATACTAAAAAAAATAATGTAATTATAATTCAGTTTATGCAAGTATTACTAGCTTCTTTTGCAAATGAGATATTTGTTAAATCATACAGGAACCTGAACCCATAGACTGGGAATATTACAGAAAGGGACTTGGTTCTCGCCTGGTAGATATGTACAAGGAGGCCTATGAGAGTATGTTCTGTTTTCACATGTCATTTCCATTTGAGTCGCAGCTTGTAGAAACTGTCTTTCTATGAGTTAGGAGTTAGGACAGTGGCATTGCACTTATTTACCGAATCTTAAAAGTTAATGTCTTTATGCATTTCTTAGAGCCAGGGGATTTATGTCTCCAGGATGGTTATAGGTCCAAATTGGAAAACTGATTTTTTTCCTCTTAAGTTTTAGTTCTTAACACCTATCAGCTACTCCTTTCAGCCGTAAACAAACTTAACTTCTTTTAGGTATAATTTTTTATATTTGAATGTACCAAACCTTTGTCATGCTCAAATTCAATATGTGTGGTTTAGTAGAACTGTAAGTATAGTTTCTATATGTGCAAATGTAAAGGGGGAGTTAACTTTATCATCAGCCAAACAGCGTAAACTGTAAATTGTTCTTAACTTGGGACTGGGGGATATTTATTTTCATTTCCATCAGAGACATTTTCCCCCATGTGAAGTCTTCACTGAATTTTGAAGCAACTTGTAATTATGCAGGCATTGAAATCCCTAAATATGTAGACACTGTCACTCCCCAGTATAAGCCGAAGTTTGATGCCTTGGTAAGATAGTTTTTAAAAATTGTGTACATTTGTTTTGATGATTTCTGCTTCTCCAACATATCCTTCCTTAATCATCCATGTTCATTGCTATGGTTTATTCTACCTTTTTTTCTTTTTCAATCATTTATATTTAATTTTTTTAACTCTCCACCAAAACTAATCTAGTAATAGTAAATTGCTAACAATACTCGTCATCTTCATCTGGATTGCCTCTTTGGATTAGTTCATTTAGAGATGTAGTTATGTGCTCATTTGTTGAAGGAGTTGTCAATAGCAATTGGTATATACTCTGAACTCTGAAGATAAAGCAGAAACTGAGTTCTGTGTTTACTTCTCTCTAGAGTATGAGAATAATCTTGTCAAGTTTCATTAAGCCTTTTGTTTGGTTTGAGGGATTTGGAAGGAAGAGGAGGAAAGTGGACTTAGACTCCTTCAAGGCTTCAAGCTCAGCATATCTTAGTATAATCTCACCCAAATATGGGTATTTCGTGGGAGTTACCTTTCATTTAATTTCTTTTTCAATTATTACTAAAATTATAATCACAATAGTTTCTTTTGTTAAACATACAACAACATACAAGCCTTATTCCCAAAGGATTTTGGGGTCGGCTAAACATATATAGTTATGCAATGTACCTAAGAAAACTATTTTCTTTCATCACTGTAGCTGGTAGAGCTGAAAGAAGCTGAGGCAAAATCTCTCAAGGAGTCTGAAAGACTAGAAAAAGAAATTGCTGATGTCCAAGAGTTGAAGGTGTGACTGCAAGTCTACTTTTGGTCTCATTCATTCTCTAAAAGACTTCCTCTCACCTTTCCTTCAACCCCCCCCCCCCCCCCCCCCCCACACACACACACACATCTCCCTCCCTATCCACCTGTTTCTCTCTGCTTGGCTTATCTGGGCCATCCAATCAGCATGGGATCAGAGGATCGGTGTTTGATTCAAGGGACACCAATGGCCAAGAAGAGGATGTGTCTCACTCTGCTTGGCTCATCTGAGCAATCAGACTTCCTCTCACCTTTCCTTCAACCCCCCCCCCCCCCCCCACACACACACACATCTCCCTCCCTATCCGCCTGTTTCTCTCTGCTTGGCTTATCTGGGCCATCCAATCAGCATGGGATCAGACGATCGGTGTTTGATTCAAGGGACACCAATGGCCAAGAAGAGGATGTGTCTCACTCTGCTTGGCTCATCTGAGCAATCAGATCAGCATGGTGACCCATAGCAATCAAATGGTTGTGGATCTCTTTTGCTTGAAGGAACTGGTCGGACAGATTGGCCAATATTGGGGTCTGATCCAAGGCCTGCCCATAGCCGAGCATAGGGGATCGTGTCTCTCTACTTGGCTCAAATGAGCGATGTGATTAGCATTTGACTTACAACTGTAATGATCGGATGGCTCCCGATCTTCTGTCTTGAAGGTCTGGAAGTTCTAGATGGTTGGGCATGGGGTACGATCCTAGGGCCATCCATTGCCAAGCGGAGGATCTGATCCTCTGCATGGCTCAATGATGCCATAATATCATTTGGGACCCACAACTCAGTCTCTCACCATCAAACAGCTTCCTAGCTCTTTTTCTCAGAAGATCTGGACTGTCTAGATACGGGTATGATCCAAGACCGCCCATGGCCAAGCAGAGGATCCGAAATACAGAAATACCAACCCCACCTGGCCACCTCTTATCTATGAAGTATCTGTAGTTGGAAATCTTTTTTCTTTTTTTGTAACAGAAAAAGCTCAGCACAATGACAGCAGATGAGTACTTCGCTAAGCATCCAGAGCTAAAGAAGAAGTTTGACGACGAAATTCGGAACGATTACTGGGGGTACTAGTCAGTCATCTCATGATGGAACTGCTTTTGGCACGTCTTAGCGATCTTCTATTGGGTTCATCTTTGGTTTATATATTACATATATGAAGAGAGAGAAATCTTACATATATGTAAGAGAGAGAACTCTTTAAAAAAAAGTAAGAGAGAGAACTCTTCGGTTCCTGATCTTTTCTCATTAAAATCATTTCCTTGCATAATATTTGCTCTCGAGTGCTATGCTGCTAGCTTTAACTTCAGAATTCAGATTTTTGCTGCTAGTCACTGCTAGTTAAGGGGACCTAACCTATGGTTGAATATAATAAAAGTTCTCGTTATAAGTTCTCATTTTAAGAAGGATCTTCACTAAAACCCTCCTCTATAAATGATGACACTCTATTCCCGAGGCCCGAGGGCCTCTAAGAACCCTCTCCTATATACTCCCTTTGTTTCAAAATGAATGTCACACTTACCTTTTTTGGATGTTTCAAAATGAATGTCACACTTCATTTTTGGACATTTCATAATGATGCCACATTTCCCATTTGGTAAACAAATTTATATCAATAAAGTACAAAACAGTGCAAATAGTATCAAAAAATATCAAAACATTGTATTCTAGTACTCGTAATATTTACCCCTCAAAAAATGTTTTCCCATAATCTTTGTGAAATCAAAGTTTGCGTTGATTTTGAAAGGGAGGGAGTACATAGGTGGCCTGGAGAATAAATTGTTCCCCATACGACTATACGAGCTCTCATACCACTTTTTCACAAGTCGAAAAAAGGTTTAAAAGGTGAGGCTATACATGAAAGATAAAAACTTCTCCATCTAAGTCTCAGTGATTTTCAAACACTCAACAAGGATCAAATATGCAATACTGTGTCTTTTTTCTTATACCTTATCTTCCTTTTACCCAGATTATTCTCAAAAAAAAAAAGGTAAGGGCATCTTTAAAATGGTATATATATTCGTTTCAAAAAAAATGGTATATATTCCACATTTGCATACATATTTAAGTCATTGCTCAATGTACGGTCACTACTCACTACGTCCACTAGATAGTGGGTTCTGTATATCTGAAGATAGGATTTTCTGATATTGTGATTTCATCCGTATTTAGTTTTGGACCTTTGTTAGACATTTGGTTAAAATTCTTTCAAATGTGTTTTTAGATAGTCCAACTAAAACCATTTTGAGATGGGGTCGTTTCAAGTAGTTTCATTGTTTCATTAGTTTGATTGCGGAATCATATCAAGTTGAACTAAACGAATTGTAATGATATTATATACAGTTCGGTTTGAGTTTGGCCATATTTATTGCAAATGGTATTGAACTGAATCAACTTGAAACTATGAAAAAATTGAACATAAACAAATTAAACTAAAAAATTCAATAAAACATTAGTATATTTTTACACAATAACAGTCCAAATTAAATTGAATAGAACCAAACAAACCAATACAAAATTTTTTATATAGTCATCATTCTTGGCATCTGTTCCAAATTGAAGCGAATAAAAAATCTGATTTAAAACTGATATGTCACCCTAGGCCCTAGAAGCTGCTATGTCGGTTTGTGATTCTTTAAGAGCATCTCCAATGCTACAATGTGCACGGTGCACATGTGGCATGAGAGATATAGACACAAAATATTGATTTTATGACATTTCTCTCTCCTTCTTTCCACGGTCTTATGTGTTTTTGGTAAGTTTTTGTCTGCAATGTTAACCACAATGTTTACATCTAGACATTGTGCTTGACATTGTGAAGAAAAACCTACCAAACTAATGTAAGATCCTTCAAATAAGGAGAGAGATATTCTAGTTATTGTTTTTTAATTGGTTATTTCTCATGGCACGTATGCACCGGTAACGTTTTAGCATTGAAGATGCTCTAAGAGCATCTTCAATGGTGGGCTTTTGACATTAAAAATTTTGTGACAAATGTCAAGAAATGAATAGAAAGTTTAACCACATAGGATGAATGTCAAAACTCAAATGACGAAATCCTCGAAGGCTTCCGCAGTTGACCATGTTGAGCTGCTAATGTTTTGTCCAATTGGAATTTAATTAATTTAAATTGAAAATAAATAATCTAAATATTTGACATTTTTGTAACTATCCGGCCGTAAGTAATTCCAAAGAAAACTTCCAATTTATGCCCACGATACATTTTTGTACAATGAGTCAACTGTCTGGCTTTAGAGGATCTGAAAGTGGGATTAACATTGTCTACATTTATTTGAGACACCTCATTTCCACGTAATCGTAGAAAGAAAGCATTGGAGCTGAAAATAAAGAGACACTTTGTTATTCAATGACGTGGCCAACTTTTTAAATGTTAAAAGCCTGCACATTGGAGATGCTCTAAGAATGATTTGTATCATTATTTCAATTTTATCTACCAGATCGGATCAAATTAGTTAAGACTGAACTAAAACTGATCAAAACATATCAGATTGGGAAATTTCATTCCAATTAAAAACATGTTTAGTTGATCCCTTGTCTTTTCGTGGAGTGTTTTACTTTAGAGATACGAAAAAATATGTAGGCTAGATTGTCCGTATGAGAAATGTGTATAACTCTATAAATATTATTACGAAAAAAAAAAGTTGACAAGTTTATTGGAGTACTATTCTTATAAAACTTACACAATCTAGTCGGCATAGCTCGATCACATAAAAAAATAAAACAAAGCCTTCCATCTGATCTACTCTATTCTGATTCTATGTGATATATCTTCATTTACATCAGTAATTACTACTATCTCTGTCCCTTATAAACTTTGACATCTTTCATTTTTTATTCCTAAAAAAATTACCATTTTTCCTTTTAATCAATTAATTTGTGGTTTCTACCATCAAGGCCGGCCCTGACCAAGTGTAGGGTGTGTAATGGCACAGGGCCCTTAAAAAAGGAAGGCCCAAAAATAATTAGTAGTATTAGTTTATATGTAGTAGATCACTTCTCGTTAGTGCCTCTTCACGTTAGTGCCTCTTTGAAAAGTCCTAGTATTTCAACAGATTAGGTGTTCTCATTAGCAACAAGTCCTACCCTTTCTAGGTTAGCTAGGTTTTTATTTTGGTATTATAAAGTTTTCTTATATTTATATTATTGTTGTATTTCTTAATATATTTCAAAAATTAAATAGTTTGTAGTTGAGTTTAACAAATTCAAGGTTATTAAGTTGTTAATTTTGCATTTGCTTTGAATAAATTGATATGAAGTCATTAGGTAAATACATTTGGTTTCTCTTTCCGTTACAAAAAAATGCCCAACTTTTTCTTTGCACAGGATCCTAGATTTCTTGGGTCCGGTCATGTCTATCATTATTCTCTCTATACACAAACATCAATCATATATTTTTACTTTATTATTTCTCGAGCCAGTCAACTTGACAAAAAAAATTGAACAGAGGGAATATCTCCTTATCATCTAAAGTAATCTCCAAAATTTGTCAACATACTTTCAACTTCATTTTAACACCTAAAATACACTTGGGGCATAGACCAATGACGATCGCATTACCCTTTGCCAGATGGGGCATAGACTTGTTAGGTCCTCTACCGACGACGACTGGTGGGAGGAAATTTGTTATCGTAGCAATTGACTACTTCACAAAGTGAGTAGAGGCCGAACCATTGGCCTCTATCACCGAATATCAATGTCAGAAGTTCCTCTGGCAGAACGTCATATGTCGCTTCGGAATCCCAGAGCAAGTCATCACAGACAATGGACGGCAATTCGTCGGCCGAGGGTTCGAGGCATACTTGGCCAAGTGGGGGATCAGGCACTCCAAGGTCTCGGTGGCCTACCCACAGGCCAACGGTCAGGTGGAGAACATGAACTGCACCATCATGGATGGGATCAAGAAGAAATTAGAAGATTATGCATCCACCTGGCCGGAGCAGCTCAACTACGTTCTTTGGACGTACAGGACAACCCCAAGGACGGCAACCGGCGAAACACCTTTCGCCTTAGCTTACGGTTTTCAAGCCAAAGGGCCAACAGAGGTGCTGGTGCCCACACACCGCACAAAACACTTCCAACCGGAGGACAACGAGGCCACCTTACGAGCGACGCTCCATTTTATCGAGGAACGAAGGGACCTAGCAGCTCGTCGCATGGAAGAGTACCACCGAGCCACCCAGAGATACTTCAACAAGGCGGTGAAGATCCGCGAGATTGCAGCTGGGGACCTCGTACTCAGGAAAAGAGAGAAGAGCAAGCCGCTCGAAAGTGGCAAGATGGCCAAAAATTGGGAAGGACCTTATAGGGTCATGAGAAGATACAACCAGGGGACGTTCCTCCTTCATACCTTGGAGGGGAACCACGCCGGAGTCTGGAACGTAGAACACCTGAAGAAATTCTACCAATAGTTAGAGATAGATCATTTTTGTCACTTTCGGTCGAAGAACCGTGTAACGTTACCGATCGTCTTCTCTATACTAAAAGATTCCTTTTTGTCCTCCACCTCCTACAAAGGGATTAAAGCCGAAGGGCTATGAAAAGATTTCCTCCTTAAAATTTTACATGCAAGTATTATTTGATGTCCTTAGTCCAAAAATACCTATTTGGGTCCTTGGAACATCATACACATCATTTTATGATAATTTCACTAACCAAACCTACAAATCATATTTTCCAACTATGTTACATTCTTTAACACAACATAACACATGCTTTAATACCATTAATCAATCCATAAAATATATTCTTGATTAATTTAGGTAATCTCATGCCTCACACAAAAGTTATAAAGCATATAGCCGTCTTCTCACCTCAATGAAGCTTATGAGGTTCTAGCCTCCCCGATTTGGCCCCGGTGAAACTCCGGCGAACTTCAATGAACTCCGGCGACAACTCCGGCAACCCTTTCAACTCCGTGAAAGTCCTTGAAGTACCTTATACAAGTTAACAACAAGGTTTTATCATCATAAAACCCATATCAACACAAATAACCTCTAAAAGGTTATTTTCCGACGAACCGGTCAACTTTGTCCTCTAAATCCGTTTTGGACATGAACCAACCTTCCAACCCCTCATTCTTTACATATAATGTGAAGAACAGTTCTATGGGTATGAATTATGATTACATAATCATATTGGAAGAAAGGAGAAAGGATTTGTGGAACCATTACCTTATTATCCAAAGCTTTTCCTCACTTTTTCACCCTTAATCCTCTCCCTTGAGCTCCCTTCTTCCTTGAGCACGGCTGGAGACTATGGAGGTGTGTCTTCAAGAGCTTCTCTCTCCCTTGGGGATGTATAATTCGAATGGGGTGATTGGTTGTTGATGGAGAATGCCTTTTTGGCATATCTCTCAATTATAACATGGGAGGGTCCCATATACCTTATTATGTTGGCTTCCAAATCAGATCATGCTCCTCTTCCCTTATTATTGTGCAGATTCCCTTGTCAATTACAAGGCCAAAAATCGTGGGGTGGCCCCCACTTTGATGGGTGGTCATCCCTTTGTGTCTCCAAGTGTACACTTGATTCCGAAAGTTGTATTTTCCAGGCTGTTTTAACTATATTTCGTTTTATCGGGTAAAATGAAATATCTCTCATTCTTCCAATTATTATTGGCTATAAGAATGAATGTATATTCCCCAACTTTTAATTTGGTGGTCTCCATAATTTATTATGGCTTTTTATCTGATATTACTTCGGTACCGATAAATGGGCTTTATATGCCCAACTGGACACTCACATAATTTCTATAGCCCAACATGGATGTCCTCCATCATATAAATATTATCTAGACCCAGATGAATATAATATGTGGTCCTGAGGACGTCAGGTGGCCCCCACTTCTGGTGTGGGCCCCACGTGAATTTTACTATTCACGTAAAAGAAATGATAAAAATTTACAATCACGTAAAAATGCGTTTATTCATTTCTCAATGTTCAATACATCATTTGATAAAGTACAAATACTTGGGGGCGGTGTTACATAGGTGCCATTGATGAGTCAAGTCAAGCCACTCGCCTTCTACACATTTACTCATATATCTATTCATGAAAATTTTGACCTTAAATTATGCATCGCGTCTGATAAAATATTTGAAAATTATGATAGGAAATATTTTATTCCAAGATTAAATTTGACGTCTTTGTATGTGATAATTGCATTTAAGTTTCTATGATGATCATTCCCGAAATGGTTTCATATGCAATAATGGTTACTAAAAGTTAGTGTCAATCATTTTCACATGTAGATTAGGCTATTCTTAAGATCCCCCATTTTCTGGTAAGTTCAACTCACACCATGTTGTAAGGATTACAAATAATGATAAGTTGCAGTGATAGCACATCAAGTAAGGATTACAAATAATCTTTTTCCAAACTTTCAATCTAAGACCTAGAATATGAAATGTTTTGATTAATTTGATTTTTTATTAATTCCGCTGATAATTTTTTGGTGATTTTTTCTTCACAAAAGTGTATTAGTATAATATGATTATTTTAAATTTTCAAAATAAATATGTTAAAATTCATGATATTTTAGGTCTGAGATGATGAGCACCACTGTTGGTGTGGTCTATAACGAAGTTTTCAAAACTTAAAACCATTTTTATAGACTGTTAAAAGAAATGGTTGGGTTTGTTATGTAACTCTGTCACGAGTTGTAACGAAGGAAAAACTTCATATTATACTATCGTGTTTTTCATTATCACGTGCAAATTTACACCACATTTTTTTATGTTACTGGCTTGCAATCTTTATACAATCCATGTTTTTTATCCTCCAATAATCTACAATCATATAATCAAAGTTACAACTATATATTGTAGTATTTCATTTTCTATTAAAAAATTACACATTATGCATTATTTTATAGTAAATTAAACAAGTTATTGTTTTACTGTAGATATACCCCATAAATTGCACGAGTAATTCATCTAGTAGATATACTAGATACTTTTCAAAATGTGGGATTCTTTTGTGGTGAATACTGGTGATTGCTTTTAGATTTGCATCTGTATAGAGCATAACAACTTACATATTTTCTTCATTTACCATATCATTTGTATAATAGTCCAAAAGAATCACACATTTTGGATTAGTTGAAGTTGGTGAAATTCTGACTGAATTGATTGCATTGACCGAGTCTAATGAATTATAAAAGAATTATGTTTAAAATATATTTTAGAGTTTGTACAACTTTTTAGTTCTCCGACTATTATGTCACATTGTCACTAACACTTTTGGTATTCGATTTAAATTTTTTCCACTTTAAGTTTTTCAACTATTGTACCAAAGACACTTTTGATACCCCTCATTGAAATTTTCCATATTTAGTCCTTCAACTATAATAATAGTGATGTTTTTAGCCTCCACTTATTGTGTCAAAATCATAGTGGGGGGACTAAAAATGTCTATTTAATATTAATATGTAGACTAAATGTAGTAAACTTTGAAGTCGATGGCTAAAAATGCAAAAAATTGAAAGTCGAGTATCAAAAATCTCACGGACACAATAGTCGAGGGATCAAAAGTGGCAAAATATCATATGTTTAATCAATTAATAAAGAAAAAATTATATGAACATAACAAAAATCGCCGTCTTATACAGTAAATTCAATCACAAAATAACTTATATATTTTGATTTTTTAAAATTCAGCATGTCAATTATAAAATTACGTTGTTAACAGAAATTGACTAACAAAATTGATAAACTAAAAAAATATCAAACGGACTATGTATTTAATAAAGAAACTAGTAATTTACCCCAGGCGTTGCCCTGGGCAGATGTTGACAATGTTTGAATACTTTGTAAGATATATATTTTATACAATATGTAAATAAATTATCATTGCACTTCAAATAAATGTTTGTTCATTATGGATAGTAATTTATTCAAAGAGAATATATTAAAAAGTGACATTGTAATGTAACACCACACACATCAAACATCAAAGTTTTAGATTTTGGGAAAGCTAGTTATAAACAACATTCATCGTCTTAGTGAAGATTTTTTCTTTTCTTTTGAAGGTATGAGTATCTTAATTAAGATGTCTTTGCTCATTACCCTTGTCCATTGGTATCACAATTTATAATTGGTTGTTAATAAAACGTATTTCTCAACGTATAAATCAAATTTTATGTGATAACATCTAAGCTTAACTTTTATTTATTGTTATTACAAAACTTGTCAACACATGAAATTATTTTCTTTGGAAATTGAATAATGTTGTCGTATGTGACAATGGAATTCTCATTATGTAAACTTTATCTTTCATATTTTTTCGAGTTATGACTTGTCGTTCTTGCTTTTCCGGTATAGTTATGACCAACCATGTTCCATTGAATGAAACTTATGCACGATTAATATTTTCTCAATAACATTAGTGAGGCTCCGATTTTCAATTGGAGGACATGATTAGGCAATGCAGCCATTGGAGCGCTATTAAGATATTCGACAGTGTACATATCAACATGGAAGGTAATACCGGTGTGTGAAGCAATAATATTAATTGAACTAGGATATGTAACTCATATGCTAGCGATCAACAAAAGCATGTAGTTATTAATGTCATTAATTATGTATAGTGTAGGTGCAAGCTATGATCACTCTTTCTTAAAGATACATATGCTGGATCGCTTAATATATCACAGAAGTCATAATATATGCTTTCAACAGTAACTATGATATGATTACCTTTTACCTTAAAAAAACTCACTCATGATCCCCACTTCTAAAATATCATCATCAATTTTCTACTCTAATGTCATCAACTCTTACCTTAACAACCCACATAGTAAACTCTTTAGTTTTTGTTTGTTAGAGTCATTTTGATATATCATATCGTTAGTCTCGTATTCTTTGTGAGAAAAAGAACTAAATGGTGTTCTCAAAGTGTGAAGAGTTAACCGCCACTATAATCACATCGGTACTCCCTAAGTTTCTTCAAGACGATAAAAATTCTTTGTTTAAAGTCTTCCCACGAACAACAATCTTCTTTCAATTCAGAATAGCATATGTTCATTTTCTATCTATCACAATTGCATGATGTCTCTCGGTGTAAGGTCTAAAACCTTAAAACAAAACTCATGAATCATCATACATTTATCCCATATAATCAAAGACGCGGCAAGCAACAATTTTGCTTTCACACTTCATTAGCTTGATGAATATTGCAGATAGAGTGTGTGACAATATTTAGGGAAAATGGAAACTAATAATCCAACCTTTTAGCGGTCTGCTTACAATAGGCCCACCTTTTCGTTATTCATGAATAATCCAACCTTTGTACCTCATCTTCATTCACTGGTCCCTGACCGGTTGATGACCTCCTATTCTAAGTTATTTTTATTATCTTTGCAAACCATTATACCATAAATCTCACCTTTTACAAAGATAATATTTTTCAAAGATAAGAAAATAACTTGGAATAGCAGGTCATTAATCGATCAGGGACCAATGAATAAAGATGGGGTGCAAAAGTTGGATTATTCTTGAATAACGAAAAGGTGGGGGACTATTATAAGATGATCACTAAAAGGTTGGGATATTAGTTTCCATTTTCCCCAATATTTATAGGAATATAATATCAAATGATGAGTTAAAATTTGCTTTTAAAGTAGAAGACGTAGATGGGGTTTTTTTATATATGACCAATAATTACTTGCAATGTGCGTTTTCTACAAAGTTTTAGAACTCAATGTGTCTTGTGATTCCATTTATTGGAACAAAATGATAAAAAATCAATATTTATATTATCTTTGTTCCTATATAATTTTAACATGTTGATTTTTACACTAATCACATGCTATACTTTGACTATATTTTATTTATATAATAGAGATTTTTTGAAAGTTATTGTTCACTTCTTCTCAATTTAAATTTCCAAAAATCTCATTTTTTGTAATTTTTTTTACTTATAATGAATTATATGTAGTATATATTAATAATCAAAGCAATGTGTTGGTAAGTTAAATGTGAAAATGGAAGTGTTGTAAATAAAACATAATCGAGAAAGTTTAAAGGGAAACTTTTCCAAAACATACCGTGTGTGATCAGTGTGTCATGTAAGCATGCAAACTTCCCATCCATTATTCTCTAGTTAACGTAAGATCTTCTTAATCTTTTACTTTTTATATCAAACTAAAGAAAAAAGAAACTTTTTCTTTTACGAAATTTGTAAAACTTTTAATATAGTTTTTGAATATATAAATTTGATTTCTTAAAAACTCTAATTACGGACAAAGATCAATTAATTTTATGGTAGGTCAAACATTGTAAATTACATGGGAACTTTTCTACATGACAGATGGAATACTTCTTGTTACGTATACTATACTTTATCAGTATTATTTCAATTTCTTAATTTGAAAATCTCAAATTGTATTTTTTAATGCTTCTCCTGTTTTAAACAAGATTTGAAAGGAAATTGGATTAGTAAAAGTAAAATGTCAATTTTGAAAATAAATAAGATAAATATATCAATTAGTCTTTAATTATTACCTCTTGTGTTTTTTTTAATTATTACCTCTTATGTTTTGAAAACAGTGACATTTTTATCGCATATACGGAGATTATTGTTTTTATTGGGTATCTTATAAGCAAAACTAAACACTTGACATAAATCTCACTTGATTTTTTAAAATAAAATTCACTTGATTTTTAAAATAAATATAAAACTCAGTTGAATTTTTTTTTAAATTCAATTTATTCTTTATATTTTTTATTTTTTTAAATAAAGAGAACTATTATCATTAAAAGCAACTTACTAGTGTAAAATAAAAAATTACTTTGCATATGTAAATATGCACAAAAATGAAATCAAATTAGTTGAGTTATTTTTTGGGAAAGTTCCCGAAATAGGACTAAAACAGTTTGAAAATTCCAAAATAGGACTTTCATGTTTTTTATTCCCAAAATATGAGTAATTACTGTCAAGTTTGGTAAATACTATCATGTTTGAAGTCTGGTACTGCCAAAACATGACAGTAATTAGTTCTATTTTAGGAATAAAAACATAGCAGTCCTATTTTGGAATTTTCAAACCTTTTTAATCTTATTCCGGTTAATATCTCTTAATTTTTTGAAGAAAAGTTATACGGGGTATATTACAATTGAACTAATGATTCTCTCATATTATTGGTTGTCCGCGCATCACACAAGCTCGAAATATAGTATTAGTATATAAATTGAATGGAATATATGAAAAATACTAAACATTTCAAGATATACATATTTTCTTGGCAGAATATACAAAATATTTCAAAATATCTAATGAAAGATTTGCAAATTATATTTGATTTCCTAGAACCAACTTAATAAAGCATTCAAAAATATGTACTAAAATTCAATATAAAAAATATTCCAAATATACATATTCTCTCTAAATGGAATATCATATTCTTTGTAGTTTATTTAGAAATTGATGTTTCATAATATGTGTACATCATAATATATGTAATTAATATGAATGTAGGACTCAATTAATGACTCATCACTAATTGGACTCAATACCAATTAATTGAAAGTTCAATTTTAATTTAAAATTTAATTTAAAAGGTGGTAAGAAGCCAGGAACCGACCACACCCGTCAATGGCCGTTAAATATAGTAAACCACCGAAGCTCCGCGACCCCACCACTACGCATCCACCGCTGACCGCTGTACCGCCCATCAGCCGATCACCCCACTAGGCTGACTTTGTCGGCTCTCTGCTCACGTGGCCAAATCTGCCCCTTTGATTTCCTCAGTACACAAAATCCTTTCACAGTTTCACTATCCCCTTCTGGTTAATTAATTTCAGCGCTCAGTCTTAAAAGTGGCAGCAAAAATTGTTTATTAATGGAGTCTCCATCGACAGAACATTCACTTTTCTACAGTCTATGAAATAATGATTATATATTGCACATATATATGTGTATGTATCTGTTGATTTAGCTTGAGGCTCACGCCATAGAAGCACTTTGGTTTGGAATTCCAGAAAGTATGTCTCGGGTCAACGAGTCAAGGCCGGCGTGGGGAGAGGACTTTGCCGGTGTAGCTGGTGATGCCGGAGTACGGTACCAACCTGTTTACCCTGCCACCGCAGGGATGAGTGGAGGGCGGATAAGGGCACCGGCGGCTTATAGTGGCAGTGGCGGGGAGCATATGAGATTCCACGCGGTGGAGTTCGCGAGGGGATTTGCGGAGATGAGTGTCGAGTTCGGGAAGGGAGTGAAGGATGTCGTTATGCAGACGGTCGTGTCTGAGGACTCTATGATCGGGAAGAAGCTCGGAGGACCGTGCCAGAGAATTTCCAGAAAACTGAGATTTCTGAACGACTATTTGCCGGAAGATCGCGATCCAGTTCATTCGTGGAGTGTGATTTTCTTCGTCGCAATAATTGCGTTTGCAGGTACTCCTATTGTTCTGATTGCTCTGAAATTTCAAGTCTGCTTAAATGGAGACTTGAAATTGACTACTCTTTCTACTTGAAGTGATCTTTCCTAAAATGTTCTCTATATTCCTGCAAATGGTACTCGTTGGAGCTCATCATTATATTGATCATTACTTCAATAAAAGAATGTATACAAATTTCACATCTTCAACGAGTTTCTCAGCGAGCTTCATTAATTGCCGATGCAATAATTCTTGTCAGTATGATTGTCAATTTAGTCTTTAAGAATTGCATATATTTACATTTTGGTCCAGGGATACCTGTCAAACTTGATTGTATTGAACTACTTGTGGTTTACAATACTCCAACCAAATTTAACATTTCTCTAACATCATCCAAAGCTCTTGATTAGTTTAAGTGCATCACCAGTTAAGTAGAACTTGTACAACTTAAGCTAGTTTGAGTGCTTTTGGCAACTACAATAAGTAGGGCCAAAACACACATTTCTTCAAATAGGACCAGTATTTTTTTCAAATCTAAGGCTTGATGCCAATCTGTAACCATTGGTATTTGACTTATTGTTTGATCATCTATACGGAGTTTTTTCTATCAATCACTAATTTACTTTATTTGACTGCATTTTCTGAAGTAGCTAGCTATAAATACACATTCTAGAACTTATTTTTGACTGACATCACGAGAAATGTTACTCTCCATAGTCTTGTAAATTTATTTCATTTGATTTTTAATAGCACTCTTTTAAATACATATCTACATGATTCAAAATGTTCACCTGTTTCATCCATTGTGGTTACAATCTCAGCAAAGTTGAGCATGTTATGATTGAATAAAATGTACGATTGTAAGAATGTAAAGTACTTTTAGATATGTGCTCGAAACCTAGAAATCTGATGTTCATTAAGTTAATTTCTGCTCTAACATATCTGTGTGACTTAATCGCCGAGCCATGGTAAGACATATTACCTCCGTTCTCTTTTAATTGCAACATTGGACTTTTTGCACTATTCACATATTCTACTTTGACCATATTTTATTTATTAATGTATTATAAATTAAATTTTCTAAAAAATATCGTTAAATTCTTCACATTCTAAAATTTCAAAATATTAATTTTTAAATTTTTTTACTAATTTAGAATGAAAGATATTAATGGTCAAATTTGTGTGTTGGCAAACGTGAAATGTTGACCCTTGTAATTAAAAGGGAACGGAGGAAGTATGTGAAAGATGCATGCGAACAAAATGGATTTATCTTCTCACAAAAAAAAAATGGATTTAACTTTTCATGGTTGTTGAAGCATCTATGTTTTCACAAGAGCTCTCAATTGTGACTTGGATTAGCGTATATGCAACCGTTTTCTTTGAAGCAGATTGCTTAATAACATGTGCGCTTCAAGATGTTTCCTTGATTATAATTCTTGTTAAAAGTACTTTGTTGTTCTTCAACAGTAATAAATTCATGAAATCAACACATTAAATGCATCATACTTTTCTGTACATGTGCATGCTCTCCAGCGCTGACAGTAAGTGATGATGTGGATACTCGATCGGCTTCAGTAAAGAAAGTTAATAAACATCCTCCTGGTGCTAGTCGAGTTTTGCTCCCGGATGGTAGATATATAGCTTATCAAGAACAAGGTGTTCCGGCTGATCAAGCCAGATTCTCTTTGGTTTCTGCACATCCATTTCTTTCGTCTAGGCTAGCAGGTATCGTGTGTATATATAATCGCTTTTTAACATCTCTACTGATGTGGTTATTCATCATTAATTAATTGTAGATATTACCTATGTGTTAATTGTGTTTCTCTACCAAATAGGAATACCTGGCATCAAGGTTTCATTACTTCATCAATTTGGTGTTCGCTTGGTGACATATGACCTTCCTGGGTTTGGACAAAGTGATCCTCATCCCAATAGGAACCTCGAGTCATCGGCAATGGATATGCTACACTTGTCATATGCTGTGAATATAACTGACAAATTTTGGGTGGTAGGATTCTCTAGTGGAAGTATGCATGCCTGGGCTATACTTCGATATATTCCTGATAGAGTTGCTGGTATGTTATTGGAGCATGTTTCGTATAATTTCTTTTTATCGTAAGTGTTTTATCATTTAAGCATTTAATGTTTTCCTTCAAGTAGCAACTGATCCTTGCATAAATACAAGTTTTTTCACTAGTAGAAAACAGTGTTTCTGTTTGCTTGTGTTTTTAAGAAGTGATTTATTCTAGTGATTATAGAGAAAATGTTTTTGGTAAAAGTTGGTTGTTTGAAAAATCGAGGTGATTTTAAAATGTGGAAGTTGGAGTGTTTGCTAAAAATTTGTAATTATTGGTGTAACATTTGAGTAACATGTTACAAAAAACAGTTTTTTGCACCACCACCCTTGCTTTCAGGTTCGAAGTCTTAAATTAAGCAGAAGCGCCTACTTGAAACACCACTTTTAGCTTTTCAAATAAAATGCACATAAGTGCTTCCAAGAACCATAGGGAAACACTTCTGACGCACCTCACCATTTTCTTGCAGTACACGTGTTTTTTAAATAAAAGTACTTCTTTTTAAAAGGTCTTATTGCTTGAAAAAAGTTATCCTAAACTCACTCGTAGTCTTTAATTATGCATTGTGTTCAACATGAAAATCCTATATTTGCATTATACATAAAAAATGCATAAACATTGAAGAAACTGACAAATTGTGAAATGTACTCTGGTAGATGATTATGCTTTGCGTTTTAGCTAATATTTGGTCTTCTTTTTATGTAAAGTGAGTGGATCACAATGTACAAATAAAACAATTACTGGGAGCTGGGGGCTTGCATGAGTTACTTTGTTACTCAAAATATGTTACTTTCATTCTGTTTCGTAGTAATATGAATGTATGAATCAGATCCTGATATGCTCTTCATTTGGTCTACTTACTGATCTGATTGGCAGGTGCAATCATGGTTGCCCCCATGATCAATCCATATGAACCTAGTATGACAAAGCAGGAGAGACATAGCATGTGGAAGAAATGGACAACTTGGAAGAAATTTATGTATATACTGGCTCACAAGTTTCCCAGTCTACTCCCTTTCTTCTATCGCAGAGCCTTCCTGTCTGGTTTTCATGGTCCGATAGATGAACGGCTCTCATTGTCACTTGGAACAAGGGTAAATCAGTCACTACTTTACTGCTATGCTATACTATTATTACGCATGATATCTTAGCTTCACCTTTTGTAGTTTATTAGATTTGAAATCCTTTGTTTGACGGAAAATATTTTCCTGAAAAACAATTTTTAAATTTTCCCTTTTTTAGGGTGGAAAGCATTTTCTGAATCAATATAGTTTCCTTCATTCTTTGCATATCTTTAGAAAGCGACTTCCTCTTTTGAAAAGACGGTCATTATCCTGATCCGGATTATTTGTATTGGTTTATAGGTTAAGCATTATATTATGCCCAAAATAACTTGTACTAGAAATTCAGGGATATATTTTCTTTTTCTAACAATCAAAAGGAGAGTTGATGTTGTATAGATAAAAGGAATTCAGGCAATATATTAATGTTGATTGACATATTATGTGATTTTCTTTACATGTGAATGACAGTCCAATGCTAGTGCACTTATTCCTTTTGATTCATTTATCCATTTATTGATCACACTGATGATTTCTGTAGGATAGAGCTTTGATAGAGAGCCCATTGTTTGAAACGTTCTGGCAGAGAGATGTTGAAGAATCCATCCGACAGAGGAAGGTAAGGCCTCTTGTTGAGGAGGCTGTCTTACAGGTGTCAGACTGGGGCTTCAGCCCTGTGGATCTCAAAATAAAGAGAAAGAACCTGGGGAAGGGCGTACTTAAGTGGATTAAAACTTTGTATGGTCAACCAGAAGAAAGTTTGAGTGGATTTCTTGGCCCAATACATATATGGCAGGTGAGTGATATCTGGGTTCGAAAATATCTGTTCAAACATTTCATCAAATATCCTAAACAATGCATTTATTAGTGTTTTTAGATGTTTCAGCTACCATTGAATAGCTAATTTTACCAACCTTCTATGTACAATCCTCTGAACTAAGAACATCTGGTATCTGATATTCTGATAACACAATCGCTACTCCAATTGCTATGTGTGGATTGCCAAACAAGGCCATTAGCTTTTTACACTTCTGAACTAACATCCAAAAGCTGCTAATAAATAGATCTCTCTCTGATCAAATTTGTTATCAATAATGTGTTCACATGATATGTATTGATACTAGTATGCAATTTCGTATTAAGCTGTAGCTTTTAAGCACAAACACACACAATCATGAATATTTGTAGC
The DNA here is from genome assembly GCA_945859915.1 of Cuscuta epithymum. NCBI lineage: Eukaryota > Viridiplantae > Streptophyta > Magnoliopsida > Solanales > Convolvulaceae > Cuscuta > Cuscuta epithymum. Next base: position 522,989 of record CAMAPF010000959.1, on the reverse strand, counting down.
ATATCTTTGAGACCTTTCTCATTATCCCGCATGTTTCATTGTATCCAACTCGGCTAGGGAATGGAAGACATGGTGGTGCCTCCGTCAACAGGTTACTATTTGCGGCGAGTTCTGCCTGATGCAATGGTGCACACAGTCCTGTATGAGGGTCATTTCACTTATTTCTACTTCTGTGATGAATGCCATAGACAGATATTTAGCACCGTCTATGGAGACCCTCAAGGCCCTCTCATCCCGGAAGTAGTCCAAACTCCCATCATCAAAGAAGAAACTCCCCCAATCAAAGATGATGACGAAGAGACGGGGGATGTAGTTCTTGGAGAAATAACCTCAGATGAAGATATTGTTGTTTCTAATCCAGTATGACCATTTTGGTACAACAGTTTTACAGATTTACAATATACCAACCAATTAGTAAGAGACATGTAGAAGGCAACAACAGCACATAAAAAATTATATGTATATTATTCCGTATCATATATTTGCTTTAAATACAGGAGATCATGATTGCCATTAGAAGAGAAAGGGTCCAATTCTATTATGGTCTCTGAGGCTTTCATGATCGATTGCTTGCTTTGTTGGCACTGACGACCTTCTCGATCAAGCGTTCCTGGTATCATACATTTTTTTACTTTGTGTTCGTATCAATTTAAGTTAGCAGCGGCTAAAGTGTCTACTCAACAACTGATCTTGCGGCAGATTTATATAAATGTGTGTACACAATTTGTGTGCAATATCTTTTTTGCATCTAACATTGTTTTTCTTTCAATTGTGATTTTTCGATTCCATGAAGTTAGTGCATTGATTCTCAGTATCTCCCTTGCCTCTGCTAGTCTGCTCTACTAAAAGATATTTGTGTGATGGTGCAATGAGAAAAATACTTCTATTTCAATTTCATGTTGTATTATTAGATGGTCTAGTAAATGGGGTGAGAGGTTACAAGTTCATCCAATACATTCTATAGAAGGGAATGCATGACACCACACCTTTGTGGCGGGATTCTTTCCTTGACCCTGGCATTGCGTGGATGTGCACCAAGCTGCTTTTTATTAGATGGTCTAGCTATTTTAGTAGTTTGTAGCTGATATAAATTACAAAAATGAGATAATATCTTTTGGAATTTTGCTTAATGGCGTTTGTCAAAAATTTATTTAACAAATGTAAAATGACATGAAGTGCTGATACATAATGGGGTAAAATGGTTCAGCGATGAAAAATGTGTGCACCGTTCCTCACAGTTCATTTTTTTTGGCTGAAATCTAATTATATATTAGAAACCAACCAAAAGAGTTTAACCAAAAGAGTTTAACTGTACATCAAAAAGGTGAATAAAATTGTAGGCTATCCAAAGGATGGATAACCCATCACCTGCAAAACTAGAGTCTATGGTAGCAACCTAGACTACCGTATACTTTGAAGTGTTACCGCTATGAACCTCAAAAAATTTCACTATCATTCCGTTTGAGAAACAGCAGTACATTTTTATTTATATTTATTTATTTATTATTCTTTTTTATTATTGTTTTTAAATTCTTTGTTTTATAACAATACATTTCACGCTGAAATCATTTAAAATTGCAAACATATAGATACTTTTAGAGATGATTTTTTTATTAATACAAATATATTATAACAATAACGAACATTTTATTTTAAGTCTAACACTAAAAGTGAAACATGCAATACAAAATAATTAAAATCATACAACTCTCTACCTTCTAGAATAAACGAATAAACAAATTAAATTATAAACTATTTATCTTGATAGTAGTTAATATCTATTTCTAATGGCGCTAGTTAAGTTTGTATATATAGTACTCCGTAACTAGTATCTTTACCCCTGCTGTGCACGAGATAAAACGATTTTATTTTGGAAAATTTCTGAAATAGGAGTAAAAAAGTTTGAAAAATTCAAAATATGACTCATGTTTTTATTCCTAAAGCTGAAGCAATTACTGCCATTTTCAAAGTCTGGGTACTGCCAAGACATGACAGTAATTAGTTCTCTTTTGGGAATATAAACATGATTGTCCTATTTTGGATGTTTGGAATATATAAACGATTTTAGTCCTATTTAGAGTAATTTCTCTGTTATTTTAGTTTTACTATATGTGTGTGCGTACACCGGTATATGTATGAGTTATTAGAACAAATGAAAAGCCACTTATTTAGTCGATTATAACATTGGTCGATACTGTAAATTCGTATTGATTGAATATATCTTACTTTTTTAACTAAATATCTAAACATGTTGTCAGTCTATATTATCCAATCAAAAGAGCCAATTATTTTATAACTCTTGTTGCATCCAAATGAACTTCACATTTTCAACCATCTATATCTAAAAAAAATAAATTGCTTATTAATGTCTAATTTTATCCATTAGATTTCATTATAGCTTAATGTTTTTTCAAAACTAATAACTACACATTTTTGTAATTTATTTATTTAATAATGAGTGTGGTCATTCTTGAAATTGAGCAAATTAGTCCTACTATCTCCTTCTTTAAGAAAAGAGTTAGAATATATAATTTTGTGACATTCTGATTTTAATGAAGGTGATGACAGCAACAATAGGCCAGCTGCATAACGTTTAGTAGCTGTCGATTTATTTTTCATTAAATTGATTTGAAATAAATGTTATTGAACACAATAAGGTTAAATATGAATTAGACTCTTAGTAGACAATTTTTACCTAGAAGGTAAGCTGATTTAAATCTATATAAAGATTCTCACATCAAGTGGTACGTATTATCCGAAACATAAATAAGTAAAACTATGCAATAAAAAATAAAATAAAAAGATGCCCCATATTTATAAACGAAAAATGATCTCAAATTTATAACCAAATCGTACTATATTAAATTTACATCCGTGAGTAGAAGAATGGGCCTTTATACATAGCCTAACTTATTTATATATAGCTGTTAAACACCCATTTTAGTATCATGATTTGATTGCTATATATGTAATTAATAAAGCTTTCGGAGATCTGAAACTCTTGCCATAAATATATTAAGATTTGTGTTAATATTTAATATATACAATAAAGTAAAAAATAACTTTTACTTTTGTAGATCAGATAAAAAATGATTTCAATTGAAAATATCCTTAATTAGAAAGGTGAACACAAATTTGAGATAGCATTAACACAAATGTGTATTTAGAAAATTTTCACACATGCAGTCTTATTGTTTACCCGGGTAAAAGATGTTTTATTTTTTTAGTTTTATTATACTATGTAGTATCTAAGAAAATTATTTAACGGTGCCGCTCCATGACATCTAAAGCACGGCGCCTGCACGGGTTACACAAAAAAGATGTCAATATCTAATTCAATAGTCATAGGACCCGGTACTTGTGTAAAATATACTACGCAACATTTTTTTACATCAACGAAAATGTGAGCGATCAGTTTTATTAATGTCAGATTTTATTCTTCAACCAAAGAAATGATGAAGTAAAAAATGAATATGTGGATAAGAGCGACTTTCAAAAAAACATAAAGAAAGTAACAAATACCAATTTTAAATACAACCCATATTACATTATTTAATTGTGAAAACCAACCAACAAATAAATGCTTATTTTGACACTGAGAGAGTCTCATTAAAAACCTAGCAGTACTATGGTCTATGGACTTCTCAAAAACTTTATCTAGTACATTGAAATTTGAAGCATTTTTATTACTAATGTAATGTATGGTTACACTTCCAATAAGGGCAACATTGGGATTTTCCACTTAGTCAATGCCCTCCAGAGCTCCTATTGTTGAGAGAAACATAATGGGTATTCCAAACGGTACTTGAATGTTATTTGGGCTAAAATAACAACCAAAGTTAACGACTTTAATAGATTCAAAGTCTTTAAAAATTACTCCCTCTGTACATTAATATTTTTCCAAGTCGACCGGCATGTGGAATAATTTTGTAAAAAGTGTGTAGTTGAGATTTGTGAAGAAGAGAAAGAAATAATATGAACCATAAATTAATTGATTCAAATGAAACTAACACAAAAAAAAATCACTTGGTGTAAATAATATATTACACCAACCTTTACCAAATCCTCGATATCTTCATTTTGAGGCAATGGAGTGTTATTACACCAGCGTAAATTGACTATTGAATGCGGTAATAGTATTAATAGACCTAAGTTTATTATCAGACTTTGAAAGCTACTACTCCCTCCGTCTCAACTAAAGGTTCTCAATTTCATTTTTTGGTTACCCTAGTTAAGGTTCTCATTATTATCTTAGGAAATAATTAGCACTTTTTAATAATAATTTAATCATCAAATATTAAAAATGATACATCTTTCACACCATAATTATATTCAATGGTCATATTATATTATATACTCATTAAAACTATTTTTCAAAATATACTTGAATTATTGGTTAAGAAAAATAAGGACTAATATCTTTGAAAAAGTTGACTACACCTATTATTAGATAAATAAATTACAAAAGTGTGAAGTTAGTTTTGAAAAATAAACAATAAGTCACTGATGAAATTTGATGGATAAAATAGGCATTGGACATGTTATTCACTATACCGCCATTTTTCTTTCCTAAATAAGAACAACCAATATTATAATATTATTGGTCTAGACAAAAGATAGTTTTAATTTTTTTATAAATGTATTGAAATATTAATTTTACTATGCATGTGAATAGTTTAGACATAAAATGATTTTACAATTTTTTTTAAGAATAGACCCATTTTAATTATTTACTCCTAGACATTCAACCAAAGAGGACCGGCCCTTGAACTCAGTGCGTGGATTCATACATGAATAAAACTCATAGAGTGAATTTCGTAAATAGAAAAAAATAATTTAAAAATATTTTTAAAAAATAATTTAAAATATATATTTTTTAAATTTTAATTTTATAAATATTTTATTAATTTTTGTAGTTTTCACGGTTTTTTATTATTTTTACGATTTTTTATTATTTTTATGATTTTATTATGGATTACGACATTTCATTATGAATTAATACCCTTAGGGGTATTTAGGGTATAAAATCAATGTTTAGTCCTATTTGGGGAATATAAAAAGTAGTAGTCATGTTTGTGATTTTTATGGACTCATTAGTCCTATTTCGAACAATTTCCGAAATTCATATTCATGATTTTGAATTGTTTTTACGATTTTTTTTGTCAATTACATTGTTATCAATAATTAGCTTTTGAGGTTTCCGGTATAATTTTATAAATCCGCTATTTCATTTTAGTACCAAATAAATCATGTGTCATCATCTCAATTTTTTGTGACAAATAAACATTTACTCATGAATACTTTTAAAATATGAATGATTAACTTCGTAATAAGCTTATTTATTTTTGTGTGTCTATCTCACTTGTGCTTGTATATTGATTATATAACACTATAGTAAGGTAACACAATTAACTCGAAATTTGACTCATGAATACTTTCGGGAGATTTATTGAATTCAAATCTAATATATATAGAGTTCTAAAATTATTTTAGGAAGGACTCTATTAAAAACGTTTTTAATTAGACTGATATTTTTGTCTGAATTGTCTGTTCTGATCGGACCTGGTCTGATTTGTATGGTCTGATTTGTATGGTCTGATCTGGTCAGGTCATATTATGAGGACATTTTTAACTCTTTTTTTCCAAGCACATTTACATCATCCAAGTAACAGTTCAGATGTAACATTTCAAAATTTAGCCCTAGACAATAATATGCAGTTCAGATAATAGCTTTTAATTCAAACATTAGCTTGCACTTACATTTCAAAGTTCCAAACATAACCCTAATCTGTGAGCTTGTTTGGATTATGATAAAATTGTACAAAAATAATGTATAAAACAAAGTTTAATTCTAATAAAAAACGACAAAATTTCCATAATTCTTAATTGTGTTTTTAAAGTTTCTGGAAAAGTCTACAAATAAGATTTTAAAAATTGCTATACTTATTTTGCATTTCCAATACATGTATCTAAAGCTAATTTATAATATTTTCTCTGTCCCAAAAAAATTGACCAAATTGACTTTTCTTAGTCAATTATGGTCGAGTTTGATCCATGAAATATGAAAATTATATGAGCTTATTATTTATTACTACCTCCGTCCCCGTGGACTTTGCCAAGTGCAAAGTTGGTGAGAAGTAAGAATAGCAAAAACTGTGTGGTTGAGATTTGTGCAGAGGAGAGAGAAATGTGCAGAACCACAAATTAGTTGTTTTAATAGGAAAGTGTCAAATTTACAAAGTTGGCAAAGTTGCCGATTAAGGTGGTAAGCAGATCTTGTAAGAAGCACTCAGAAATGGAGCAGACTTTCATCATGATCAAGCCTGATGGCGTCCAGCGCGCGCGGCCTGGTTGGTGAAATTATTGGCCGGTTTGAGAAGAAGGGCTTCTCTCTGAAAGGTTTGAAGCTTGTCACTGTTGACCGTGCTTTTGCTGATTTGTCTGCTAAGCCATTCTTTAATGGCCTTTGTGAGTACATTGTTTCTGGTCCTGTTGTGGCAATGGTATGGGAAGGAAAGGTTATGATTGAAGCCACAAACCCTGATTCAGTTGAGAGTGCAAGGAAGGAAATTGCACTTTGGTTCCCAGAAGGTGTGGCCGCATGGAAGAGTGAGCTTCACCCTTGGATCTATGAGAACTAAAATATTTCTGAATTTATCTTGAAGTGATGTATTCTTACAACTTGTACCGCTATGCTCACTTGTATTCTCTCTCTGTCTTCATTATGACGAGAATGGTGTTATCTTCATCCTCTCTTTAGAAGTGCTTGAATTTGAGCAAAAAAAAATTATAAATTACATACAAAGATAATGCCTAAAATAATTCTTAAACTTTAAAATCATTGACCAAGAAAAGTCAAACTGATCAATCCTTTTGGGACAAAGGGGTAGCTTTTTATCACTCATAATGTATCACACCGTATATGAATTACAAAGAATTACTCAAATCATTATTTAAAAAAATTTAAAAATACAATTATAAATTATGGAAATTTTGTCGTATTCAATTTGATTCATCGGGGGTCTAGTAAAATAAAATCTCATTTTTATTTTAATGTGCTATAAATTTTTATTTGAACTACAATTGTTAAAAAAAATCAAAATTCATAACTTTTTGAACTACAATTGTTAAAAAAAAATCAAAATTCATAACTTTTTGTTATCTTTTATACGACACCAATATTGAATATATAAAATTAAAAATAATTAAACACTTTAAAGCTTCCGTTTTTTAAGTGCTATAACTTTTTTATTTATACTACGATTATTACAAAAAAATATATCAAGATTCCTGAATTTTTATTACTTTTCATGTGACATCAATGTTGCATATATAAATAAAATCTATTGAAAGAACCGAACCGAACCGGGCGGGTCGACCCAGAACCCGGCCACCCGGAGCCCAAACCGGTCCGGTTGCCCAAACCCGCTTGACTCGTCATAACCGGACTGCGACCCGACCGGCTGAAAGCCGGAAATTGAGTAAAACCCGGATATGCTTTACAAAACTAGTCGCGAGGGGGGATCGAACCCAGCTCAACGACTTGACAATACGGACGCCAACCATCCATCTGCTATGGGAAGTAGTTATGCTACTCTCTTTAACTGTATTTGTTATATAATTGTGTTTCAATCAATATCTACGTACGATTACTTGGTAGATAACCAATAATCATAAAAATACAAATATAACATTACTAATAAACACTACTTACTACTCCAAATTATAATAAGTGAAAACATTTATATTATATTTAATATTTTTTAAAAAGCATATGTATTCATTGTCCATTTCATTTAAAATACATTTCACATTTTGTTAAAATTTGTACATTGTAAATAATAATTTAATTTATATGTTGACCGGGTTTTTCGGCGTTGACAGGGTTTACCCTCCGGGTCCGGGTTGACCGTGACCCAATCATTCGGCCGGGTCGCTCACCGGTCCGGTTTTTACAACATAGATGCAAACTGATTATCGAAGTGATAGCTTAGAATAAAACTGCACAAATTCTATCACAAAGAATAAATAAATAAAAGTGATGGGGTTTGTGCAGTTTTATTCTAAGATATCGGTCCTCATTAATTGTGTGCATGAAAAAACGATCCTAAATTGCAAAAAGAAATAGAATTAATTTTTTGTTATTTTTATATATGCAATGGAGCCAAAGATTCATTATTTTTTGGCTTGAAAATATGATGGAATAAAGCAAAATGGCTCACCAAACTGTCTGTTCTTCTTTGTTATGAATGAGCAGTCAATCAATGCAATTTTGGACGCGATTTTCATTATGGGTCATCCGGAAATAGTCTCTCTGTGCTTTAGTGCAGGAGTAAGACCGCGTACATCCGACCCCCCCCCCACTTACCCCACTGTAGGTGGGAAGCCTTTGTGGCACTGGGATAAATGATAATTGATAATTTTTTATTTTTATATATGCAATATTGGTGTCAATAAAAAAGTTATATCACTTCAAAATAAATATGGGATTTGATTTTTTGAATTACATACCTTTAGAAAGTTTTAACGTAACATTAGTTCTAATATAACTTAAATTACCTACTAATGCAATGAAAGAATATACTAGTATGCGCTTAGAAGATGACACATGACAAACTTTTTATAATTGTAGCTTTGAATTGTATGATAGATAGATAGATAGATAGATAGATAGATAGATAGATAGATAGATAGATAGATAGATAGATAGATAGATAGATAGATAGATAGATAGATAGATAGATAGATAGATAGATAGATAGATAGATAGATAGATAGATAGATAGATAGATAGATAGATAGATAGATAGATAGATAGATAGATAGATAGATAGATAGATAGATAGATAGATAGATAGATAGATAGATAGATAGATAGATAGATAGATAGATAGATAGATAGATAGATAGATAGATAGATAGATAGATAGATAGATAGATAGATAGATAGATAGATAGATAGATAGATAGATAGATAGATAGATAGATAGATAGATAGATAGATAGATAGATAGATAGATAGATAGATAGATAGATAGATAGATAGATAGATAGATAGATAGATAGATAGATAGATAGATAGATAGATAGATAGATAGATAGATAGATAGATAGATAGATAGATAGATAGATAGATAGATAGATAGATAGATAGATAGATAGATAGATAGATAGATAGATAGATAGATAGATAGATAGATAGATAGATAGATAGATAGATAGATAGATAGATAGATAGATAGATAGATAGATAGATAGATAGATAGATAGATAGATAGATAGATAGATAGATAGATAGATAGATAGATAGATAGATAGATAGATAGATAGATAGATAGATAGATAGATAGATAGATAGATAGATAGATAGATAGATAGATAGATAGATAGATAGATAGATAGATAGATAGATAGATAGATAGATAGATAGATAGATAGATAGATAGATAGATAGATAGATAGATAGATAGATAGATAGATAGATAGATAGATAGATAGATAGATAGACAGACAGACAGACAGACAGACAGACAGATAGATAGATAGATAAAAGTGATGAGTTTTGTTCAGTTTTATCTAAGATATCGGTCCTCATTAATTGTGTGCATGAAAAAATGATCCTAAATTGCAAAGAAAAATTATTATTTTTATATACGCAATATTTGTGTCATATGAAAGGTAATAAAAAGTTATGAATTTTGATAATACCTCCGTCCCTTTTTAGTTTGCCAACTTTGACTTTTCCAATCAAAGATGATAAACTTGGATCCATTATTTTAACTAATATATTTATGTAAAAGTTAATAAATTTATACTTTTATGAAAGAATATAATTAGTATGCAGAGCCAACTCTGGGAATTTTGAGGCCCCAGACACAAAATGATCAATGAGAGCAAATAATATTTAAAACTAATAAAGGAATTAAATATGAAAATGATCAATGAGAGCAAATAGTATTTAAAACTAATAAAGGAATTAAATATGAAGTAATTAGAAAATAATAACAACATTTTTACTAAATGTAAAGGTAATACTTGACTTAAAATTAATACAAAGTATGTGAAAATATAATTTTTTCTAAGAAATAAATAATATTCTAAAAGTACTACCTAGTAACCTATTTTTCTTGCCTTTTGATGTGCAAAATTTGTAAGTATATGATAGTATGCTAAATTTGCTTAGAAGATGACACATGACAAACTTTTCCTAATTATAGCTTTAAATTGTATTATCTATAGATAGATAGATTAGCTAAGGGGGATTTACCTATATAGGAGTAAATAAATCCATAATTGCAAAAATAGGAGCAAAGTTTAAAAATTCCCAAAATATGAGTTATTATTTGAAATTGGACAAAAATACCCTGAAGCTTGCAAAATCACAGCACTGTCAAAATGCCGGATGGCCGCCAGTTGCCGGACGCCGCCGCCGCCGGCTGCCGCCACCGCGGCAGAATTGGCCGCCGTTGCAGAGTTGACCACCGGCGTTGCAGATCTAGTCATAGCTGCCACAGACCTGACCACCACCGACATAAATCTTGCCAGATCTGGCGGACGCCGTTCGCCGGTATCCACTCCTGCAGATCCGCCGTTGCTGCTGGAAATCCGACCTCCACGGTTGCAGATCCGGCTTCCACCGCTGCAGATCTGGCCACGGTCGAAGCTGATGCCAAAATCTTTACGAGATTGCCAACATGAATGGAAAATGTCATCTTGATGGCATTTTCAAAAAAAATGCCATTGCTATGACATTTTCAGAGTATAACTTGACATTTTTTTCACGAACAAAGAACATCATGAACAACATCTCATTTTTGGCAACTAGAACCTGAAATGAAGAGGGGGAGGCAGATCCAGAGAAGAAGATGCAGATGCATGAACAACAAGATACTTTACTCCAACCACCAAATCCGAGTTCAATACTTTCTGAAACTTCCTTGATGGCCATCACCGCTACTCGCCGCACCAGGAAGCTCGTCTCTGCAGGGCGGAGATGGTGACCGGAGAAGAAAGGATGGCCGCCACACCTAGAAGATCGTGAGGAGGTCGGAATAGATGGTGAACAGGATGGAGAAGGCGTGAAAAAAGAAGATGATTAGCCGATGGCTATTGTGCGTGCCTGGAGAAAATAGAATGAACGAAGAAGGGGGTGTGCGAAGAAGAAGATGATACCCAATGGCTGTTGTGCGTGAGTGAACAAAACAGAAGAAGGGTAATTTTGGATAAAAGGTCCTATTTAGGGAATAAAATACACTTACTCCTGTTTTGGAATTTGAACAGCAATTTAGTCCTATTTAAGACAAAATTCCCATTAGCTAATTAAATGAGATTAAAAATAAATACAAAAATATAAGATAAGTTATAAATAGATACATTAAATAAATGCGACATAGGGTTAATAATGATGTGTGAGGAGTCACTAATATACGTTTAAAAGCGATCGTCTGGGATTTGGCGTAGGTTTGTGTGGTTGTTTTTTCTTGGATTTTTATTTTCTATAGAATTGGGGTAGTTTCTACAATGTTTTCCTGTGTTCTTAGGGCTTGTTTGCAACCAATTAAAAAAAGTGATTTTGGCTTTTTTTTTTAGAAAAAAACACATATTTTTCCAAACGCTACCAACTTTTACTTGCTCGATTTTCGTGTAGAATCTACTTTTTACTTTTTCTATTACACAAAAAACACTTATTTTACCAAACACTATCAACTTTTACTACTAATCACTTTTTCCCCAAAAGTGCTTTTATTTAAGCGCAAGTGGTTGCAAACAGAGCCTTATTATGGTCGGGTTTACATCCATGTGGGAGCGGTTGGCTTGCGTCAACGTTTGACATGGGGTAAGATTATTGACGCTTACTTGCAGGATCTATGCACAGGTTTCGGTAGGTCAAAGCCCAGATCAATTTAGAAAAAATTTAATTTTTTTAGTGTAAATCTTTTCATTTAAATCTTCTATTGTTTCTGGGTGGCTGGATGGGCGATAGGGATCGAATTACCCAGGCACAAGGTGGGCAGGTGGCGGGGATATCTGACAAGGATGGGGGTGATACTGCCCACGTTTAGCCCAAGCCTGTAGCGATTTAGGCAATTAGGTTTCTCGAGTGGGATGTAGGGATAGAGATTTTTGTTCCTAGCTATTGGTTGCTTTGGGTGGTGCTTAGCTGGTGTAGTGGCAGATAGCAAGAAGCAATTGTTGGAGAGGCTTGTGCACAAGGAGAAAACTTTGTTATAGGGCTATCACGTCTTGGTTGCAAATGGTTTTAAAAAAATGGTCTTTCACATAGGGCTTTTCAACAGGAATAATAGGTTTTTGGGATGTTTTCTTTTGGATTGTTTTCAGTTCAGACTAGATCAGAACAGATCAAACCAGACTTCCATGGTTATAAAATATACAGACCATACATTTACCAGATCAGACCAGCAAATTTTAGTCCAATCAGTCCAGCAAATTTTAGTCCAAAAGAAAACATCTTTACTCCATCTGAAAGATTGACAAGGATGGATGGAGGTGGGCGCTGGATACTAGGCCCACCTAGGTCTCTACAATCTTCACTCTGTCAAGATGTTGTTTCAAGCTCCTCATTAGTCTAGAAGGGTCCTTTAAGTTTAGTTGATACTTTTTTTTTGTAATATTTGTTTTCAAATTTTGTTTTGCTTATGTTGTTTCCTATTTTCCTTAAAACAATACGTATTGGGGTTGATGATGAGGAGTCTTTTTCGATCATTTTTAGCTTAATTGTGTCTACTTTTGCGATCAATGAGTTATATTACTTTAATGTAAGCCTGGTTTTAATATAAACCATTTACATTAAACATGTACATAATGCCACATTATAAGCTATAAAGTAATGTCATGCGACATTTACTCATCTTATTATTGTTGGAGGTATTGGTCCTACCAAGGCCTCCCTTCCACTTTATTTGTTGAGGCTTGCACCCTATTGTTTTACTCCCACTTTGGTACCTTTACCTTGGTATTTTATTTGATCAATAACATACCTATTTGAGGGTTGACTTACCCACTTGGCTGGCCCCTCTGTGTTCTGTCCGCTGCATACTTCACTTGTCTTGGCCTATGCTTGTGACTTTCCTTTGTCTAAGATGCATGTGAGTGTCTTTTGTATTGACCTCACACGTGACTTCCTTGGCAGCCTATTAATAGTCTTTGCTTCTTCCTTGTGAGCCTCAGCCTGCGAGAAACACTTCTATTGAGAGCAGTGCTCCCTTCTTCTTCTTTCCTTTGTGTGAGAGCTGAGAGAGGTCCTAAGTGGAGAGTTAAAAACAGAGAGTTGTGTTAAAGCTTCCCCTAGTGTGGTGTATGTGAGTAGAGTGTGTAGAAAGACCTGAGCCGGAGACGGAATACGATCCTTACAGTGGTATCAGAGAGAGGTTCGCCGTCTGCCGCCGTACGCCACCGTACGCCGCCGCCGCCGCCGTCAATTGGAACTCGCCAAGGTCGCTGGAGTTGCCTGGTTGCTCGCACGAACTCACTGGCCTTCCACCGTGACTTCTGCTTGTCGAAATCAGGCTTGTCAGAAGCTCAAGACAGCATACCCGAAGTTTCAGCCGTCGCCTGGGAGTTCCGCCGTCGAGGTCACTGTGCATCACCACCAGAGGTCCTGACCGTTGCCTGAGAATCGCTGACACCGGACAATCGCCGCCGCTCGTTCCTCGCCGTTGATAGACCGCCATCCGTCGCCTCTGTGCGTCCTCCTCTGAAATTGACAGAGGCCGGTCTTGGTTCGTCGCAGGCCTCGCGTACAAGAAACGCCAGATGCGTTCTTACTGAAGGAGCTGCTGGACCGATGATGATTTGGACTGCTGGAGCAGTCTGTTGAGCCTCTGGGCTATTGGGCTTTTTGGGCTGCTAGGTTGCTGACCTGGATTGTTGTTGGGTTTGTGGGCTGACTAAAGCTGGAAGCAGGACCGAGACTGACTTTGTGAAGGACAAAGTTGGAGCTGGACTGGAGCTGGGGTGTTGGGCTGGATCGTGGACCGGACTGGAGCTGCTGGACGTCGGTCAACCGCCGCCGGTCAACGTCGGTCAACGCCGGTCAACGGTAGTCAACCCTCCAGAAAAAATCCCAAATTTTTTAAATTTGGGTAGGTAAGGTCGAAACGCTCTCCTAGGGTTTCGCGAAGGTGAGTTTTTTCGAGTAATGTTTTTTGTTTTATTCCGGTTTTAATTTAAATTTAATTTAATTTTTTTCCCCCTCCCCGCGGGCCGCCGGTTGATTTAATCCCGACCGCCAACCCCCAGGTACGTTTTCTAAACTCACTCCTTTGTGGTAGTTTGTTTTAGTTGATTAATTAAATTGCTTTGTGTTATTTAATTTAATTTGTTATGCGTAGGGGTGGTTTATTGGGTGGTAGGGGTAATATTAATTAAATTTAATTTTCTGCCCGGAATTGTTTAATTGCCAAAATGTCCATTTTTTTGCTATGTGTTGCATGCTGCCCGGGGTTATTAAAGTGAATACTTTATAACCCGGGTTGGATTATTTTTTCTGTCAATTCTGTCTGTTTAGCTTTGTGTTCCTTTGTGGTTGATACCATGGCTGCGAATCAGTATGGTATGCTTCCATTTAATGGAAAAACTGATTTTGATATTTGGAAACAGAAAATTAAGTGTGTGTTAATACAGCAAAAAGTTTTCAGAGCTGTCACTGGTATTTTCCTTGAATCAGAAGATAAGGCTAAGCAAACTGAAATGAACGAAACTGCTTGTTCTACTATTTACTTGAATCTGTCTGATTCTGTGCTTAGGAAAGTGGGTATTCTTGAGTCCGCTAAGGAGTTGTGGGAGAAATTGGATAGTCTCTATACTGATACCTCTTTACCAGGGAAGTTGTTCTTACTAGAGAAATTCTTTAGGTTTAGGCTTGACCTGACTAAGGATATAGATGAGAACCTGGATGTGTTTAATAAACTGATACAGAATATCAAACAGGCAGGTGATAAACACATAGATGATTACACTCCCATAGTATTACTTAATGCCATTCCCGACTCTTATAATGATGTTAAGTCCGCTATTAAGTACGGTAGGGATGAGATTTCATTAGACATTGTGGTGAATGGGTTAAGGAGTAAGGAATTAGACCTGAAGCATGCTAGGGGTAGTGCTAGTCAGTCCAGGGACTCCGGTGAGGCTATGTTTGTTAGGGGTAGATCTAAGGGTAGGTCTAAGAATCCTAAGCAAAATAGTCAGGGTAAGAACGCTAGTCAGCCTGGGAGGAAGAGGAGCAAATCTAGGAAGAGAGTGTGTTACAATTGTGGTAACACTGGCCATTTCATTAAGGATTGCCCCCACCCTAAGAAGACCGAGCATGCTAGTGTAGCTGTTGATAAATGTGACCTTGGTGATATTTTGATGGTTTGTGACCATGTTAATTCTGTGAGAAATTCCCTGTCTGAGCATGAATGGTTGATTGACTCTGGTTGTACCTATCACATGTCCCCCTTTAGAGATTTGTTTTCTACATATGAGTTATGTGATAGTGGCTACGTTTCCTTAGCTGATAATAAGAGATGCAATGTGCTTGGTGTTGGTGATATATGTCTGAAATTTTCTTGTGGCTCTGTGTTTACCATTAAGAATGTGAGGCATGTCCCTGATTTGTGTCATAACTTGTTATCTGTTGCTGCTTTGGAGAGTAGTGGGTTACAGGGAAAATGGGGGAATGGTTGTATGAAAATCCTGAAAAACTCGCTTGTTTTGTTTAAAGCTGAGAAGGTGAATAACCTTTATGTGTGCCATGCTAAACCTTTTGCTGAGTCTGTGAATGTTGTATGTTCTGATAAGACCTCTTTGTGGCATAATAGGCTAGGACATATGAGCAATAAGGGTTTAGATGTCATGCGTAGGGCTGGTTATTTTGGTAAGGACTCTGTGACTTTTGTGCCTTTCTGTGAATCATGTGTGTTAGGCAAGCAGCATAGAGTCAGTTTCCCTCCTTCCTCTTACCCTAATCTGTCTAAGTGTTCGTCTGTGCTTGAATATGTTCATGCCGATGTTTGGGGTCCTGCCAGTGTTCCTACCCACGGGGGTAGGAAATATTTCCTTTCTATTATTGATGACTTTTCTAGGAAGGTGTGGGTTTGCCTTTTAGAACACAAGTCTGATGTGTTTGTGAGGTTTAGGGAGTGGAAAACCCTAGTTGAAAACCAGACTGGCAGGAAGGTTAAGACCCTTAGGACCGATAATGGGTTAGAGTTCTGTAATAAGGAGATGGATAAGTTGTGTGTGGATTGTGGGATAAAAAGGCACAAAACTGTGCCTTATACTCCCCAACAGAATGGGATAGCAGAGAGAATGAATAGGTCTCTGTTGGATAAGGTTAGAAGCATGTTAGCTACCTCTGGTTTGTCTAAGAAATTCTGGGGTGAAGCAGTTACTACTGCTGCCTATTTGGTTAATAGGTCCCCGTCTATCCCTCTTGGTGGTAAGTGTCCTGAAACCGTCTTTACCGGTAAGCCTCTTGATCTGTCTAACCTTCGGGTGTTTGGTTGTGCAGCGTATGTACATCAACAGGGTGACAAGTTGGATCCTAGGTCTAAGAAGTGTGTCTTCCTAGGTTATCCAGAGGGGGTAAAGGGTTATAGGTTATGGGATAGGAACCAGGTAGGCTTTAAAGTGGTCCTTAGCAGAAATGTGGTGTTTAATGAAACTGATTTTCCTTGCTTGACCGAGTCTGCTTCTAATCCTGAGTCTAGGTCTGATAGTACTCCTAGTGAGGTGGAGTCTGTCCCTGTTGCTGCTAGTCCTTTATCTGTTGATCCTGTCATTTCTGATGATATTGTTATGCATGATTCTGATTCCTCTGAGCATGATAGTCCCACCACCTCGAGTGAGGTGGAGCATTTGCATGATACTGAGCATGATTTGCATGATATGGGTGCTGAATCTGATTTTCATGATAACAATAATTTGCATGAGTTGCATGTGGAGCCTAGTAGTGATAATTTGCATGATTATCAACTTGCTAGAGATAGGAGTAGAAGGGCTATCAGGAGAACTGCTGATAGTATGCCTGATTATGCTTTCATTGTGCATGATACTTCTATGTTTGCATTTTCTGTGTTTGAATCCCTAGAGCTGAATGAACCCAAGACCTACCGTGAAGCCTTAGGTTCCAAAGAGTCTCAGAAATGGATTAGTGCCATGAAAAGTGAGATGGACTCTTTAAGAGTGAACCAGACTTGGACCCTTGTACCTAGACCCCCCAACTGTTCGGTAGTTGAGTGTAAGTGGTTGTTTAAGGTTAAGGAAGAACCTAGTGATGTTAGATTTAAGGCTAGGTTGGTTGCGAAGGGGTTTACTCAAAAAGAGGGGGTAGATTATGCAGAAATCTTTGCTCCTGTTGTTAAATTCACCACTATTCGTATGATGTTTGCTTTAGTTGCTCACCATGACTGGGAAATGAAACAGATGGATGTAACTACTGCATTTTTGCATGGTGAATTGGATAAAACAATTTATATGACCCAGCCTGAGGGCTTTGTGGATCCCAAGAGAAGTGAGCATGTCTGTTTGCTTAGGAAGGCTTTGTATGGCCTGAAGCAATCCCCTAGGCAGTGGAACATCAAATTTGATAAATGCATGATATCTTTGAAGTTCCAAAAATCTGTTTGTGATCATTGCCTGTATTTCAAAAATACTTCTTCTGTGCCTGTATTTTTGTTACTCTATGTGGATGACATGCTGATAATTAGTCCTTCTCTGAATACTATTAAAGATGTGCAGAAATGTCTTTGTGCGAATTTTGCCATGAAAGACC
The DNA here is from genome assembly GCA_945859915.1 of Cuscuta epithymum. NCBI lineage: Eukaryota > Viridiplantae > Streptophyta > Magnoliopsida > Solanales > Convolvulaceae > Cuscuta > Cuscuta epithymum. The sequence goes on along the minus strand of CAMAPF010000959.1, from coordinate 505,210 downwards.
TAGGTGATGCCAAGAGGATCCTAGGCATAAACATTGTTAGGGATAGGAGTAAGCGTACTCTTACTTTGAATCAGATTTCTTACATAGAAAAAGTTTTGAGTAAATTTAATATGTTATCTGCTTCTCCTGTTAATGTCCCTATGGCATCTCACTTTGTGTTAAGTAAGGACCAGTCTCCCAAGACTGCTCCTGAAATTGAGAAAATGAAATCTGTGCCTTATTCCAGCGCAATAGGGTCGGTGATGTATCTTATGGTTAGCACTAGACCTGATATTGCATATGCGGTTAGTTGCTTGAGTAGATATATGTCCAACCCTGGTTTGCCCCATTGGAATGCTCTTAAGTGGTTACTTAGATATCTGATTTCTACTGTGAAGCATGGATTAATTTTCTCTAAATGTGCTAGTGGTATTGAATTGATTGGTTATGTTGATTCTAACTATGCAAATGATAGAGATAACAGGAAGTCGACCACTTCTTATGTTTTTACTTTGTGTGGCTCTTGCATTAGTTGGAAGTCTCAACTACTGTCACGCCCCGGACCTACCGGACACGTAAACAACCCGCCGTACAGTACGAATAGTCAACCGCGGTCCAACTCATCCATACTATACTAGGCGTCTTGAATATCATTCACAATAGTACATCCATAAACAAACATAATGTAAAATAATCAATTGAAGTCAGCGGAAACGTTTAATACAAGTGTTTATGCCACACTCCGGCAAACATGGGCATACAAGCCCCAATAATCATTCAAAAATATCCATGAGCATTAATTGAAATGTTTTTAACATAGAGACGGAGGAAGCACGAACCACGTCTTCCTTCCTAGATCTTCCCGAGGCAACGGGCACTGGTAGCAAGCTCTACTCCCTACCTGAAACTGTGAGGTGGCCTCCCCCGTGAAGGGGAGGTCAGTACTTGGAAGCATTTGACAAGTACAATGACAACTATACCAAGTATAATCAATGTTTCAATTTCTAAGACCCTCAAAATAGGGTGATATCATAATATAAATAATAATTTATATTTCCCACTTATTATCTCTATAATAAGTAAATTTATTTATTTGTCGGCACACGGCCCATTTCATATATTTCATTATACCCGTCGTTAGCACGACACCGCCCGTAGGTCTTATCATCCTTTACGAGACTTGTCACCGCTCTCCGAGGCCTCACCGGGCTCTCGGGCCGGAGTCCAACATCCCGCCCCTGAACTCATACCCATCGTCCCGTAGGAAGGTAAGGTCCATTCGGGGTCCTATCTTATGTGTTACCGCTGTCGGGAGCCTCGTAAGGTCTCCGGTTCGGATTCCACCCTAACCCGTGATCACGATGTAAGTCCATGCTATCCAACCCCGCTCTCTAGAGTCGGGAAGGGCCATGGTCCTTACTAATTACCAATACTCTATCGGCTAATCCTTAAAGACTACCGAATACACCCGTAGGCCAATCCTATTCCTAGGATCAATTTATTATTCACTTTATCTTGGGTATCCCTTAAGGACTACCCCTAGCATCACTTATCCACCTTAGTATCTCTTAAGACTACTTAAGGCTCAACAATTTACAATCCAAACCTTGGATCAATTCTAACATATTTCATTCCAAAACCCCGACTAGTATCATTATACTAGTCGGATAAATTCCAACAAAATCTCATTTCAGTTCATAGTCATATAGACAATTCTCAAACTAATTTTCCATTGAAAATATAGTTCATATCAATATACAAAATATAATCTTTAATCACTCATATATCCTTATATGAAGTTAAAATTATATTTCAACATAATATTCATAGTTAATCCCTTCATCAAGCCAATATGCTCATATTACATAATCATACACAATTTATCCTTAAATTTGTATATTATGCTCCTTTATTCATTTGACAACAATATTTTCATTTAGGCATTATTAATCATTAATAATCCATGAAAATAACATTTAACTACTTTAGGTAATCTTACGAAATTAACCCAAAGATTATAAACAACATAGTCAGCCATCCTCACCTTATGAAGTGCTGAAATAGTTGTCCTTGTTAAGCCCTTCGATCAATCCCCGTTCTAAACCGTTTGGAGATGAAAAATCTGGGCAGCAGACGAAAGCCGGGCGGCTTTCGTGAAAGGTGGGCGGCTTTCGTGGTCTGCAGCTACGAACAGCTCCCTTTAAGTGGCGGTTTCCGGCGATTTCAACTCCTATCGATTCCACGACTCTTCTAAGTTAAATACCACCACTTTATAACATTATTCCACACTTTTAAACATGAAGAACTCCATGTTTAATCCACCATATGATTTCTCAAAAATCATACAAGATTAATACTAGTTAAAGAAATACTAGTTGTGTTCTTACCTCAAGAACAACCCTCTCCTCCTTGGATTTTCTTTTGTGGTGCTTCCTTCAAGCTTGGAACTTGTGAGAGGCCTTCCTTGAGCTCTCCTCCTCCTTGTGTTGGCCGAGTGATGCAAGAGGATAGGGGGGAGGTATCACCAAGCCAATCAACCAAAATAATTTGGTGATGGGGTCATGAGGGTGTTGTTTTTGTCTCATGGAGACTTCCTCTCCCTTCATGTACGCACAAGCCAAGTTTGTGTGGCCCCCTCCCTTATTATTTGAGCTAATTTAGTGTATAGGATACCCCAAGTGGGTGTAGGAAATCCCTCCCAATTATTCCTGCTATTTTCGGTAGGTCGGACCAAAATAGCATTCGGGTTGTCCAAATATTTTTATCAACTTTGGTTGACCCTTTATTGGGCTCCTTAAATTATTATGATAACCCAACTAAATATTTGGTAGCTCATTCCCATTATTATGGGCTCGATAAATAATTTAATTAATCGCACATTAATTAAATGTACCAGTCAATACACAATTTCTTCGCTAGAGAAATCAAATACATATCCACTTTCAAATTCAAGTACATTCGGGTGCGGTGTCACAAGTTCACCCCCCCTTAACGGGAATTTCGTCCCCGAAATTCACAAATGCTTACTCAAACAGAAATGCATATTGATCCTTCATTAAGGCTTCCGTTTCCCAAGTTTCTTCCTCAACTCGGTCACTTTTCCAAAGGATTTTAACCATTGGAACTTTCTTGCTCCTCAACTTCTTTACTTGTCTATCAAGTATCCTTACCGGTCGAACGGCATAGTTCAAGTCCTCACGTATTTCCACGGGTGGTTTCTCTAACACGTGAGACGGATCCGGCACATATTTCTTTAGCATAGACACGTGGAACACGTTATGTATCTTCTCCAATTCCGGAGTCAACTGAAGTCGGTATGCTACGGCCCCAATTCTTTCAAGAATCACAAATGGCCCTATGTAGTGTGGGTTAAGTTTCCCTCGGCTTTGAAAACGGATGATCCCTTTCCAAGGTGAAACTTTCAGAAACACCTCATCTCCCACCTTAAACTCTAAGGCTCTCCGGCGTTTATCGGCATAGCTCTTTTGTCTATCCTGGGCTGCCTTAAGCCTATCACGAATCATCTTCACCTTTATCTTGGTGATCTCCACCAATTCTGTGCTCTCAAGTTTGGCCATGCCAACTTCGTCCCAACACAAAGGCGTACGACATCGCCTCCCATACAATGCCTCGTATGGAGGCATGCCGATACTTGCCTGATAACTATTGTTATAGGCAAACTCAACAAGTGCAAAATGGTTGTCCCAACTTCCTTGGAACTCCAATGCACAGGCTCTCAGCATATCCTCTAAAATCTGTATAACCCTCTCGGATTGCCCATCTGTCTGGGGATGAAAAGCAGTGCTAAACTTCAATCTTGTCCCCATAGACTCTTGGAACTTCGGCCAAAATCGTGATGTGAATCGTGGATCCCTGTCGGATACAATGGTTATAGGAACCCCATGTAGCCTCACGATCTCATCCACATACAATTTGGCTAACCTCTCCAGTGCATAGGTGGTGTTGATAGGTAGAAAATGTGCACTCTTCGTGAGCCTATCAACCACAACCCATACGGCATCATAGTTCTTCACAGTCCGTGGTAGCCCTACCACGAAATCCATAGTCACGTGTTCCCATTTCCATTCTGGAATGGAAAGTGGCTGCAATAACCCCGCTGGATGCTGATGTTCTGCCTTGACTTGCTGACAAGTAAGGCATCGACTGATGTACTCGGCTATTTCCCTCTTCATACCAGACCACCAGTAACTTTCTTTCAAGTCACGATACATCTTCGTGCCCCCTGGGTGCATGGCATAAGCCGATGAATGAGCCTCCTCTAAGATGGACTTTCGGAGCTCCCCATCTGCCGGCACACACACTCGGTCACGAAATAATAAGAGACCGTCATCTCTTTCCCTGAAGTCCTCCACTGGTCCCGCTTGCATGCGTTCTCGGATCCTTATGATTTCCTCGTCAGTTTCCTGACCCTTCTTGATCTCATCAAGCAAAGTAGGTCTCACCTCAAATCGTGCCAATAAGGCTCCATTACTGGATACCTCCAGTTGGGCTCTTAAAGCCCTCAAGTTAGCTATCAATGCCCCAGATGAGCTTTTCCGGCTCAAGGCATCTGCCACCACATTGGCCTTGCCTGGATGGTACTCGATTACCAGGTGGTAGTCTTTTATCAACTCCATCCACCGTCTCTGCCTCATGTTTAACTCTTTCTGAGTAAACACGTACTTCAAGCTCTTGTGGTCAGTGTATATGTGGCATGTCTCCCCGTAGAGATAATGTCTCCATATCTTAAGTGCAAACACCACTGCCCCGAGCTCCAAATCATGAGTAGGATAATTTACCTCATGTTTCTTCAATTGTCGTGAAGCATAGGCAATTACCCTCCCCATTTGCATCAACACACATCCAAACCCTTGGATGCTGGCATCACTATAGACATCGTACCCCATACCCTGCTTGGGTAATGCGAGTACCGGTGCCTCGGTCAATCTCCTCTTTAGTTCAATGAAACCTTTCTCACATTTGTCATCCCATACAAACTTAGCTCCTTTACGAGTGAGCTTCGTCAATGGTGATGCCAAAACGGAGAACTTCTCCACGAACTTTCTGTAGTAGCCTGCCAACCCAAGAAAACTACGAATTTCCTTGACGTTCTTTGGCCTCTCCCATTCGGTAATGGCTTCTATTTTCTTGTTATCAACCGCAATTCCCGATCCCGAAACCACATGCCCGAGAAAGCCAATCTCCTTAAGCCAAAATTCACATTTAGAAAACTTGGCATAGAGTTGCTTCTCCCGTAGTGTCTCGAGAACGAGTATCAAGTGCTCCTCATGCTCTTCCTCACTCTTTGAGTAGATTAAGATGTCATCTATGAACACAATCACGAATCGGTCCAAGTATTTGTGAAATACTCGGTTCATCAAGTCCATGAATGCCGCCGGGGCGTTTGTCAACCCAAACGACATAACAAGGAACTCAAAATGTCCATACCTAGTGCGGAAAGCACTCTTCGGTATGTCATCCTCTTTGATCTTCAATTGGTGGTACCCCGACCTCAAGTCAATCTTCGAGAACACAGTTGCTCCTCGTAGTTGATCAAACAAGTCATCAATCCTAGGCAAAGGATACCTATTCTTGATTGTGACCTTGTTCAGTTGACGATAGTCAATGCACATTCGAAGTGTTCCATCCTTCTTCTTCACAAAAAGGACCGGTGCTCCCCATGGGGAGTGGCTTGGTCTAATGAAACCGTTATCCAAAAGCTCTTGCAATTGGGTTTTCAACTCGTTAAGTTCTGCGGGTGCCATTCGGTATGGCGGTATGGAGATTGGTTTGGTGCCAGGCTCGACCTCGATCACAAATTCAATCTCCCTATCGGGTGGAAGTCCCGGTAAGTCCTTTGGAAAGACATCCGGATACTTGCATACCACCCTCACATCATCAATGCTCGTCTCTTCTTTTGTTTTGTCTACCACGTATGCTAGATATGCGTGGCAACCCTTTCTCATCATACTCCTAGCTCTTACGGCGGATATGATACAACTATTGGATTTGGCCCGATCCCCCTCGAAGCGTAAGGTTACCCCTTCATCGCCTTCGAGTTCAAGTATCTTTGTGTAGCAATCGACCCTAGCATGATGCTTCTCAAGCCAATCCATCCCCAGGATTGCATCGAATTCAATCATACTCAGCGGTACGAAATCACACGTCAAGTTTTGGCCCTCCACTTCCACCTCACACGATGGATAGTGGCTATCTCTCTCGATGTCTTCCCCTAGAGGTGTGGATACCAATAGGGCTTGAGTCATCGGTACAAGTGGTTCTTTGAATCCCCCGGCAAACGCCTCACTCACGAATGATCGTTGCGCCCCGGTGTCAATGAGGATTCTTGCGTCTCTCCCGTTAATCTTTAGTGTTCCTACATTCATAAGCAATGTAAGACACACTCCCCACTTATTAGACTCCTTTCTTAGGTAAAAGAGTACCCCGGCTATGGTTTGGATGATCGTCATCTAACGCCCCATCCCGATTCCATCCCGGTTCCCACCCAAAACCAACACCGTGCACCAATAAGTGAAAGCCGGCCGCTTTTCGTGAAAGCCGGCCGGTTTTCGTACCTTGGCCTTCGGCTCGGAATGGCTGGTTACGTAAGCCGGCCGGTTTTTGCCAAAGCCGGCCGGTTTTCGGTCGCCGAAAGAATTCCAACTTTTTAATTATAAAAGCCGGCCGGTTCTTACGAATGCCGGCCGGTTTTCGTTAGCAGCGCCCCATACCGGAATTCCTGAACACAAGCCGGCCGGTTTTTACGAAACGCGGCCGGTTTTTATACGCCGAATGATTTAACCAAAAATCAAGCACGAAAGCCGGGCGGCTTTCGTCAACGTCGGGCGGCTTATGGTCGCCGTAGGATTTATGTAAAAATCATAGACAAACGTCGGGCGACGTTCGTCAAAGCCGGGCGGCTTTCGCCCCAGGCAGATATCTGTCCACTCCTTTGAACTTTAAACAGGCGGGGTTGGCCATATAACTTATACATCTCAACATTTAAAAGGTTTACAAGAAATTAACATCAAAAGTTCATGAATTTACCCGCAACGGAGTCCGGGTTAGCACGTGCATCGGCCTCCGTAATCGCATAGACCCTCGCTTGGGTCCTCCCTTGATTAACGGACGGTGCATTGCTTGTGCTAGCTCCACCGTGCCCCATACTTGCACTTGGTGCTCCCGTTCGGTTCCTGCTCACCATAGTCCCACTACTCGGTCCGGAACCTGTACCTCGCCCAAGCTGTGGGCAACTCACCTTCATGTGCCCGACCTCCCCGCATTGGTAGCATCTCGGGGGATCACGACACTTGCCGTGGTGAAGCTTCTTGCAGTTGCTGCACCTTGGTACTCCCGAGTTTTGAGACCTCGAGGCTTGCCCGCTTGGGCCTTGATTCGCCCTCGATGGTGGTGCAGGGGCCTTGAATGAGCCACCTCCCCCGTGGTTCCCCTTCTTGTTAGAACCTTGGGGGCCATGGTTCTCCCATTTTCTTTTCTTCGCCTCCTCGGCGTCTCTTTTCTTCCTCTCTTCCCACTGTTTTTCGCCCTTCAAGGCTTGGTCTACCACTTGGGCGAAAGTCATGTTAGGCAATTGTGTTGCCCTATCACGTATCTCCAAGTCTAGGGCATCCCAGAAGTGGTTCACCATCCGGTTCTCATCGCAAGCGTACTCCGGTATGTAGTCGGCAAGGTCCCGAAACTTGTACTCAAGTTCCTTCACCGTCATGTTACCCCCTTGAGTTAGGAGGGTATATTCCCTCACCTTCTTGTTCACTTCGAAGTCGGAGTAATATTGGGCAAAGAACTCCCGTTGGAAGTCCTCCCAAATGACGCCCTCGCCATACTTGCTCTTGGTTCCATCCCACCATTTGGATGCCATCCCCTCAAGCAACCTTACCGCTATTCTCAGTTTAAGGTTGGGCGTGATTTGCATGTCAAGGGCTGCTTCATTCAACCTCTTGATCCATTGGGCGGCAACCGAAATGTCTCCGGTCCCGTCAAAGGGTTTGCACCCCAAGTCTCTTGCTTCTTTGATAAATTTGGAGATCCTTATGGTTGGACCTCCATCATTTCGGCCTCCATGTGGTTCCACATGGACTCTAGATGCATTGTGGCTTCCTCCTCTTGAAGCCATACCCGAAGGTTGCCCCACCCGGCGCCTTCGGCGTTCCCTCCTCTCCTCGCGCTCTCGGTGGTATTGTTGGAGTAGCGCCTCAATTCTTGCCAAGGAGCCATCTTGCTCCTCGTCACTAACATCATCATCATCCCCTTCATAAGGGGTCTCCACCGGCTCGGTTTCCGGCCTATAGGTTGAGTCCTCATAGGACCAATAAGTCTCACTCTCCGTGTCAACGTGGCCGTCGCTCACGGTTTGTTGTTGGCCTCCACGGCCCCTTCCCCTGGACACCCTAGTGGACCCCCGGCTGCCGCGCTCGGATCCCCCCGGTACACGGCCCGTCGGGTTCCTCCTAGTGATTCTTCCAATTGGCTCCATTTCTGAAAGAAGTTTAGAATGAGCCATTAGACTCGTATCAATTGTCAAGTGACGGATAGGTACTTAAAGACATCTCTTGGCTCAAATCACCGCCATACCAATTGTTAAGGGTACCATCTTAACAATTAGAGACCTTGCAACTTAAGTACCAAAAGTTCTCTAAGTACAAAACTTTATGCTCATGGTTTGCAAAATCATTTTCAAAAAGGATTTTGAAGCTTCATTATGAAGTTTACGGACTAAGGCTCTGATACCAACTAAATTGTCACGCCCCGGACCTACCGGACACGTAAACAACCCGCCGTACAGTACGAATAGTCAACCGCGGTCCAACTCATCCATACTATACTAGGCGTCTTGAATATCATTCACAATAGTACATCCATAAACAAACATAATGTAAAATAATCAATTGAAGTCAGCGGAAACGTTTAATACAAGTGTTTATGCCACACTCCGGCAAACATGGGCATACAAGCCCCAATAATCATTCAAAAATATCCATGAGCATTAATTGAAATGTTTTTAACATAGAGACGGAGGAAGCACGAACCACGTCTTCCTTCCTAGATCTTCCCGAGGCAACGGGCACTGGTAGCAAGCTCTACTCCCTACCTGAAACTGTGAGGTGGCCTCCCCCGTGAAGGGGAGGTCAGTACTTGGAAGCATTTGACAAGTACAATGACAACTATACCAAGTATAATCAATGTTTCAATTTCTAAGACCCTCAAAATAGGGTGATATCATAATATAAATAATAATTTATATTTCCCACTTATTATCTCTATAATAAGTAAATTTATTTATTTGTCGGCACACGGCCCATTTCATATATTTCATTATACCCGTCGTTAGCACGACACCGCCCGTAGGTCTTATCATCCTTTACGAGACTTGTCACCGCTCTCCGAGGCCTCACCGGGCTCTCGGGCCGGAGTCCAACATCCCGCCCCTGAACTCATACCCATCGTCCCGTAGGAAGGTAAGGTCCATTCGGGGTCCTATCTTATGTGTTACCGCTGTCGGGAGCCTCGTAAGGTCTCCGGTTCGGATTCCACCCTAACCCGTGATCACGATGTAAGTCCATGCTATCCAACCCCGCTCTCTAGAGTCGGGAAGGGCCATGGTCCTTACTAATTACCAATACTCTATCGGCTAATCCTTAAAGACTACCGAATACACCCGTAGGCCAATCCTATTCCTAGGATCAATTTATTATTCACTTTATCTTGGGTATCCCTTAAGGACTACCCCTAGCATCACTTATCCACCTTAGTATCTCTTAAGACTACTTAAGGCTCAACAATTTACAATCCAAACCTTGGATCAATTCTAACATATTTCATTCCAAAACCCCGACTAGTATCATTATACTAGTCGGATAAATTCCAACAAAATCTCATTTCAGTTCATAGTCATATAGACAATTCTCAAACTAATTTTCCATTGAAAATATAGTTCATATCAATATACAAAATATAATCTTTAATCACTCATATATCCTTATATGAAGTTAAAATTATATTTCAACATAATATTCATAGTTAATCCCTTCATCAAGCCAATATGCTCATATTACATAATCATACACAATTTATCCTTAAATTTGTATATTATGCTCCTTTATTCATTTGACAACAATATTTTCATTTAGGCATTATTAATCATTAATAATCCATGAAAATAACATTTAACTACTTTAGGTAATCTTACGAAATTAACCCAAAGATTATAAACAACATAGTCAGCCATCCTCACCTTATGAAGTGCTGAAATAGTTGTCCTTGTTAAGCCCTTCGATCAATCCCCGTTCTAAACCGTTTGGAGATGAAAAATCTGGGCAGCAGACGAAAGCCGGACGGCTTTCGTGAAAGGTGGGCGGCTTTCGTGGTCTGCAGCTACGAACAGCTCCCTTTAAGTGGCGGTTTCCGGCGATTTCAACTCCTATCGATTCCACGACTCTTCTAAGTTAAATACCACCACTTTATAACATTATTCCACACTTTTAAACATGAAGAACTCCATGTTTAATCCACCATATGATTTCTCAAAAATCATACAAGATTAATACTAGTTAAAGAAATACTAGTTGTGTTCTTACCTCAAGAACAACCCTCTCCTCCTTGGATTTTCTTTTGTGGTGCTTCCTTCAAGCTTGGAACTTGTGAGAGGCCTTCCTTGAGCTCTCCTCCTCCTTGTGTTGGCCGAGTGATGCAAGAGGATAGGGGGGAGGTATCACCAAGCCAATCAACCAAAATAATTTGGTGATGGGGTCATGAGGGTGTTGTTTTTGTCTCATGGAGACTTCCTCTCCCTTCATGTACGCACAAGCCAAGTTTGTGTGGCCCCCTCCCTTATTATTTGAGCTAATTTAGTGTATAGGATACCCCAAGTGGGTGTAGGAAATCCCTCCCAATTATTCCTGCTATTTTCGGTAGGTCGGACCAAAATAGCATTCGGGTTGTCCAAATATTTTTATCAACTTTGGTTGACCCTTTATTGGGCTCCTTAAATTATTATGATAACCCAACTAAATATTTGGTAGCTCATTCCCATTATTATGGGCTCGATAAATAATTTAATTAATCGCACATTAATTAAATGTACCAGTCAATACACAATTTCTTCGCTAGAGAAATCAAATACATATCCACTTTCAAATTCAAGTACATTCGGGTGCGGTGTCACAACTACAGCCTATTGTGGCCCTTTCTACCACTGAGTCCGAGTATGTTGCAGCCACAGAAGCGTTTAAGGAAGCCATCTGGCTCAAACGCCTTGTCTCCGAAATTGGGTTTCTCAAAAAGGGAGTTACCATTTTCTCGGATAGCCAATCGGCTATCCAACTTTGCAAAAATCCTGTATTTCATGATAGAACTAAGCATATTGATGTTAGGTTCCATTTCATACGTGATATTGTTGATGCAGGTGGAGTCAAGCTGTGCAAGATCCCGTCCGAGTTTAACCCCGCGGATATGGGTACCAAGTGTCTTTCTGCTGAGAAGCACTTGTCCTGTAAACGCGTGCTAAACTTTGACTGTGGATAACTGTGGGTTGCCTAATAAAGTGTTTGCCCGTTGTGTCTGTTGATATTCCGGGTGACCCGGCGATGATGAGTCTTGTCACAACCTTGTATTGTTACTCTACACCACCTAGGACCAATAAGGTGGAGAATGTTGGAGGTATTGGTCCTACCAAGGCCTCCCTTCCACTTTATTATTGATTTACACCCTAAGTTTACTCCCACTAAGCTATACCTTATTTTACCTCACTTATTGGCTGTTGACTTATCTATTGGTTGGCCCCTATTCTGTCCGCTGCACACCTTTGTTTGTGTAGTCCGTGAGTGTCCCTTGTTTCCCTCACCCGTGACTTCCAGCTTGCTTGGCAGCCTATTAGTAGTCATCTTCCTTCTCCAGTTGATGGTAGCCTGCGAGAAATACTCCCTAGAGAGCAGTGCTCTACTTCTTCTTCCTTTCCTTTGTGTGAGAGTGTGAGAGAGGTTTTTCTTAGTGGTAGAGATGGAGCTTAGTGGTGAAGAGGTCTAGCCTAGTGTGGTGTATGTGAGTCTTTGTGTAGAAAGACCTGAGCCGGAGACGGAATCCCATCCTTACAATTATAACTCTAAAATGCTGACTATTTCTAATTCTTTCGGCTTATGCTTAACTCAATTCAATAGTAATTTTGACAATAAAATACAAACTTATATTTCGGATATTCGACAAATACTTCCTCCCTTCTATGTAAAAACAATTTATGAGGGTGTACAAACTTATATTTCATATATCTCAAGGCTAGACTAATTTGTCCTATTAAAAATCGAAATACAATTTCATATTTGGAAATGCAAAATGTTATTGGTACACTTTTTGTGCGGTGTACACATCCTAGTTGTGTGTTGTACACAAGTAAATCGTTGAGAAGCTGCTTGTCGATAGAAAATTGATAAGAGTATACACCATAATATGTACACACGTTGCTGTCTGGGATAGAGAATGAAATGGAATTGCATTCACTAAAAAAAAGTAAAAGTGAAACTCTATGGATGAAATGGTTTGTTTTATGGTTCGGACACTCGGACATGGGATGTGCACTGTAACTTTTGCAAATTTAATAATGCTGCAACGTAATTTAAAATTTTACGACTTATCTCTATTATCTAAAAAGAGAAACAACAACATTCAACCCTTAGTCCCATAAGAGTTTGGGGTCCGCTAGCATGAACCTACATATGAAATCGGAGCTAAAAAGATACAAAGGATGAAAATTTTTAGATAAGATAAAAAAGGATAAAAAGATTAAAAAAGATGAGATAAAGATGAGAGGATAGGAAAAAGGATAAAAAATATAAAAGATAAAGAACATAAGAAAGACAAAAAAAATATTAAAAAAAATTGAAATGAGATCAATCCTCCACATGAATACTCTGCCTCCTAAAGTCATACTCTCATCCAACCCAAGAAATAGCATCACTCTTGACTCCTATAATCCACGTCTGTTTGCGTATTCCTCTCCCTCTCCTCCTCGCCTCTTCTCCCCACCTCTCAACTCGTCTAATAAGTCCATCACTCGGTCTTCTACGCACATGGCCAAACCACCACAATATCAAAGGAGCATTAACTAAAAAGCACTAAGAAGACGACTTCTTAGATTTTTCAGCCATCCATAGAACATTAAGAGCCCGTTTGGTAGCACCAAAATCGGCTGTTTTGGCTGATTCTGCTGAAATTTATGATATTCTGGCTGGAGTGGCTGTTTTGGCTGATTCTGCTGATTTAAGAAAAAAATATTTTAAAAATATATTTTATTAATAAATTAAAAAAAAAATTATTTGTAAAAATAGCTAAAATGGTCCTCTACAGTAACTTCAGCCAATACAGCCAGAAAAGTAACTCCAACCTTACTTTTTCGGCTTATTACACAATTCAGCGCGCGAAAGTAAAAGTTACGTGTTTGGTGAAAAAGCTGGCTGATAAGCCGAAAACAGAGTTCTCCAAACGGGCTCTAAGTTCTCCCTTCCTATTAACATTTCCCAAAGCAGACTGAAAACAGATGGCAAAAATGACAATGGCTCTGATCAACATGTGTATACATATGTTTCATTCATAATCATCCCTGTTGCAACAGGGGTTCGTGGCAAATTTCAGTCCTTGTTTGGATTGGTTTCCATTTTCTTGGAATCACTTACTTCCCGTGGCGGACCCAGAAAATCAGAGTCACGGGGGTCCCTACTCTAGTAACTCTAATTAATAAAAAATTAATAAAAATGAAGTAAAATATTGTAGTAGTATAACATTTCATAGTTAACGTACATCATCAAAATATTAAAGTAGCATAATGTTTCATAGTCCCAAGGTTGAAACGGGACTTTTGAAGGTAATTATGGCGCACCTCGTCTTGAACATTAGGATGCAAATTTGATTTTTTTTCTCTATACAAGATCAACTCCCCAATATCATCTTGAACATTAGCTAGGATGTAAATTTGATTTCATGTTAGCCGACCCCAATATCGTTTGGGAATAAGGCTTGGATGTTGTTGTTGTTGTATAAAAGATCAACTCCCAAATATTCAAAATCAACATTTTGGTCATGTAGATTATCAGCACTGTTCTAATAATCGATCTAGTCAGACCAATTAATCGGCCTAATCAGTCCTAACTGTAGATGACTAATTGGCTAAGTCGGTCAAAACTTCGTCCTAGTCATCCGCCTAGGCACTCAACCATCCGACTAGCCCCTAACAAGTTTTAGAACAATGATTGTCAGTCATTTTAATTTCACATTCAACAATTATATGATCCAATTCTTCATATAATAATGGCGAACCATTTGAATTAACGTTCGAACTACTCCTGGTGCTCCGAATTTCTTTAAATGTGGGCACACTATCAAAATATCTTTTCATCCCAAATCGTAATATATTGATATAACATTCGATCAAAATATCATAAATTTAATAATTCAATCTGAACATTCAGTCTGGCCGGCCGAACTGGGCGTCCAACTCTTTAATGGTCGTCTGGCGACATCGCAGCGCTGTAGTCGTGGTCTCGTGGAGGAAGGGTCAAGGGCCGTTATGACTCGTGTGTTTACTGTCAAGTTCTGAATCGGGAAGATTGATTATCGTGGAGGTTTGCGTGGATTCAGGGTTAGAGAGTTTTCTTTTAAATGCCGAAAAAGCATAATTTTGATTTTTGCAATAATAAAAAATCAAAAAATTACCTTTCAAAAAAAAATTCAGAAAATTAAGGGTGCGAAGAAGAAAGCCAAGCAGGTTTGGGTCCAAAGAGCTCTCAAAATATTTCCAATCCAAGAGTTCATGTTCGGTTTTTGATAAACTTGTCCTTTTACAACAAGAAATTAAAAAAAAAAAGGCTATCGCAGCGCTGTAGTCGTGGTCTCGTGGAGGAAGGGTCAAGGGCCGTTATGACTCGTGTGTTTACTGTCAAGTTCTGAATCGGGAAGATTGATTATCATGGAGGTTTGTATGGATTCAGGGTTAGAGAGTTTTTTTTTTAAATGCCGAAAAAGCATAATTTTGATTTTTGCAATAATAAAAAATCAAAAAATTACCTTTCAAAAAAAATTAGAAAATTAAGGGTGCGAAGAAGAAAGCCAAGCAGGTTTGGGTCCAAAGAGCTCTCAAAATATCTCCAATCCAAGAGTTCATGTTCGGTTTTTGATAAACTTGTCCTTTTACAACAAGAAATTAAAAAAAAAGGCTAGAAAACTAAGAGTCAGAAGGGAATTGATCCCTGAACCACTGGGCAGGAGAACGCTCCATCAAACCCCACAACAACCATTCCTCCAGACAACTTTGAGAAATTATTGTGGTTTTTTATGTATATGTAAATTTACTGGAAAATTTTATATAAAATATATATTACATATAAGTATTTTTTTGGAGGTTCACAGCGTCCCGAGACCCCATGGGACCCTTAGTGGGTCCGCCTCTGCTTACTTCGTGAGCTGGAATTTTTAAATTCATGAAATCAGGGGCATCACATGCCTCGAGAGCACCATGGGTTCTGAGTATTTTCTTGGAATTGGATAACTCAAGCCATTTCAATTGTGATTTATCTCATTCCCAGTATTCGAATTATCATTAGTTCAGGTCTGACCACCAAATCAATCCAAACAAGGCAAATTGACTACTTTAATTGAGAAAACGATGATGCTTTACTCGTGCTGAGGACACACTCCCATGCTGGTACTCCCTCCGTCCCTTATAACTTTGCCAACTTTCCTTTTTTGGATGTCCCACTAACTTTGCCACTTTCTCTTTTAAGTAAAAAATTTGTGGTTCCTGTTAATTCTCTCTCCTCTGCACAAACCTCTACCACACAGTTTTTACTTTATTAATCTCCGTGCCGGTCAAACTTGGCAAAGTTTTAAGGGACGGAGGTAGTATATATTTTGTCCATATCAGTTTGTATATTCATGCCCTGGACATATGCAGTACCAGCGCTCGGCTTTATGAGACCAATCATCTGCTAGCATACACATGTCACAGAAACTTAGCTAGCTTAGAATTGGCATTACAAAATAAAAAAAACTAGTCAGAAGCACCCAAGAAAACTGATCGCTGGAAGACAACAGACAATTGCAAGCCCTTAATTTAAGTACTTGTGGCTTTTTTAAAAGAAAAAGCACTTATTTTACCAAACACTATCAACTTTAACTTTCTCGACTTTCGTGTAGAATCTACTTTTTACTTTTTTTATTACACAAAAAGCACTTATTTTACCAAACACTATCAACTTTTACTACTAATCACTTTTTTCCAAAAAGTGCTTTTATTTAAACACAAGCACTTGCAAACAAAGCCTAAAAGTAACATGAAGAAAAACAAGTGAACAATAAACTAAGGATCAACTTCTCTTAATTACTAGATTATTTTAACTGCAATAACATTAGACTGACCATATTTATAAGAGAAGTTTTCCCAGCACCGTTGGGCCCAAGCATACCAAAGCATTCCCCGAGGCAAAGCAAGTGGCAACCCTTTCACTGCAAATTTTTCAGGGTTTCCATCTCTTCCTGGATAAGCTTTTTTTATGTTGCCACATATTATAGCTTGATTCAAGAAGCAAATGTTCAATTTTTTCCCTCTGTCAAAAGGATATCACCTATAGTTGATTAGTTGTGGAGTAAAAGTAGGTCTGAGCACATACAGGACTTGGCAAATAAGCAGGCAAATGGTAAACCCACAATCTGATCCATGAACGGTGAATCCAGAGAACCCCATTAGACAATCCAATCTAGAGCCTGTTTGGAGAACTCTGTTTTTGGCTTATCAGGCTTATCAGCCAGCTTTTTCACCAAACACGTAACTTTTACTTTCGCGCGCTGAATTGTGTAATAAGCCGAAAAAGTAAGGTTGGAGTTACTTTTCTGGCTGTATTGGCTGAAGTTACTGTAGAGGACCATTTTAGCTATTTTTACAAATAATTTTTTTTTTAATTTATTAATAAAATATATTTTTAAAATATTTTTTTCTTAAATCAGCAGAATCAGCCAAAACAGCCACTCCAGCCAGAATATCATAAATTTCAGCAGAATCAGCCAAAACAGCCGATTTTGGTGCTACCAAACGGGCTCCTAATCCAATCCAATCCAATTCCCATATTCAGAATGGATCGCAATATTCATGGTTTCAACCCCAGCACATCAAAATTATTGGAAACACAGCCCGTTTTTTTTGCTAATCACAGTCCAAATTATTTAATTTTCCAAACTTAATGGATCTAAACTGGATGTACATTTGGATTTAATTTTCCAAAATTATTTAACTGGAGAATGGATCGCAATAGTTTTTGCTAAACATCTAAACTGGATGTACATTCTCCAGTTATGAAATTTTTGGAATTCATAATTTCAATATTTTCTTAAGCCCAGACAAAACATTATAAATATCTGCCTGCTCACAAATAATAAAAGATATTAGATGTTACATTAAATTAAATTAGTATCCACAACTAATAATAAAAAAATATAATTTCATAACATGACTTTAAATAGATAATTCCACCCAAATAAACTTCGCCATTTTATTTTTGAAAAACAATCAAATAGACCCTTCTGCTATTTCAAAATTGTCACCTAAACCCTTGAAGGCTCTAAAAAAGGATTACACAAACATGCTTACTCTAAAAAAAAGTCAATTTAGTCATTTAACTGGAATATGACCTTCTCTAGCAAGTCATCCAATGATATAAGGTATTTTTCCCTTTTATTTCAATTTTTGAATGCACAATTTTTAAAAGTATTTTTTATTTTTGATAATCAGAAATTTTTGCAAGTTTTTTATATTCCATCATGTTTATTTTTTAATATGATAGTTTTTATGAATTTTTTACAATAACATGCATGTAACAAATACTGGCTCACCAGCCTCGAAGAAATTACCAAAAAACGGGAGTTTCTTGTCTGACATTCCAAAACACGGGAAAGTGATTTAGGTTACCAAAAAGTGGGAGTCAGAATTGGAGAATCCGACTAGCGTATTAGGGTTTCATTTTCACGCTTTTCTCCCGTCGGAATCACCATATCCGACTAAACAGTGCCCAATAATTTAAAACCCCTAGTCGGAATTGGGGAATCCGACTAGAGTTTTGTGATTTTTTTTAAAACCCCTAGTCAGAATTGGGGAATCCGACTAGAGTATTGTGTAGTTTTTTTTTTGAATAAATTTGTGTAGTTTTTTTAAAAGTCAGGTGAGGTGTTTAATTGGGGTTCGAGTATTTCACCGAACTCCTACACTGAAACCCCTATAAAATCCCTTCATTTCTTCTCAAAATTTACAAACACATTCCAAAAACACTTATTTCTTTGTTATAGTAATTTATTCATTATTCACCCAAAAACACTTCTTACTTTAATTTCTTTGATATATTCATTATTTTTTTTGTTTAGCACTCTCC
The DNA here is from genome assembly GCA_945859915.1 of Cuscuta epithymum. NCBI lineage: Eukaryota > Viridiplantae > Streptophyta > Magnoliopsida > Solanales > Convolvulaceae > Cuscuta > Cuscuta epithymum. The sequence goes on along the minus strand of CAMAPF010000959.1, from coordinate 486,812 downwards.
TCTCATATTATATTTATAATATATACCATATATAAAAATGTCTAGTGAGGGTAATATTGTTGTTATGGTTCATTGGAATGGCTCTACATCTCAAAAAGATGATGAAATAGAGTACTCCATACCTCCTAGGGCTGTACTATTCATCAGTGAAGAAGATGATTATACTACTATACATGAGAATGTTCTAAATCATGTTAGAGGCGACGGATTTTCCGAAATTAAATTAATTCACGGAAAATTTCCGAAATATAAGAATTCGGTATATGTTGCTTCTAGATTATGGCCCATTCATGATGAGCGGACATGGCGTCATTTTTTCCAGATCGCTACAAATGAGTATGAGGAGTTGCACATTTACGTGGAAGCTTCAATGACCCCGCCACAAAATTTGACGTTCCACGGAACTCCCGGAGTGGAAGGCCCATCATCAAGTCGGAGAAACAACCGCCAAACGTTTCAGAACTACGAAACACCCGGTATGTATAGTTCAAGTTAAGTAGAATTTACAATGATTTCATTTTATTTGTTGTCATTTTAAGAGTGTAGAAGTAGTGAATTTAGTAATTTGTAAATTTTTAATTTAGATTGTGAAATTGGACTTTTAGAGTAAAATTTAGCTTAAAAAAGGCTATATAAGGCTATATATATCTTTAAATATTATTTACGATATTGATTTAGACTGAGATAGTATCACTAAATTAAAAAGGCTATATATATCTTTAACTTATAATTTGACTTAATTAGTTTTTTAGGAGTGTAGAAGTAGTAGATTTAGTAATTTGTAAATTTTTTAATTTATTTGTTAAATTTGAACTTTAGAGTTAAATTTAGCTGTAAAATAATTGAAAGTTAGAAAGAGTGTTAAATTTAGAATTTGCCTTAAAGTTTGGTTTTAGGAGTGTAGACGTAGTTCATTTAGCAATTTGTAAATGTTTTAATTTAGATTGTTAAATTGGAATTTTAGAGTTAAATTTGGTTATAAATTACTTGAAAGTTAGAAAGTGTTTTACATTGATTTGTGAAATTGGAATTTTAATTTAGTGTATAATATTATTCTTAATATATCTTTGTAATTCAGATACAAATATTATGGAATTTTAACAGATAATCAAATAAATTTTATATCAAAATTCATGTGATTATATTTCCTTTGTTTTTTTCGCATCTACCGCATCTAGCATTTCGCATCTACCGCATCTATCCAAACCATATGTACAAATTCATTAATGTCTTTAATGTAAATAATAATATGGAGTATTATGCTGTGCAAACCGTACCGCATTACATGGGACCAAGACATATTTAGATTTTAATGTAAATAAAAAATGAAATGTAATGCTGTCGGAATTCACAAATCCGACCAGAATTTTTTTATAAAATTTTTAGTCGGAATTTTTTAAGGGAAAAAAAATATAAAAAACCCCTGTCGGATAGCCCAATTTCGACTAGGGGGGTGTTTTTTAGAAATATTTTGTTTTGTTTTGAAAAACTATATATATTAAATTTTACAAATTACATTTTATATAAATTACATTTTTATAGAAAACTTTTATTTTGTTTAGAAGTATTTATTTTAGTATTTTTAACTCATTCAATTAGATAAACTCACATTTTATAATATAACGCGTTTAAACAAAATCTAACCCATTAAGTCATATGAAATCATCCAGACTCAGGGGAAGAGTCGGACGACCCAGACTACGAACAAGGTTTTTGTAGTGATGTCGATTCAGCCACGAAGGATAACAATGACGAGACAATAGACCCCACCTGGGCCAATCTAGAGCTAGAAGAACCATATGAGCTAGATTATGAGCCTGAAAGACTCGAAGTCGGCGCAATTTTCCCTTCATATGATGCACTGAAAGAAGCGGTGGCGAGAGAAAACATTCGTCAATTTCGTCAATTCCAATCGGTTGACAAAAGGGTACAGTCCTGGAAGGCGGTTTGCATATACCCGACCCTTTGCACTTGGCATATCCAAGCAGCAGAAGGTATGACTTCAACAAAGTGGAAAGTAAAAAAATATCAACCCCATCACAGTTGCAGGGAGGATCCTGTCACGGCTCGGGATGATAAGATCCTAACGGCCAAGATCATAGCGAGTGAAATCGCTCCAAAAGTGAAAGTCGACCCGGACTACAGCATTAAACTGATAATGTCAGACATATATGAAAATTTTGATATCCGTGTTTCATATAAAAAAGCTTGGAATGGACGCTTGATCGCTCTGGAGCGTAAATTCGGCAATTAGGAGGCCTCATATAATGAACTTCCTATGTTGTTGGAAGCTATACAGTTTTCAAATCCGGGGACGGTTGTTCATTTGCAATCACAACAGGCCGGCAGTCCTGATACGTCTGAATTCCGTCGAGTGTTCTGGTCATTCAAAGCTTCTATAGACGGTTTCAGATTTTGCTTACCCGTAGTCTCGGTTGATGGGACTCACTTATATGGAAAATACAAGGGGGTTCTTCTAGTAGCGGTAGCCATGAACGCTAACCGTGAGATATTTCCTCTTGCATATGCTGTTGTTGAGAGTGAGAATGCTGACAGTTGGTCGTGGTTCTTTGCAAGGGTTATGCGTGATGTGGTTGGAAGTCATCGTAGTGTGTGTGTTATCTCCGATCGTCATGCAGGAATTGAAAGTGCATTTAGATCCTTGCCAGAGTTGAGATCGCCACAAGTTTCAAAGCGTTATTGTCTCCGTCACATACGGAGTAATTTCATGACCAAGTTTAGAAACGCGGAACTGAAGAAATTATGTTGGCAAGCTGGTAGCACTCCCACAGAACAAGAATTTCATGACTGTATGGAACAAATACGAGGCATAAATGAGAGTGCCTTTTTGTATTTGAATGAGATTCTTGTTGAGATGTGGGCCCTGAGCTATGACGATGGCAAAAGATATGGCATTTTGACGACAAACCTTTCAGAAAGCTTTAACAATGTCTTAAAGGGATGTCGCACATTGCCTATCTGCGCACTAGTAAAGGCCACATTTGATAAAGTGGTCCAACTATTTGCCGATCGACGAAATGCGGGAATAATGTGGCACCAAGCTGGATTCTTGTATCCAAAGAACATATGGAAGGCTGTTCTTGAGCGATCACAGCGTAGGTATCACACAACAATTGTCCCGCACAATCGAACAACGGGGATTTACTCTGTAGCTATTAGTTCGCATGATCCAGTGACAATCGATCTGACAAGGCAGGAATGTGGGTGCGAGTATTGGAAGCAGAATGGGCTGCCATGTGTTCACGCATATGCGGTTTGTCGGTTTTTAAAAATAACCGTAGACGGCCTAATTCCAGCTGTGTATTCGTTAAATGCGTACATCCGGACGTACGCTTCTGATATTATGCCTATTAATAATGCGTACATCCCAGCAGAAACACAACATACACTTCTCCCACCCACAAACAACAGATCGGCTCGAGTCGGTAGGCCACAGAGAACTCGATTTACTAACGAAATGGATTTGCGTGCTACGGGTAGAAGAAATGAGTAATATTGTAATGTATACGTTTCTGTATTTTTTGTTTTGCATCCAATTAGTAATGAAATATTTGTTCTCTTTTTCGAATCTGTTTCATTGTATCTGACATTTTGGTTCACATAAATTCCATCAGATAAATTTAATTTTGTACGACGCCGTATAAATTCAGATAAAATTAATCAGATAAAATCAATTAGATAAAATCAAGCAGATAAAATTTTATCAGATAAAATCAATTAGATAAAATCAAGCTGATAAAATTTTATCAGATAAAATTAATCAGATAAATCAAGCTGATAAAATTTTATCAGATAAAATCAATCAGATAAAATCAAGCAGATAAAATTTTATCAGATAAAATTAATCAGTTAAAATCAAGATGATAAAATTTTATCAGATAAAATTAATCAGATAAAATCAAGCAGATAAAATTTTATCAGATAAAATTAATCAGATAAAATTTAATAACTTCGATACTCCTACCGAACTATGTGTCGGCAAACAAACACATTCATCCATAAACAAACACATTCATTCACGCGGATCTCTCTCTAGTCGGAACTGCCAAATCCGACCAAGAGATTTTTAATTTTTTCACCCACTCCAGTCGGAACTATGCAATCCGACTGGGACTTGATAAATACTCCAGCAACCCTCATTCGATTACTCATTAGTTCATCATTAATCCATCACTCTCAGATTTTCATTCCCATACAACCGTCCTCACAAGTTAGTTGCCCTCAATCAATCTCAATTTTTTTATTCTGAAGCAACGATACTCACAACCAAATCAAGTTATCTACCCTTTGGGATCAGACAAATTTTGAGGTTAGTTAAATTTCGGTTTGAGAAGTGTACAAGTAATTAAATTTTTAATTTGTGAATTTTTAATTTATATAGTCAAATTGGACTTTTAGAGTAAAATTTAGCTATAAAATACTTGAAACTTAGAAAGTGTGTTACATTTAGGATTTGCCTTAAAATTTCGGATTTAGAAGTGTAGAAGTAGTTAATTTTTTAATTTGTGAATTTTTAATTTATATTGTCAAATTGGACTTTTAGAGTAAAATTTAGCTATAAAATACTTGAAACTTAGAAAGTGTGTTACATTTAGGATTTACCTTAAAATTTCGGATTTAGAAGTGTAGAAGTAGTTAATTTTTTAATTTGTGAATTTTTAATTTATATTGTCAAATTGGACTTTTAGAGTAAAATTTAGCTATAAAATACTTGAAACTTAGAAAGTATGTTACATCTAGGATTTGCCTTAAATTTTGGATTTAGAATTGTAGAAGTTGTTAATTTTTGAAGTTGTGAATTTTTAATTTATATTGTCAAATTGGACTTTTAGAGTAAAATTTAGCTATAAATACTTGAAACTTAGGATTTGCCTTAAATTTCAGTTTTAGGGGTGTAGAAGTACTTAATTTAGTAATTTGTAAATTTTTAATTGAGATTGTGAAATTGGACTTTTAGAGTAAAATTTAGCTATAAAATGTTTGAAACTTAGAAAGTGTTTTACATTTACGATTTGCCTTAAATTTCAGTTTTAGGGGTGTAGAAGTAGTTAATTTAGTAATTTGTAAATTTTTAATTGAGATTGTGAAATTGGACTTTTAGAGTAAAATTTGGCTATAAAATGTTTGAAACTTAGAAAGTGTTTTACATTTAGGATTTGCCTTAAATTTCAGTTTTAGGGGTGTAGAAGTAGTTAATTTAGTAATTTGTAAATTTTTAATTTAGATTGTGAAATTGGACTTTTAGAGTAAAATTTAGCTTACAAAAATTACCATTACACAAATAAGTTAGATGAATTTGTATTATACGTAGTATATGGAAAAGGGTATAGTAATTATAAACTTTGGTGATTTTAGATAAAAAAAAAATTATTTTCGAAAATTACAAGGGTAATAATAAGTTAAACGTAGTATTAGATTATTTTAAATGAATTCACATATGGATTACAACAAATTATTTACATTCTAGATGGTATGAAATATAGCAAATTGAGTTAACCTTTAGTGTTATACATAGTTGGTTTAGTATTATATAGCGAATTGAGTTAAACTTTAGTCAAGTGAGTTACATATTTTAATAGTTAAAAGTTTAAATTAGTTAAAATAGATGATATTTTATAGTTAAATTAATGTTATACACAAAAGTTATTTTAGATTACTTTAGATAATCAAATTAGATAATCAAATTTAGATGGATTAGTATTATATAGTGAATAGGGTATATTAATTACATTTTTGAAATTTAGTATAAATAATATAGCAATTAGTTTGAACTAGTAATTAAGTGAATTGAGTTTAATTTTGGTGATTTAAGATTACATTGTAATTTATCGAAAATTAAATGCCAATACTACATATCATGAGTTAATCTTAAATATTATAACATAATGAGTATATATCACTGATATTAGTAATATATGTATTACTTAGTGTATTATATACTTAGGCTAATATATTAAATAATACTAATATTATGCATAATTAGGCTAATTAATTACTCTATAATTTAATATCATTATAATAATATTACGCGTACCTAATTAGTTAGATATAATAATTGGACTTTTACTCATTAAAATCGAAATTAGTAGTTATTTTGGTAACTTTTAGGATTTTAGTTTTAGATTGTGAATTTATAGTGTAGGAGTAGTTAATTGAGTAATTTGTAAATTTTTATTTGAGATTGTGAAATTGGACTTTTAGAGTAAAATTTAGCTATAAAATGCTTGAAACTTAGAAAGTGTGTTAATTTTTTAAGTTGTGTTTATACATAATTAATAATTGTTAGAACCTCTCATCATAATTATGAAATATTTCCTTTAATGTCAAATTGGACTTTTACTAAAAAAAATTACTTTAACAATTGGACTTTTACTCATTAATTTTGAAATTACTAGTTAGTTTGGTAACTTTTAAGTTTTTAATTTTAGATTTAGAGTTCAATTTCGAAATTAGTAATTTATAACTACTTATTTCAGGAATTTCAAATGGACCAAAACACTTCGCGCCCAGGGCCTGTTAACTGTTCCCTACTCACGTTGCCACTGCGTGCCCATCGTGCTGACCGTGTGTGGTATGAACCAGATTCCAAAGACTTGTGCTTAAAATGTGTGAATTGCCCTTCAGCTGCATTCGCAGATGAGGAGAGAGATGAAAGAGTAAAAAATATGTTAGCTTATGCTGGGTTCTTGGGGGTAGAGCACATTGCCCGTATGAAGGTGGATCATAGTTTAATATGCGCTTTGGTGGAGAGATGGAGGCCGGAGACACATACTTTCCATCTTCCATTCGGTGAGGTTGGCATTAGCCTACAAGATGTGGCGATGATCCTTGGTTTGCCCATTCGAGGTATGCCCCTTAGTGGTCCTACCATTAAGGGTAAGGCTGAGTGGATCAACCTGTGCACGCAGTCATGTGGTTTCACTCCTTTAGAGATTGATATGCGCACGAGTGATATCACCTTGAGTGCTGTTACCCGTCACCCGATTGTACCTGATAGTACAGACGAAGAGGTCACCGAACACACCAGGACCCTAATATGGCAATTGCTTGGAGGGTTTTTGTTCCCTGACACGAGTGGGACAAGAATACGATTGTACTTTTTGGAAGTCTTGCAGGGTGACTTGGCTTTAGCCCGTCGATGGAGTTGGGGATCGGCGGTTCTTGGGTACCTCTACCATAACTTGTGCAACGGCGCCAAGTGGGAAACCAAACAAGTTGGCGGCTGTATGCACTTGTTACAGATTTGGGCTTGGTCGAGGATTTCGATGTTCCGTCCCTCAGTACTTCAGGTCATTCAACATGACCATCTTCCATATGGGTGCAGGTATGTTGCCAATTACATCTTAATAATTGAGAATGCTTTATATGACGTTACATTTTTTAACTTCATATCGCTAATCAACAAATGTAGGTGGATCGTCCCCAAGTCATATAAGGGATCCCCAAGACATTGCATACGCTTGTACCGGGATGACCTAGACCGCATGAGTGAGAATCAGGTAGTACTTGAAATTTTTACTTCAACCGTACTATTCAATTTTCAATACACATTGTTTTATAGTTCTGAAATTGTAAATTAAACTTTTTACAGTTTGATTTCATTCCCTACGCGTCCGAGACACTCCCACCTCTCGTCCTTAATGAAGCTCCGCTTTGGTCGGCTAGGGTCATGCTCATATTTTGCAATATGGCCGAAATGCATTACCCCGATCGATTTCTTCGGCAGTTCCATATAAGGCAAGATATTCCGAATGCTCCTTTGACAGGTAATGATAATCACGGCAATCGTTCCAACATAGTAGCTGGTGCCTTGGCGATGTGGGCGAACATACAACATCACATATACTTTCTTGATTACGCTCAACATATGTTCCTCGAAGCAACTAATAGGTACCGAAAATGGTACAAGAAGTATGGTATGACACGTGTCCAGAACCCTTCTCACAATGTGCCCACGACAGGCTACACCCCGACAGCACACGATTGGGGTATTGTGGTAAGTTTTTGAATACATACCATATTCATTAACATATATCGTGTCATATTGTTTACATGTTACAAAATTTTATGTAGAAGCAAGGCGTTCACGAGGTGTATCAGCTCTTAGCCGATCGCGCGAGTTATGAGGACTGTCAAAAACGACTACGGCAGATGGCCCTGGACGTAGGTGATGAAGAGATGCTCCACCGCGGCATATTCCATTATGAAGATGAAGATGAAGGTGGAAGTGACGAAGAGGATGATGCAGATGAACATGAAGGTGGGGGTGAGGACTCACCATCGCTCCCTCAATTCTCAACACATGGTGTCTCATTTGATCAACCACCCCCTCAATTCTCAACACAGGGTGTCTCATTTGATCAACCACCCCCTCAATTCTCCATTAGAGAGCGCCGCAAGCCTGCAAATCGCCATTAGCCAAAGCGGTCAGCGGTGAGGAGCCCAAATAGCGGCCAGCGACTAGAACACCTTCTTCTGTCAAGGCTTCAAACAACCCGACAACGGCCAGTAAATTATTCCCAATCTATTAGCTATGAATAATAAATCCACTAAATGTTCTTTTGATTTATGAATTATGGATTTTTGTATGATGCATTTTTGTTGTCTTGGTAAATTCATATTTATTTGGTATTGTGCAATTTTGAATTGAATTCCTTTATTTCGTTTTACTATTTGTGAAGGTGTTTGATAAAATGGGTGAATATGGTTGAGAAAAAGAGAAAGAGAGACAAAGATTAGAAAATGCAGCCTTGGCAATGGAAAATTTTGTTTTTGTTAAGAAATTGAATCCCGAAAATTCTTCTCAAGTTGAATCGTCGCTAAATTCTTTTGTGAATGAAAACCATAACATGCTTGGAAATAGTGATATAGGTGCAAAAGCCGCAAATAGTGAAATTGAGCCAGATAATTGTGATTTAAGTGAAGAGAATAACTTTTGGTGGGCCATGTTTCGTTGATCGATTTTTAGAGATTAGTTTTTGTCTTGAACATAGACCCAAATAATATCTCGCCCATAGGCCCGAAAATCGATAGGACCGGCCCTGATTGAGCTTGGATATGATATTCAAACTCAAGAGCAATTTTACAAAGATAAATTTTTACTATTATAATTCTATATTTATATATACATACTGTAATTTATACATAAGTAACTTATTATTAATGGTCCATGAGTCCGTGACTGGGAGATTAATTCTGATAAAACATGTTCTTTCTACTATTCCCCTTTATCCCATGGCCTTGGCAAATGTCCCTAAGAGTGTTTTAACCGAGATTGAAAAAAATGCATTAATTTCCTCTGGGACAGAACTTCAGAGCACCACAAACATATCTGGAGGTCATGGGATAATTGTGCCTATCCTACTAATGAAAATGGCCTTGGATTTCGTAGGTTAAGGGATGTTCAAAAATGCTTCTTTGTAAAGCTATGGTGGAAAAGTGACAACGGGAACAACATTTGGACCAAAATTTTCAAAGCCTTTCGTAGTCCAAGTCTTTCATTTTTCTGGAATTCGATGTGCTCTGTTAAAGTTATTTATAGTGCCAACACTTGTGTGATTGTGCATGCTGGTAACAGGTCGTTCTGGGATTCCAATTGGAATCCCCTTGGACTGCTCAAAAACCTGATACCTGAGACTCAATGTGACCCTCTGCTTTCCATTCGTGAGGCATATAATAACCTCTCGGCCCACATTTACATGCTGCCATGGGATGTCCAAACTGCCTTGACCCAGATTACTCCCATCTTTGATGATGGGGAGGATGAGATTCGTTGGACCAAGTCCGACAATGGAAAGTTCCAGTTCCATTAGAAAGAAAAGGCCCAAAACCACGGAAATTGGTCAACTTTGGCATAAACCGATTCCAAAAAAAACTCTCTTTTTTCCTTTGGAGGATTTCTAACAATCTCATCATTTGCTCTGAAACTCTTGTCAAATTCAGCTATGCCGGTCCTTTTAAATGCCCCCACTGTGATCATGATGACAACATTGATCACTGTTTTCTGCAATGCAGTTATCATAAGCCTATTTGGGAGCACTTCCAAATTAAAAGAGACAAGCTTATTGGTACAATTACAAGCAATATCCTAAATTGGACAAAGCACAAAAAATTCCTGCTTTATTGTATCATTCTTTGGAATATTTGGAAGGTGAGGAATGCCAAGTTGATTGAGAATATTATTATTAATGAGTCTGAGGCCATTTCCAACATCCGTAGAGACCTCATGGACTACACTCCTAGGTCTAAGATCTCCAAAAACCCAATCCCTAAGCCTCGATTGATGACATGGATTCCGCCTAATACCAATGACCTTACGTTGAACCTAGCCCTTACTTCGTCCTTCTTACATCACCAAACTGGTTTTCTTGTTCGTAATCACAATGGGGAGATGATTACGCATGCTTTTAATAGTCTTTTTAACTCCTCTTATCATTTGGCTTATTTTGATGCTATTCTCTTCGCATTAAATCATTGCAGGAATCTGAACATTCGAATTAATACTCTTGAGATAGATAATTGCAAGATTGCTAATGCTCTAAACATGCAATGTGCTGATTTAAGAGGTTCCATCTTCACTGTAATGAGAATTCGACGGCTTATGAAAGATAGCTTCACACAATGTCGCTACATTAATCACGCTCTCAACAAGGCTGCAAAGTTTATTAGTGAGGGTCATGACCCAAACACTAATCAATTTACAAACATTCTCAAATTTGATTGCATTGGCTTCCCTTCTGTAACCATGTAACTTTCCTAGTAGGCTTGGTTTGGTCCTCCTACTTGTTTTCCTACTTTTGCTAATAAATTCGCTCACTTTCCCCTAAAAAAAAAAATTATGGTCCATGAGTCCGTGAGCTGACTAGCATGTCACGACAAGTATAATTAAGTATGAGCTCCGTTCTATTTCTTAACTCTCGTAAAGGGTCTCTTTACTCTCTTATGATCCCACCAACAACAGCCCTCCATTCTTCTAAATGAATCAACATATGAAATTGACAACACAATTTTTCATCTTACTTTTCCATGAGCAATTGACAGCTCTTCCAAAAAAAATGAGTATTTGACAGCACAAGAAGCTTAACATCACCATCAAAAGCTTTTATGAGACCTTGTTTTGGAAGATCCAACAACAACAACATCCAAGCCTTAGTCCCAAAAGAGTTTGGGGTCAGCTAAATGAATCAACATATGAAATTGGAGTTTAGCAATTCATATTTTGACACATGTCATATTGTTGGCTGTCACGCTCCTACCACAACGTCTTCCTCCTTTATCCTGAATTGGGACAGGTATGACCAAAAAATGATCTAATGACGGAGTTTTGTTTCGAAAGAACCAAATAAACAAAAATCAATTAGAGGAATGCTGAATATTAAAGGGCTTATCGCCTTATCCCCTTGCATTCAACCCACCAACTCATGAAGAATTAACCACTTTTTCCATTTTCTGGTCCTAATTCCATACTTAGCCCCATTGAAGCTCCAGATAGCCCTGGTTATAACACTGGATTGTCTACAACACCGCCATTAAGGCTAAGAGAGCACTAAATTTGGACATTGTGACAGAATCCACCGGAATTCAGGAGTCACAGAGCTTAACTGTTGAAAATCGAGATCTTCGAAGGAACGAAATTGTTCCACAAGGCTTTGGAACTTGGAAGATGTTTGAATCTCCTTATTAGAAATGAGAAGCTTAAAGCATGCAGTACTAATATACCAGATTATTACTCCTGGTTTTTCCATTGACCTGTTCCCCCAACTCCCGGGCGAGTAAGACATTATCAGAAATATTCTTACCTTTGACGATTCCATATTGATTATCATGATATGATTTTTGGGAGAAGCTTGACTAAGCTGGCATTTGACACCTTAGACAGGTCTTTATTCATGACATTACAAAGGCTATTTGGTCTTAAGTCTTTCCCATTAGCTTGTTGGCCAACATTACAAATCAAGACCAGATGGCAGTGATGCTCTAACGAATATCTCTTCCAAAAAAAATCAGTTATTGCCTGCACAAGTTCGTTTTTTTATGATGTACCACTATTTTTGGTAAAAAGCTGCTCCAAAACTAAATCAGTTTAACTTCTTTCATACTATAAGTTTTGTTAGGATTAATAATATCTTCATACTGATTAGGAAAGGTGTAGAAATTCAAACCAGCTGGGTATATAGGGCAAGAATAATAGTTTCCTATTATTGTTGATCTAGAGTATCTTGAGATCTTATTTCCTATTATTGTGGATCTAGAGTATCTTGAGATCTTATTTGATATATATGTATAGCTGTATATTTCTTTCCTTAATACTAGGAGTAGTTCCTAGAAATCAGGATCAGTTCAAAGGGATCCTTGTGTATAAATATACCCAAATTCATCATAATACACAAGAGAGATAATTCCAAATTCTGATCTCCTTCAAAAGGTATGCCCTCCATGAGCCTGGTTGCACACACTTCACTAACTTTCGTGAATAGAGATATCTAATTGCAGAATCAGAAATATAATCAGGATCAGAATAAGATTCTCCTGGCTCATCAGTGACACCATCAAATTTTGGACTTTTGCTTGCTAAGCCATGGACAGAAGTGTGTTTATATTTCCTTCAAGGCATCAAGCATCCATTAATACCACTATTTTGTTTCCAAAGTTTCTTCACAAGCAAACTGAAGATTCAATTGTTCATAAGCTAGTGCAATTCAGCTCTAACCTCAGCAGTTTATTTTGTAACATGCACCAACTCCTTACCCTATCTACAGCCATCTTGAGATTATCAAGGATGTTTCCAAATTTGTTTACTATCTGGAACTCCAATGATGAAATCACGGGTTAATCTAAGAGAGAAAAGGCTTTTTCAGATTGCCTCAAAGCCAGGGGTGTGATGACAGTATTTGCCGAATGAGAAATTTTTGTTAAGAAGTTTTATAAAATATCAGATCGATTGGTACATTTAGTACTACCTCCATCCCATAATGTAAATTGCATGTGTCTTTGGCACGAGTTTTAAGAAAATAAAAGTAAGAAAAAGTAGGATGGGACCAGAAAAAGTAAAAGATGAAATGATAGATAAAAGGATAATGAGAAAGTAAAAAGTTAGTGGATTTCAATTTAAGTAAGTGTTCATATTTTTTGGACAACTCAAAAAGGAAAGTGAATCTTACAAAATGGGACGGAGGAAATATTATTTTTAGAAAAAGAAAAATCAAACAAGACTCTATTTATGTGATGGTGAAATATAAAAAGAAAACAGAAAATACTGTGCAAAATTATGAATTATGTGAATTAAATATAGTTAGTCACTAGAGTGCCAATGGATGTCATGTGCAAGCTCACAGTTTTTGAAGATACTTAAATTTCTGCATCTGGGTTAGACAGGGAAAGAAGTTCAGAGAGAGAGAGAGAATATTTGTATATGGAGAAAGAGAATGCAAGAGACAAAACCTTAGCTCTAGGGGGAGCACTGTCGTGTTGGATTAATTATTTTGGAATGAGGAGAATTGCAATGGAATTATTGCAGTAAGAATTATACGACCAGAGAGAAATTTGGAACTACTGCAGTATTAAATGCCATTTACATCATCAATGCCTACATGATTTAAAATAAGATACCATCATATGGAGAATATGGAATTTACTACTTCAACAAATACATTTCACGCAGCATGATGTATTAGATAAAATCAGGCATATTACCTCCGGGACGACATCATGTTTCTCCACTTCAATGGAATCATTAGACCCCTGTCTCTGTAAGTTTGATCTTTGGTACAATGGCGAGTGCTTCTTTTGGAAAGATTGAAGAAAAAGGGGGGAGTTTTCCCTGATGATGTTATTTGATCTGTGTAATATGCAAAGAGGAGAACCAATAACCATTCCACAAACATGACAATTATGACCTCTCTCATCCCGTTTTTGCCATCATTCTAATTCTTCCATTTCATTACGGTGGTCCCCATATAACTACCAGTGAAAGAGTATTGTGAAAACTCATATAATCCACGATAAAGTGAGAATCCAGGATGCAACTCCATAGCAATAATCCAGCCTCCTGCAACGGAATCATTTAAAGTGTAAGAAGTGTAAATTATTATAGCCCTTCCCTAACGTGATTAGGAAAGAATCTAGTACAAAACAAACAAAGGTTGCTGGTTAATGATAGCAGAAAATGAACCACATGTCTTAGCACTAAGACAATAAGGGGTTTACTTTTTTTCCTATTAAGTCTTGTCTGAGTTAAAATGTTTGTCTGGATTAAGTGGTATTTGTATATGAGGCTGCTCATTTTGTGTGCAGAACAAACAATCTGAATTGAGTAAAATAATCAATTTAGTACTATTCTTGAGTTATAATGTCAATGAGAAATTTCATTTATTAACATAAATCTATTCAACAATTGATTTTAAAAACTTGATACCAAAGGCGTCTTAATAGACGTCTTAATGGGAAGGACAATTATTTTTCAGCTTGATGATAAAGTCTGTTTTTGTACTGAATGATTGAGTCATTATTTCAATTAAGTCGTAAGTAGACATGACTTAATGGCTAAACGATTAAGTCGCTTTTCTCACTAAGTCCATTAAGTCAAAACTAAACAACCCCTAAATGCTTTACACATACCATGGTAATGATATTTCCCAGTCCCTTAAGGCAGTAAGATAGCCAAGTCCTAGTTTGGAAACCATTCAACATTGTCACACCCGGATAGCGGAGCGTAGCGGAAGATAGCCAAGTCCTAGTTTGGAAACCATTCAGCATTGTCAAACCCGGATAGCGGAGCGTAGCGGCCTACCACGAAAACGCTAAAGCGGTATAGCGAAATAACGGGATGGCCGCTATTCATACACCTCTTATGTAGAATATATATAATTATATTTATGCATACAATTACATTACATACACATATGACATCCAAAAAATGTATGTACTACTCAGTCTCAATCTCCATCATATCATAAATTACTCATATAAAGCCATTAGTCTTGAAGTTCTAAATCACTAAAGACACTATTATTGTCTTTTAAATCTTTCAAACTATTCCACTGCCAAGGAAGATCAAATTTATCTCCTGTAAGCTCTTGATTGAGACTTAGACGAGTAGAAGAGCTGAAAGTATAAAAAGAAGAGAAGTTGGAGGCGAACGTAGTTGAAGCTGAGTTGCAATAGTAGTCATGGGATATTTTTTAAACTTGGGATGAGTTTTACGACTTAGAAGGGTTTTAATATTGTTACTTTCTATTTTAAAACCCCTATTTTACCCTGATAAAACTGAAAAACCACAAACACCTCAAAATATCTTGTGCAGACCATTCAAATTTGAAATTTCAACAGAGCGCGTGATAGTTTCTTGTGTAATCTATCACTAAAGAAAAATAGAGCTAATAATACTTGATTTGTACTGTTCAGAAGCCCCCCCCCCCCCCCCCCCTCATTGGGACTGAAGTATGTGCTCCATCCTATAGAGCTAATAATACCTGATCATGTGCTTAGACAGAATGCATTAAATTTTATTGATCTGGTTGAGCTATATTTGAATAGATTAGGAACTTCTTGCAGATTAGGAAGACTCATAGAATGGAGCACATACTTCAGTCCCAATGAGGGGGGGCTTCTGGACAATACAAATCAGGTAGTATTAGCTCTATTTTTCTTTAGTGATAGATTACACAAGAAACTATCACGCACTCTGCTGAAATTTCAAATTTGAATGGTCTACACAAGATATTTTGGGGGTGTTTGTGGTTTTTCAGTTTTATAGGGGTAAAATAGGGGTTTTAAAATAGAAAGTAATAATATTAAAACCCTTCTAAGTCGTAAAACTCATCCCAAGTTTAAAAAATATCCCATGACTACTATCCCAACTACTATTCCTAATCTATTCAAATATAGCTCAACCAGATCAATAAAATTTAATGCATTCAAAGACACTCAGCACCTTAGGGGGTGTATTCAATTGAGACATTTGTAGACATTTTTAAACTTTGGGATTTTACTAGACATTCAAGACATTTATGGATTTGCCTAGATTTTGGTGGATTTGGACATGAGACATATTAAGACATTGGTAGACTTTTATTTAACTTTTCCACTCATTACAGAACGTTGCAACAGTAGGTCCATCAAGTACTCTATGATCAACTCCTATGTTTACTGTCAAAACAAAACTGATGCTGGATACACACATTTCCATCTTCAGCAAAAATTATGGCAACTTCGGGGACATTGGTTAGAGGGGAACCATACTTCCCACCAACTGCTCCAATGTTGCTTAGAGTAGAAGTCCCACCAAATGCATCTTCAGGGTCAAGCTTGTTGGCCATTGCAGACTTTAGCAGTCTTCAAAGTACATAAATAGCTAAAAAAAAACTATACTAGTTAATAACATTATCCCAAAAACATTGAGAAATAGTAATGTTCAAGAAATAAACATACAAATAATCCCAAATACTCAAAATGGGAACAAGGTTCTCGGCAAGAATCCTAATCCTGGATACATATCATTTCAATTTATATGATATCCATTCTACACGATCTTCTGCAGCCATGTTAACGAATTCAGCTTTTTTTGCTTTCGTATTAAGCAAATCAAGAGCTCTGAAGCGATCATCAGCACACAAACTCGGGATCTCCTTTATCATATCCCAGCAATTGTACTCTTTTGTGTCGATTGATTCTATAACTCGGGCAAACCTGTCCACATTTTCTGTGAGCTTTTCCATGAACTCTGGGCGGGGCTGTTGAGCCGATTGCGGTGCAGATTGAATCTCAGGAGAGGGTGGAGAAGAATGTTGTGCACTTGAACGGACAAATGCATCATTGAGGGGATCATATGTTAATCCATCCAATGTACTACGAGTTTCTGTCAAGTCTTCTATTGTATTGTCACCTACTGCAATGGAATGTGCACCTCTAGCAGTGCCATTACCCACGGCAATTCTCAGATCTTCATAATCAGGATGCGATTCTGTTCTTAAGCTTGAGTCTTTTGGATGGGACTAGGAAAAGGAGTTACAAATTTATTTGATTAGGTATAAAAAAAACAATATGTGTTTAAATATGATGTATGTATTATGTCATAATAAATAGAGTTCACCTTAAAATAGTTGTCCCACACTTCTTCAGATGCAGTGAAAAACTTGGAATTATGATCCCATCCAAAGCCAGAATTGTGCTGCATGAGATTACTGTACTTGCAATACAACCTCTTGAAGTATTTCTCACGACTTTTATATTGTTTGTAAGTCATGTCGATTCCAAGGTTGTCGTTAAGAGGCTTTAGTATGTGCTGCTCCACCGTTGACTTGTTAATTTTGCCGGAGCGATCACGCCAATTTCGGTTGGCAGCATCAACCATTAGCCGCAGTAGTTCATTGCTTTCTTCATTGGTCCAATTTCGATATCCCGAATCTCCCATGTTAACTGGTCTAAACAAAACAATGTATTTGGATGCACAAACATAAAAATAACACAAGTTATATATTGATCAATTGAACGCAGCTTTAGCTCAACTATGAAGGCATTCCATAGCTATTAGTCTATTACGTAGTTGATTATCCATAGCTCAACTAATTAATAAGAGTAAAAACACATATCTCAACTTTTAATTGATCTTGTTAATCAATTGAACAAACATTAATAGCTATAGCCTCCAAAATCAGTTCCAGCAAAAGCTACGTTTTTGCTTATTTCCAAGTGAAAATAAGCAAACATTACTACTGCACATATTGTCAATTGTCATCTAATAAGGACTTGAGGCTTATTTCCGTATTTTGCTTTGCTTATTTTCACTTATGAATACTTGAAAAGAACGTTTGCAGATTGGGTTTACGGTATGTTTACTATCTAAACCAATAGCTTATTCTCACTAATCAGTCCAGCCAATGGCTCGACACATGGTCACTATCGGACCAAAAGCAATGGCTTCCACCAACATCTACCCTACCGCTAGAAGATTTACCACTACGAAAAAGCCAACCGCAGGTATACTTTAGTAGAACTTTTGCAGAACAAGAAAAAACAGTAATCAACAAGATAGTGAAGAAATAATTACCTCAACCCTAGAGATGCAGTTCTTGAATTCCCAGTCGTCTTCGCTTTTCTTTGATGAATTCCAAATCTCACGTAAGGAGGTGAGATTTGGGATTTAGGATTTATACTTGTATTTGGGCTTATGAGTCTAGGTAAGTCCAGATTGAAACAAGAATCCAAGTCCTTATGTCCAATATGAATACACCTAGACATCTTAGGATTTATAAAATGTCTTAGAATGTCTCAATTAAATACACTCAGATTTCACAAATCCTAAAATGTCTACAAATGTCCCAATTAAATACACCCCCTTAATATGGTAGAAAAATAAGACCTCCAAATTACCTACTATAGGCTGAGCATTATTCTTAGCTTCCTTTGTTAGCCATTAACGAGTAAAAAAGAACTTGTACATCATCTCCATTAACCTAAATCATGTCCTGATACAACAACATCCAAGCCTTACTGCCTTAGTCCAAAAGACTTTAGGGTTGGCAACCCAAATCAAGTCCTGGTAAATATGTATTTTCAGCAGAGTGAAAATACCCTCTTGAATGATGATGATAGATCAGTGGTAATTGCTAGCTCAAAACAGTATAAAATCAATAGGAAATAAAGAAGAGAGGATCGGAAATTCTTATTATCGATGATGAACAGAACAAAGAGGAATACAGTAGCCTTGGACGATTCGAGATGCCCAGTCTCCCAGCCTATTCCTAACAGAATACTTGCCTTCCATCCCTTTCTATTTATAGTACTAGCCCACTTATTAAGCTACCATAATAGGCCCAATACTCCAGATATACTAAATGGCCCATAATCCTCACTTATACATTATTTAATACCCCTTCCGTCCCGCTATGATTGTCCCATTTTACCATTTCGGTCCATCCCACTAAGATTGTCCCATACCTTATTTGGTAAAGTTTGTGTGGTTCTAAATCATTCCTACTTTATTCTTACTTTATAAATTCAATATCAACCACATAAACCCACCTTTATTAATAATTGTGCCACCTTCTCTTGTCCCAAACATAGGGAAACGGAGGTAGTACTATTCTAATATTCTTATTAGTATTATTGTCTAGATTCCTATCAATACTCCCCCCCTAAACAACCACCTTGCCCTCAAGGTGGGTGATAGGAGTCAGCCATGATCTTCCACTTGCACTTCATTCTTGCACTTCCCTCTTCCCAATACTTGACTGATAGCTGGACTAAGAACTTCAATACCAATTCTTTTGATATCACAAACATTTCAGCAGGTGTTATCTTCAATATGGAACAGGAATTCCTATCTTCAAGGTAAAACTTCCACAGTTGGTAAGCTTCAAAACCAGTTTTCAAGGTTTGCTTCCCCAGCTTTACTGCACTTTCCTTTACTGTCACCCCCAACTTGGCATCAAATTGAGTGAACATGGACTCTTCAATTGCAATATACTGTGGATCATACTGCACCCCGGATTTTGTCAAAGCCCCCAGAATTATTTCAGTGTTGTCAAACCCCAGAGCTTTATCCTGACTTCCAGCACAAGCAACACCCTTTACCTTCACAGATTGTCCTTCACCAAACATAAAATAACCAACATCAGTGTCCTGCAGAATCTGAGTCATGGTTTTGAGTGATATCTCCATGGAGTTCAAGTATGGGTCCCCTTGAATCTGCTGATCTAACCCCTGAATCTTCCATTTTATACTTTGTTTCTGAAAGTTTATTTCCGCATCACCCAAAGTAGTCAGCCACTCCATTCAAAGCACCAAGTCTGTACCTCCCAGATCCAAAACATAAAAGTGCTGATTTATTTTGGTATCTTGTAAACCTAACGTTAGATCCTCACATCTGCCATTTTTGATAATCTCCTCTCCGTTACCAATCTGAACCATGTATCCAGTAATGGTGTGTAAGCTTAGTCACAATTGATCCACCAACCTTTGTGATATAAAATTGTGGGTGGCCCCACTATCAATGAGTACTTTCACCTCTGCCTTCCCTTCAGCCCATTCTACTCCCTTTGACCTTGAAAGTCCTCAGAGAAGGTATCCCTTCCTTACTCAGAAGAGAATGTTCCCAACCTTAAATTCCATGGTAGTTCCTTCAGCTGCAATTTCCAACTCTGCACCTTCTACTTCCTCCTCATTATCAGAATCTTCCACCAGTATGAGTTTGTAATTCTTTAATTTGCAGGTATGTTCTTTGCTCCATTTTTCTCCACACTTAAAACGAAGTCCCTTCCTGCTCCTGTCCAGATATTCTTCCTGTGACAGTTGTGGCCCCACCCTCCTGATGTCTGAGGGCTTTATTTCTGTCTCCTTCTTTCCCTCAGGAGTAAACCAAGACGGGTTACTCTTGTTTTCTGCAGCATTCTTCCCACTTGTACTAGGCCATGAATTACCAGATTGAGACTTGTATCCTTCTCCCCAAACTGCCGGTTTATAAGTAATAGGTCCCTTATCTCTCCCAGCAACTTTCTCTTCACCTTTACCCTTCAGATATATAGCCTCATTTCTACTTTTAATCAGTAGAGCTCTGTCCATAATCTCATTCAATGAACTGGAGTTATGCAGCTTAAGTTCAGCTTTGATTTCAGTCTGTAAGCCATTCAGGAAGATTCCTCTCAAAATCTCCATATCAACATTAATTTGTGGAGCTATCACCATTTCAAATTCATCTCTGAACTCCTGCACACTTCCAGTCTGTTTCAAGCTTAGCATAGGCCCATATGGATTCTGAATTAGGTCTGGCTGAAATCTGTGTATGATAGCATTCTTCAAATTCTTCCAACTCGTCCAATTCAGTTTGGTGCTCGCACCAAATGAACCAGTTTAGAGCTCAGTCCTCCATTGCGACAACTGCAGCTTCCACCTGGTCTTCTTCACTAATCTGATTTAGGCAGAAATACCTCTCCATTCGCACAAGCCAGTTATACGCCCCATCCCCATTAAATACAGGTAAATCAAGTTTTCTACCCGTATGTACTGGAAATTGATGGTTATCCTCAGGTCTTCTGTGATACAAGTGATGCGGATTACCTCCCGATGTCGTAGGTGTGAGGTGACGAGGTTGCGATCGCGATCGTTCTCTGGACCGGAGCTGCTCACTCAACGCGGCAATAGAAGCCGCCATGTTCGTCGACAAGTTCTCCATCGCCGATTGTACCTCCTATAGTTTCTGATCCATCGCATCCATGCGCATCTCCATGTTGGCTCTGGTTTTAACCATCCACCACAGAATGAGAGTTTATCTGAAGTCGCACTCCAATTCCGATCTCCAGGAGCAGTGATGCTCTAATACCAATGATAGATCAGTGGTAATTGCTAGCTCAAAACAGTATAAAATCAATAGGAAATAAAGAAGAAAGGATCGGAAATTCTTATTATTCATGATGAACAGAACAAAGAGGAATACAGTAGCCTTGGACAATTCGAGATGCCCAGTCTCCCAGCCTATTCCCAACAGAATACTTGCCTGCCCCAATTGCCTTCCATCCCTTTTTATTTATAGTACTAGCCCACTTGTTAAGCTACCATAATAGGCCCAATACTCCAGATATACTAAATGGCCCATAATCCTCACTTATACATTACTTAATACTATTCTAATATTCTATTAGTATTATTGTCTAGATTCCTATCAGATGATTTGTCATTAAACAAGTACAAGGCCCCCTAAATGACTATATTTTAGAACCATAATATACCCAGATGGACACTTAATGAAATGGAGAAACCTGATGAAGGAAAATCTTACCTTTAAATGTTCTAGTGAGTTCAGGTGTTGGGTATGGCTTCAGCCTTCAGCAATTCAAGCACATCCGGAGAAATAGGTGAAAAGTAGAAGACTTGAGAAGCAACGGCAAGTAAGCATGCACTAGAATTGGCATTTCACATCAACTCTTGACGTTGAAGATGAGAAAGAGAACAGATGAAGGATGGAAAAAGAGTAGCACCAAAGGGGAAGACGAAAATGAGATGAGATAAAAAGGGGTGTGATAGGAATATGAAAAAAGGGAAAAAGTGTGTCAAAAGAAAAATACATTTTGAGTTTTATTTAGCAATGTGCCAATGACGCATTCATAGTTACTCATACTGATATCACTTATTTTTATTTCCTTATTTTTCAAACCCATTTATCTGTATTGTCATTACGAGCACCTTAATCCAACTAGCTGGTCGATGCCATTAGATTATAGTGATAAATACCGGTATAAAATTACTTTGTACTACCTCCGTCCCAAAAAACGTTGTCATTTCATAAAATTTGGGACATGATTGTGATTAGTATAATATTATGGATGTTATAAATTTTATATTTTTATGAAAGTGCTTTTAACAAAGAACATTTTCATATCATTTTTATATTATAAATAATTTCCAATAAAAATATACAGTTGATCAAAGCTTTAGAATTGAAATGGTGAAGCTTTTTGGGACGGAGGTAGTGGTAAATACTATAAATTCATACAAAAAATAACTGAATGTCAATGTTTTACACCGGATGTCCTTCTTGTTGCAACCCTCTTAAGATGGAATAATGATATGAAAATTCCAAAACTGCCATCATCGGAGATTATTTGCACATGCATAGAAAATATCATGAAGCAGTGATGAGTTGAGATATTTGTTGATGAGTTGAAATATCTGTTATTGCCATACCCATTACATAATTGATATTGCAAAACCAACATGTAAATATGGAACATGACTGATCATTATCAACCTCTATATATCTAAAAATTTGGCTTAATATAATTTGATAGCTTAATGATGCAGTATCTTGCTTGTGTTTTCTGCTAGTATGCAATATGCATAAACATATTGTGTGCAAGACTGAGATAGAGTTAGAGATGAGAGATAAAGAACTCCTCTGAGTTTCCTCCTCACCTGATCAAAGTTCCGAAAATATTGACAAGTGTTCCTCCACGCCTGGTGAAGCTAACTGCATTGTAGCGCATAATCTTCTGTATCCATTTGATAACTTAAGACATTAAGCATTGAATATATTTCCTCCATCCCCGTTTGCATCGATTTTCCTGCTGAGAACATATACACTTTCTTCTTCACCTCAACCCAGCTTTGTCCAGGAAATTTCATTAAGCCCCTTGTTTTTACTGAAAGTCTGACATTTGCCGAGTCGCCCCATCTACTGCAGCCAGCATATAAGTTGCAAAGCAACATTAAGCTCCCTGTCATCACAGAATCATGATCCAGAAGTTGAGCAGCGGCCTTTTCTGCAACATGCACGTTTTTATGCATTCTACCAGAGTTCAATAGTGCACCCCAAACACAAGCATTGGGTTCCAATGGCATGTTTTGCACCAAGTCATGAGCCTCCTGAAGCAATCCAGCACGGCCCAAAAGATCCACCACACAAGCATAATGCTCCACCTCTGGTTCAATCCCGAATTTTTTTCGCATTTCATTGAAAATTTTGCGACCCTCACTAACAAGCCCTGCATGACCACATGCAGAAAGAACAGCTACCATAGAAACCTTGTCCGGTACAAATCCAGCTTTAATCATCTTATCAAAGGTTTCCAGAGCTTGATCACAGTGACCGTGCATTCCATATCCAGATACCAACATGTTCCAAGAGCATAAATCTGTCTGTTCCATTCTCTCAAACACTATGTTCCCATCCTTTAAACTACCACATTTCATATACATGTTAATCAGTCCATTTCCTACCATTACATTTACATCTTTTAGAACCTTAAAAATAAAGCCATGGATTTCTCTACCCAGACACAGCGCAGATGTGTCAGCACAAACTGACAAAACACTTGAAATGGTAATGGAATTGGCCAGCACCCCGGCAAATTGCATTCTCCTAAAGAGCTCCAAGGCCTCCTCGTGCCTCTCCTTTGCCGAAAATGCCCCAATAACTACACTCCAACTTACTACATTAGGTCTGACCATTGAATGCTCCCCTAGCTTCTCCAATTGAGAAAGTGCGGAAAATGCCTCATCACATAAACCAGATTCTGCATAGGAAGATATTAAAGAATTCCAGCTAACTATACTCTTAGAAAGTAGTCCTGAAAAGAGAAGCTCAGCTGCATTGACATCACCATGTTTCCCATAAAAACTGATTAGAGAATTTATTACGATCGTATGGTTCTCAAAACCACCTTTTATGGCATGTTCTTGTATCAGCTTGCCCTTGTCAATTGCATTCATGGTAGCGCAGCCTGATATAACAACGCAAAGTGCCTCAGCTGTGATCTTAACTCCTCCCATTCTCATCTGAGTATACAGCCTACATGCATCTTCATGGTGCCCGCACTTAGCAAAACCTGACAGCATTGAAGTCCAAGTTACAGGATTCGGCTTCCAACCATCAGATTGCATCCGCAAAAACATCTGAAGTGCACCATCACAGTCTAAATTACGAGAAAACCCTGAAATGATAATATTCCATGAAAGGTGGGTTCTTTCTGGCATTCTATCAAACAATGCTTGTGCGTAATCCATTCTCCCAATCTTTCCATACATGTTTAGCAGTTCATTTGCAGTATGAAGGTGATTCTGAAAACCCATTTGTATTGTGTGGCAATGGACGACCTTGCAGAGACTATGATCATCGGATAATGCACAAGCCCTTACAACCAATGGAAACCCAAAGGAGTCAGGACAAACTCCAAAACCACGCATTTTAGTATATATATTTACAGCTTCTATATAATCCCCACTAGTATGGTTCGCCCTCAATATCGAGTTACAAAAGAGCATGTTAGAAAAGCACTCAACCGGGGAGGCTTCATATATTTCTCGGGCTTTGTATATAAGACCAAAATCTGAATAAGCGGAAATGAGCCTAGAGGCCAAGAAGGCTGAGCTGGAAGAGCCCGTAACTATGATTGCGGAGTGGACTTGTTTAATGTGCTCGGCACATACAGTGCATTGCAGCAGAAGGTTGCTAAAGAAGCTAATGAGTTCGCTTTGAGAGCATTGTCCGACGAACCTGGCGTTGAATGAAAGACTGGAGGAGGCGATGCGTCGCCGGTGGCGGAGACACAACATTTAGCGGCAGTGGGGGAACCAGAACAAAATTTGAGGGGGGCGAAAAAAAATTCAAATTATCGACTTTGAAAGATGTATAATCTCTACTGTATTCTTTTTTATGTATTCATATAGACTAATTTGATCTCAAATTGAATGCAGAAGAAATATTTTCATTTTCATGAAGTGACTCTTTATTCGGACCTATATAATACACACAAGCGCACACATACATATACATATACAATCACATATATTTCCATCTATATTTGTTTTTCAGTGCCCAAACAAAATAATAGACTTTTTCTTAACAGGCGAGTTTATTTCGATTAAAAACGCTTGTCATTTTATTTTAAAGTTTTGTTTAAATTTCGATTTAATACACTCGTTTTAAATATCAAGGTTTAAAGAGAAATATAGCTAAATAAATAGCGGAAGATAAATTAAAACTCATATACGGAGTATATGTAAGTTACTTATCAAAAAAATAATAATTTTGTTTTTCTCTTTTCAATTTAACGTTGCTTCTAGGTTATTTGTTATTTAAAAGGATATTAAGTGTTTTATTTATGCAAATGTATTACATAAATTTAATTATACACATATAAATTAATTTAACAAGAAGTTTTGGCATATTTGTACTAAAGGGAAGAATAATAAATAGTTATGTTAAGTTAAAACTTTATTGTCGTTGTACTAAACGGAAAATGTAAATAACATGTCAATATTCGAAAAAGTAAAAAAAGATAAATATTATGAATTGGAAAAATAAAAACGTAAAATAAAAGTAAAAAAAATGTAGTGTGATAGGAAGAAAATTAAAACGGAAATAGTCACAAAAGCAAAATGGAGAGAAAGTCACAAAAGCAAAAATGAGAGAATGTTAAGGACGTTTACAATTAAAAAGAGGGAGACGCCAGTGAGACTCGAACTCGGGTGTGCAAGGAAGCTGGAGCGAACTTCTACCGTCTCTGCTACTCAGACTTATGTTTACAATTCAGGTCGGCAAATATTTATTCATTATTTTGAGACGGGGCTGTACATACATAAATACATATATATACACCACCACCTCCGGCGAACGGGGGGCGGCAGCACCGGCTCGCCCCCCCCTAGTTCCGCCACTGTTTAGCGGGATCCCGTGCTCGGCTCAGTCTATATTACGGGGTGGCGGGGTGCTAATCACTGGTAGTTGGATCAAAATATAATCAACCTTGCTATACGTACCCTACCCCATTTTGTACTATTTTAGCTCACAAAAGCTCACTTCAATAAATGAATTGCACCACTTTAATGAGCTGTTTTTGTGAGCCACACAAATAAAGTGAGGTACAAATTGGGGTACAAATTGAGGTACCTTTAACATTTTTGAAATATAATCTATTCTATCTACTACGTAGAGAAATCTTCCTGTTTGGCCAGGCCGGACAGGGCTGTGGTCCTGTTTTGAGGTGGTGCCCGGTTGTATTTTTGGTTGAAATTTTTTGTGTATGTTCCTCATCAAGTCTAGTTCATCCATACCAAATTTGAACAAAAAATTCAATCGGGAAAGTCGTCAAATGATTTTTACATTACAACTGCCACTCTTACACTTTTGTTCATCTTTCTCTGAGGTCATAGTTTTGAACAGAACATTACTGGTTTGATCATATTTTTTGTATTTTGGTTCAGAATGTTTACACCTATGGTTCTACCATTTCACTTCTCCGCTTTATGGTTGTTAGAGGTACTAGTGCTGACAGTCCAAACTGTGGAGACGACCAACGGGGGCTTCCCCGTAGGATTGGAGGTGCTGGAACTTAAGGAAGAAACTGATGAGATCGTTCCTTGTAGAGAGGTTGAAGGCGATGAACTCATGATGTAGTGTGCATTTCCAGAAGGGAAGGACCGAAAGAGTGTTGCACTTTTGTTGGGCACGTATATGGTTTCGAGTTCCCACATTTGTAGAATTAATGTTTTGCTGAGTTGGCTATTAGACAAGTTGATTTTATCTCAATATGATGTCACAATGCATTGATACGCAAACGATGTTTCCATTAGAGACGCTTTGAAAACAAAAGCTGAAACAGTTTAAAATGTAACTCAATTAATACATAGGGCTCAAATAATACATAGGGATGATATGAACAAGTAACAATTTAAACACTTATTTGGGTTAAAAGGTATCTTTGGTTCGTGTTTGGAGTTTGGACGGTTGAATTCCTCTAATTCCTAATGAAGAAACGCTACTTTTGTTTTCTGCTTTGTTTTCTGTTTTCTGTTTGGAGTATAACTTTAATTTTCACATTTTTCATATTATTCAAATGATGACATTCTCACTTTAAATTCATATGAGTCATTTAATTTACACACTGGACAGGTTTTGTTTTTGGTATTGTCACCATCTTTATTCACCAGATACAAAGCATGTTGGATTGTCCTACCACAAACATGTTATCCTAGGCCCAGGGGGCGGGTCCGGACTCGGGTCTTAGTTTTGGCGACCCGGCTGGATTGAGCCCTAGTCTGGGCCAATTTGATTTTTTTTTTTCATTTTTTTGGGTCACCCGGGTTGGGCTTGATGGTTAGGAGGGGTTTGGGGAGTGGGGGGTGGGGGTTAGGGGGGTTAGGGCTACTTAGGAAAGAAAAAAAATAACCAAACCAGAGGCCCGGCCCGGACCGGACCCGGTGGCTACCCGGGCCGGTCCTGGGTCCACCTAATCTGAAACGCCGGCCCGCCCGGACCTAGGCCCGACCCGGACCCGGACCGGCCCGAGTCCAGGCCTAGTTAATCCTTATCACAACTCAACTCCACTTCACTTTCCTAGGATTTGCTTTACATCCGGATACAATGCATGATTTCTTGCGTCTTTTAAATTCAATACTTCGCCCAAATAGTTTTAAAAAAAACGTCCAAATAATGACTTTTTACGTTCAGGTTTTACAACCTTTGCATTAATATTGGGCAAACACTCTCGCGTCTTGCGCGAGCAAAAGCTAGTCCCAATATAAAAGCAAAAGATTTTGGGAAAACTGTCAAATATTCAAATAGATCCTCGAGCTTTCATAACAAGATCAAATAAGTCATTATATAAGAGGCTCTGTCTGGCTGTCGCGATTTGGTTCCTGGTGGAATTTTTTGATGAAATTTTTTTGGCATCTTATTCATCAAGTCTAGATTACTCATACCAAATTTCAGCTAAAACTTCAATCGGGAACGCATTCAAATTAATTCTTGAAGATAATTGCTCATTTAACTGCACAGCTATCTTCAAGATTTAATTTGAATGCGTTCCCGATTGAAGTTTTAGCTGAAATTTGTTATTAGTAAACTAGACTTGATGGATAAAATGTTAAAAAATATAATCAAAGAATTTCACCGGGAACCGTCCCAAATCGCGACGGCCGGACGGAGCCTCCTATATAAGGACTTATTTTACCTTTTTATAAAAGTTCGAGGACCTATTTCACAGTTTTCCCAAAGATTTTTGAGGATCAATGTGCCCCATCAAAAACGTCAACATCAAGATGTCGGCGTGTAGGTTTGAGAATAATGATTTTATTTTTACACGGCTAATGTTAATAGGCTCATGTTAATAGTGTTCTCACTAACTGTGGAGGTATTGGCCCGTTTAGGCCTTGGCAGCCCTTTCTCCTTGTTGGGCCTGTCCGTTTGTTCCTTAGCCCCAGCCCATCCCTTTACCCGGTTCTGGAACCCTCTTTTAGGGCTTCCCCTTGACCCTCGGTATTTAAACCCTCTCACCCGCTCAGTTGGGGTTTGAGGTCTTCGGTTAGAGAGAGAGTGAGGCAGAGAGTGAGATAGGGAGAGAGACTATCAGTCTCATCTCCGGTCCCTTTGTGTTTTATCTTCGGTTGCTTCCTCCCTTTGACTTGGTGTGCGTTGAGATGGCTGGGCTGGCCTGAGTGTGACTGTCCCTTCCCGGTGGTGCTTTGGTGTGAGCTGTTTGAGCGTGGTCTGAGCTGGAGAGGTGAAAACCTGACAGTGGTATCAGAGCCAGAACTCCCGTCATCCTCTCCAGTAGCCCGAGAGCTCATCCGCCGCCATCCACCGCAGATCTCAGTCGTTTGGTAAGTCGAGAAACCCCTTCTCGGGTTCTCGCTCAGGTAAATTGGCGATAAACACCCTAGGTAGCCGGGTGCCTCCGGTATTGTGTGAATCTCTAGTTTTTTACTTGTTTCATTCCCCTTCCCCGCTGTGTTTGTTGCTGCTGACATGCTTGGTCCGGCTGTCAGCTGTGTCTGACTACTCCCAGGTGCGTACTCACAATCTTTGTGTGTGGATCTGTGCTTGCATGTGTGATTTAGGTCATTGCATGAATAGATCTGTGGGTTGTTCTGGTTGTATGCATATTACGGGTTAGGGTTTGATCTTGTAATCTGGTGATTCTGTCCAATACCTGAGAGTTTTATTCGCTTGCGTCATGTTCTCTGCTCCTGTCTGGTATTCTTGTGATCTAGTCAGTAACCTGTGTGACTCGGCACCTGAGGTTAGGTCTGACAGGTTCCCTGCCAGCCACTCTAGCGGCCTTCGGATCTGCGTGGCCTGTCAGTCCGCAGCCGGGTACACTAGTGAACCCTAGTTCCTTGATTAATCTCTCTGTGTGTGTTGCTTCTTGTGTCACTTTTCATTGCTGAATCTTGTTCTGTTTACTCCTCTGCGTGTTGCCATGTCTGCCAACATGTATGGAATGCTCCCTTTTAATGGAAAAACTGATTTTGACATTTGGAAACAAAAGATCAAATGTGTTTTAATCCAACAAAAGGTTTTTCAGAGCTGTGAGTGAACTCTACTATTTACATAGAGGAAGGAATAGAGGAAGGAATAGCTATTACTAAGATCAATGTCAAGATGTTAACTAATTGTCATCTTAGTAACACTCCCCAACATTGATATAGAAATAGTATTTAAAGGAAGGATTAATATTCAAGGAAAGAAGTTAAGAAAATAACTCAAACCTTTAATAATCAACAAGCTTCAA
The DNA here is from genome assembly GCA_945859915.1 of Cuscuta epithymum. Taxonomy (NCBI): domain Eukaryota; kingdom Viridiplantae; phylum Streptophyta; class Magnoliopsida; order Solanales; family Convolvulaceae; genus Cuscuta; species Cuscuta epithymum. The sequence goes on along the minus strand of CAMAPF010000959.1, from coordinate 456,789 downwards.
GAGCAATACCAAGAAATGGAAGTTTAGCTCCTCATTTGGAGACTAAACATGCTATAAAAATATAAAAGAAATACTATTCTAAGTTGAGCTTAAGAGTATGGAAGAAGAAGTTGGTTTTTTTGTGAAGGAAAAGGGGTGTATTTATAGGTGTTTGGAGGTGGCAGGGTTGTGTACCCGATCGGGTATATAGGGTACCCGATCGGGTATTTTAGGCAGTTTCCCGGAAAATCACTTTTCTAGACATACCCGGTCGGGTATGTAGGCATACCCGGTCGGGTATGAGCCAAATCTTCAAAATCCTGCACGTTTTTTTGTCTCTCCAGATTCTGATTTTGACACCCGAATCAACTCAATACCCGATCGGGTATTGCCTATACCCGACCAGGTATATGAAATATTTTCTCAATCTTCTTTTTATCTTGTCCCCTTGCACCTTCCTTGATCTTTTGGGGTCCAATCTTGATCCTTTGGATGATCTTGACCTGTTTTAAGCTCAGAATAATCCTAATCTAAACAAATTACATTTATATAGGAAAATAAACTAAGTACACCAAAAGTGTGTAATTTTCCAAACAACAACAAATAAAACTAGTTAAAATAGAAATAATACATAATAAAAATACAACTTTATCAGTATTTCTTGTCCTTGATTGATGATTTTTCTAGAAAAGTGTGGGTCTGTCTTCTAGAGCATAAGTCTGATGTTTTTGAGAAGTTTAAGGCCTGGAAGATACTTGTAGAAAATCAAACAGGAAAGAACCTTAAGACCCTTAGGACTGATATTGGTCTGGAGTTCTGCAACAAGGAACTTGACCAATTGTGTGCCTCTTCTGGCATTAGGAGACATAAGATTGTACCCTACACACCCCAGCAGAATGGGGTGGCTGAAAGGATGAATAGAACTCTCCTTGATAAGGCTAGAAGTATGTTGTCTACCTCAGGTTTGCCTAAGAAGTTTTGGGGTGAGGCAGTTAGTACTGCCACATATCTTAAATGCTCAGAGTTTATGTTGGTGAGAATTGTTAATTTGTCTATATTCATCAAATTTTAAAATCAAAAAGTTTATACGGTAGTATAAATAATTAATACTAATTGATAGTTAATTAATTTAGAGAGAAGAGAGAGCTAGAGAGATAAAGTGATATGTATAAAGTGAATTTTCAACCCTTTACATGGTTCCCATAGGAAGTATTTATATAAAAAAATGGACTGAGCTTCCAGGCTTGGGCCTAGCGGATCCAGTTACAATAAAAGGCCAATAAATGACTAGTAAATGATACTTAATCTATTCTAATGGGGATACATGAATAAATATAGTGTACAATGACATAAATGCTATCTATTTTTTTAATAATGAAGTTTATTTATATAGGTGATGTTTAGGTATTTTAGGATTATTGCAGGTGAATTTGTTATCTCATTGAAGTAGATAATATATTACATACTTTAGTAATTTAGTTTAGGTAGCTAGTTGAGCATTATTTAATATTGAATTGTTTATTTTTTTGGGTAAAACCGCGCATCAGCACCTATCTTTAATTCACAATCAATTGAGGTTGAGAAATCCCTAACAAATCATACAAATTGTGTAGGGATAAAGTATGATCATCAATACATATAGAGTGAACACCAAAAGCTAAATTATGACATAGGTTAGCCAAGAAAGCGGCAGCCCGGTTGCCCTCCCGATATATATGCTCAACTTTGATCATCCAGTCTCGATCCAACATCTCACAAAAACCGGCGACCTCAGAAAAGTGATAGTGATACTTATTTAATTCATTAAGTAACCGTGTAGTTTGATATTCCGTATTTCATATTGTATCAATTTTTTTTATCATATTGTATCAATTTATTGGATAATTCATATTGTATGAATTTAGTTTTGCGGCAGTGTTCCACAAAAAGAAAATAGATTTGTGCCAGTGATTTATTGAGTAATTTACGGTAGTTCAAATTAATCGAATTATTTTTTATATTGAAAATATCATTGTATCATGATAATGATGATGTTTATTATCTGGACGTTGAGAAATTATAGGAAGATATGTGCTTTGCTTTATCTAGAAAAACTGCTCAGCTTCACTTTAAATTGTAAAAAATTAAGGGCAAAATTTAAAAATCATCAACTCTAATAATAATTGGACTCAATTGCAATTTAGATAGAAATCAATTTCAATTAAAAATTATTTGTATAAGTGAAAGAGTATATGGGCCTGAACCCCATGGCCCACATACTCAAAGTCAACGATGACCGGAAGAACATCCACGTGGCCCCCACTTCGGCCCAGTGGGTCCGCATCGGCCAGGAACCAAACCGGCCTAGAAAGCGCACCTAGACTTCCGGGGTCGCATCGACCCATGGATCGCATCGGCCATGGGACCGCATCGGCCAAAGTGCACCGCATCGGCCAGGCTCCGTCCTGGCAGGATACATCTCTCTACTTTATTTACTAAGTATTGTACTCAGCCCATTAGTGGCCTTATTTCGCCCAAAGAAGGCATGATTATTGTAATGGGCCTCCTAAGCTCATGGCTAGGAGCCCAAATCCACATTTTTACCTATAAATAGACCCCTTGGGGCTAGTTATAGGGGGTTGAGAAATATAATTACTCACTTTCTCTCTCTAGCTCTCACTTCTCTCTAGAATTAATACTCTATCATTTGGTGCTTTCATTGAGAGCTTAGAACAGATCAAGTGAGTACCCTTCGTCGCTACCAGACACTACCACTAGCTATGACGAGAACTAGATCAAAGAACACTGGTAGGAACGCCCCTCTCAACAAGGAAGGGCAAGGAAACGTTGCTGACAACGTCCCTAATGACCCCAACGTCCATGAAGAGGATGCTCAGGAGGTCGAGCTCGCAGCGGCCGACCTTCGCACCCAACTCAACAAGACTGCTCCAGACGCTCGCATCGGGCTTGAGGACAGACGCGTTGCTGATCGCGCTTCGGGCCAATAGGCCTCTCACCCTGTTGTCCCCCAAATCAACCCGGCCGCTCTATCGGCCATCGTCACCAGCATTCTCTAGGACCCCAAGGTGGTCAGTGCTCTTGTCGCAAAGACCGGAGAAAACAACACTCCTGTGACTGGAGAGGTCGCAACGGTGCCGCCACCGCCATCTCGCCTGCTTGGCGTCACCTTCTTCGGCAACGACGAAGGCATCCTCGCCGCGGACACCCATTCCCATACTGCCTCTCCTACCCGGGATGCACCGGCCCAACCTCGCGGTAAAATCTCGGCCTTCAACAGGCTGGGTGACATCACGAGCCGTCGGGTACCTACGGGAAGGGTGGCGGATCGGTTGGGTGGTCGCGAGCCGGGATCACCAAAGGAAAGCTTCGGGTCCGTTTCCCGGACAACGGATCGGCCCCAATCAGACAAAGGGAAAGGAAAGCTACATGATGACGATGTGCGTCACCAGATTAACCTGGCCCATGCGGCCCGGATCCAGACCCCTCTGGGTGGCGCCGCGGCCAACACGGACCCAAGGGATGAGATCATCGCCCGCCTGGAGAAACGCCTCGCTGACATAGAGGCCCGGGAGGCCGCAGGGCGCGCAGCGGCCCATACATCCCAGCATCTCAACTACGACGCGCTCCTGAACAAAGTCAGTGCTCTGGAAAGGGAATTGGCCGACCGACACGATGAGCCCGTCATCCAGATACGGACCAGGACCCCCTTCTCTGCTAGGGTGCTCTCCGCTCCCATCCCAGAGAAGTACAAGGGGAATCCGATCAAGCCATATGACAGCCGTACCGATCCTCAGGAGCACTTCACCCGCTACCAGAACAATATGATGATGACCAACGCTTCGGAGGAATACATGTGCCGCTGGTTCATCTCCACCTTGGAAGGACCAGCGTACCATTGGTTTAACAACCTTCCGGAAGGGAGCATTGACTCATGGCAGGACCTAGCTCAGCGCTTCCTCACCCACTTTGCCGCGAGGAAGCGTGCGAAGAAGCATTTCGCTCATCTCCTGACCATCAAACAACAATCGGAGGAGACGCTCCGAGCCTTCCTCGATCGCTGGACAAGGGAGGCGGACGAGTGCGAAGGAGCCGATGAACGCACCCTCCTGGCCTTCCTCCGCGGAGCACTTCGGCCGAGCCACTTCGGCCGGAGTCTGTTCACGGAGCCCCCGCGGTCATATCTCGCGGCGCTCCGACGCGGAGACAGGCACGCTGATGCCGACGAGCTCCTGAGCCAGAAAAGGGGTGGGGAGAAGCAAAAGAAGAAGGACTCCTCGTCCAACCCCCACCACGCGTCAGCCAACAAGGGACAGAACCAGCAGAAGAAGGCACACCAGGAGCCAGGCGGACAGCGAAGAGAGGATCATTCATGGCGCCCAAAGTTGGAGGCACAACGCATCTCCCTCACCCACCCGGTGAGCGTCGTCCTTGACCACGCTGAGGCGCAGGGCCTCATTGTGAAGGACCCCAGGTCAGAGGAGGAGATATTTGTGGTCCACAAAGGAGGGATATATTGCAAGTACCACCGCCAGACATCCCACAAGACCGATGACTGCACCACCCTGAAGAGGCACATCGACGGCCTCGTCCGACAGGGGGAACTTTCCCAATTTGTCAAGGGCGCCCCCAAGAGTAACACTTGGGTTAACCCTGGAAAAAGGGGGGAAGGATCCTCCGGGAAAAAGAGGGAGATCGGCGCCCTCATTGAGGATGAGGACAAGGAAGAGCCCCGCCAGAAGAAGCATCACATTCACATCATCGTCGGCGGGAACACAGGGGGGGACTCAGCTACCCAACGGAAAAAATGGGCTCAATCCCTATATGTTGGTGAGGTGTCCCACGCCCCCCCCCTCAGCCGAAGCGACGGCACGTGGAGGCCATCACCTTCACCGACAAGGACCTCCCCTTCGGCCCCTTGCCCCACAAAGACGCCCTCGTCGTCAAATGCGAGATCGGCGACAACATCATCCACCACAACTACATCGACACTGGCAGTTCCGTCAATGTGATGGACGTCGATACCTTCAGGCAACTAAAGCTGAAGAAGACCGAGCTCAGGTCGATACGGACTCCGTTATCCGGCTTCACCGGGGACTCTATCGACGCCGAGGGCACGATAGTGCTTCCCGTTGTGGTCGGTGACGGTACCTATCAGGCGAAGATTGACATGGAGTTCGTGGTCGTCAACCTGGACAGCGCCCACAACATGATCTGGGGCCGACCGGCCTTGGAGGACCTTGAGGCCATCATCTCTATGAAACATCTATGCCTCAAGTTTCCCACCAAGGACGGCGTCGGCTACGCCAGAGGAAATCAGAAGATAGCCAGGGCTTGCTACCTCAAGCTCACGAGAAAGATTAATGAGGCCGAGGAGCGGATAGACACTATCACCACCGCCTCGGCCGAAGAAGACACACCAAAGGCCGAACCGGTCGGAGACGTGGAAGAGGTTCCGTTAGACGTCTCTCGGCCGGAACACATGCTGAAGATAGGGACACAGCTCCCCCAACAAATCCGAATGAACATCCTCTCCGTCCTGAGAGCGTACGCCATCGTCTTCGCATGGGGACCAGAGGACATGCCAGGCATCAGCCCAAAAGTGATCACACACCGGCTATCAGTCGATCCCGCCTCCTCCCCCATCAAGCAGAAGAAGCGCTACCTCTCAGCCGACAGGAGAGAATTCGTCAAGGCCGAGGTGGCCATGCTGCTCTCTATCAAGCACGTCAGAGAGGTGAAGTACCCCACGTGGTTGGCGAACGTCGTCCTCGCCCCAAGCCGCCTACGTTCAGAATGTGTGTTGATTACACTGACCTGAACAAGGCGTGTCCAATGGATCCATTCCCTCTCCCCAACATTGATCAGTTGGTGGACGAGACGGCAGGGTGCGAGTTGATGTCGTTCCTTGACGCGTTCAGAGGGTACCACCAGATATCCATGCATGAAGATGAAGCGGAGAAGACTGCTTTTATGACCCCGGAGGGAATCTTTTGCTACCTCGTCATGGCCTTTGGGCTCAAAAATTCCGGCGCCACTTATACAAGAATGGTAGCCCGGGTTTTTAGAGCAGTCTTGGGCCGGACGATGGAAGCATACGTCGATGACATTATCTTCAAAAGCAAACAATCCACAACTCATGCCGACGACCTCCGGGGCATCTTCGAGATCATGAAGAGGTACAACCTCCGGCTCAACCCGAAGAAGTGCACCTTCGGCGTCCAGGGAGGTAAATTCCCGGGGTACCTGGTCAGCCGAAGGGGCATTGAAGTGAACCCAGAAAAGATACAAGCCATTATCAACATGGAGCCGCCCCGCAACATAAAGGAGGTGCAACGGCTGACGGGACGCCTCGCGGCCCTGAACCGTTTTCTCTCAAAATCCGCGGAAAAGTCGCTCCCCTTCTTCCAAATAATGAGGAAGGCCGCCAGCTTCAAATGGACAACGGAGTGCCAACACGCCTTTGACGAACTGAAGAAATATCTCGCCTCCCCACCCGTCCTATCCAAGCCCCAACCCGGCGAGACTCTCTTCCTTTACTTAGGAGTGAGCACGTCGGCCGTCAGCTCCGTACTCATCAGGGAGGATGACGGGGTACAAAAGGCAATATTCTACGTCAGCAAGACGCTACGGGAAGCCGAGCTCAGGTACTCCCCCATTGAGAAGACGGTGCTGGCCATCGTCCACACGGTGAAGAAGCTGGGGCACTATTTCCAGGCTCACCCCATCCACGTCCTCACGCATCAGCCGTTGGGTGCCCTCATGAGGAGCCCAACCAGCTCCCCAAGGATGATCAAATGGGCAATATTCTTGAGTCATTACCAGATTGAGATCAAGCCGAGGCCATCTATCAAAGGGCAAGCCTTGGCTGACTTTGTCACAGAATGCACAGCGAGGGAGACAGCCGTCACCACCACCGGCCATGAACCAGATGAAGCCTGGACCCTCTTCACGGATGGGTCATCGGCCAACAAGGCAGGTGGGGGTGGCGTCGTCCTCATCTCCCCGGAAGGTTTAAGAGCATACTATGCCATCCGCTTCAACTTCAAGGTGTCCAACAATGAGGCTGAGTACGAAGCGCTCCTCAGTGGGCTCAGACTAGCCGCTGGCCTCAAAGCACGCCACATCAGAATCAAATGCGACTCCAAACTCGTAGTGAACCAGATGGAGGGCTCCTACGAGGCCAAAGAGGGGAGAATGAAGCAATACAAGGAAGTCGCTGCGGAATTGCTCAAGGCGTTCAATACCTACGAGATCACTCAGATCCCAAGGGCGGAGAACGCCGAGGCCGACATACTCTCCAAACTCAGCTCCGACACCCCTGAGCACATCTCCAAGATAGCTAAGGTGGAGGAGTTGAGCATGTCAAGCATTCACGCTAGCCCTATACTCTCCATACAACACCAGCCGGAGGATTGGATCACTGACATCGCAACCTACATCACCTCCGGCGCATTACCCGAAGACGAGGAGAGGGCCAAACTAGCCAAACTTAGGGCCCCTAGCTATGTCATTGAGAGTGACAAGCTCTACAAGAGATCATACAATGGCACCCTCCTCCGGTGCTTACACCAGAATGAGGCCGAGGTGGCCATGGAAGAAGTACATTGCGGCGTCTGTTCATCACATCAGGGACCCTTCAGCATGTCTCGTCGCCTCGTCGTCCAGGGCTATTTTTGGCCGACGATGGCACGCGATTGTGCAGAAGTCGCTCGCAAATGCACCGCATGCCAACATTATCAAAGGGCACCTGGCCGACCGGCCGTCAACTACGCCCCGGCCAGCACCGCCATTCCATTTTCCAGATGGGGCATCGACCTCGTTGGACCGCTACCAAGAGCCGCGGGCAACAACAGATACATCATCGTCGCCATCGACTACTTCACCAAATGGGTCGAGGTCGAACCACTCGCAAGCATCACCAGAGCGCGGTGTCGAAAGTTCGTCTACAAGAACATCCTCACCCGCTTCGGCGTGCCTCAGGAGATCATATCAGACAACGGCACCCAGTTTGAGGCCGAACTATTCCAAATCCTCCTCCAAGAATGGGGTATCAAACATCGTTTCTCCTCCGTTGCCTACCCTCAGGCTAACGGGCAGGTTGAGAACGCCAACAGAACCATCTTGGAGGGGTTAAAGAAGAAGCTTGAGGAAGAAGGCGGGAGCTGGGTCGACGAGCTCCCCAACGTCCTATGGTCCTACCGAACTACTCCAAGGAGGGCCACCGGGGAGACACCATTCTCTTTATGTTACGGCTTCGAAGCCAAGGCTCCCACTGAAGTCACCCTCCCCAGCCCACGGGTCACACAATACGACCCCGAAGCCAATGAAGAAGCCATGAAGATTGACTTGCACCTCATCGACGAATGGCGGGAGATGGCTTACCTTCGGACGGAGAACTACAGACGCCAAGTCAAATCCTGCCGAGAGTCAGATGCTGTTATTTTATTAAACATCAATAAGCATCCTGAGGAGGGGGACCAGACCAAAACCTTCCCCAACAATCAACTAAAACGGGAAGTAAAGAAAGCTTAGGTGGCATACCACCCAATAAATCAATAAAAACATCTGAATGAAGGAAAAGCAAATAAATCTCTATAGTATGCATGTTGGGCCTGAACTGAAAGATCTTTAGGATGATAAATAATAAAGGAATGTGCTGAAGCAGACTGGGCTATAAAATGAGTGGCCCAATTGCATTCTCGCCAGGCATGTCCGAACTTAATTCCTTTCCTAAATGCAGACTGTCGTGTTTCCAAAAGAGGACAGCCCCATCGTCCTCCTCTAACCTGAAGCAACAAGGCAATAACATGTTCAGCATCCGTCTCTACCTCAAAGTCCGAGTAGCCAGCCTCTAGTGCCCAACGAGTAGCAGTTATGACAGCCAGAACTTCAGGCTCCAAACATGAAGACGCTGCCACCGGGAAGGAGATAGCCGCAACCAAGGCCCCCGTCTGATTCCTCAAAATCGCACCGCCACTAGCTTTCCCAGGTAAAAAAGAGGCATCAACGTTTAATTTAAGATGTAGCTTAGGCTTCTTCCATCTGATAGCCTTGATTTTCGTACATGTAATCTTGAAGTTTTTAGGGACCAGTTTCTCTTCGAAAAGGACCTCACCTACCGACTGAGTCTTAAGCCTTGTGAATGCAGAAGCCCAAACTTGAGTGTAATTCTTAATTTGAGAGAAAATTCTTTCCGGGGTAGGTCTAATGTTCTGATTTCCCCAAATGATACTTGTGTAATTTGGGTTCAAGGCATATTACTCAGTACACTTCGAATTCAAAGTAACCAACAATGAAGCCGAATATGAGGCTCTTATTGCGGGTTTAAAGTATGCCAAGGCCCTAGGGGCAAATAGACTGAAGGTCCAGTCAGACAGACAGCTGGTGGTGGGCCAAGTGAACGGGTCCGCAGAGGCAAGAGAAGAGCGGCTGAAGGCCTATAAGGAGCTGGTCGAGGAGCAAATCAGCAGATTTGAACAGGTGGCGCTCGACCAGGTCTCCAGGATTGAAAATGTCGAGGCAGACATCCTATCTAAACTTGAATATGCGGCTCAGGATGATCGCGCCCCGGGCATTCCCGCATATATCCAAAAATTTGCACAGAGAGAAGTGCTGATCACAGTCACCACACAACCGACGATGGTCCTTCAGGTGGATGCTATCTCGTATGCAGTCCCGAGCTGGGTCACAGACTTGACCAATTACCTGAAGGATGGGACCCTCCCGAATGATAAAAACGATGTTTACAACCTCACCTGCATCCAACGGAGGGGCCCAATGTTCGAGCTGGTTGATGGGCAGCTATACAAAAAGACGTTCAGGGGGCCATATCTAAAATGCCTTCCCCCCGACCAGGCAGCTGCTGTAATGGAAGAAATTCATGGAGGCATCTCTTCCACCCATCAAGAACCAAAGACCCTGGCCAGGAAGATCATCCTACAGGGGTACTATTGGCCAACTATTCAGCAGGACTGTTTCGAGCACACCAGGAAGTGCAAGATATGCCAGCTTTACGCGTCGGTTCCCGGACGGCCTGTGACCTTTTACACCCCGATGACCATCGCCCTACCATTCGCCAGGTGGGGGATCGACTTGCTAGGGCCCCTACCTACAACTTCGGGAGGAAGGAAATACATCATTGTGGGGATTGATTACTTCACCAAATGGGTAGAAGCCGAACCCCTGGCCAGCATTACCGATTTTCAATGTCAACGTTTTGTTTGGCAAAACATTATTTGCAGGTTTGGGCTCCCCGAGCAGGTCGTCACGGACAATGGAAGGCAGTTCGTGAGCAGGAACTTTGAAGACTTTCTCACAAAGTGGGGAATCAAACACTCCAGGGCTTCTGTAGCATATCCACAGGCGAACAGGCAGGTGGAAAACATGAACAGAACCATCAGGGATGGTATAAAAAGAAGCTTGAAGATTACACCTCCACCTGGCCCGAGCAGCTGAACTATGTCTTATGGACTTACAGAACAACGCCCCGAACGGCAACTGGAGAGACGCCATTCGCCCTTGCCTACGGTTTCCAGGCCAAAGTGCCAACTGAAGTTTTGGTGCCCACTCACCAGACAATCCATTATGATCCTGAGCAGAACGAGGAGAACCTGCGTGCTGAGCTCCATTTCATAGAAGAAAGAAGGGACCGCGCGGCCCTACGAATGGAGGAGTATCACCAGGCGACCAAGAGATACGTGGATAAGCAAGCCAAGATCCGCTTAATTGAAGTTGGAGACTTTGTCTTTAGAAAAAGAGAGAAAAGCAAATCGCTGGAGGGCGGGAAGATGGCAAAGAATTGGGAAGGCTCGTACAGGGTATGAAAGAAATATGCCATCGGAACATTTTTCCTCCAGGATACCGAAGGCCGACCAGCAGGAGTGTGGAACGCTACGCACTTGCGGAAGTTTTATCAATAGAACGGATGCTGGGGCATCTGAAAAAAAAAAAGAAAAAAAATAATGGCCCATGTGTGTCGCTGAGACATTATGGCAAAAGTTGTTTAAGAGTACTCACAATCACATATGGGAAAAAGAGGCCGTCCAAGATGTTTTACTTACGTATTATGTAATTGAGCGATAAAAGCGCAAGTAATGAGAAAGAGCGGGCTTGGACATTAGCCTAAAAAGTCCCGTGGTTTTTCCTTCCAGGTTTCCACAAAAAAATAGTTGTTCATACACATTTTTTAGATGTACAAAGGCCAGAGCTGGATAAACCAAATCACATTGACCGAACGGCTCTATTACAACCTCGGCCAGAAGTCTCACCTCGATCGATAGATACCACTTATCTCGATCCATAGGGACACATCATCTCAGCGCGAACTCAATTTCACGTGCGGGATAACTAAGCAAGTGGTCTCAGCTTGGGAGATGGTGTAAAAGACTATGAGTAGGGCGAACCGGACGACGTTCAGTAAAACCCGATGGCGAGCGGGGGATCGGGACTCTGGTCTTAAAACCTCACCTCGGCTATGCAGCTCGCACGAACCGCGACGAAGGGAATCGTTGTGGTGGAACCCGAGCTATAACCTGGAGGTGAGTCTCCATTTTGACTAGAGGCAAGGAGGTGACTCCGAACGGGAGCCTTGTCCTAGCTTGAAAATGGACATCTCAACCCCCTAATATGGATGACCCCGGATGGTAGAACCGAACGACATGCATCGGGATTATGGGTTTGGAAGATGGCAGGCATTAGACGAACTGTTTAAATGCCTTGCACAAACAGGAAACCATGAACAACCAAAGACGATGAATTGGACAGGTTACATCGGACTTGGGCTTGGAAAGAAGCAAGCATTAAACACTGATGTCTTGCGCGTTCAGGAAATCGTGGACAGCCGATGGCAATAAACCGGACGTTTGCACCTCAATCATGGTGCTGAAAGGCAGCAGGCATTAAACATTGATGTCTTGCGCGTTCAAGAAATCATGGACAGCCGACGGCGACGAACCGGACGGCCTGCATCTCAATATTGGTGCTGCCTTGTAGCAAGCATTAGAAAAACTGTTAATGCCTTGCACAAGTGGGAAATCAGGGATGACCCGGATCGGCAAGACCGAACAGGTGGCATCAAAAACATTTCGCAGAAATATTATGGCAAAAGTTGTTCAGAAGTACCCACAATCACATATGGGAAAAAAGGAAGCTATCCAAGTTCTTAATGTGACCGTAATGGCAAATCTATCAACCAAATATCAGGTTGGGAAGGTTTTCTTTGCTGCAAAAGTTTGAAGAGGAGAAACAAGAAGAAAGGCATGATCAGGAAATCGAGAAAGATGTTTATTCTTCGGCACTACTGGCCGGGAATTACACGGGAATAGAAAAGAATGAAATTCAAATAAAACTATGCTAAGGACAAAATTTGAACTACGCTACGGGTGGATCCCTGCTCGGGGAGGTAGTAGGCTCGGGGGAGGACTGTTCAGAATCCTCCTGGGCTGCTTGCCTCTTCCCCATCACGCGCTTATAAGCACGGCAAAACAGCTCATCGAACTTGGCTTCCTTGGGATCAAAGGGCTTCGGGAAGTGCTCCATGATCACCTCAAGATTGCGGTTGACCAGCATATCCTGGCACTTAACGAGCGTGTCTGCGGCCAGGGAATTGGCGAAGGCTGTCTCGGCCGGTGTCTCATCCAGAAGCTTGAGGCCGTCGTGCAGCGGGTCCTTGCACTTCTTCAAAAACTCCCCAAGGTGCTTCCCAAGGAACTCCCGTGCAGTCTCCTCCAGGGCAGTGTTCAGCCCTTTGCCCCTCTGGATCTGTATCTGGATCACCGCATGTTGGGCAATCTTGGAGACATCGGCCTGGACAGGTGCGGCTGGCCGTCCGCCCTCTTTAGGCTAGGTCTTCTTGAACTTGACACCGACGGCCTCAACAACGGCGATCTTGGCCTTCAGCGCCCGGATCTCCTGATTGCGACGCTGGAGCCTCTGTTCCAGCTCGGCCAGTTCGGCTCTGGCCTTGTCCCCCTTGTTGGCCCGATCTTGAAGATCCGCAGCCATTTTACGAGCGGCGTCCAGGAGAGTCTTGCTCTCATCAAGCTCCTGAGCCAGATGCGCCATCTCTCGCTCAGCGGCAAGGAAGGCTCGATGATAGTAAGTCCCAGCCTGAAACATGACATGAGAAAAATGAGAAAAGAGAAATAGCAACAAAGGAACAGAAGGCAGAAAATCTCGATGCACTCGCCTTGAGGCTTTCCAAGTGACCTGCCTCGACCAGATCGGACCAATGAGCCAAACCGGTGAAATTTTCCCCGACCTTCAAGGAAGTACTGCACCACATAGATGAAGCAGTCTGCCTGAACAGCGTACGGACCTCTGCACGTGGACCCATGGCGGAGAATTCCACGGTGATCCGATCGTGGAATGGAATATTGGCAAGCGAAGAGCCGCCCTTCTGACCTAGGGGTGGCAGAACCGGCTCCTTGTGGGGAGGGGGAACTGCCTTCATTTTCTCCAAAGAAGGCCCGGTCAGATTGATAACATGATCGACCGGGACCAGGTCACCAGTATCCTCAACCTTTGGGCGCTTTCTGGCCTGCTCGACCGATGGTTCAATAACCACACCAGATGAGCGGACTAGCTTGCCGGCTGCATCGTTCCTTTCCCCTTATCCGCAGGGATAGAAGAGGTAAGGGTCGGACGCTTCGAAGAGGCAGAAGGAATTGCACCTGAAAGAAACAAAAGAACTTAGTAAAAACAAAAAGCAGGCATAATACCCCGAACTGGAGGGGGTGAGGTAAGAACGGATGTTCTTGGAACCCACCAGTTGGAACCGGTCATACTGACACTTTAACGCAGCATCCAGAACGGGAACGGTAGCCCGAACTGGGTAAGCATTCCACCGGTCGGGAACACTAACAGCCCACCCACATGAACGAAAACAAACCGCTCCTCCCATTTCTCGGGGGCGGTTGGGTTCTCGGTGAACAGCTGACGAAAGGGACAGGCGACCAACCGAAGATAACTCGTGGACCAGTACAGTTGATAGCTGTAATGATACAAAAACAAATCCACGCTCGGGGCGATGCTCATTTCATGGCACCGTATGATGTACCCGGTCAGGATGCGGTAAGTGCTGGGCACGAACTGAGCGGGCAGCACCGAAACCCGCCAGAGAAACTCTACAATGAATGGGTGCATAGGGAATCGAAGGCCAGCCGTCAAGGCATCCATATGCACCAACACATACCCCGCACGGTGCCTCATGGGATGTTTGATGAATCCAGCATAGAACTGTCGGGGAGGCGGCAATAGAGTTCGAAGTGTCTGCTCGGCATCCACAGGGAGGCGCTGGCGCTGCTTCCTTATACAGTGGAAGTTCAGCGCATATCTGGGGGGCCGTTCAGGCATCCCCTTGTCGTAAATGGCCAAATCACTGCCAGATGAGCACCCATCATTTGGCAGGGGCTGTTCGGGTATCAGAGGAGAAGAAGAAGAGTCTGAACCTGAAGATCGGGCAGAACCACCCTCTGGCGGGCTAGTTCCGGTCTTGCCCCTTGGTTGACGAATAATTACCATGGCTGGATGAAAGAAACTAAGGGAGAAAAAACGAGGAAGTTTTTTAGAGAGAGGAAGCTTAAAAGGAGAATAGCCTAGAGAGATAATGAAGCAAAGAAGCTAGCTATGAAACATCTGCCTCTTTATAAAGGAAAAATGCCGCTACAGAGTCCGAACCACTGGTGCACACGTGTAACCCTGCCTATGGAGAGAATCGCGGCATGCAAAGAGGCGATAACACCCGAACGGGAAGTTAGGCTATCAACCGACAAGCTCGGAAACCTAAGCGAGTTAGTAACAGGAAACCAGGCGAGATACGATATGACACCCTGGATAGATACCCCGAACGGGGAACGGAGAATTGGGTTTGATACTTAGCTCAGAATCCCAAGTACCGCACTTGCCCCGAATGCCGGACAGGAGACAACGGAGCCAAGAAATGACTAAGTCTAAAATGGCCTCCCAACTAAGGGCCTCAAGGAGAAAACTAAGGCAGAAGCGGGGATATTAGACGCTTATGTCCCCGAGCGGAAAGGATCAAGTGCAAACGCTGACTAAGTGTCCTAGATGGATTGCAACGGAAGATTCCCGAGCGGGACGAATCAGCGTCAGGAATGGGCTAAGGCCTGGAAACATTGCTAGTATGGTATTCCCGAGCGGGATGGACCAGATGAAGCTAAGTTTTGACTAACATTCCTGTACGGGTGAGCCCAAGCCAGAATTTTGGCAGTCCAAAATGGCACTTCAGTTCGAGTGGGGCGGTCAATCCAGTCAAGGTTAGAGCAGGGACCAACCAAGATAACCCCGATCGGGCATGTTTAACCGAAAAGTTGGCTAAGTCCAAAAGGGACCGAGACATGCTGTTCGGACAAAAGGTGAAACAGGGAAAAATAACAAGTTTTATCAAAGCAACGAGAAGTGCAAATACTTAGCAAAAAATCCAAATACTTAGCAAAAAATCTATATATTCGTCGGCTCTATCGGCCGGAAAATTACACCAAAAAAGGAGAGAGGCAAAAATCCCATATGTTCATCGGTACTACTGACCGGGAGATTACAAAATAAGAACTGGAAGTGCAAGCTACTCTATTGAGCAGGGGTTTCCTCGTCGTCATCCTCATCCTCACCGTCACCTTCTTCCTCCTCGGCAGCTTCCGCCGCTAGGACCCGCCGGCAAGTGGCAACCTGGGCCTTCAGCGCATTGAGATGGTTGGAAGGGAGATGGGGGAAATCTGCAGGCTGCACCTCTCGGCCCATGGATTTCTCAAGAAGAGGGAGAATGGGTTGCAGCATATGCTGGCAGCCAGAAGTGTATACCTCCCGGGCGAAAGTGTTAGCCCATTGAGACTTATACACTGAGATTTTACCGATTCACGATCTGCACTTTCCGATCAGTTCACTCTCCTTTTACTCTCATTTCTCGGAGGATTCCGGCCACCCCTGGTCTGACGATCCATCAGGAAGAGGTTTCCTGGTCAGCCTTTGGCACCTTCTTCGTCTTCCTTTTCTTCTTAGGTTGAACAACAACCTCCTCAAGTGCGGGATCCACGCCACAATCGAAAAGCCGGTTGTTATCCATCGCTTGAGCAGGATTTTCTTCTATACGGACTGAAACAACACAAAAGGAAAAGGTTAGTACCGAGCAGTTCCTACATGTGTGAAAACAAAAGGGAAAAAAAAAGAGTTGACGGGAGAAGTTGAGAGCTGTTCTCTCCTGGATACATTCGCGTCCCAGCTCTTCTCATTCGTACAGTCCATGGCTGAGCTTGGTACCATCGATTGACTTCGGATTCTTAGCTTTTCTTGGTCGTTCTTCACACCTGTGTTCATTTCCGAGCCTGTATTTGGAATTAGAAACGTGAATTACGCCCAAAAGCTTAAAATCGAAATGGAAAATCGCGAAAATCACTGTTCACTTCAGGATCGTTTTCTGTATTGAGAGTCGATTTATGTGTTTGTTTGTTTGTTTGATTCTGAGGTTTTTTTTGGGTGTTTATCTTCCTTTGACGAACTCAGGGACCCTGTTCTTGAGTGGGGATAAGGTGTTTGAGTCTGAGCTGTGACCTAGTTCGTGCATTGTTTTTTGCTGCTTCGTTTCTGCACAGGGGCTATACTGTACCAGGGGCGATTGCTGAACCAGGGACTGCTGTGGCCTGCGACCAGGGGCGTTGCTGGTTCTGGCGAGTCTGAAATCTCATACGAATTTGAAATCCCTGCGCCTAAGATGGCGAGGAAACATCAAGGAGCAGGGGAGGCTACCGGGACGCGCACTACCCGGTCCTCAAGTCGCTTTACTGTCTTGGAAGGTACTGAGGATGATTTCCCCTCACTGAATTCTGGGAACCTTACTGCTAAAAGGATTGAGAGTGAAAGCAATGCAAAGAAAACTGATTCAATGACTGCCCAATGTACTGGGAATCTGGCTAACAAACCTACTGCTAAAACTGGGGGAGTAAAGAATGATGGGGCATTAACTGTTGATGCATCAGTGGCAGTAAATGCCTCTCAAGATCCTGGAATTGGGGATATTGAAACTGCTACTGTGAATGCTACAGCAGTAAGTGAGTTTCAAGTTCCTCATCTGCCTCGAATTGATGCAGCTAAGCAGATTGAAGTAAAAGAAAAATCAGCAACTCCAACACCTTGGAGTGCTCTGTTTAAGGACAATCGTGACCCTAAGCATGGAATCAAATTGAGATATGTCCCCCCCAAAGGAGATACTTTGGACTTTGGGAATCGTATATTGCCTTCCATGGTTGATATGTGGGGCTATTGCCTAGTGGGACACTTCACCGGAAAATTCCCCGGACTCAAAGCGGTTCATGATCTTAAAGCTAAATGGGGTGTTAAATGCCTTGTGAGGTCCCACAAAAAGGGTTGGTTGATTTTTAAATTTCAAAATGAGGAAGATAGATCAAGGGTACTACATGAAGGACCGTACATTGTGTTTGGGAAACTCCTAATGCTCAAGGAACTTTCGGAAAATTTTTCATTTGAAGATGAAGAATTTCTTAAAGTTCCAATTTGGGTCAAGTTCCATGATCTACCATTGCAATTATGGAATGATGAGGCCATGAGTGAGGTGTCATCCATGGTGGGGGTTCCAATAACTACCGATAAAATCACCCAAGAGAGGATTAACAATGACTATGCTAGAGTGTTGATAGAGGTTGATGTCTCAAAGCCACCGCCACTATCGTTTCCTATACGACTACCTTCCCAAAAGGTATTCAAACAAAGTGTGGTTTATGAAACTTTTCCTAGTTATTGTTTTCATTGCAAAGAATTTGGGCACCACCCATTTATTTGTAAGAAGTTATCAAAATGTGGGGTTGGGGTAGATAAGGAAAAGGAAAAACTTGATGTCGTAGTTGATGTAATTGAAGAAGTTGGAGTTGTTTCAGCTCGGCCAGAACCGACCGAGCCAAAAGAGAAAGAAAAAGGAGGTGATGAAAAAGAAAAAACCGTGGTTGCTGCTGTCTAGAAGCTGGATTCTGCTATTCACCTGACCGGGATTCCTCCTGGCCCGACCGGGTCCAATGACCAGACTGCTTCCCCGGACAATGCCCCTCACCCGACCGGGTCCATTGAGCAGATTACTACTCAGGGGCAAATAAGAGATGGCAAGAAATTGGGGGAGGAGACCGAAGTCAATCTCGAAGCTATGGGGAGGATTGTGAGGAATGAAAGTGATTTGAAACAAGATGATGTTGTCACCAAATGGGAGGTCATAAACGATAAGACGCTCAAGTTGCTTGTCAAACCGTTTAGATACGTCCATGCTAGTGTCATTAGAGTGGATACCTCTCTTCGACTTACGGATGACTTGGATAGGAAGGGCCTAACTTTCACCGCCCATTGTCTTGAGAGGTTGCCGGGGGTTACTAAGAAGAAAGGGGAGGTTTGCTTTGACTCAAAGTTCACTACTCCTTTCCGTGCTTTCTTTGGATGTTAAATTAGGGATACCTAGTATTTTGGTGAGCTAGTTTGTTGATTTTATTTTGCTCCTAATGTTTTTGGGTTCAAATTGTTGACTTTTGAGGATTTCTATCTTGATGTTGTGGTATCCCATGTTTCGGGATATGCACTTTGCTTGTAACATTGACTTGTTATTTCTTTGGCTGTTAATATATACTTACATTTCATCCAAAAAAAACAAAAGGGAAAAAATGTTCCCGCACATGAAGGACCGCTCGGGCCTTGGCACTTGGTTTTCCAAAATCAAGTAAATCCAGGGATTCGGGCAATACCTATCTCGGCTGTGGAGAGCTGCTCGGGGGACAGATAGTCCATATTATCGAAGATCACCCCCTCGAGCGCAACAACGTCTTCAGACTGATCATCGGGAATGAACGGCTCGGGTGACTTTTTGGGAAAAGGATTCCATTTCCTTGGGATGAGGTTGTCCGGGACAGAAACAAAGAAGAACCGATCCTTCCACCCTTTGATCGACGAGGGGAACCCGGAGAATAAGACACGCCCCGTCCGGGAACTAGTTACCAGGTATCCCTCCGCCTGCTGAGGGATAACGATGTAAAAGTAACGAAAGAGTTCCAGAGTTGGAGTCGCTTTTACATCTGAGCAGCGACTGATAAAACCGGCTAAGGCCCGATACGAGTTCGGCATAACTTAGGCCGGGGTGATTTCGTAAAAATTTAGGAAAGAGACAAAGAATGGATGAAGTGGGAACCTAAGCCCAGCCTTCACGGAGTCAAAGTGGACCACTACCATCTCTGGTAAGTGGCGTAAGGGAAGGAGCCCAGATTGGAGGCGGAAATCCACCGGGTCCGGAATCAGGTTCGGAATTAGGGCTTTGTTGGGCCCTGTGAGTTTTTGCCACCTAAGCTTGATTAGGTTTAAGTCCACTTTGTGGCGCGACATGTCTGCTGGAGGGCCGGCCTCCATGAGTTGAATCTCGTCATCGGATGTGGTGCCATCCGGGTACACATTGGGGCGGATGCATCATCACCGGAATCATTGCCGGAGGACTCCGCAGCGGCGGCACTTCCTTCTGCCTCATCTGGGCGAACTTCTTGCAGAGGGGCGGCCTCAACAATGGGATTAGCAGGTCGAGAATGAGGAGCCATTGCTACCGAACAGAAGAGAGAAAGATGGAGGAAGAAAGGGGGAAACAAGGGAAAAGGTGCAAATAGGCCCATGTATTAATCAAAAAAGGTCAAATAAGCCCTTATTTAGGAGGCTTTGTCCGGCCGTCGCCATTTGGAGTGGTTCTCGGTGGAATATTTTGATGAAATTTTTTGAGCATCTTATTCATGATGTCTAGTTTACTCAGACCAAATTTCAGCAAAAACTTCAATCGGGAAGGCATTCAAATGAATTCTTGAAAATAACTGCGCAGTTAGAAGCGCAGTTATCTTCAAGAATTCATTTGAATGCCTTCCCGATTGAAGTTTTAGCTGAAATTTGGTATGAGCAAACTAGACTTGATGAATAAGACACTCAAAAAATTTCATTAAAAAATTCCACCGGGAACCACCCCAAATGACGACAGCCGGACAGAACTTCCTAAATAAGGGCTTATTTGACCTTTTTTGGTTAGTACATGGGCCTATTTGCACCTTTTCCCGGGGAAACAATACCTGATCAGAGAAGATTTTTTGGGCTCTAGAGAGAAGGCAGAGCAAATGGCCGAAGATTCAAAATTTGGAAACCCGGAATTAGGGCTAAAAAAGCCTATTTATAGGCCTATCACACCGTTCCGCGAGCCAACCAGCGAGGGACACATCCCTAGCATTTAATGCAGGGACACGTGTCGCACTGAGGGTCCTCGTCAAGTAATCATGACGGTTATCGGAAACCAAAACAGCAGCCGCCTGAAACCGCCAAGAGATTTCATCAGGAACCCGCGAGATCTCGAACGTCTATCCCCGGACGGCGTTCGGGGTAACTTATGTTTTCTACTTCCTCATGCACTCACTACCGTTCGAGACATAGGAAGTGGGGGACTTGTGTTGGGATATTGGGTCCAGGCCCAATAACCCCGATCCATAAAGAGAAAAAGCCTAAAGGAAACATCCGGCCCAAGGTGGTACAAAGCATCCCGCTCAAGATCCCCAGACAGCATTCGGCGCATCTCCACTACTTGGGAACAATCCATGGAATATTGCCAGTCAAGTGATGTATCTTGCCCGAACAACATTCGGGCTATCTAGCCTACATGGAGTGTGTTGGTCCAAAATAGGACGCTCGTAGGCTTTTAGGAAAGCTACGTAAGAACACTCAAGCAGGAAAATAAAAGGTAATACGAATAAGGAAAGTGTTAGGAGATTGAATTGCCAAGAATAGCATATAGAAGTTCCTCCCTAATCTGAATTACAACGTGCCATTTATAGGCGTATACAAATCGTAACCGCTATCGATAATAATGACTAATTAATTACAACATTAATACAGAATTAAATACATAATTAATAACGCATTGATTGCTTGACTGTTACTTTTCCTAGCTGGCAGGTCGGCCGGACTGGCAGGCTTCCCGCTGGGCTGGTAGGCAGGCTCCAGGTTGTGGACTTGGATCCACGGGTCCAAGTTCGGGGCTTGGGCCGATTAGGCTCTGGGCCTAGTCCCATTACTCCATCACGAGTCCCCCACTCCCTTAGTCGAGTAGTAGACTCGACTAAGAGGGAGTAGTCCAAGTCAGCTGCCCTTCTCCGAGACTGGAAGATCTCTGCCCTTGTCCATGTTGGGGAGATGCCTCATTAAAAACCTTCATCAGGAAAAAACCCGATGGGAAAAAATCCTAATGAAGGGAAAAAGAGTACACCTGATGGCCCCAAGATGAAGCAAAGGGTGAAATCTTCAGCCTTTATTGCAATGATCACCATCTGCGAAGAGGATGGCTAGAACCGTTCTTCTCATCAGGCTCGGACTCATCAGGCTCGTCTTCGTTCAGTCGTACCTGCACATAAAAGCAACAAGTGTAAAATAGAGCATCTGGCCCGGTGCTGAACCATGGCTCAGTGAGTAAGTGAGTCAGACTCACTACCTGAAAAGAGTGACATCAAATTCCCAAGTTAGGTCTCAACCCAGTCTCCGAAAGGAAGATTGAATCCGCGAGTAAGTGACTCGGAGTCACCATTCGAACGGATAATCCAACCCCACCGAACTAAAGTATATCAGCCTTTTCGGGAAATGTGAAAGTCAATTAAGTGAGAAAATTGCTCGGAAGAGCGTGGCTCTAGGCCCCTAACAAGAGTTTAACTCGGCACCCGAGGTTAGTAGTTCGAACCCGCAAGTGAGGACTTTTGAACGGGCGACACGTCCCCCGAGGTCGGAGTGTGATGCACTGGGAAGGGGTAAAAGCACGCAAAATTTCATATGAAATCAAGAGTGTGCGGTATTAACATTTATATTGGAGCTTATTAATCGCCACACCCATATGACATGATCCGGTGGCACGAGTGTGTGTGCTCGACCATTGTACGAGTGTGTGTGCTCGTCCGGTGTATGTGAGTGATTGGATTTCATAAGTCCATTTTTCAATGTTAAAATTACACACATTTGAAAAGAGTAAAAGTAATTATACCACTTAATTTATCTTTTCAAATGGTTCGATTTATGATTTTTTTTTTCATATTTTTTATGCACTCCGTAACAAATATTGAAGATTTTTGTATACTTAGCTTTTTGAAAGACGAGACTGAAATCTTGTTGAAAATTGAAATCCGGTCCATTGAATAAATTGGCTCGCCCAAAGGTGGTCCGGTCAACTGTTTCCATTTGGCCCAACTCTTTTGCCTTTCACCCACCCCTGCTGTATACGGCCAACTAGAGCAACCTAATAGTTGACCATCTTACCAAGCCTTCCTCTTACAGCCGCCAGACATGGAGGCCGAGACAGTGAGCATTTGGTCATAAGGGACGCGCCGTCGAACCCGATGGTCCCCGCGTACGGATGTCACCGCCTAGTACAGCCGGGCGGTCTTCGTCGTTGGAGGTCACTTGAGAGCGTACTAGGGGCGTTGGGTCTGCCGATGTGAACATCGGTTCCGATGGGTTGCATAACTGTATTGTTACTTCCAGTAGCTTCTGGCCGCCATTAATGGCAGATATTTGAGGTTGAGCTCCAGCAATCGGAGTACAGGGCCATGGATCGAGGAGGTAACCGTGACCCAGGCTCCAATCGTCAGCTGTGAGGGTGACCAACACGGCTGCGACGCGATCGGTGGAGAGGCAGGCACCGCCGGGACGGAGGTGGGTCGGTGTTGCTGGGCTGCGTTGCCAACCAGTACAGTTCCAAGTGCCATCCTCCATTTTTTCTAGGTCTTCGTGTGGACGCTGGTTGATGGCCTACACCCACATCCCCATTCCTTTACCAGACCAATTTTTTCATTCTTTGTTCAGATTTTGAATTTCAGATATGAAAAACTCACAGAAACCTTCAAACTTTCCATTTTTCCTGAAGTTTTCTGGTTATTTCCTACTAGAGTGATGTGAGAGACAACGAGAGACTCTCAATGAAAGCACCAATGTTGGTCCAAAATAGGACGCTCGTAGGCTTTTAGGAAAGCTACGTAAGAACACTCAAGCAGGAAAATAAAAGGTAATACGAATAAGGAAAGTGTTAGGAGATTGAATTGCCAAGAATAGCATATAGAAGTTCCTCCCTAATCTGAATTACAACGTGCCATTTATAGGCGTATACAAATCGTAACCGCTATCGATAATAATGACTAATTAATTACAACATTAATACAGAATTAAATACATAATTAATAACGCATTGATTGCTTGACCGTTACTTTTCCTAGCTGGCAGGTCGGCCGGACTGGCAGGCTTCCCGCTGGGCTGGTAGGCAGGCTCCAGGTTGTGGACTTGGATCCACGGGTCCAAGTTCGGGGCTTGGGCCGATTAGGCTCTGGGCCTAGTCCCATTACTCCATCAGAGTGAAACCACAGGGGTGCTACCGTATGGGCAAGGGCCACGTCTCACGCATGGGGACCTGACCGGCGTTCGGGGTAATTCAGCTACATGGAGCAATACATCACAGTACTCCGCCAGCGGGGACCCCGCACCCCGAACAGGATTCTCGGACGCAACAACAGCAAGTGGCACCGCATTTAATGCTAGAGTATGGCGGGAACAAGTGGGAACACGGCGCGAAAGGCAACAACTAACAGGGTTTGGCCACGTGTCGTTCTCACCTACTACTCCTTACTATAAATAACAGCATTTTATTTCATTGTAAAGGGTTAGCATTTGAATACTCAGAGCTTAGAGAGAGATTCCTTACTGTTTCTTGTGTTAGTTCACTACTCCGTCAAGCTGTTCGGGTAGTTCCTTGTACTTACGATATTAATACAAGCTCGGCTCTTGAGTTCTCTCCTTTCTTCACTATTTTACATTTTATTCACCCCCCAACCAAGACCCACGTCCCCATATATCCTAAGCGTGTGTTGGGCTTTTGGATCTACGGGACTTAACCTCAAAATTTATATATATATATATATATATATATATATACATATAAAATATATATATATATATATATATATATATATATATACATATACATATATATATATATACATATACATATACATATATATATATATACATATACATATATATATACACACACACACATATATATATACATAGATAAGAGATCACATACTAACCATGCTTAAAATACTAACTTACTAACTCAATAATATGCAACACATTGAACTTCAATATGCAGTACAAATAATGTAAAGATGCACACTGTGAATTTCAATATGCAATAAAAACAATATGCAAAACTTTGAACTTTAATATGCAGTACAAATAATATGCAACACTTTGAACTTCAATATGCAGTACAAATAATGTAAAGATGCACCGTTTTTGATAGTTTGTAGGTTAGCATGGGAGGAATGGTTAGTATGTGATCTCACCCCTATATACATATATATATATATGTATATATATATATGTGTGTGTGTATATATATATATATATATATATATATATATATAGGGTGCTCGCTTGCAAGGAAAGCCTGGGATTTTTTTGAAGGATCCCTGAGACCGGGAGGATCTAGAATGGATCTGATTAAACTTCAGATCCAATCTATATAGGGAGCTTCTTTGCACACGGACTTGTTCCCTTAACAAGTTCACGTGCGGCCTTAGCTCCTTTTCGCCCCTCGCGATAGCTAAGTCAGCCTCACCCAATGCCTTAGTGTGGTGTGTGTGCTAAGTGCTTGGCTAGGAAAGTGATAAAGGCAAGTGATCTCTTGAAGGAAACGTAACACTTTATTGAATGCTTGGAAACTTCGATGATTACAAATGAACCACCTTGAGGGGTATTTATACTTGCCTCCTCCTCAATGGATGGTCAAGATCTATTTGATCTAACGGCTATGATTTATCTCTAGAATATTCTATACAAGTCTATGATATTATAGAGTATTCTATACAAGTGTATACCTATCTACATGAGTCTAGAGTATTCTATGAACCTCTGGAATTCTGCCCCTTTCTCCTTGGTATCTCTAGACTCCAGCTGTGGGCTTGGTCACGAGTTATGCGTCGCACCCGTGTCCACCAACGCCCTTGTTGGCTTCCCATTGATGTATGCCTCGACGTACATGAGCCCCTTGCTTGTTGTCTTCGGCATCGGCTTCGCCTTAAGAGCGTTAAGGATTTGGAGTGATCCCATCATGCTCGTCTCCTCCTCTCGGGCCTCCGCTTCTTGTCTCTCCACCATGGCAGACAAAGAACCTAGCTTAGGGCAGTCCTTCATTGTGTGTGGTCCCTTGCACACGAAGCACCCTCCCTTCGGTACAAAAGACTTCTTCTTTGCCTCATATTCCTCACGTCCCACGGACTTGTTCCTAACAAATAAAAATAGAAAAGTGATAAAGTTGATCTTAAGTACATTATAATTACATTACTAATTTTTTAATATAATAAAGTATCTAACAAACACAAATAATTTTATGAATTATTTACTTGCACTAGACTTGTTTTTTAGTCCATGCAAACTTCGAATCCAATCACCTGCACGAAGAAGAATTTATACCGTTTCCATAGACAAAGAAGCTCGGGTATCATTAATGACCCTACCACCAACACTTAGTAGCTTCTAGCTTCGGAAGCCACAGTTGTAAGGGAGAATTCGACCAGAACACCTCGGTATGGTGTTCTGGTGGCTTCGGACAGAAACCCTCCTGGGGGTGTTCTACTGCCTTCGGACAGAACCCCTCCGTAGGGGTCTTCTGTTGGCTTCGGACAGAACCCCTCGTAGGGGTGTTTTGTTAGAGGTTTTCTGTCGCGCTTCTGAACCGTTACAACAATAAATGCCCAACATTCTTATCTTTTAATGCAGTGTTAAATTGACAGTTCATGGACGATTCAATGCCCAACGGACTGGTCATTGATGTCCAACGTTCAGGTCAATTAATTCACCATTTACACACAACAAATCCTCCTATGTAATGGCTGGCAGGTGGTTTGCACAATCCTCCTATAACAAGACATGTTCTTGCACATTCCTCACGTATTTTCTTCAGCTAAAAACACATCCAGCCACTTCTGAAAATTCTTGAGTGTGCAGTCCTCCTTGTCTTTGCATCACCCGTGAGTGTCCTTTGTGTTGGCCAACCTATTATTTAGCTAGCTCCTTTCTTCCTTGTTTGAGAAGCCTTCAGAACCTTTGAGAGCAGTGTCTTCCTTCTTCCTCCTTGCTTGAGAGTTCCTTAGTGGTTAGAAGAAGAGAGTAAAGAGAATAGGTGTGCTATAGCCTCCCTTAGTGTGGTGTGTGTGAGTCTTGTGTAGAAAGACCTCAGCCGCAGACAGAAACGTTAATAACAATAAGTTTTTTTTTTTTGCTTATAGACATTATCCAAATTCATTAAGCACTTAATCTCATATACTAACATTGTTGTTTTCATATGTTCTGACTTCATATGTGAATTTGGATGTACTTACTACAATAGAATTTTGTGCGGCTAAATGGCTATTTTAGTCTGTTCGCCCAGCGCCTATTCCCTACTCAGAAGCTCGCTGATGATGAAGTGCAGGAGTCTCTTCCTGACTACCTCGCTAGACGCTACTTTCCGATTTGATGTGTGAAAGTATATTAGAATATACTTTAGAATATTTTAGGAATATACCATGTATAGCATTATTGTATAGCATCTTTTATAGGAATATTCTATCTTTGTAATCTATATTTATAGGGCCTTACCCTTCAATGAAATACACAAAAAATCCTTCTCTTCATCTTTACTATTGTTCTAGTTTATACTTTAACATGGTATCATAGCCTTCCATTTCAGTTTAGTTTAGTTTCGGATTTCAGTTTAGTTTGTCATATCTCAGTTTAGTTTTCAGACTGCTCTTTTTCGAAGAAATTGATTTTAGTCTAGAACCTCTTTCCAGAACCTTTCCTAGAACCTCTTCCAGAACCTCTTCCACAACCTCAGGTTCAGATTGTTGCTTAATCTGCTCAACGAAGAGCTTTTGACGGCTCCCCTCATACAAGAGGTGTCAGAAATATAAGA
Source organism: Cuscuta epithymum (assembly GCA_945859915.1). Classification (NCBI taxonomy): domain Eukaryota; kingdom Viridiplantae; phylum Streptophyta; class Magnoliopsida; order Solanales; family Convolvulaceae; genus Cuscuta; species Cuscuta epithymum. The sequence goes on along the minus strand of CAMAPF010000959.1, from coordinate 429,800 downwards.
ACATCCGATCTCAGAGCCTCTGGTTCGCCTGCCGCCGTCGACCGTACACCCGAAGTCCGGACGCCCAAGTCATCGCGCGAGAGTTACACGCGCCGCCGGAAGCTTCTGCAGCCAACAAACGCGCGAGTGCGTGACGCCGTGTTTCTGGCCGGAGCTCCGGTCGAAAACCATCACCACACTTGCCGTCGGGTCATCTACCGCATGTGCTAGCTATTTCCAGGTATTCCCCGTTTCAATCTGTGAAGTCTCACTCGTTCGTTCTCCAGGGACGGATATCTTTCTTTGGCCTGGAGGAAGCCTGGTGGTTGGTCGCTGGTGTCTGGGGATATCTGTGGACGCCCCAGGTGGTTGGTCGCTAGTGTCTGGCATCCGATATGTGTGGACGCTCCTTAGACTGCGATTGATTGTTGAGATCGGATTATATGTGAGCGCAGGTTTTATTTCCCAGTTCAAAGACGAAGTTGGAGCATATTCCAGGCCCAGTGGATTTGTTGTTTTATTCTCCAAATTTTAAGCCCACAAAAGGGGAAGGTTGCTGTAAGTTTCCGCTGCTAGCTCAATTTTGAACTATAAAAAAAATGTCTTGTACGGGTCAATTTGACAGAGGAGTCATATGCAATTACTGCAAGAAGCCCGAACACTTGATCAAAGCATGTAGAAAATTGCTATTCAAAAATCAAGGAAATCAGCTTGCTCATGTTGCTTCCGCTACCAATTCCTCTAATGGATCAATTGCTATTTCTTCAGATAAGTATGCCAAATTTATTTGCTACCAAGAATCTCTAAAGCATTCCTCTGTCCCTACTTTCGGTAGTTGCTAATTCAGGTATTTCAAACACATGTCTTGTTTCTTCATCCTCAAAGTGGGTCATTGACTCAGGTGCCACAGATCATATGACTGGTAATCCTAATTTATTCTCATCATTTCATTCATATTTACCTACTTCTAGTGTCACTTTGGCCGATGGATCTACCTCACTTGTTCTTGGATCCGGTACTGTTGTCCCAACTTCTACATTACCATTATCACCTGTTTTGAGTCTTCCTAATTTTGCATTTAATCTGCTTTCCATCAGTAAAATCACACGTACTCTTAATTGTTCTGTCACATTTTTTCCTGGATATTGTGTGTTTCAGGATCTGTTGACAAAGCAGACCATTGGTAAAGGACATGAGTCGGGTGGTCTTTATATTTTGGATGCATCAATCTCAAAAGTTATCTCTTGTCTTGGGGTTGGAAATCTATTAGAAGCTCATTACCGATTAGGACACCCATCTCTCCCATTAATGAAGCAAATATATCCTCAGTTTAATAAGGTGTCAGCTATACAGTGTGAGTCGTGTGAATTTGCAAAACATCATCGTACTAGTTTAAGTCCTCGACTTAATAAACGAGCAAACGCTCCGTTTGATCTTGTTCATACTGATGTTTGGGGGGCATGTCCTGTTGTGTCCAAATCTGGTTTCAAATATTTTGTTACATTTGTTGACGATTATTCTCGTATGACATGGTTATAATTTATGAAACGTCGATCAGAGTTATTTACTCATTTTTCTGCATTTTGTGCTGAAATTAAAACTCAATTTAATGTTCCTGTTCGTGTGTTGAGGGGAGACAATGTCCAAGAATATCTCTCTGCTCCATTTAAATCTTTTATGCTTCAAAATGGCATTATTCATCAAACCTCATGCGTAGACACACCTCCTCAAAATGGAGTTGCAGAACGAAAGAACCGCCATCTGTTAGAAACTGCAAGGGCTCTTCTATTCCAAATGAATGTGCCTAAACAGTTTTGGGCAGATGCCGTGTCTACTGCATGTTTTTTGATAAATCGAATGTCATCCTCTGTTTTGAATGGTAAAGCTCCTTATCATTGTCTATTTCCAAACAAAGAGCTTTTTCCTATCCCACCTAAAATATTTGGTTGCACTTGTTTTGTTAGAGATGTTAATCCTCATCTTACAAAGTTAGATCCCAAATCATTAAAATGTATTTTCTTGGGTTATTCTCAAGTCCAAAAGGGGTATAGATGTTTTTGTCCGACTACTGGTCGGTATCTTGTTTCTATCGATGCATCATTTCATGAAAATACACCTTTTTCATCATCTAAGGCAGATATTCATGAGAGTAATGATGATATACTCATTTACACGATGACTATTCCCGAGTCCACACTTTCGACAAAAAATCCACAAGTTATTGTCCCTGACCCTAGGTCTCTCGTACATTTGGTTCACCTGTTTCTTGTTAATCGTTTTGTTAATTGTCTGAATATTTGGAGGTATATATCAATTGGTATCAGAGAGATCGATTCTAAGCCGCTAGAGAGAAACATGCCGCTACTCCAAGATGCCACACAACGGTAAATTCAGCACAGATGTTTGCTTTATATTAATGAAAAACCGTTTGTTTGATGATAAAAAAAAAGAAAAAGAAAACCGGACTACATTCTGATAATTTTTTTGGGCCGGCCCGTTGCACTCGAGCGGTTCTTATCTACCTAGGGTTTGTTCTATGCTGCATCCACAACAATGCTCGGAGTATAACTATGTTGTAAAAACCGGACCGGAGAGTGACCCGGTCACATGACTGGGTCACGGGTCAACCCGGACCCGGTGGGTCAACCCGGTCAACGCCGAAAAACCGGTCAATGATTATACGTCTATATAATAATAGTAAACATATAATTATATATAAAATTATAATAAAAATTAGTTATTATTCGTAATAATCAACTTACAATACTACTTATTAAGCATTTCGTACACTCTTATAATATTTCAATGTATATTTTGATCTTATAAAAATATATAATGATATTTTTATTTTTATTGTACATCTATATTATAATTTGGCATGATGTTCATTCTTAAATAAATATATAAATATATTATGTAGTTTTTCTTTTTAAGGTATTGAAATTGCAATTTTATTGGTATAAAAAATGCATTAAAAATAAAAAAGAAATTATTTTTTTTGGTAAAAACACCCAAAAACTGGGTTATGCCGGTTTTTTCGGGTTTCTTGGGTCCGGGTTTTCCCGGGTCAGCCTAGTTTTTCCGGTTTTTGACCATTTCCGGGTTTTGAAAAATCCGAACCGGTTTTTTTTTCCTGGTCACCGGGTTCCGGGTCAACGCGGCCGGGTCGGGTCGGTTTTTTTAACATAGGAGTATAATACGATAGGGGTGGGTTCGGTTCTTGCGGTTCGGTTTTGATCTAAAACCAAATATAGAATCAAAGTAAAAAGTTCGATTCGGTTTCGGTTCGGTTTTACACTCCAAAACTTGGAACCACGGTTTAATTGGTTCGGTTTGTTTCGATTCGGTTTCGGTTTTTTACCAAAAAATTATCATTTGATTTAAAATTGATATAATACTTTGAGGGATCAAACATATATTATATAAAGAATGCAAGCACACTACAACAAATAAAATAAAAATGAAAATAAATAAATATGTCATGAATTATATGAGTATGCGAGAGAGATAAAAGTATAATTATTAATTTACATGGTTTGTGATTAGTTCAAAAAAAGTTCATGAGTATATACGTTATATGTGATATAGTTGAGATAAATATTTATTGTTTCATCAATACGAATTCTGATCTTTAAGTTAAATAAAAATAAAAGTTAATTAATACTAATAACAAGTAAAAACATATTATTTGTATAGCTACATTATTATGTGCAATGAATGTGTAAATGAATTCATAAATTAAACTAAACTAAACATAACAAACATTATTTCTCTAGCACAAGAAAACCAAAAACTATTAATGATATTAGGATTAGTTAGGATTAATGCGTAACAATGGACAAATAAATTTTATATTTTAACTAGTTCGGTTTGTTCGGTTCGGTTCGGTTTTGAAGGGTAAAAACCAAAACCGAACCAAACAACTACGGTTCGGTTCGGTTTTTTACATTCGGTTTCGGTTTATAGCTGTTCGGTTTTATTTGGCTAGGGTTCGGTATGATTTGATTCGGTTTTCTCTTTTCTATTTTTTGGACCCAGCCCTATAATACGAGGCGGTCGTTCATCGTTATTGCCTGCCAAACTAAAGGCGATTCAGGGTCGACGAAGGTCAATCGATCATTTTGTGCATCTACATGGCGACTATGTCGGGAGAAAAAGAAGAACATGGAGGCCGCAGGTAAGTAGGTTTTGTATTGGGAGTTGATCTCTGGTTTATTTATTACATCAATACGAATAGATCGTCATTGTCCGTTCCTCCGGAAGGGAAGCTGAGGCTCCTTGGCTACAGCTATCAGTAAACATATATACACTCAACCTTACAAACAGCCTATTTCATTTTAATAATTTACATGGAATGTGGAAAGGCTGAATTAAAGCAATTTTGAGAGTTGTATGCCCAGTGTGTGGACAGTCAATTGTGTGCGTATTGAGAATAACATCTGGAGTCTGGGATCGCAGTTTGTGACTGGAAGCGGTCTTATTTTAGAAATAAGAAATCTTTAAAATTATTCGTCTATTGGTCTCTCGATATGAATCTGAAGAACTGGGAACCATTTTGGTCGCCGCAGTGGCCTTGGCATACGGTTGGACCAGATGGTGTGTGCCCATTCCTGTTTGTGTGATTTTTTATTTAATGTCAACCATATTTGTTGATCCAGAATGAGAATTTGGTATTCTGATGATGAGGAGTCCAATGGGGACATGAGTGACGGTGAACTGGAAGAGATTCGTGCGATGCTTTCTGAGGATTTGCCCGATGAGAATTCGGAGCTTTATCCTGAGCCTGGGTGGTCGCTGAATTGTCCCAGAGCACCAGTGGATCCACAAATAGTCATACAACGTGCTTTGGAGCAGAAAACAGAACTTGCTGAACTAGCATTAAAATTCTACAACAGCATTCATGTAAGCTGATCTTACACGATGTGAACATCCACTAAAGACTCATTATTTTGCCCCAGCCAGGCTGTGCCCACCCCTAGTGGGAAGTCAAATCAATGTGTTGTAGCTTCCATCAAGTGCCACTTTTGATCGTGGATAAAACTTCAAGATAGACATAGTCAGCGGCGTATCCAAGGTGGGGGGGCATGGGGGCAGCTGCACCCTCTCACCCCCACCCAACCCCTATATTTATACACATATATTTAATTGTTATATCTAGAGTTTTTATATAACAATTACGAGTATTGTAACTTTGTAAGTAGAAGTGGAAGTGTGCATGATAGAATGGAAAAAAAGGTCCAGGTATTCCGTATTGATAATGCTTTGCAAAGGTCAAGTGTTCAAAACAAGATTTCAGTTTTGTGGTTGTCTTTTTTCCTTTTGAAGTCTTTGAAAAATTCAAACCGACCTTACACAATTCTATTTAATTTTTGTCTTGTTGGAAAGGTTTAAACTACATCAATATAATTACATTTCTAGCTTCACATATGATTCATAAAGTTTAACAATTACATTTTTGTAAGCAATATAAACTGTTTATTTATAAATATAATTTTGAACAAATTACAAATGCCATGTGATAAGTTTATTTGTAACAAAGTGAAATTTATTTAAATTTGATATCATAATGTTTTTGTCCAGTTAATATTTTGTTATTTATAATTGATATCTCACACATGTAATAAGTAGGCAACATGTGGGAGATAATGTCTTAAGGTCAGTTCGCCCCCGGATGATTTTTTCTGGATACACCAGTGGACATAGTGTTAACATTTGGTATACCTGGAAGGAAGTGGCTAGAAATGTGAACATTTCAGAATTTAGGATATTTGTTTGATGAAAAGTAGCTAATAAGATTGTATTGCTCTTCGCATCAACTTCTTGTGATGCAATTTAGCTCATTATCTGACCAATTATATAATGCGGTAAAGTCTTTTCCATCCACAGAACACCTCTTACGAGCTGGTTGAGGCACTGAAATGCTTGGTAGTTTTTCCGGAGGAGCACTACCATCTCAACTTCACAGCCAAGCTTCCAGAAGGACCGGACACCTCTCCCAAACTCTTCTTTGCTGAACTGCAAGAGGATGAAGACTTCTACAGCTATGAAGATGAACAAAATAGACTCACTGCATGTGTCATCATGGAACAAGGTGATATGATTATTACTTTTCACTGGCCATGCCATCAATCAATCCCTAGCTAGCTGCTTGGGTGTTTCTTTATTTTGCTTGCATGTTCTGACCACTTGTGTTGTGTCTGTCATAGGCGAGGGAAAAAGGTCTTGTGCTAGTTGTTCAGAAGTTGATGGACTCCTTCACCCTCTCGATGGTTTCTGCTATGGCGTATACCAATCCGTTCCGTAGGCCTCTCAGTCCCTGCTAGTGACTCGCTAGTAGTACACTGTGCATCCCAGTTTATATGTGGTGTATTATTTATCATCCCTGTCCTATCCAGGCTCCATCTCCTCTTTAATCTACTTTAATCTACATTAAAAACCCCTACTCCGCATTGCCAAGATAATTATATTGGGTTGGTGGCCCTAGGTTCCTAGGAAATTCAATAGTCCCTTGAAAATTTGGGTGAGTTCTTCATCTAATAATCCATATATGCATCACAGGCGATTCTATTTTTTCAATATCAGATGGTGAATTCTTCAGGTATATTTTTTTTTAATAATTCTATAATAATATAATTAGGTCAGTTTTCAAGTGTAATAATCAGACCTGCACGCATCAACACATTTCAGTATTTCAATCATAGAGAAATATGAAGAGATACTACCATCCGTTAAATTGTTAAATACAAATAGCCCAATTGATTTTACAACCACTTACAAAACCTCAAACTAAAAAGGTGATTGAGGCCATGTTTTAAATGACGTAATCAACCATGTAATGTAATGTTGATTTGGTTATTAATTATGATGGTTGATATGTCATATTATTTTAAATCGTAATGTAATAGTCAGTCCACATCTAAACCTCATTACTTTGATGTGTAATAAGCATTACATTAAAGAAGATGCCTATTTGAGATTATAATAGGCATGGCAATGGGTCGGGGCAGGGCGGGTAGTTCAAAACCCAGACCTGCCTCGTGGCTCTAACCCGTGGACCTGACCTGCCCTGCAACCTGGGGCGACCTGCCCTGTGCGGGGCGGGTCTGCCCCGCCCCGACTTGGGGCGACCTGCCCTGTGCGGGGCGGGTCTGCCCCGCCCCGACCTGCTCGTCATATAGTTTGTAAGATTTTCTTTTTGATAATTTAGAACATGACACTTGTTTCATAAGACAAGAAATCACTAATCCTTCGTAAATCATTAACAAACAATAACATAAAATAATCTTGAGGCAAAAGATTTTGCAAATACTTGTAATAATTTACATGGAATGTGGAAAGGCTGAATTAAAGCAATTTTGAGAGTTGTATGCCCAGTGTGTGGACAGTCAATTGTGTGCGTATTGAGAATAACATCTGGAGTCTGGGATCGCAGTCTGTGACTGGAAGCGGTCTTATTTTAGAAATAAGAAATCTTTAAAATTATGCGTCTATTGGTCTCTCGATATGAATCTAAAGAACTGGAAACCTTTTTGGTCGTGTCAGTGGCCTTGGCATACGGTTGGGCCAGATGGTGTGTACCCATTCCTGTTTGTGTGATTTTTGTTCAATGTCAACCATATTTGTTGATCCAGAATGAGAATTTTGTATTCTGATGATGAGGAGGAGTCCAATTGGGAAATGAGTGATGGTGAACTGGAAAGGGTTCGTGCGATGCTTTCTGCGGATTTAACCTATGAGAAATCGGAGCTTTATCCTGGGCCTGGGTGGTCGCTGAATTGTCCCAGAGCACCAGTGGATCCACAAATACTCATACAACGTGCTTTGGAGCAGAAAACAGAACTTACTGAACTAGCATTAAAATTCTACAACATCATTCATGTAAGCTGATCTTACACGATGTGAACATGCACTTAAGTCTCATTATTGTGCCCCAGCCAGGCTGTGCCCACCCCTAGTGGGAAGGCAAATCAATGTTGTTGTAGCTTCCATCAAGTGCCACTTTTGATCGTGGATAAAACTTCACGATAGACATAGTCAGCGGCGTATCCAAGGTGTGGGGCAGGGGCAGCTGCACCCTCTCAACCCCCACCCATCCCCTATATATATACACATATATTTAAGTGTTATATATAGAGTTTTTATATAACAATTACGAATATTGTAACTTTGTAAGTAGAAGTGGAAGTGCGCATGGTAGAACGGAAAAAAGGGTCCAGGTATTCCATATTGATAATGCTTTGCAAAGGTCAAGTGTTCAAAACTTGATTTCAGTTTTGTGGTTGTCTTTTTCACTTTTTGCCTTTGCCTTTTGAGTTCTGGGACAAATTCAAACTGACTTTACACAATTCTATTTAATTTTTGTCTTGTCGGAAAGCTTTAAACTAGTTTCACATATGATGCATAAAGTTTAACAATTACATTTTTGTACGCAATATAAAGTGATTTTTTTAATATACTTATGAATTCTTAATATAACTTAGTTCTATGTACTTGCTTGATCCTTCCCTTAGTTGATTCATTTATTTATAAATATAATTTTGAACAAATTACAAACGCCATGTGATAAGTTTATTTATAATTGACTTTATAATTGATATCTCACACATGTAATAAGTCTGTAACGTGTGTGAGATAATGTCTAAGGTCAGTCCCCCCCGATGATTTTTTCTGGATACGCCACCTGACATTGTGATAACATTTGGTATACCTGGAAGGAAGTGGCTAGAAATGTGAACATTTCAGAATTTAGGATATTTGTTTGATGAAAAGTAGCTAATAAGATTGTATTGCTCTTCGCATCAACTTCTTGTGATGCATTTTAGCTCATTATCTGACCAATTATATAATGCGGTAAAGTCTTTTCCATCCACAGAACACCTCTTACGAGCTGGTTGAGGCACTGAAATGCTTGGTAGTTTTTCCGGAGGAGCACTACCATCTCAACTTCACAGCCAAGCTTCCAGACGGACCGGACACCTCTCCCAAACTCTTCTTTGCTGAACTGCAAGAGGATGAAGGCTTCTACGACTATGAAGGTGAAGAAAATAGACTCACTGCATGTGTCATCATGAAACAAGGTGATATGATTATTACTTTTCACTGGCCATGCCACCAATCAATCCCTAGCTAGCTGCTTGGGTGTTTCTTTATTTTGCTTGCATGTTCTGACCACTTGTGTTGTGTATGTCATAGGTGAAGGAAAAAGGTCTTGTGCTAGTTGTTCAGAAGTTGATGGACTCCTTCACCCTCTCGATGGTTTCTGTTATGGCAAACCATCTGTTATGGCAAACACCAATCCGTTCCGTCGGCCTCTCAGCGCCCACTGAATGACTCACTAGTAATACACTGTGCATCCCAGTTTAAATGCGGTGTATTATTTATCATCCCCTTTCTATCCAGGCTCCATCTCCCTTTTTGAGTTCAAATATATCGTGGCGTTTAAAAAAATTATCAATGGTTTGTGTACGGATTGGAATTGAAGTTATGCTCTTTATTTAATCTACTTTAAATTACAAGGCTACTCTTAATAATTACGGTCCCTAGTACGCTCAGTACATTGGAATGAGAAGCCCTACTTTGTGTATCCAAAAAGGAGAAAGAATTTGTTCATGTTACAATAGAGAAGCCCTCCTTTGTTGTGAAAGAGTAACACGAGAGGCACCCATCTGTGTATATTTTATTTATATAATATTAACAATGCAAGAAATATTAGGGGGTATTTAATGAATATGTTTAATAACCTGTTGGTTATAATCAGCTGTTTCATCTTTGCAAGGAATTGAAATATTTAAAAAGAGCACCTAGCGGTCCTAGCCTGCTTGTGTTGTTCTTCGAGCCGAGCCTGCGTATCACAAATTCGAACTTGACTTGCTCATTTTTCGAGTTCGGCTTGTGCTCGGCTTGTAAAATTTGATTCTGTATTTGAGCTTGGCTTGTTAAACTAATTTACAACTCGAGCTCAACTAAGGATGGCAATGGGGGTGGGGACTCATGGGGAACCGCCCCGCGGGGGAAGGATGGGGTGGGGCTTGGGGCGGGCTTGGGTGAAATATTTTTACGCCGTTAAAATATGGGGCGGGGTATGGGTATTGCTACACCCGCCTCGTCCCGCCCCGTCCCCGTTATAAATATATACTCAAACATATATATATATATATATATATATATATATATATATATATATATATATATATAGGGAACTCTTCCGGTAAGGTATACCTTACCGGAGCCTCCGTGCGGCCTCCACGTTTTGAGGGTCTTTCCGGTGGAATTTTTCGATGAAATTTTTTGAGCATGTTCATCGTCAAGTCTAGTACATCCATACCAAATTTCAGCAAAAAATTCAATCGGGAAGACAGTCAAATGATTTTTGGAAGATAACTGCACCCTTTATATACATATAAAACGCATTTATCTTCCAAAAATCGTTTGGTTGCCTTCCCGATTGAATTTTTTGCTGAAATTTGGTATAGATGTACTAGACTTGATGACGAACATGCTCAAAAAAATTCATCGAAAAATTCCACCGGGAAGGCCCTCAAAACGTGGAGGCCGCACGGCGTCTCCGGTAAGGTATACCTTACCGGAAAGATTTCCTATATATATATATATATACGGAAAAGATCCTGTCCAGCCGGAGGGACAGGATCCTCCGTCCGGCCTCCGCCGTTTGGGGCGGTTCCCGGTGGAGTTTTTTGATGAAATTTATATGGAATGTTCCTCATCAAGTCTAGTTTATCCACAAAAAATTTCAGCTAAAAATTCGATCGGGAAGGCAGTCAAATAAATTTTTGAAACATAACTGCGTTTTATATGTTTAAGTTGGAGCAGTTATGTTTCAAAAAATTATTTGAATGCCTTCCCGATCGAATTTTTAGATGAAATTTTTTGTGGATAAACTAGACTTGATGAGGAACATTCCATAAAAATTTCATCAAAAAACTCCACCGGGAACCGCCCCAAACGGCGGAGGCCGGACTGAAGATCCTGTCCCTCCGGCTGGACAGGATCATTCCTCTCTCTCTATATATATATATATATATATATATATATATATATATATATATATATTTTTGGCATGGAATGAGTATTTTTCAGAATCTATTTTTCGAAACAAACTTACAAACAAAACTGCCCAGATGTACATATCTGGGTGTACAGCATATTTTGCCCTCTTTAGTCTTTAGTGGCAATGAAACGGTAAGACCTACACAAAACTTCACTACATAGAAAAGGTTCACCAATAGGAATAAATAAAACACCACGGCCATTGCATTGTGATTCCATTCTTGCTCATATCTTTGAAATGTAGTTTACTCAGCAAATTCTACACTATTCATTCTCCAATGTTACTCCAGACGGTAGCTCAAATCGGTTTGTATTACCACCAGTATCACCAGTGACTACAACATTCTCACTAACATCCATGGTGGAGTTGTGTTTGACATAATCTACCTTGAAATCATAATCTTCATCTTCCATTGCCGAGGAATCCTTGTCCCTTTTCTTCCTCCTCTTCTCAGCTTTTCTCATTTTGGTATTCAAGATACCCTCATCGGTGTATAACTTCTCATTTTGCTTGCTACTGCCGCTTTTGCCACCTCCATCCTCCTCTTCTCCTGAACCCATGGGTTCATCATCTCCCTTTTGGTCTTTTATATCTATACATTCCTGTTGTGGATTGTCCTCAAGCATGCTTTCATCCAAGTTAACCGGGCAGTTGGATGGGATCTCCACTGGGTGGAACTCATTCACAGACTTGAGGCTGCCAATGAAAGAAGATTCACTGCCATAAACTTCATCTACATTGAATTCTTTCCCTAATTCTGAAACAATCCTAATTTCTGAATGCTCTACATTTCTCACAGGGGGCATTGTATAATACGGGATTTTACCGACATTCCAGTCGTGTAGAACTATCCTAGCTGCTGCATCGATGTCAACAATGCCACCCTTTTTAAGCCTACCCCTTACAGTGGCAACCTTATGGAGAAAATCATCCGCTGTTTCAAAGATGGGAATCTTGTATAATGTTACCAACGTTTTAGCAGGACAACGTTTGAGAATCTCCTTCACTGGACCAATTGGGTCATCTAACTTTTCTATTCTCTTGCAATTGCGGAGAGCAATAGATGCATCATTCTCAGCAGATCTAAGCATAACAACACCAGGGCAGTCCAGTAACTTAACATTCTTGTCTAAATGGACTTCTTGCATGGATCTTGTTAAACCTGGCGTAGAGCCAACATTGACAACATGTGACCTCTTCAAGCTATTAATCAAACTACTTTTTCCAACATTAGGCAAACCAATAATCCCAACAGTAATAGATTTCTTGATCTCATGGCTTCTTGAGTAATTTTTCAGCAAACTTATTAGCGTTTCTGCACCAAGGCAATCACTTGTCTGCAACTGATTGGCAGTCTTTTTAGCTTTTGAGGATTTCCAACTCAAGTTTGACTTTTGCTCTTGAGTGTTACACTTGAAAGCAACAGCTGGGAATTCCTCCCGGAGATATTTGAGCCACTTTTCAACAGCTTCCCTAGGGACTAGATCAATTTTATTAAGGAGCAATACAAGACGTTTGTCAGGTCCTGATCTCATAACCATGTTTTCCATGTCAATGCATCGGGTACCAAGTGGATCTCTGGCATCAAGGACTTCCAATATAACATCAGAAGCTTCAATAACTCTGACTAATTCCTTGTAGTAAGCCCGATCAGAGTTGTCATGATTTTTACCAACGGCTACACGACCATCACCAATAGTTTCCCCGACAAACTTCTGCTCTTTTGTAGAAGCCATGTCTGCAAGTTTTGACAAGTCGTCATCCTCAAGAAGACCCAATTTTCTCTTCTTCGCCCTCTCTTTGCGGGCAGCTTTCTTCTGCTCCAGTTCCTCGAGAGCTCTATTACGACGATCTTCTAGAGCCTTGAGCTCTTGTTCCTTGAAGGGCCAGTCGTTGGGGATGCCGGGGTCCTTCTCAACCTTGGACTTGCGGTGGAGGCCAGCCTTCTTCGCCTCCTTAGCCTTCTTCTTGTGGTGCTCCTTCACCTTCCGTATAACCTTGTACTTGTTCTTCAGGGATACCCTCTTGCTCTTACTCTTCTTGCTTTTCTTCACCATCTCGTTGAACTGGCCAACAAAGTATTGAAGGATTTAGGGTGTAAAACCCTGGGAGCAGCTCGATCAACGAGACGGGCTATAAATAATATATATATATATATATATATATATATATATATATATATATATATATATATACACACTTATATAAATAATGTACACGCATATTAAATTAAAATTTTGTAGTATATAACAAACGCATATACATATAGACATACATAATTGTATACGGTTTAATCATGGTTAATGAATTAATACATATTATACTAGAATAATAATAAGCTAGTGATGATTAAAAATATTTATCATAAGTGTTACTTCGTATATGAGTTTTAAGAGTGAGAAAGTGAGTAAATAAATACACACATTTATATGTAATATAATACGTAGTATGTAATTAATTGTATTATAATTGTTGAGAATTTTGAAACAATGTACCTGATGATAACATGTTTACTTATATTTTTACTTTAATTGTCTTCAATTCACAAAACTTATTCAAATTGAAGAATTATTAAAATCGGTTATATTAACTTTTAATAAATACAATACTTCAGTGTCGTGTGTGTGTACTGTGTGTATCATATATCATTGTGTGAGTGCCGTGTGTGTGTACTGTGTGTATCATATATCACTGTGTGCGCGTAGATATACATAAGCTTAGGATCAAATGAGAACAACGTTTAACATGAGAACGTGTGAACACCACATTTACCCCTAATGTGAAGCACAATGAGCTTGCACAATGCACTTTTTTGTATCTAGCATAATTGTTAGAGATATTTTCATTGTATTGTGATCAATGTTACTTATGCTTTTGTAGTTAGTTCAAATAAATAAATAGACTAGCTAGAATAATGAATAGGCCTTTTAAGGCAATTTGTAATAAAGGCTTTCATGCCTTTTTAGGTATGGGCCTCCTAGAAAAAGGAGCCCAAATGATTGTAAAACCTACCTTTCCCGTCAGGCTATATATATGCCTTAAGGGAAAGGCTAGGTTAAGCTTTTCAATACATTCTCTGTGCCACAGTGCCTATTCTCGTGTAAGGTTTCACGCTAAACTTTCATATCATTCTGTAAAACCTCTACACATCAATGGAAAGCTTCAAATCATAGATCTATCTTCCATACATACATTCTAGACTAGAAAAACAGGGACCTAACAATAATATTTACAAAAGTGCCACCGTGATTATTTATATTGGCTTGTATTGATCGAAGTCCAAATGTGCACTAGAATGGCTCTATTGTGTATCACATTGGATTATTGTGTATCACATTGGATTAAATGCGAGTGTTCTCACGTTAAGCATCGTTTTCATTGGAATCGCACTACATATATTTATAATATAGGAGATTAAAAGTATATGCGAATACGATAAATTAAATCTATATGGGGCACCCGTGGGCACCCGTGGGGGACAATGGGGTGGGGAGGGGATGGGGCGGGTCTGGGAGTCACGGGGGATGAGGGGGACTTTTTAGACATGGGGCGGGGGATGGGAGAGTGTACCCCCGCCCCAAACCCGCCCCATTGTCATCCCTAAGCTCGGTCAACTCGTTAATATACCCGAGTCAAGCTACTTGAGCTTGAGCTCGACAACTCGAACTTGAAAAACTCACTTATTAACTTATTAACTATAACACATGTTCAGCTAGCAGTCCAGCACAATAACATCATACATCAATATTAAAGCAAAAGTTACTTCAACACCACAGTTTAAATATAAATACAACGATTCCTTACAAAATAGCTCAGTAGCCAATAGCACTACAAAAATAGCTCAGTAGCTTAATAGCACTACAATTTTAGGAAAAAAGTTCCCGCTCACCCGAATTAGCACTTTCATCCGTCCGATTTATGCACCTCATCATGTACGTCTCTTGACTTCCTTTCTCTTTTGTTCCATCTACACCTCAAATCGCCCTGAAATCCCTCCACTCATATCGTCTGTTTTCTATTTCGCCGCCGGTTCCTTCACTCATATCATCCCTCCTGCCAGATCGTTGTCGCCGCTCATTCCAATCCTCCGTCTCAGAGGTACGCAGCGACTGATAATCGTCTGGAACTTTCAAATTCATTCATTCATATCATCCCTAGATCAATTAATTCTTTTTTAGTATGTTTTTTTGGTTAAATTTACTCTTCGTTATATTTTTTCTTCGTTATTTGTCGTTCATTTGTCCTATAGATCCTAAAAAGATGTCTAATTGGTCGTTATGTTTTTGGCTTATTTCTTTTGTCTTATTTCTCATTTTCTGGATTCTTAATTGTTAAGGTTCAATGATTTGTACTACTGCTGAACTACATCCTGTTGTTGCATCTTTATTCTTGTGTCTGATGACAATCTTATATCCAGAGCCGATGGAAAGAGATTCTGCTTGAAAGTGCCTTCACCAAGTAGAAGTGCTCAGGTAAGGTTTTTTCTTGAAATTGAGCCACGCTCATGAAGTTGATCATGGGATAATTGTAATCTCTTACTCTGCTAGCAGGTTTACAAGTTGACACGAATTCTCAGAGGATAATTTGATGATTCCAAGAGTGATCAGTTAATATATCAGTTTGGCATGCCCTTCTTTTCAGTTCATGAGTCCACATACCATGCTCTCATTTGGAAGAAAGGTCAGCCCATATGTGATTCCCTTAGTCTTAGCTATCAGTTTGGCATGCCCTTCTTAAAACTGCACTTTTCGATTTTTTTGTTCAAAAAAAAAATCTTTAATTGTACATGATAGAGAACGCCATACCAGACAAACCCAATGATTAGGCATATGTCATATCATTGAAGGGGTAACCTTCGAAAGAGCAACACACTTTGGAGGGCAAGCTACCACCAGACAAGTTGTTTTTCTTAACAAACACACTGTAATCAAGCGGAAGGAGTTCAACAGAAAAACGTAACAAAACTAAAAGAAATAAAAAAGAGCTGAAGCAAAAAGGGGACTGTACTCATGCTTAAAGGAGCACAAGCAGACAAACAATAACACTGATGTCTCCTGCTAGCAAAATAATTTAGCTAGAAAGATTTAGCTTCTAACTTTAGTTTTGTTTTACTTAAGCAATGTTTGTTAATTTACTTTCTTTTTCTAGAGGGAAATCTGAAGTGTAAGCTAAATAAAAACCTGCTGCTTTGTTTGTAAGTATATGCTTAATAAAAAGGGTATAACCTTGACCGTTGAGTGTTAATTCATGTGGTTGGCATGTATTAACAAAATCACCATTAATAGTTCACCTGAAATAGAAGTAATAGTTAATTGTTTAACCTGCCAAGTTAAAAGATAGAAGTAATACTTAGTTCCACCATAATTGTCGATTGATGCTCTTTATTTAGTGGTGTTTTTTGTAAGTATAGAAACTGTGCTTATGTGTTACTCCCTCTGTCCCTTTTTTGTTTGCCAAACACAAATTTTCAAGTCAAAGTTGTTCAACTTTGACCGATTATATATTTATACATGGTAATATTGATAATAAGAAAATTATATGAAAATGTTCTTTGTTGAAAATACTATCATAAAAGTATAAATTTATTAACTTTTACATAAACATATTAGTTAAAATAATGGATCCAAGTTTATCATCTTTGACTGAAAAAGTCAAAGTTGGCAAACTAAAAAGGGACGAAGGTAGTATTTCATTGCATTGTAGATCTAAGAAGAATTTTGACCCCATATTAATTTACAGTTCTTAAACTATCTATAATTCAAAGCTTTCTTAATGTTATAAAACATTACATAGATGGTATACGATTCATATGTAAAGTTTCAAACCTTCTATCTAATAAAACTAGGGAAAGTTCCTCAAATGGGACCAAAAACGTTTGTAAATTACAAAATAGGACTGTCATGTTTTTATTCCCAAAATAGGAGTAATTACTGTCAAGTTTGGAAAATATTGTCATGTTTAAAGTCTGGTACTGCTATTAAGGAGAAGATAAAAAACATGGCAGTCCTATTTTGGAATTTACAAACGTTTTTTGTGCTATTTAGGGTAAATTCTCATAAAACTAATGTTCTTGATTTATTTTCAAGATTATCGTGATGTATGGGCTAAAACACTTTGATAGGGAAGATAGTTTCTTATCTTTCAGCATATCTTATTCAATGTTATTCATTATTCTTCAAAATAGAAGACTAAATTGGTATAGTCTTCAGAAGTTTTCTCAATTTTCCTACAAAAATTAGTTTTTGTTTAGAGAAAGGTCTTCTTTAAAGCTTCACATAGTCTTCTTTAAGCTCAAAGGTTAGCTTAATATAAGCTTCTAAGCTTCACTTCTTACTCTTTCTTTCATCTGTTAAATTTTTTTTGTCTTATTTCTTTTGTTTTATTTCTCTTTTAATTGTCAAGGTTCAATGCTTTGTACTACTGTTGAACTATATGCCCCTTATCTAAGAAAGATTTGACTTCGAACTTTAGTTTTGTTTTTGGTAAACAATGTCTGTTAAATTACTTTCATGATTTGTGTTTATTTGCGGATAAATTAAGGAATCCAATTTCTTTACTTTGAGAATTCTTAAGCTTCACATTTACTTTGACAAGGTATATGTTTACTTCTTCAATATCTTTGATATGGTTCTCTCAGTCTTCATCCCAAATCTTCTTCAATTACTTTCTTCTTCCCATAACATTTCAAAATACAATAATGGCCTAGGAAAAATAATATGTCTCGACTATAGCCTCTAATCTCATGCAGTTTTTATTATCTACAGATTCATTAAAGTTATAATCTGATTAATCTACTGCTATAATTCTTTTTCTACTAATTTAGCCAAATGAGTTTCAAGTCATATGGCTAAAGTTACGAAGGAATGAAACATCTGAGTTTCAAGTCATAAATCTGAGTTTAATTTCATTCTGGCCGAACGGGAATTTTGTTCACAAAGGAATTTAGGATACCCAACGTAAATTTGAGCTTCTTTACTTTATCCTTCTATTATTTATTTTTAAATTAGATTTACTAATTGTGTGTTTTCTCAATTGCTACAGCCCTCAAAGGATATGAGCCAAGACATGATGATCAGATATTCAATTCATGAAAGTTGTATTTATCCACTTACAAAACATGAGTGAAATTGTAAGTACTTAATACTTACAAGTCAAAACCACTTCTTTTAGCCATTTTGATCTTCATTTTTTATTTATGATTTTTCAGCTTTTATTTCGAAGTAGTAATATGTAAAAGATTTTTCAAGCGTACATCAAATTATTTTCTCTGAAATTTGGTTGTTGCTTTGTTCTGATTTTGTTGTCCGAAGAGAGAGTTCAGTTGCTGCATCACAAATAATCAATCTTTTTTCTGCCACATAGGGATTGTTCTGATTTTGTGAGGATTTCCTCATCTGTTGAAAGCTCTTTATTTAAATTTGTATTTCAATCCTAACTTAAGGTTTTATTTTGCTTTGAAATTTCCAGATTTTGTGTTTTTGATTTTGTTTTGCACCTGTTCATCCATTACAAATCTTATTCATCATTCCATAAGTTGGTGTGTAAAAACTGGTTGATTTTGTCTTTAGTTTTGCACTTTTACAGTAGTTTATTTGATTTTTATATTCAAAGTAATAGATTAACTATTAAGGATTTAAAATTTTCTATTTTCTTTTGTTTTAATCAAACATTGAAGCTTGCTTTGGGTTGTCTTTGATTCTGAAAATCAAAGTGAACATAAGAAAGTGACTTTTTTAGCATTTTTTTTTTACCTTTCCTTAGCATCTTCAGGGGCCAAAGTTAGTTATATCCCTATGGTTTCAACTATAAATCTAAGAAATTCATCCAAACGAAAAAACACTAACCCCTTTTCCAAATGTTTTGGAGGTAAACAAGTGATTGATTGGGTATCTTAGTTATCAATGGGTTTGGTTTTATTAGATATTTAACAATGGAAGGAGCTGTAACCGACATAAAAAAACATGATTGGTTAGATAAGTTGAGTTTAAAATATCCTATATTTAGTGGCATTATTAGCATAAGTTTACACGTTGATTTATTACATACTTGAATATACACAAGTAATTTTTTCATAGCTGTTCAATATGTATATTATGGGGGTGTTTGGATCTGATTCTTAAAAATGCTTTTGCTCCTTCAGGGAGCAGAAGCAGAAGCTGGAGTGTTTGGATAAAAATGCAGAAGTGATTCTGGTACTCAAATTTACTCCTAGAATCAGTTTTTTTAGAAGCTGGGGGTGACCAGCTTCTAAAAACTTATTCTGATTCTGCTTTTGCTTTAAAAAGGAAGTAGAAGCAGAATCAGTTCCAAACACCCCCTATATTGGATTGGATGAACACTCAAAGCTAGCACAAAAATTTGAAATTCCTTTTAATTAATTAGTGTTCCTCAGATATGATTTTATTAATTAATTACTAATTCTAATTGTTTCCCAGTGATCCACCTTATCATTTTTCATTTCTCAAAACACCACGGAGAAACGGCATGTACAGGCCACTGGAGTATATGAGTTTAGTCTTTCTTAGAGAATGCACTAATATATATAGTTTATATATGCTAAATTCTGTTTTAGCAGAAATTGTATATTGTTTAATTTGCAGTAAATTCTCAATTCTTTAGAAGATTTCTTATATAAAAGAAAGGTGATGTTTGCTCAATATTTTATAATTTCTAGGATAATCAAACACAAGACAATCCGATACATATGATTTTTCCTTTTCAATACATTTCTATTCTTTAATCTGATTTTTTTCTTTGATTCGCAGGCAGTATGCAATTGCAGATGTTTGCACCAGCACCATGGACATGTATAACTTCGTTCAATTGATGTATTATTTGGGTTTTTTTATAATGTCTTTCAAGTACTATGTTTATGCGAAGAATTTGTTAATAAAATATTTAATAGATGCCATAATCTCCTTTTCCATAACATTGTTTATACTCGATGATCTTTTAATATGGTGCTATCACTGCTTTCATTCCAGATTTATATACTTAGGTGGACCAGGTGGTATTTGAAGTTTCATTTCTTAGCTTTATACTTAGCTGTTTTTAAGCTGAGAAGTACTCATTTAAATCAAGGTATGGGGAATTGAGGATACGATGTTTACGAACAAAGTAGCAGTGATTCAGTTTTCTGTTTTTTTAATAATATATGAATGATTGCATATGGTTTTTTCCACGAGTATATGTGTTGTTGTGCTTGAGGAATTAAAGGTGTAGAAAATTCATAAACATGCAGTTGTGCTCTACACATTCTTGAGTATATTACTCGATCTATTATGCCTAATCTCCAAGTATTAAATTCATGTGCACTTTAAATCCGGACGTGTTCTTGGATGGGAACACATAATGATACTTCGTAATACAAAGAGATCAGACATTTACTAGATCAAAGTATCAGACTAAATCATGCGTAAACAGATCAGACTAAATCATGTGTAAACAGATCAAATCAACAAATTTCAATTCAAGTAAAAACATCCTCACTTCCTCAGTACTATACTACTATCAGTAATACTAGAAGTAGAGTTTAAGAATAGTTAGATTGCGAAATTTATTATAAAATGATCACTTCAAGCCTTCTCATAATTATGCTCTTCTAAGTCTAATTCATCTACTTTTTTATTTTAACATTTCTTCAGCTTGATTGTGATAAATTTTCTTACTTATACTTTAAATCTGAAAATGAAAAAAAGTCAAAATTGAAAATCATTTTGATTTTAATTATAGTTAAGGAAAAGTAGTTTGATACATATGTGGTTTTAAACTTATATGCATACATTGAAACATGGGTACAAAATAAGCACTTCCAATAAATTTTCTAACATGTATATGCTTCCAAGTCTAAATCTTTTTTTTTTTTTAATTTGCTCTGAATGTGATTAGTAATCTATTATTATGTGCATAATTATTTGACTAATCATAATTTTAGATGTACAACTTAATAATGTTTAGAGATCTTTTCAAATTAGAGATTAGCAATTTGATATAAAATAATTATTTTAAATATTTTCTCACATTTATTGATTTACATATTTCTCAATCCAATTCTTTTACTCCGTACTTTTTATGAGAGATTAACGATTTGATATAACATAATCATTTAAATATTTTCTCCCATTTATGTATTTTGATAGTTTTAGAAAAATAATTTTGGTATAAATATAGTTTTGAATTTATTTATATGCATATAAATGGTTGAAAGTAAGTACTATCAATTATGCAAACCATAACGATGGGTGAGCCATTTTATGATTTTAACTTCTTAAAAATGCACTATTATTATGTGACTAATATTAGTTTTAAATGAATGATTAGGATTGCATGTTGGGCTGACTCAAGATAAACTAAAGACATACTTAACTTTGAATTTGACAACTTTTTCTGACTTAGACAGTGAACTCCTTCAAGAGACCCATTCTTTAAAGTTTCTAAATAGCATAAAATACTTTGTGTATCAAGTCATGAAATGAAGTTGAAAGTGAAAGCACTTGTGACTAATGAGAAATAGTGATCGTTCTTCTAATTTGTGTAATGACACTTGCGCTATCTTGAAACTAAGATGATGTTGAGAAGAAATGCATGACATATTCTCCAAAGTTTATATGAAATGACACTTAGACAATTCCCTTTGATGGTTAGTTACACGATGACCATTAACAAGAGTTAGAGTGGAGCTTTGGAGAAGTTGGTGCTTACTTTCTGCGGCTTCTACTTATGAACAACTCTACGTCGCGGTGTCAAGAGTAACGTCTCTATATGAGTTAAAACTTATTATATGTAATGATTTTGTGATGATGACGGAAAGCTTGGTCAAAAAGACTTCAAATGTTGTTACAAGTAAATAATAATTTATATTGTAGTATTTTTTTGTATCTTCATTTATTTTTGTTAAAAACAATATATGCATTGTTTTATGTTTATCGCAATATTATACATACATATTTGATTATTTTCAAGTTATTTATAGCTTACTAATTGCATCCCGTGCAACGCACGGGTGTAAAATCTAGTTGTGATAACAAAACGTATACTCAAAAAAGAGGGTGGACTCCAACAACAATTAGTCTTTCATTCGTGAAAATCCAGACTATTCAAAGTTCGAACTTCCGGGAGGATGATTTCTTGAAGTTGAGAACTTGAGATGATACACCAAGACCTTGTGATCCGTAACAAATAAAAATAGAAAAGTGATAAAGTTGATCTTAAGTACATTAATAATTTTTTAATATAATAAAGTATCTAACAAACACAAATAATTTTATGAATTATGTACTTGCACTAGACTTGTTTTTTAGTCCATGCAAACTTTGAATCCAATCACCTGCACGAAGAATTTATACCGTTTCCATAGACAAAGAAGCTCGGGTATCATTAATGACCCTACCACCAACACTAAAAGTATCTTCTAGCTTCGGAAGCCACAGTTGTAAGGGAGAATTCGACCAGAACACCTCGGTATGGTGTTCTGGTGGCTTCGGACAAAAACCCTCCTGGGGTGTTCTGCTGCCTTCAGACAGAACCCCTCCGTAGGGGTCTTCTGTTGGCTTCGGACAGAACCCCTCGTAGGGGTGTTTTGTTGGAGGTTTTCTGTCGCGCTTCTGAACCGTTACAACAATAAATGCCCAACATTCTTATCTTTTAATGCAGTGTTAAATTGACAGTTCATGGACGCTTCAATGCCCAACGGACTGGTCATTGATGTCCAACGTCCAGTATATGTAAATAATATGAATTTAGGACTTAATTGCAATTAATGACTACTCACTAATTGGACTCAATAACAAATAATTGAAAATTCAATTTCAATTTAGAAGATTGTAATTTATTATTAGTAGATAATTTAAGGAGATGTATTGAACATGTGATGAAAGGTGTTTTTGTACTTAATAGCAATTATATCATTCATCAATTGTACTTAATAGCAATTAGATAATTGATAAATTGTTCTCAATAGCAATTACTATAAAGGTTCTACTTTATTTATAAGTAAGTAGATAACAAATAATTGAAAATTCAATTTCAATTTAAAAGATTGTAATTTATTATTAGTAGATAATTTAAGGAGATGTATTGAACATGTGATGAAAGGTGTTTTTGTACTTAATAGCAATTATATCATTCATCAATTGTACTTAATAGCAATTAGATAATTGATAAATTGTCCTCAATAGCAATTACTATAAAGGTTCTACTTTATTTATAAGTAAGTAGATCGATTAAATTCACTGGTTAAAAATGCACTACAGAATGCCATGATTATGCTAGTTTTTATTCTTTTTGTATTTTTGTATTAAGTTCACACACACATCTTTCAAATTTATCCAACTAAATCTGTTTCTGTGAACATATTGTCATTTACAGGCAGCGGAATAACATATACAAGTATATGGCATTTGCGTTATTCATCAACCACAAACTAATCAACAAATTAGCATCTGTTAAAAACATGACATGAATTTCTTATTCTTCCATTGTCAATGCACTTTTACATACGGAGTATTTGCTTACAGAAAATCTATATTGCCATTACAAACTAAAGTAGACATAGGAATAATAGAAGTAAAAATGCCTTTAATCCTTTGATTTGTCCTATGTAAGTTTGTAATTACGTCATTAATCACCTTACTGCCATTACAACTTACTTACATCAACACCACACATATATCTTTCAAATTTATTCAACTAATTCTGTTTCAGACAGCATATTGTCATTTATAGGCATCAGAATAACATATATATGGCATTCGCATTCTTCATCAACCACAAACAAACCAACAAATTAACATTTGTTAAAAACATGACATGAATTTCTCATTCTTCCATTGTCAATGCACTTTTACATATTTGCTTACGGAAAACCTATATTGCCATTACTAACTAAAGTAGACACAGGACTAATCAAAGTATAAATGCCTTAAATCCTTTGATTTGTCCTACGTAATTATGTAATTACGTCATTAATCATCTTACTGCCATTACATCTTACTTACATCAACACCACACATATATCTTTCAAATTTATTCAACTAATTCTTGTTTCAGACAGCATATTGTCATTTATAGGCAACAAAATAACATATATATGGCATTCACATTCTTCATCAACCACAAACAAACCAACAAATTAGCATTTGTTAAAAACATCACATGAATTTCTTATTCTCCCATTGTCAAAGCAGTTTTACATTATATGTGCGCAGAATGTGCCATATATTTCAAGAATTTATTTGACTGCCTTCCCGATCGAATTTTGAGCTGAAATTTGGTATGGGTAAACTAGACTTGATGAAGAACATGCTTAAAAAATTTCATCAAAAAATTCTACCCGGAAAGGCCTCTAATGGCTTTGTCCGTACGGAGCCCCCCGTACATCCATATGTACATGATCATTCCTCTTTGCTTACAGAGGGCTGTTCCTGTACATATGGATGTACAGGAAGCTCCGTACGGACAAAGCCATCCGAGACCCTTCCTGGTCGAATTTTTTGATGAAATTTTTTGAGAATGTTCTTCATCAAGTCTAGTTTATCCATACCAAATTTCAGCTCAAAATTCGACCGGGAAGGCAGTCAAATAAATTCTTGAAATATACTGCACATTATATGTGCGCAGAATGTGCCATATATTTCAAGAATTTATTTGACTGCCTTCCCGATCGAATTTTGAGCTGAAATTTGGTATGGGTAAACTAGACTTGATGAAGAACATGCTTAAAAAATTTCATCAAAAAATTCTACCCGGAAAGGCCTCTAATGGCTTTGTCCGTACGGAGCCCCCCGTACATCCATATGTACATGATCATTCCTCTTTGCTTACACAAATCCTATAATGCCAATACAAAGTAAAGTAGACATAGAACTAAGCAAAGTACAAATGCCTTTAATCCTTTGATTTGTTCTACATAAGTTTGAAATTATGTCATTAATCTCCTTACTGCGATTACATATTACTTACATGAACAACATACATATAACTTTCAAATTTATCCAAATAATTCCATTTCAGTCAACATATTGTCATTTCCGATCAACATACTATACAAAAATGACTTAATAGAAGCAATACATATCATTTTGGAGTTGATTCTAATGTCAAGCGAAGTTGGCATTTTCCGTTGAAAGTCAGAATCATCATTCAGACTTTCGAAATCAGAATCATCAATCTCCATTGAAGCTTCACATATAATCGTCTTCAAACTTCGATTCGCAGTATCAGTTGACGCTTGCCGAATTTCTCTCACGCATGCAAGTAGTTTTTACTTTTTTTAAATGCTTGCCATCTTTGGAAACTTAACTTCCGGCTCGAGGTTTGAGTACCGAATATTTAGGAAACGCAAACGGCATTAAAGACGTTTCCTTACGCGCGTGGACATGGAGGTCAAATTTGGAAATTCGCACCCTTTTTAGTCCCACAAAAATTTTAGTTAAGTTGGAGTCCTGTTTTAGCAATTAAAGTCTTATGTGGTCCCATTTGGGTAATTTTCTCTAAAAGAAATCCAAAATGGTTTATTTTGTGGGTCAGACGCTGACAAGGGATAGAGTCCTACTTGGGGTACCCAATTTGTACATAGACAAACAAACTACTTATGTACATAGACAATTCAGAGGGTGGGTACAAAATAGGGTACATCTTGGTTAGTATAGAAATTTTGCAAGCTATATGCACACAGTCCAACCCACACTTGAAGGCTTGAAGCGACCGATTGACTCGGCGGTTGCTCCGCCATACGCTTTCCCAGCTAATTTACGCCACTCCCTTGAAATTTTCATATTTACTTACGCATTCGCGCAAAGTTCGTTCCTATGAATGTTGGCGTGGCGTCCCAGAGGATCATCTTCGGGCTAACCGTCTCACTCTACTCCCGCTCTTCATCTCCTGCGCCTGCTTCTCTCTATTCCAGAACCTTCATCTTCATCCGCTCTCGCTCTCTCACGTTCTCCAGCTCACTCTTCTATCCACCCATGTCGTCTCACCGGCAGGTTGGTTCATCCCGGCGTATTTCAAATTAGAGGCCGATGTGATGTAGGTTATCAATGATCCTGAATTGAAATGACAGAGACAATTGCTGTTTTCCTTAATTGTTAATCTGCATGTTCATTTTAAGTGTCTATTTACGATATTATATGATCATATTTTAGAGGGGATAATCTAGCGATTTGGAATGAGGTGGTAATATGCTTTAATTTTTGTGAAATACAGAAACGAGGTGGCTTTAGGGAACAGAGGTGGCAACCAAAGGTGACTTCCAGTGTGATGCCTGGCCAGTCCTCAAAAATGGAGCCTGTGTCTGCTGCTGCCCTTGAAGATGTCACCACCGGGATCAAGTCTCTGGATATCACTGGGAAAAGTAAGCAACACGGTGTTCCACAGGTGCATCTGCAGGCTGGAGGCATTGGAGTGATGAATAAGACACCAGCTCATAATCAAAAGGCCGGGGTCTGGAAGCAGAAATCTTATGGGAAAGTAAGTGGATCAGACGCGGTTGAAGTTGAAAATGCTTCAACTAGTCAAGCATCAGCTGAAGTCCGTGTTAATGTGGCTAACAAACCATCACATGAGAAAAACAACGCTTCTCTCAATAATTTACTGGAGAATTTTACAGTCGACAAGTCAACATTTGCCCAAGCTCAAGTAAGAGCAACTTTCTATCCAAAATTTGAAAATGAGAAGTCTGATCAAGAGGTAATTTACGATTCAATGTCATTAAAATGATGTTTGAAGAGAGTTGAGTTCATTTATTTTAGTGTTTTTTCAGATGAGAGCACGAATGATTGAGATGGTAACTAAAGGCTTGGCGACAGTGGAGGTAGGACTTCGTTTTTGTAGTGACATACTTCCCACTTAAGCATGTTGGAACTTCAATTAATTTTCTTCTAGCCTAACAGCAGATTCCTTTTTGTTCTATTTTAAGAATACTGAATTGCCCAGTTGGATATTTATATAGTTTAGTGCCACTTTTGGAATGGATTTCGTTCAGGTATCTCTTAAACATTCAGGATCTCTTTTTATGTATGCTGGAAATGAGGGTGGAGCATATGCGAAAAATAGCTTCGGTAACATGTAGGTTCCTGATCATGATCATCTCTGCTGTCTGGTTATATCATTCTCAATCTTTATGTTCTCAACTTCTCATTTTATACGATTTCTCTGTAAAAGCAAGTGAAAAGTGTTGCTTATCTCACAAGGCATTGCCCTTGCAGTGGGATTCTTTGGCGGATTGCCTCTTTTATGTCTTTTTTCATTAATTAATGTGATCTTTATGGTGCTAGTGCTCTGTAATTGAATCATTCATCGGTTTTTAACTATTATGTGCTGCGTGATTGATGTGTTCTGTAATTGAAATTAATCATCAGTTTTGAATCATTAAATGCTGCCTGATTGATGAAACATGTAACATTACAAATCCAGATGCACATGTCTAACACCTAATTCTCCAATGAACAGTATTATCTCAATGTTATTTTGTCTCTCTATTTTGTTCTGTTGTATGGTGTTTGATTACAGTAATGGAGTTAGGAAGAAAGTGTTATTTAGGTTGCAACTCTTACATTGGGCAGGTTTGTTATTTGAATAATGTAAAATGCTGAACTTCATAATGACTTCAAGCCCCACATCTAATGCATCATGTAAGTCACATTTTAGGATTGGGCCATAAATTTTGGAACGGTTCTAAGAATTTTAATGTGAAATGTATATATCGATCTTGAACTTTGTGATTGTTTGTTGCCTCTTATATGCACTCGTGTCTACTCCTTTAATATATAAACTGACCCTCGCAAGCATCTACTTTTTATATAGATGAATTGAACATTGTAAATTTTATGTTTTGGCAGTTATACTGCTGTTGGCGTCTTTGTTTTAGGCAGGATGCTTAAAGAAGCTTGGGGTCCTCTTGCAAGTAGTAAGCAACAAGAATTCAATAAATATCTTGAGGTACTTATTTGAAAATTTTGCTTTGCCTTGTCTTCTCTTATGATGGAAATTATTTATTGAAACATGTTTAGTGTTTGAATTTAAAAAATAACATAGGGAGGACTTCAATACTTTGAAGTCTTTTGTGATGTCTATTGTAGAGATAATGATCATATTGGACTTACAGAATCACATAACCTAATGTTGCAGACTTGCAGCTCAATCTGCTTCTTTCATAGTTAGATATATGGTTTCTTTGAATATAGAAACCAATGCTGCATTTAGGGAGTGTTTGCATTTTCTTTTTCTTCTCAAAAGTAATTGAAGTTTTCTGCATATTCTTCTTCTTCAATGAATCATTTACAAGAAGTACATAAGCTATTTATACAGATAGGAGCCTGAGAGAGTCTATTCAGTACCCTAGGTGACTGTCTGAATACTAAACATAAATGATTATGAACTGAAAAGACAACAGCTATTAATTACAACCTGAAACTCTAAAGACTCATAATTACAGTAATAAAATCTTAAATTAAAGATGTCTCTTCGTTTTATCAACACTCCCGCTCAAGCTAGGTTTGTAGATATCCATCATGCCTAGCTTGACAATAAGACTCTGAAACCTGGGACTGTGCAAAGGTTTGGTAAACACATCTGCAACTTGATCCTCTGAGGGAGTATAGCTTAGTTCAATCAGACCTCCTTCAACCTTTTCTTTGATGAAGTGCCGATCAATCTCAATATGCTTGGTCCGATCATGTTGGACTGGATTATGAGCTATGCTGATTGTTGATTTATTATCACACATCAATTCCATTGGTCCCTTCCACCTGATTCGTAAATCTGAGAGAATAATTCTGATCCATAGAAGTTCACACAAGCCATGGGCAAGGGCTCTTAGCTCAGATTCAGCAGATGATCGTGCCACAACATTCTGTTTTTTGCTTCTCCATGTCACAAGATTTCCTGCTAGGAAAACACAGAAACCAGTAGTTGACCGGCGGTCAACGAGAGAGCCACCATAATCTGCATCAGTGAAGGCTTGGACTGATAATTGCCCACCCTTCCTGAATACTATTCCCTGTCCAGGACTTCCTTTTAAGTAGTGTAGAACCCTATAGGCTGCTTCGAGATGCGGTTTCCTTGGATCATGCATGAACTGACTGAGGACACTAACCGCATAGGCAATGTCAGGTCTGGTATGAGAGAGATAGATAAGTTTGCCACACAAACGCTGATACATTGATGAATCAACCTTGGGTTCATCAGTAGCAAGTCCAAGCTTATGATTAGGATCCATAGGTGCAGTAACGGGTCGACAAGCACTCTTACCAGTCTCATTTAGCAAATCTGTAATGAACTTTTGTTGGCTGATAAAGATGCCTTCAGATGAGCGAGCAACTTCAATTCCAAGAAAGTATTTTAGAGGGCCAAGAGACTTCATCTCGAATTGGGATTTCAGCTGCCCCTCAAGACGTTGTTTCTCAACTGGATCACTACCGGTCACAATGATGTCATCCACATATACTAAAAGAATAGTGATTCCATTTGGTTGAGAGTGTTTGTAAAAAAGAGTATGATCCCCTTGGCTTTGACTATACCCGGCAG
Organism: Cuscuta epithymum; assembly: GCA_945859915.1. NCBI lineage: Eukaryota > Viridiplantae > Streptophyta > Magnoliopsida > Solanales > Convolvulaceae > Cuscuta > Cuscuta epithymum. The sequence goes on along the minus strand of CAMAPF010000959.1, from coordinate 400,228 downwards.
CAAGAACAACCTGTGTGAATCGGTCAAACCAAGCACGGGGGGATTGCTTGAGACCATAAAGGGCTTTTTTAAGTCGGCATACATGTGTAGAGGCACTTATTGATGTTTTATTGAAGCCTGGGGGAATGTGCATGTAGATCTCCTCATGCAAGTCACCGTGGAGAAAAGCATTCTTGACATCAAATTGCAGTAAAGGCCAATCTAAGTGAGATGCTAATGACAGTAGGATACGAACAGTATTGAGCTTAGCTACAGGAGCAAAGGTCTCTTGATAGTCAATCCCATACGTCTGAGTGTATCCTTTAGCCACAAGACGAGCTTTGTACCGCTCAAGAGATCCATCAGCATTGTATTTGACAGTAAAGATCCACCTGCAACCAACAACATGCCTCCCAGGAGGTTTAGTCACAATATCCCAAGTATGGTTCTTTTCAAGAGCTCTAATTTCCTCTTGCATAGCATCCCTCCATTCTTTCTTTCCTAATGCCTCAGAAACAGAGTTGGGTATGGGAATTTCATTAAGTCTCTGAACAAACAAGGCATGTGAAGGAGAGAAATTATCAATGGTAACAAAATTAGCAAGAGGGTATAGAGGTGTTTTGGTACATTGACGTACACCCTTGCATAAAGCAATTGGCGGAGATGGTGGAGGAGAAGAAGAGACATTACCTGGGTCAGCCGATTGGTCATGCGTCAACAACGGAGTGAACCTATTTTTTCTTGAGTACACTTTTGTCACTGGTAGAGGAGAAGGTGGGTCATGAGTGGTGGATTTAGTAGGTGTAGGAATGGGATATTCTGGTGATGGATTTGATTGAGGTTCAGGTAATGTTGAAGACTGTTGGGAAGTAGATGAGGTTGCTGACTCATCTATAGAAGGTGATGGATGATCATGTGGCAGTGGTAATAATGGGATGTCTGGTGATAAAGGCTTAGGAGAGTAGGAGATTGTATGTGCTGGAGGAGATGTGGGAAGAGGTGAAGGATGTGGAGTATCTTGGGAAACAGGGAGAGAAGTAGGAGTGTGAAAAGGTGTGTCTTCGTGAAAGGTCACATCTGCACTGGTGTATGTCTTTCTGGTTGTAGGATTATAGCACTTATATCCTTTCTGAGTTGGAGAATAACCTAGAAAGATACACTTAATAGATCGTGGGTCCAATTTTCCCCTATGAGGTGGAGGAATATGAACAAATGCAGTACACCCAAACACCCTTAGATCAAGATCAGAAGAAATTCTGGTTTGAGGAAAGAAGCAACAGAGAGATTCAAGGGGTGACTTATTTTGGAGTACACGACTGGGAATTTTATTGATGAGATGACATGCTGTGAGTGTGGCTTCCCCCCAGTAGTGTTTAGGCATATTTGATTGAAACAATAAAGCCCGACTGACTTCAAGGAGATGGCGATTTTTTCTTTCTGCTATGCCATTCTGTTGTGGTGTGTATGGACAAGAGGACTCATGAACGATGCCTTTTGAGAGAAAATAAGAGGAAACAGTTTGATTGAAGTATTCAAGAGCATTATCAGTGCGGAAACGTTTTATAGTGGTGGAGAACTGATTATGAATCATATTGCAAAAGATGGGAATGATGGAACTCACCTCACTCTTGTTTTTTAGCAGAAAAACCCACATAAAACGTGTACAATCATCAATAAATGTAACATACCACCGGGCACCAGATATATTAGCAATTGGAGCAGGGCCCCAGACATCACTATGTATAATATCAAAAGGAGAACAACTGATTGTATTACTTCTAGAAAAAGATACACGAGACTGTTTAGCAAGTTCACAGACATCACATTGAAATGTAGAAACATCAACACTACCAAAAAGACTAGGAAATATGGTTTTTAGGACATGAAAAGAGGGATGACCAAGCCGCTTGTGGTGAAGCCAAATAGTGTTGGTATTGGCTGTGATTGAGGTAAGAGCTTTTTGTGGAGGTTTGGAGACAAACAGTGCATCAAGGTAGTACAGGCCATCTCTTTGTTTAGCAATTCCAATCGTCCTCCCCGTGCGTAGATCCTGTAATAAACAGTGGGAAGGGAAAAAAATGGCAGCACAATTAAGATCAACAGTGAGTTTGTAAATAGAAGCAAGGTTCATAGCCAGTTTGGGACATGTAGGGTGTTTTTCAGATTTAATTTTTCAGAAAAAACAACCGTACCAAGTCCTGCAACCTCTGTAGGTGTCCCATCAGCAGTAGTAATGTGTGTGGATGTAAAACATGGACGATAGTTAGAGAGTAAAGAGGGTATGGCAGTCATATGAGATGTGGCACCTGAGTCTAAGATCCATTGGGATTGTGAACTCTGTTCCGAAGCATTAAGACAAAAAATAGTAGAGGTTTTACCTTGCAGGGCCAAAGAGCTATGACCAGAACCATTTGAGTTATTAAGAGACTGTAGCATCATACGAAGTTGTTGTAATTCCTCCTGGGAAATGGGCAAAAGATTAGTAGAGCTCTCAACAATGGTGGGAGTGACTGAGTTGGCACGTCCAGCACTAGTTCCACGCCTGTCCTGGCCTTTTCTTTCTTTCTGTAGTTGAGGATATAGTTTCCAGCATGTATCCATATTATGGTTGGACCGCTTGCAATGATCACACCATCTTCCTCCCTTACTACCCTTAGTTTCCTTGACATCTGAAGGAGTAGATTTGGCAGCAAGAGCTGTACTGTCAATCAGCTTTGTATTCATCATTATATTGCGTCTACTCTCTTCATGTTTGATAGTGGCAATGGCAGAAGATAGGGAAGGCAGAGGAGTAATGCCAAGAATTTGACCCCGAGTCTGATCATATTCGGGATTTAAACCAGACAAGAAGCAATATAGACGTTGCTGATTTATATAGCTCTGGTGAAGAGCTGCATCTGCAGCATTCGACCACTTCATTGTTTGATACTGGTCAAGTTCAGACCATCGTCGTTGGAGGTCAGTTGCATAATCTGTGACAGATTGTGAATCTTGCTTAAGGTTCGTTGTTTGGAGCCATAAGTCATAGACAAAAGCGCCATCTTTAGCAACGGAGTAGGACTGCTGTATGAAATCCCAGATTTCTTTAGCCGAGTCCATGTATAAACATGTACTGCTAATGTTGGGATCCATAGAGTCCCATAACCAGACCCGTATGTTGGCATTAGTTTTCTCCCAAATAGCAGCATCAATATCTCCTTCTTCTGGGGTAGAGACAGTGAGATAGTCTTCAAGATCTTTGCCACGCAAGAGAGTATAAACCAGCTTTGACCATCCAAGATAGTTCCTGCCATTGAGACGGTAAGATGGCGGGATAGAAGGGAGATCAAATTTCTGGTTTCGAAGAGCAAACGCGGCTGCAGTAGCAGCTGAAACGATGGTTGAGTGGTCGAGGTTACTTGAGGTTGATTCAGTTTCCTTAGACATGATAGAACCGTTGGTGAAGAGATTCGCACCCGAGGATAAACAGATAGGCGGGTAGAGACACCCTAGTAGACTGTTGGAAAGATGATTAAGAGTAAAGAGGCTGGTACGAGATCGTGCTCTGATACCATGAAGTTTTCTGCATATTCTTCTTCTTCAATGAATCATTTACAAGAAGTACATAAGCTATTTATACAGATAGGAGCCTGAGAGAGTCTATTCAGTACCCTAGGTGACTGTCTGAATACTAAACATAAATGATTATGAACTGAAAAGACAACAGCTATTAATTACAACCTGAAACTCTAAAGACTCATAATTACAGTAATAAAATCTTAAATTAAAGATGTCTCTTCGTTTTATCAACAGTAATTTTTTTAAGAGATTATTGAAAAAGTGATTTATAGTATATCTGTATAAGTATGTAGTGTTTGGAAATAGAAGTGATTTTAGTTAAAATGTAAAAGTTGGATTGTTTGTTAACAAAGTGATTTTTGATGTGATATTTTGTTAAAGACAAAATGCCCTTTCTATATTTCTATTAACTGAGCCGTCTTCCATCCTATAAACAAAAGTACTGCTCCCAAAAGAGAAGACCAAAAGTCAAACAAAACAAAAAGAATCTGGGAACTCCGCTTCTCTATCTGGTCCAGCCACCCACGGATCACCATGTTGTGGTCCTTGTACCGGTTGAGCGGGAGCTTGAAGTCCATGTCGGTAAAAACGGCGTCCGAGTCAACCCACCAAATCCAGTCAGATTCCGGGTGACCCATCATCGCGGTCTGGACTGCCGAAACTTTAGCCCAGAAGGAGAACATCTTGGGATGAAGGACAGTGTTGTAGAAGATATCGTGACCATGAATTCGGCAGTACTTCAACTTGTTCTTGAAGAGGCAGAGTAGCAAAGGTCTCCGATCTTGTTATGGCACGGCGTCGCCTGCGAAACAGTGACCACCAGAATCCAATGGGGTATGGCGGCGGGGTTCGTGGAACAGAAGCAGTCCATGAGGCAAGGTCTGGCAGCAAGAGAGATGAATGGAGGGTAGTTTGGGTTTAATTCAAATATTTAAACTAATAATTATCCTCAAAGTTGTAAGTATTTTAAAAAAAAAAACAAGAAGCTATTAAAAGCATCCATATACTTACTTTGAACTTTTGGCTGAAAATCACTCTAAATTAAGCTGAAGTGGGGACTTGCAAACACCTTTTTTAGCTTATTTCAGAAAATAAGTTGAAAAGTACTTCTAAAAAGTGTTTGCAAACGCTCCGTTATTTGAGCATCACATGGCAGTGCGCTTTCCTTTTGTAGGTCTATCATGACATTAAGTTATATTGTAAGAGGTTGTGTCATGCGCTTGGATTCTATGTGTCACGGATGAATTAAAAGGATAATCCGAAGGGGTAGTAGAACGTTAGGAGTTCTTCTCAGCTTTTGGAATTTGGGAAGTTTTCCATCTTCATTTCTTCTTCATTCATTCTTAAATGTTTTATTAGCAAATCAAAGCTCTCTTTAATAATAGAGATTACTTTCATAGACATTACTTGAGCAAGGAAAGGAAGATTTCCTAGTAAATTACTTCCTAAAATAGATAAGCCATGAAGGTATCAAATCAAATTAAAATAAAATCAACTGTGCATATCAATCAGGTCGCACTCTTCATTCTTCAATCTTCTACTTGGTTGCTCTTTTATCCTTCCGTAGTCTTATAATGTAGCATGTGTGATTACACCCCTTCCGGAAAATCAAGCATGACCTCGAGCATGATAAGTTGAATTTGGCGCTGAATGGTTGCACTATTAAAGAGTTCTAGCGGTCCAAGCATCCTTGTATTCTTGAAAAAGATTGAATATGTGGAGGTTGTTGAAAGTGAAGATGAGCAACATCCATTGAAAATTTCCTTGAAAGATAATGGTAAGCTAGAGCAATTGCAGTGTACCAAATGGATCCAAAAAGTCCAAGCAGTTATGAGAAGTTTGCAGGTAGAGCAGTCTGCACTATCAGTTTTGCAGATGGCATTGGCTCCAGGAGTTGCTGTGGTGGTAACAATGTTGAAAGCTTTTTAGGCAGAAATTTAACAGATGAAGTGTTTAATGATTGGAGTGCTTCTTCAGCTTCAAAGGAGTCCACTGGTTGGGAGTGTTTGTCAATGTGGTTAGGATGTTTCTATACATACTTATGTAATGGATGCAGTGGCTTCGCCTTGTGAAGGTGCCCTTGGCTTGTGAATTTGTGCAGTTCCTTCTGTATTTCTGAGAGGAGTATGTATTATCATCTGCAAGTGTTTAGTTTTCCATGATGTTGGGAAATGGTACCGATATGAAACGTACTAGGGTTCTTTGCATCACATGAATGAATTCAAAGGATAAAATGGAGGGGGCGGAGGGAATTCAAAAAGTTCTCCGTCTCCCATGGAATGTGGGGAATTTTCGTTCACCTTGGTTTCTTCTTATTTCATTATTGAATATGTTATTCACAAGCAAAGCTCCCCTTTTATAATAGGAATTACATACATGGAAAATGGAAATTCCTAAAACTGAAAAAGGAAGAAATCCCAGCTAATCCCTTCCTAAAATAGATGAGCTAATGAGGATGCTAAAACCAAACTAAAATAAAAACCAATCAAGCAAAGCTAATAGCTGTCGCTCTTCAATCTTTTACTTGATTGCTCTTTTATCTTCCATTATCTTAGAATATATCATGCTTTAGTTTGTTTATTTCACATGTTGCATTTTATGCTATCGAGTATCAAAACACTACTTGAATAAATGACTTTCTTATTCTGGTAATGACTTTGAAAGATCTTAACTTTTACAATAATGATAATATGATCAGTCATGATTTTTCAGCAACAGCGCATGTGCATATCTATGGAGCTAGTGACTGCTGTACTGGGCGACCATGGGCAACGCCCACGAGAAGATTATGGTAATGGAGCAAAATGAAGTGTGGTTCATTCAGCTGGCTAATGAGTAATGACTTGATGCACCATATCTAACAGATTTTGGTGCAATTCACTATTTCAATCGTGAAAAAAAAATCTAACCCTTGATAATGTAATTGAAAACACGGTGACCACAAATCTTGATGATTAAGTCTTGTTCATGTCAATTTCAAATATGCTACTACTTTTTCGTATAATCAACAAAGAATAGATCATTTTATTAAATCTGGATACCAGCTACTGATAGAGAAAATTCCCTACATAAGAGTAAAACATTGCAAATTTTCTCAAATAGGAGTTAGTGGTTACATTGTTTTCTTTCCAAAATAGGACTTATGCACTCCTATTTAGGGGATTCTTTATTCTCTTATTCTTTTAATAGGACTAAACAAGTCATATTTTAGAAAGAAAACATACTTGATCCTACTTTATAATTTTGCCTATGTTTTGATCCTATTGTGAGCAATTTCTAATACTGATTTGATTCCTATTTTTAGTTAACATTACACCTTTCAGATATTACTGTTTTCCTTTTTTGTAGAAGGATAGTTGGAGTTGTCAATTTCTTTCTTTTTTGTGCATTGTACTGCTGCTGCACTTCCTGATGTTATCCTGTTTCGAGCAGTGGTCGTTACTGCAGTAACAAAACTGGGGAATGGAAAACCAAAGTTTTACTCAACTCCAGATATAATTGCTTTTTGTCGAAAATGGCGCCTACCAACAAATCATGTGTGGTTATTCTCAACAAGGTGATTTATTAAGAACGGGATTTCAAATTCTCCACTGTGATCCATTTCATTTGCTTTCATGTGCACAGATATTTGGATGAAATTTTGTTGCTTCTATACTAAATGCAATATCTTGCACCTCTACATGGATGCAATCCTTTATTTCTGCTGTTTTATGTTATAGCCTAGTCTTGATATATTGAGCCTAATAATTCGATATGTTTGGAAATGGTTGGGTGAACTCTTGATGTTTTTATTGAATGATAATCTCTTAGGATAAATTATTGGTCTAAATTGCAATGCATGAAAAAGCTTTATTTCTTGTCTTATTGTAAACCATATGAGAATTAGGAGTATAAAGGAGGTAATGGAAAAGCTTTATTTCTTGTCTTATTGCAATTACTAGATGGTGTCTTTTACTTCAAAAAATGTGTATATAAAGGAGGTAATGGAAACAAACTACTCTTTAAATCAATAAATCATTGACTTTTCTTTCTTTGAGCTCTTAAAGTTTGCTATTGAATAATAATATCTAAAGATAAAGGATTGGTTTAGATTGCAATGCATACAAAACCTTTATTTCTTGTCTTATTGTAATCCATATGAGAATTGGGATTTAAAGTACTAGTTGATGTGTCTTTTACTTCCAAAAATGTACATATGAAGGATGTGTTGGAAGCAAACTGATATTTGAAATATTGGCTTTTGTTTCTTCCATTTTGAAGGAAGTCAGTGACATCCTTTTTTGCTGCCTATGATGCACTCTGTGAGGAGGGAACAGCAACCTCTGTCTGCAACGCCTTAGATGAAGTTGCTGATATATCTATCCCAGGTATGTTTGATAGTTTTTTTCTAATCAGGACAACTTGTTATGTTTAAAATTTTCCGAATTGGTTTTATGCTGTATGGGAGTACTGATGTCTAGTTTAAGCTTTTGTACTGTACAGAAGTACTGGAAACCCATTTTTGTTTATGTGGAGATCATGTATTACTTCATGCTTGAGCAACACTTCAGATGCCGTTTCATATATTGCTAGGATCTATTTGCTATTTTGCTTTAGTCTCATGATAATGCTACCTTATATCATGCGCCATAGTCTTAAATATAAAAGAAAAAAAGATTGATATATCTGCATACCTGTTAATATCCGATTGAAGTCTCAACCATTTAGATCAGACATATGTGAAGTTTGTGACAACTTATATGATATGATATTTGTGGCGAGTATGAGATCTGTGGAGAGAGAAGATCAATTACGCCTGTTACAGATTTGTTCTTTGTGGTGATGGTGAATCTTCGGTGAGCACCAAGGTTTCAGATATGATATGTTCAATTCTCCTCTGGCCAACTTGGTTTCAGGGTTTTTTCCTCATTAGTTGGAGCTGTAGTGGATGGAAAAGCATTGTGTTGTCACGGGGTCAGCATTGCTGGTACCAAAAGCGAAGGTCGGAAACAGTGATTTTTCCCTTGGACCTTGTTGCTTCGCTTCTTGGAACTCCAAGAAGTGGCTTGCTCTTGGGTGTAAATCGTGTTGATGTAAATCGTGTTGAAATCTAAGGGATCAGAATGTCAAGTTGATAGCCCGTGAAGTGGAGTCATTTTAAAAACATGAGAGATGGTTGTTAGGAAGCTCAGTTATCTAGCTATCACTCGCCCGTAGCTTCTATCCTCCCGAGTTAGTAGAATAAATCAGCTTTTGAAGGGTTGTACAATGGCTCCTTGGGATTCATCAATTCAGATTGGTAATATGTAATGAGTGCACCATGCAAACAAATATGGAATTATGTATGCTGATTATGATCATACACTGATACCAGTAGTGATGAAATCTCTAGGTCACCAACTGCTACAAGATCTATTCCGGTGTATTCTGTATTTGTGGCAGGTGACTTGGTTTCGTGGAAAAGTAAGAAGCAGTTTGAGATGGAATAGGTGTGACAATTAATCACTCAATACAAAATTGACATTTCTAGGAAGTAAAAATTTAGTGTTTTCTGATTGAGCAAAGCATACTGGGATGAATTGTCGTTTTTATTTTGGAGAAGATTCAGTTGGGTTTGATTTTCAAAGCTCGCATTCAGAATGGAGAACAATATGAAATTTTATTCAAGAAAGGATTCAATAGCAACAAGGTTGATTATAAATCTAACAAGCTGGGAATGATGTCAATGCCCTCATACTACTGGGTTGGTGGTGGGGGGTTAAGTGCTCTAGCTCTATTTTGTCCTAGACCATTTCTCCTATTGTGTATATAATATTATAAAAAGTACTTCGACATATATTCTTGAGTTGAGTAGCATGTCTTATCACTTCCATAACATACCATGCTCAAACAAATTATACGTAAGTATTCCTTGATCAAAACATACAACCAAATTGCAAGATTATATGTTATTAGTCGGCCTGCAAGTATTCCTTCTTATTAAAATCATATTTAAGGTGTCTCTAACCTCTTCTACAACCTTCAGATATCAATAGCCAAGAGTGCTGTCATGCTTGCATTCTTTCTAATACAGAGTATTATTTTAGAATTTTTTTCCTTACCCCCTTCTTGTATGCATGCACAGGATCAAAAGATCATATGAAGGTGCAAGGAGAAATCTTGGAGGGCCTTGTGGCTCGCATTGTGAGTCGTGAGAGCTCAGAGCATTTGGAGCAGGTGCTGAGGGACTTCCCTCTGCCACCAGTAGAGGGCGGTAAGCTTTGATTTTAATAGCTGACTATTCATTCTACATTTCTACATCTGAGCATCTGGGAATATCCTTTCGATTAATCAGTCTACAAACGAGTGATATGAGAGTTAGGCAATATCCTTTTCATCACTAAAAGATCGTGGTCTTATGTATATAGTGAAGCAGTGTCGAATTACTAACAGTATATGTGGGATCTTATTAAGTCCGTCAGTGGCTAGGTCATTTTAGAACCCAATATAGTATGTGAATTATACTATATTCTTTAGGAGGTCATCTGTATCATCCAAAAAAATGAGGCCCTATTGAGTCCACATTCTTTGTTCATATATGATACGCCCTCCGTCTCAAAATGATAGTCGCATATGTATTTCCATTTGGGCTGTCCCAAGTTGATAGTCACGTTGCCCTTTTTTGCCATTTCTTAGATACAATTCCAATTTTAACCTTCACATTCTACATAATTACCCTTCACATTACATTCTACCCCTTACCCATAATTCCACCGTATTCTGTTTAACTAGCTCCTTCTCTCTCTCTCTCTCTCTCTCTCTCTCTCTCTCTCTCTCTCTCTCTCTCTCTCTCTCTCTCTCTCCTTCATTAGGTCTCCATCCCCTTTATCCCTCTCCAGTTTCTTACATCAATCCTATAGGAAATCCAGAGAGAGAAAGAGAGAGGGTCGACAAGCGGGCGAAGCTATAAACAGAACACGTGACTACATAAGCTGGGGGGTAGATAATGGCTGAAGAAGAAATGTTTTAAATAGCATAACGAGTAAAAGATAATTTTAAAACTGACAAGGAAAAAAGCATGGGGAAAGGCTAAGCTCCACAACGGCAATTATGTCCCATTTTGAGGAGAGTTACACTGAGAATAGGGAGTGTCCCATTTTGGGGGTAATTACACCAGAGAAGGGTGAAGCTCGAGTCCAGGCAATTAGTGGAGGGGCGAAGACGAATTTGAAGCACCACCTCTGATTTGAAGAGCGTTGAGGAAGAAGATTGTTAGGGTTTGAACCTTTGAGGATAGTCAGATTCAGATGAAGAGGGATGGCTTGATGAGGATGGAAGCGGAGTTGCCTCTACCTAAGGTCAATTGTCATAGCCCAAATAAATAAATGAACGGTAGAAGTGGAAATGTGGTGCCCATTATTGATCTGCATGCCCAAAAGTTATAGGATTATCATTTTGGGACAGAAGGAGTATTGTTTTGCTACAAAACTGTAGTTCCCAACAAAATCTCTTGTTATTTCTTCTGTAAATACAATCGTATATTCAGGTAAAGAGTAAATCTCTTTTCTGTAAACCCTGAAGTTTAAGAAGCTCAAACTGAAGGCACAAAACTAGAAATGCCCACATGTCACCTATTCACCTTAGATCCTTAAAAAAGTGTGCACCATCTGTGTCATCCATTTTAATGAGGCCCTGTGCCAGTTAACCTCTTAAAATTCTTATTATGATACTACCTCCGTCCCCCTAATATTGGGACGGAAGGGAGTGGTGTGGTTTTTAAGAAAAGTAGAATTATGTGGTTGATAATGAGTTGATAAAGTGGCAATAAAGTAGGAAAGAATTAGAGCCACCCAAATGTTACCAAATATGTTATGGGACAAGAATAGGGGGACATCCAAAAATGGAAAAATGGGACAATTATAGGGGGGCGAAGGGAGTAGCATTTTGCTACAAAACTGAAGCACCGACAGAATCTTCTGTTAGATTCTTTTATAAACAAACTCAAATGTTCACATCAAAAGTAAATCTGGTTTATGTAAGTCGCATCAAAACGCTGATTGACTGATGTCTAGGAACCTCAAAAACTGAAGGTACAACATCAGAAATGCCCATGTGTCACCTACTCACCTTGGGTCCTGAAAAAGTGCATTTGTGTGCCTGTGTGGCTTAGAATATGAAATGGTCTGCTTTTATTTTGTTTTCTGATGATTTGGATTTACGCTGCTGCTGCAACAATGATGGCATGCCCATACAGAGCTCAAAGATTTCGTTCGTCTTAAATTAATTTGAAGATCTTGTATCTGTGTATTACCTAAAAGGATGACACCATCCCCTAGGCCTCCAGAACCGGTTGGACAGTTATCTCGCAGGATGTAAATTGAGCTTTGATCACAGACTTGCGGCACCCTCTTCCCACCCGCTGAGCTATGCCCCGGCAAATTAGAATGCAACAAAAATTATTTCGGTTGAGCTGTGGTCGGGGCCAAAATTCATGACATGGCCTAATAATATGGATCGGTTCTGGTATAGTAGTACTAGAAAGATAAGAAAAAGTAATAACAATCAACTTAGGTGGATTTTCTACTTCAGTGTGCTTATGTGTTTCCTTTAACCTTGTCATGCTTGCACAGGCCAAATGCAACACGGCATTACATAGTCATGCATGATGTCCTGTTTGTCAATTCTTTAGTTATGATAAGTAAACTATTTCTAGGTTCACGAAAGTTGCCTACTCAGCAACTCAATTTTAGGAGTCCTATTAATGTTTTAGTTAATGATCTTTAAAGATATCTCTTTGTTATGTAGCATTCCGGGGACTGCAACTTTACTCTGTGCCCCTAGTTTAGAGCTTGTATGTCCTGCATTCTCAACAGCAATTGTTGGATCTCCAGCTGAACATTCAACCAATACCTTGCCTGCAATTGGCAGTGATTTGCAACTAGTTTGATGTGGGCTTCTAAACCTTCCATCCACATGAAACAACCATTTGGTCTACTGATATTTGGGTTAGACTAAAAAATATCTTAGGCAATTTGGAATTTACCAACAACCATGTGATCTTTCAATACACGGGCTCAATAAAAGAAAAACCAAGTTCTCTTAGCCAATGGTTAACCAAGTTCTCTTAGCCAATGGTTGAATTTCATGATTCAATTAATCACCTTCAAGCAGGTAATAGAGTGCTAATTAACTTGGTGATTTTTTCTTCCAACATGGTTGCTCTCCAATTTGCATATGCTTTAATGCTTTTCCTTTAACCTTTATTTCAAGCTTACACAGGCCAAATGAAATATGGAAACATAGTCATGCTTGATGTCCTGTTTAGTCAATTCCTTAGTTATGATAACTAAGCTATTCCTGAGTTCAGTAAAATCGCCTTGCCTCAACAATTCAAGCTTAGAATCCTTGTTGTATTTTAGTGAATTGCTTCTAAAGAAATCTTCTCTAATGTAGGAATTCCAGGGACTGCAAGTCTATTCTGTGCCTGTAGTTTAGGGTCAATCTGTCTTGCATACTTAATAGCTTCTTGGCACTTGTTGGATCTCCAGCTGAAAACGGAACCAACAAATTTTATTTTTCTTTGTTTGCAATTGGCAGTTCCTTGCCTCTGCTTGCACTGTCTTCTGAACATTCAATTCAGTTTAGAACAATCAGGCAGTGTTTGCACTTTGCATTTACTTTAGAGAAGTGATTTATTTTAGTGATTAAACTAATAAAAGAGAAAGTGCTTAATGGTAAAAATAGTGTTCGTAAATATTACAAAAAAGAAAAACTGAAAAGTAGCTCTAAGAAGTAAGCACCCTTCCCCTTACTTTCAACTTTTAACTTCAAAGTGCTTAATTTTAAGAGCAGTACAATCTCAAAAACACAATTTTTAGCTTTTTAAAAGCAAAAAGTACAAAAGTGCTTTTCCAAAGCAATGGAGAACACTCTCTCAATATGGCATTTAAAACAATGGAAAGCTAACAACCATGCAGTCTGGTGATATTTGGGTTAGACTAAAAAATTTATTAGCTAATTGAAAAATTGAAATATAAAGCCAACAACCATGTCAGCTTTTGCAATTGTCTAAGAATCAATACTCAAAACTTTGTTGGCTTGTGTATTTTTTGTTGTCTCAAGTGTGCACATGTTGCTTATTTTCCAGCTGTCCAGGATTTAGGACCAACCCTTCGTGAAATTTGTGCTGAAAATAGGTCAGATGAGAAGCAGGTAATTACTGGCATATTCTCTAGAGAGTAAAGTTACTCTTACAGTGAAGTTACTCTTAAAGTTACTCCTGAAAAAAAAAGTAACTTTGTATCTGCACTCTACAGCAAATCAAAGCACTTCTTGATGGCACTGGTGCCGCTTTTTGTCCAAACCATTTAGATTGGTTTGGGAATGAAACATCAGATTCACATTCAAGGACTGCTGACCGATCTGTTGTTTCAAAGTTCTTGAAAGCCCACCCTGCTGATTATTCAACTACAAAATTCCAGGTTCAACTAGACTAGTTGATATTATTTAAATATCTAAGACTCTCATTTGCTAAGTTTATTAGGATTTTCACCGTGAGATTGATATTGAGTGTGCCAGCTTTGCTCTTCAAACAAATCTATTTGTTTGATTGAACATTTGTCCTCTGTCCGACCTCTTTGATCATTACTCTTCCACTCTTCAGTTAGTGTGTATAAATTTTCACTTGTTAGTCGTTACTTGTTACAGGAAGTGGTTCGTTTAATTAGGGAAAGACACCAACGTGTATCCTTTAAATGCTTCCACAACTTTCACAAAACTAATGATGTATCAAGTGACAACCTCCACTTCAAAATGGTGATCCATGTGTTCAATGATTCAGTCTTCAGGCAGTATCAGAAAGAAATGAGGTCTATCATGAGTTTTTGTGCTTGTCGAAAAGTTTGTTTACTTCATTTAGTTTCAATAGGATGGAAAATTGCATTATTTAGTCAGCCTTTTTTATCTATTAACAAGACATTCAACATGTGTCAGGAAAAACCCGGGTTTGTGGCCACTATATCGAGGTATGCATCTTGTTTTTTCTTCTAATAATATATTCTGTTAGAGATCATACACTTAAACCCTTTATTGTAATATTATTCCTTTACAGATGTACTTCTTTAAGGTTTTTAGATATACGCCTTAGCTCCTTGCTAATCATAACTTTCTCTACAGCTTTGACCGACAAATGAAAGAAAGAATATCTTCTGTTAGATACTTAAATGTAAAATAGTACTCCCTCCGTCCCGCTAAGATTGTCTCATTTTACCTTTTCGGGAAGTCCCACTAAGATTGTCTCATACAATATTTGGTAAAGATTGTGTGGCTCTAAATCATTCTAACTATATTATTACTTTATCAATTTAATATCAACCACACAAACCTACTTTTCTTAATAATCGTGCCACCTTCTCTCGTACCAATCTTAGTGGGACGGTAGTATTAAAAAGGCTTTTATACCTTTGAATTCTGTTCAGTTTGTCGAATGTATACTTAGAATTTTTGAACTATTACCATTAATTTTCTAAATCTCTAATGAAAAGGTGGGTGAAAAAGATTGTAGACATATCAAGGGCATTTTTCTCAAAGTTCTTTCTACCTGCTAAATTTTTTAGTGTGCATTTTTCCATGCTCGATGACTGCTATCATGCTATGTATTTGTTACTTACCCAGATGAAGAACGATTTGGTTGAGAATTTTTTCATGGAAACAATACAATGCTACCAACAGCTTAAGATATTGGTACAATCAGTGTGATGATAATTTGTACCCTATTTGGAAAATGGTGCTTTTACATTGAACTAAAGTCATTCTAGATTTTCAGCATCATCTAGATAGGATAGTTTGAGCCAGAAGCCCAGATGCTTATTTCAGTAACTTGTGTGATTAGGCTTTACAGATTAAAATAATATTCAGTGTTCCTAAGCTTCTTTGAAATAGACTTCAATGCTTGCCTCTTAATATATCGCAAAAAAATGTTTCTTCAGCTTCATGAGGGCATATATTTTCTAATAAAGGGGTGTTCCTCTGTTTGGTTTTGTCGGTTTCGGTTTTATCGGCTCGGTTTTAGTCGGTTTCAGTTTTTAGTCAGTCGGTTTTGGTCGGTTTTGGTTTTTTAAGGGTCGGTTTTAGCGACTTTTAAAACAGGTGAAACTGAGAATCGGACCAAAAAACTTGAGTCATTTCAGTCGATTTGTATCAGTTTCAGTAGATTTTAGCTTGTTTTGGTTGGGTTTTGTTGGCTGATTTTGGTTTGGCCGGTTTTTTAACCTAAAAGTATCAACTGTAGACTGAATCACCGACGGATTAGTCCATTTTGGTCAGTTTCGGTTTTAGTCAGTCAGTTTTGGTCAGTTCGGTTTTGATCAGTGCGGTTTCGGTCGGTTTTCGGTTCTATAACTGTCCTGTACTAAAAAACAAAAGTTCTTTGAGAAATAAATATACTATAGCCATTATCCATGCTAGATTGCTAGCTCTTTCTCTCTCATGTACCCTCTCACTAATTCATGGTGAATTTCTTTTCAGCATTTTTTATTTCTTTGATTTTCTTGCTCTTCCTAGGATTTTTTGTCGATCTAAACTTATTCAAAGCTGATGGGGAAACAGCGGCTGACATTTTAAAAGGCAAGAGTCACATCGTAAAAGGTGATGATGAAAAAAATAGTTTAGCTGATGAAGATGCCAATCTAATGGTCAAGTTGAAATTTCTCACGTACAAGGT
Source organism: Cuscuta epithymum (assembly GCA_945859915.1). Lineage (NCBI taxonomy): Eukaryota > Viridiplantae > Streptophyta > Magnoliopsida > Solanales > Convolvulaceae > Cuscuta > Cuscuta epithymum. The sequence continues at coordinate 384,012 of CAMAPF010000959.1, read as the reverse complement.
ATATATGGTTTTTTAATACAGAATTTCTAAAAAAAATGTAAGGAAATATGTACACCTGTATAGTATCAATTATGGTTTTGCCAATACCTCACTGTACATGTAGTTAGTCTTGGTTCTAACTTGTTCTTATATACTGTTTGCAGTTGAGAACTTTCCTGATACGTAATGGCCTGCAAACTCTCTTCAAGAAGGGTGCAATGGCATACAAGACGTATTATCTCAGGTGAGTGTCTTTGTAACCCATTGAATTCTTGTAGCATCAACTCACTATGGATTGCATCTGCCTATCAGAAGTCAAGAACATAAATGTTGATTATAAAGTCCAGAAAACGAGATAATTTGATCTCATAATAATGTATTGATTACAATTCACGTGCTCTTTGTTTCTTACATTCTTTGATTTGCTTCTATCATGGAAAGAAGAGTTACTTAATTAACCTTGCTCATTTTTCCTGATATCTAACAGATTTTGAATGTGTTTAATTGCAACTATATTGCTACATGAGAACACCTCCTTATTTTAGCATGATTATCTATGCTTGCTCTATACTTGCAGCATTATAGTTTTCTCGTGTGGTTATTATGTTGTTGCTTGAAATAACAAATAATTGAACTGGGTGTTATTGTCTTAATATGCCCACATAGAAGGCAGATGCTAAAAGTGGCCAACGGTATGAGTGTGAAAATAAGCATGTCCTTTACTTTAAGATCAATCTATGTGGCAGTGTAGATCCTGGAAATGTGTTAATTGGTAGTGTATGGACAATGCCTTGTTTCGATTTTTTTAATATTACAGTGTGCACATGCCACATGGTTTGGAATGTGAATATGTGGTATTTGGTTAATCTTATGTGGCCCCAGGCAAATGCAGATATGGAACACTTCAGCCGCCAAGCAACAAGCTCTCAGCAAGATGCTAGATGAATGGTAATAATGATAATAATAATAATAATAATAATAATAATAATAATAATAATAATAATAATAATAATAATAATAATAATAATAATAATAATAATAATAATAATAATAATAATAATAATAATAATAATAATAATAATAATAATAATAATAATAATAATAATAATAATAATAATAATAATAATAATAATAATAATAATAATAATAATAATAATAATAATAATAATAATAATAATAATAATAATAATAATAATAATAATAATAATAATAATAATAATAATAATAATAATAATAATAATAATAATAATAATAATAATAATAATAATAATAATAATAATAATAATAATAATAATAATACTGGTTGGCAGCTTTTATTCAACTGGGATTTATGATCTCTACTAAATCGTGTAAACTTCTGCTCCCAGGGCTGTGTACATACTCAGGAAGTATGGGAATAAGCAACTATCCACATCCATATACCTCAGTGAGGCTGAGCCTTTCCTAGAACAGTATGCAAAGCGCAGTCCACAAAACCAGGCGTTGATTGGATCTGCTGGAAGCTTTGTGAGGTCTGAAGATTTCTTGGCCATTGTTGATGGAGGAGATGAAGAAGGTGATCTTGAACAGGAGAAAGATGTGCCACCAGTTGGCCATAGTATTTCTAGCGCAGATACTGTAATGAAGGATGAAGGTCTCATAGTTTTCTTTCCAGGTATCGTTTTATAAGTTTTTTCATTTGCTTAGCACTTTATAAGTACTGTTATGTTGCTCTGCATTTTATAACCCGTCCACCTATCTAAAAAATAATAGTATCTACAAGAAAATAAAATTGCTGCCTTTTAATTTCCAGAGAGTAAGATAGGAATTTTGCGGCCACGTTTCTGAGGGCAATTGGTGTTGAATAACAAACAACTACTTTTATTGATATGAATCTTTGACTTGCAACTTCATAATCTCTTAAAACCTAATGAGGACTGGAAACCATAATACTTCGAAAACTATGATTTATGTACTTCTGAACTTCAACACTTCTCATGCTATTTTAAGCTTGGTTTGAAATTGGAACAAGGAAACCTGATACTGAACACTGAAAAAGTTGAATTTAAAATGAAACTAGAACAACCTAAAATTTGAACTTTAAGTTGAACTTGGCTTCTAGGCCCAACATCACTTTTCCAACTTGAATAACTTGACTTAACTTTAAGTTGAAAGAATTTTGATTTAAACCGCACACCTATCTGAGTTGACAGCTATCATACATGGTCTGACTGAGAGAAGGAAGTAGGAGTAGAGGTAGAAGTAACAACAGTAGCACTGATGATGGTAGTAACAGTACGATATGTACCCTCGATCCGTAAAAACTCATCACTTTGGACTTGAAGATGATGTGAGAACTTGAATCCTACATTTGATTTCAAACCATAGTTGTTGTTCTCGGCGCGCCATGCGTATACCGGGTCTTTTACACTTTTACAGTAATCAGATACACAAGGCATGTTAATTAGGATGTGCAGCCTAAGAGGGGTGAGTGAATTAGGTGCAGTCCAAAAATGTGTCATCATCATTACCCCAATGCCGCAAAGGCTCCCACCTACGGTGAGGTAAGGGGGGTCGGATGTACGCAGCCTTACCCATGTACTAAAGCACAGAGAGACTGTTTCCGGATGACCCATAGTGAAAATCACATCGAAAATTACATGGACTGACTGCTGCTTCATAACAAAGAAGCTCAGAGAGTTTAGTGATCCATTTTGCTTTATTCCATCATATTCCCAAGCCAAAAAATAGTGAGTCTTTGGCTCCATCGCAAATGATGGAATAGTCCAAAAATGTGTGGCTTAAAAAATTCCAGCTGAAGTATCGATAAATTGACACAGGAAAAGTTTAAGCTCTCAGTTTATACTTTTCACGAGGCTGGGAAGAATCGAAACGTCTTTTATAGTCGTTTAATTATTATAGTATGAGGGAGACACTTCTATGTGCGGGAACGTGCGAGTTTGAAAGCATGGATTAATTAACTAAGTGGTTGATAGCACATATAAATAATAGTGCAAGTAAATTAAGATATGACGTTATTTACACTAGTTCAGGAACTTCCGGAACTTCCGATTCCAATACCTGAAGTACGTGAGCAAAAGCACCACAAGGAATACCTTGGCAAACACACTCTAACCAATGGGTAAGGATTAACAGAATCTCCTCAATCGAATAAGGTTTTAGGGACGACTCTCTTTGACCATAAGGATTTCACAATTGATCTCTTCAATCGTATACATATGAGATAAATCATCTCACCCTGTACATGGGGTGTGTGCTCAATGATAAACCAACATCATCATCTTCACTCTAGATGAATAAATAAAGATCAATAGTGGAAGTGTAGACAAACGAATCAAGAGATTGTGAGTTTACTAGAGATTAGGAAAAGCTCGAAGATGATGCGCATAGCTCTATGAAGTTAGGTATGAAAGTGATTAAAATTGTTTTGCATGATCTACCCCTTAATTTCATGGCTCAATACTCATGATAGAATAGAAGAGCAAATGTACAACTTAGAGAGAATAGAGTATTGAATTGTGTTGAAAGTGTTAAGGATGGAGGAGTTTATGTAGTGTTTCAACCTCTTAATTATGGTAATGAATGATTCTTAATAATTAGAGCATGATTATAGGTTCAAATCCTTCCCAATTGTAGGTTGGTTAGTGTTACAAAACTTTTGGACAAGTACCTGTTCAAATTTGAAGTTGGCAAACTCTATGTACGCTTTGTACTGAGCCCACCTTAACGGTCGACAGGTGGACCGTTGGTGGATCACGGGTGATCAACACTCGAGCACCCAGCCACCCAAGTATGGTGAGTACTTGGTCAACACGCGTTGCAACATATGCCCAATTCAAATATATTAAAGTCGGCTCAATTCCCAGCTCGTGGCAGTGAAGGAGAAACCCAACAATAAGGGAATAGCTGTTCGGGGTTAACAAGGCCGGCGAGAGGTCAATCATATTAAAGTACTCCACTACAAAGGAGTGAAGAGGAAACCTCAATCCCTTGGAGAAACTCATCGGATACACACCGGAATAACCAACTGGGTGATCCAAGACGTGATCCGTCGGCCTCGGCGCCCTCACCCGTCCATAAGGACCCACGTACAGCTGCGCCACCTGATATTCACTAGAAGAGCTCTCCGGCTTTATGATGAAGAGGTTTGTCAGATCCAGTTGCGAAAGTCCGGCTGACAGGCCCTTTCGCCGACGCGATCCCCATTTCTTTGGCCTGGCCTCCGAGGACAAGGAATAGCGGCCGAAGAAGCATCACCCGCGTCGTCCCCTCGCAACTTAGGACCAGAACTCGCTTCGTCCTCACCGGAGGGTTGGGAACCCGCATCGTCGCTCAGACGCTCCTCGTCTACGGATGTGCGGTAGTCTGCAGTGTTTTCCATCTCGGTCTTGAAAGCCTCCACCAACCTTAGGTCAATCCGAGTGGATGTATCTTCCTCGTCAAAAGGCCAATCCTCTTCGTCCAATGAGGCTGTTAAATCAATGGGGGAGGGAACCCGACGGCCGTTAGGGAACGACATAACATCTAAAGATACTCTTAAGGGTAGTTTTTTCGGATCAAAGTAGTTTTGGCCTACAAACACTAGATCTAACCCCCTAGGAAGCAAAGTATAAAGGAAATAGTAAGAATAAATAAGAACCTGACCTTTGAAGATTTGAAGAACTTGGAAGAACACTTGAAGATCTACAGAAAGCTTCTCTCTCTAGAAAATTGGGCAGCAGTTCGTTTCTTAGCCAAATACAAATGAGGAGATGGCTTCGGAAAAAGGGGGTACTTATAGACACCCTCCCCAACGGTCACTACATGTGGCGCTCAGACATTGGCCGCACCAACGGTCGCCTCTCCCAGAGCCAATCAGGGGATGTCCTTTCAAATCCCACCTTGAATCCAGCCACTACGGCCCAATCCGGCCGTAGTTATATTGATTCGGATTCATATGCACAAACTCAAGATATCATCAGTAACATTTATGCACATTGTTTGTTAACAACCAAAACTATCATAGTTATATCATTGTTTGTTATTTGGCAGCACATCAAGGCTAACAAAGTACTACCTCCGTTCTTAAATAAGTGCAACATTCCAAATTTTACACTATTCACATGTTCTACTTTGACTACATTTTATTTATTGATGTATTAATATATTTTTTGAAAAATAATATTATTAAATTTGTCTCGTTGTAAATTTTCAAAATCTGATTTATTTAAATTTTTTACTTATATAGAATTATATATATTAATGATCAAAGTTGCGTCTCGGCAAGTGTGAAATGTTGACTATTGCACTTATTTAAGAACGGAGGAAGTATGTGTGTATTTCACCCCCCTTCCGTAGTTACCATTACGAGAACCACAAAATTGGGAAAAAAGGATCCATGATGATATCCTTGGGAGTGAGAGGTGCTCGAAAAACGTTTAAATGTTTCTGTAGTGTTCAGCGCGTAGTGTTAGTCACGGTTAATTCACTGGGATTTTGTTCAGGATATCTTCGTATCTGACATGAGCTTGGAAAGAGTAAGAAATACTTCATATTTATGTCGTTAATTCCCCGGTTCAACTGATCCATTAGTATTGATGATAGCAATGTACGACATCATTAGTCCCCGTACTTGCCCTATGGAAGTCGCCATAGGCACCTGGTTTCACTTAGTTAAACATGTAATTAACAATCGAATAAAACTAGGAAATATAGTTTGTATATAGAGACTTGGGATGTTTCAATGCAGAGCAACGTTTCTTAACAGAATGAAATATGGGTAGTTCTTTTGAAAGGGATTACTACAACGGACTATACAACTGGACATCAACTATATGAAAAGTAATATGAAAGTGGGTGAATCTTGAGTTCCTCTATTTTTTTTGATAAAATAACATTATAGTTCAAGAATAGAAATTAAATGGCGCTTATTTACTGCTTAATTGAGAGTGAATAACAATGCTGTGAGATTTCAAGCTTTTAAAGCTTGGGGGTGCTTGGAGGAGGGGTTTTACAATCAGGAATGTGAATGAAATTATAGCTTATGATTTTTTTGGTGCTCAACTTTGGGTTTCATTTCTTATTTTTTAAGGTGTTCATTGCAAAGTTAGAGTTTCTTTTGATGGATTCATGTGCTTATTTATTAGTTGCTATATTTTCTTTTTAATGAGCTCGAACTTGCATTTTCATTTTCAGGAATACCTGGTTGTGCTAAATCCGCACTTTGTAAGGAAATTTTGAGTGCCCCGGGAAGCCTGGGGGATGATCGACCAGTTCGAAGTTTAATGGGTGATCTTATTAAAGGTATGAGTGGTTCTTCACTAGTTCATTCAAAGATTTTTTTCAACTTTCAGTTGTATAATCAACGTTTCTTGTGGCAATGACCTATGGTCTATTGATACTTTACTTAAACATTGCATGAAATATGGATAGCCGGGTTCCATGACGTGCATGTTGGTTTTGCTGTGTCACAATCATGCAACAGAAATGAGATTTGACCTTAATTCCATAAATGACACCTCAACTCATTTCCGTCTCATGATATTTTGATCGCAACTAGGGGAAGATGAGGGAGATGAGGGTTTTGGAATTTCATCTCATTATTCTTTTTAAGGATGCGGCATGAAGGGCATCCAACATAAAACTTTGTCACTGTGCTTGTTTGCATGAATTTTGCAGTGTAAACCAATTTTGAACAACTAATTAACACTGTAAATTTTGTGTCACCAACCCCAGCATAGTTAGGATCAAGATTATCAAGATCGCCACTTAACTCATACGATCTTACACGTTGTGGGTTTATGGTTTAGCTGGATCGTAGTTTGGATCGGAAATCACAGGGAGATCGCCAGATCAACGAGTTAACTCGTTAGATCGTGGAATCGTCGATCTGTAGGATTGAAAATATATGGCGCTCATGGTCGGAATTCTGAAATGACGCTCAAGGTCGGAAATCGAAAACGACGCAGACTGTGCAGAAACGACCTAAGTTTGAGAAAAAAATAACAACTTACGAAGACCCAACTCCCCAAGTGACACCTTCGTACATGAGAAATGACCAAGCGTCACCTTCTTCAGTGTTGCCTTCTTGGTTCTCCTATTCTGCAACACTTGTTTTCTTCTTCTCCTCCGAAAAACACCTTTGTCCCTTTTCTGTATAATCTTCAGAGACTTGTAAGATTTTTTATTTACAAGCTGAGTTTTTTAATCCTTTTTCCATATTTGTGTTTTATTTTATACCATTGAAATATGACATTGTGTTATTAATATTTGAAAAGTTTTAAGTTTAAATATATATATATATATAGATGTATATATATGCATGGTAGCTTTCTTTCTAGGATCTTACAATCCGAGTTACGATCTCCTAGACCCCTTCCAATCCGAGCTAGGATCTCGAGTTTAACAACCTTGGTTAGGATTGTGATGGACCGGCGATGCTGATGAGTGCATGAAATATGGGTACTGGATTTTCGGATGTATAGATACCACTTAACCGCTTTAGTGTTCTCCCAACTCCTAAGATTATTTAACATCCCTTTAGTCCATAAATCATGTACTCAAAAGAAAAGCTCCTATGGTTATTTCCAGTCACATCAATGTTTGGAATATCGACTACAACTGTTCTTCGATGAATAAATCTAGAGATTGATTTCCCTCTTATCTCAACAGGTAAATACTGGCAGAAGGTTGCAGACGCACGAAGGGCAAAACCGTATTCAATAACGCTTGCTGACAAGAATGCACCTAATGAGGAAGTCTGGGCACAGGTAATATTTAAAAAAAAAGACTTGTTTTTCTACAACAATTTAGTTTTGTACTTTTGTGTTGAGCACATTTGCATTCAACTATGGCACACCTCAACTACCAAATGTCGATTTGTTGAACGTTGTATACTTTTATGAGAGATCTTCCTACAGGGATGCAACACGTTCCCAAATAAACCTTAACTTGGAACCTACGATGAATGAATTACGGTAGAGGTTTTCATTAATTTGGTAGTAAGATGAACTTAACATTGTGTGGATTCCTTGGTTTGTAATGTTTCTTGCCAGCAGTCTACTTTAAACAGTACCTCTTTGATATCATTTAGTATATCCTTATTAATTTCAATAAATAAATAAATAATATAAATATTTTAGGTGTTTCCTTGATAGAAGTGTGGAGAAGGGATTAGGAGTTTACAAGAGAATAGTCGAAGAAATGTTAGGTCACTTTGGTGTACTCATATGTGCTGAATGCAAACTTGAATTCATATCCCAATGCTTAATGCATCGTGATTTATACCTTATTTACTCTCTGCTTGAATACATATTGACAATTTTTAACTGAGCAGCCTAAATATTTTGATTTGTTAAAGTAATTGCATTTCATTTCTGTAGATTGAGGATATGTGTCGAAGCACTAAAGCATCTGCAGTTCCAGTTGTGCCCGATTCCGAAGGTTCTTAAAACATTTTTTCTTTTGTTTTATTTCTTACGTAGTGCCATATTTTTTCCCTAATGTCTGCAGCTAGATCTTCATACACTTTTGGCTTCCTTAAAAGGTGTTTTCTTTGGTAATGATAGGTTTAATTAGTCAGTAATTTGCCTTACGACTTTACAATTTCAGACTTTCACATCTGCCTTGGAGTAATGAATTTGCTACGCTGCTATGGAGTATATTATTACTTGTTTCTTCTGAACATCTTCTCTGTGTTTAACTTATCATTTTTTTCTTCAGATTTTCTCTAGTGTTTCGGTTGCTGTCTTTTTTTTTCTCCAGAATGTCTCCTGTTGAACTTCGTATTTTCATTATTTTCTTCAGAATGTCTCTCCAGTGTCATCATGTATAAATCCCTTTTTCTAGATTTCAATTTTTGTCGTGCATCTCCTAATATGCTTTGAGATAAAAGGATTTTGACGCAGTCAAATAATTTGAAACCAGTAAATCAATTGTACAAAATTGAAGTAATGGAAAAAATGAGGTAAAAGTGTGAAAAAGATGTCAAAGATGATATGAATTAACGGATAGTGTTCCGTATCGAAGTTGTGGTGTGCGCATCATGTGTTTTTACATGAGGTTATCATGGACATACTTTTTCTTTAACAATTGTTTTTGGATTGTGATTGTCGGTTGGTTCTCTATTGCAATTTTGATTTTCTCTGTTTGTTGAATCTTTACGTACTTTTAAAAGGTGTGGCTTCTGAATCTTATATATACAAACGTGCAGGAACAGAGACAAACCCATTTTCACTTGATGCTCTTGCTGTATTCATATTTCGAGTACTACACCGAGTTAACCATCCGGTACATCACTCTGCCTTTTTATATAGCATTCTGATCTACTGAAGTTCATGTCCTTTGATTCTCTTTTTCCTTGTCACGCAGGGAAATCTTGACAAATCATCTCCAGTTGTCGGCTATGTGTTGTTAATGTTCTATAATCTTTATGATGGAAAGGTAATATTGCTCAGCTATTTAGGTTCTACATGATGTTTGTCTCTTCAATATTTCATTGACCTTTATTTGTCCATGTTTTCATAGAGCCGTGAGGAGTTCGAGACTGATTTGATAGGGCGATTTGGCTCACTTGTTAAAATACCTTTACTAAAACCTGAAAGGTCAGAATGATATATTTCTAGCATTTTATGCATCATAATATTTGACATTATCTTCAAACTATATAATTGATTCACTGTTGAATTCCAAATAAAAGAACTTTGTTCTTCGTTGGATCTTCTCTTGATTTGAAATAGTTCTTCAAAGGATGAGTTGTTTGGACAATAAGTCTGGATGAACCATGGAAATAAGAGGGTTTTCAGTTCCCGACCAATTTTTGCCTCCCAAATTTGCAATCAAATTGAGCACTTTTTGTACCCCAACTATTAATGCATCTTTACATATCTCGTCCTTATGTTTCTCTTTTCTCATAGGGTAATAATACTGATGTTTCTTTGAATTTCATAGAATAAAGCTCCTGGTGTACTGGGATAAGTAATTCCTACATCATATGACATAATCATTTCAGTGATATATGCTGAAAGGGGGAGCATCATATGTGTGATTTGGAATATGGGAACGGAACTAATCAGAAGTTTCACAAAATAGAGAAGATTAGGTTTTGTTAGTGATTTTGCCTGATTCACGTTCTGGGAGCTGCATAAAACAGTAAAGTGATTGATAGCGGCTTGTGTGTCTATCAGCGATGCGCATGGTTAAAATGATAAAGTAATTGGACTCTGATAATAAGTTGTGCACATTTAGGCTCTTACTTGATTCTATGTATAAAAGTTTTCATTTTAGTTCTAGCTACATTCCTGTATATGATTAAGGGTCTGTCCTTGTGACTTTCAGTCACCTCAACTCATTTATATCATTACCAATTGAGTTCTTATTTTTTGGGTTGCCCTGCAAATGTGTATTTTTTCTACAATGTGAAGGCCGCCTTTACCGCATTCAGTGAAATCTATTCTGGAGGAGGGAATGAAGTTATACAATCTCCATACTAGCAGGCATCGGAGGTGAGCAAGTTAATTCGTTTTCAGTTATTTGTAAGCTGACAGAGTTACCATTCTTCATCCTATTTTTCATTTTTGCAATATGATATGTTTTAGTATTAGAAATATTTCTTTTATACATGTCCTAGCAAGGTGAGTAGCTGTTTGTGACTTTGTGTATGCTGATTAGAGTGGCTAGGTGAATGAGTTGTGCTAATCACAGATTACATGCTAAGGTGGGTAATTGTATGCCATGAGTGCTATTAAAGAAATTAGGGTCATGTGCAATGGTGAAATTAGGGTCAAAGTGTCAAAACACAAGTACTCCCTCATCCGTAAATTATTGCCCAATTTGACTGAACATGGAGGTTAAGAAAGTGATTTTTTAAGAAGAGGTTTACAGTGAACCACGTGTGGTGTTCCTTTAAAGGAATGAGCAATAATTATGGGACGGCTGAAAAAAAATACATATTTCATTTAGGGACAACAGAATTATTTAACATAATTATATTTTTGTCAATAGATGTGCTGGTCCTTATACTCATTACCAAAAGATATTCAGTGCCCTTTGTACAGCAGTATGTAGTGGCCCAACAAGATCTGAGTACAATTGGTGAGTAAACCAGGCTTGAACCAAGAAATGGTTTGGAAGGAGCAGCATTTGTGTATGGTGCAGAGTAAATGTGGACTGAAAGGGCTCAAAGTGGTTTGGCATTAATAGTAATCGGTTTGAAACAAACCTAACCAACAATTTTACATTAAGAATAATCATTATTATGGTAGTTAATGATGTTTGCCGAAGCTATAATACCTTCTCGAGTTCACTTTGAACGCATCTAGCACGCTGGGAAGTTGGTCGTACTGCGTATTCGTTTTCTTTGAGGTCATTGGATCGATACCAAGGTGTGTTATTTTTCTTTAAATTTTCAGTCTTTTGCCTGACACCATTTTGTCCCACACCGGAAGAATAGAAGACTTCCTCCAAAATTTCTATATAAAGTATAAACTGGACCTCCTAGCAACTTTCATTGTCACCGTGTAGGCTACTAGCCATGGGCTTGGTAGTACTAATCAAGGGCTCAAACTTGTCAATACAAGTTGCTTTGGCCTTGGTGCGTTGAAAATTAGTTCAATAATTTATTTATTTCTATAGAAAAACGGTTTTATATGGTTTTGGTTAAAGTGACCTGAAATATTGGTTCCCAATAAATCTGTACCCGTTTTATGAACGGTTCAGTTTCAATTGTTATTCGGATAACCAAAATGTCGGTTCAGTCCTTGGATACATAGGATCGGTTCGGGATCCAAACCGAACCCAGCCCTATGCAACTGTAATTCTATGTGCAAAGAATGCACTGATGAACAGCATGATAGAGATAAAAATGGGTAAGGACCAAATGAACAATAAAAAACAACCTATATTTTTATGATGGTAATCTTATTGCATTTAAAACAGATAAAATTTGAGTTGATGCAAGACAAATATCAAAATACAATCATAACTAAGTGGTGTACATACGTTATAACTGCAGTATAACTCTAGATAGACTGGGTTCGGCCCATCTGTGTTTTTTACATGTATGAATTAGGGACCTTTTGTACAGAGTATATGTCTTCACACACTGAATCTAAGAATTATTGATTTTCAAAATTCTATTCACCACTGTCACATCAATATTATTTTATATTTCTCTTGAAACGCTGTATATAATGATTTTTTGTTCATTGTGTTAGTGCCTACTCCTTTACCCCTCCCCCCATTGTAGTACAGAGACATCAGATGTCTTAGTAGCAGAATAATTTTTGTTCTGTCAGATTGGAGCCAACCAAAGGGACATATGCAAAAGAGTGGGCCAAATGGGAAAAGCAATTACGAGATGTGTTATATGCAAATGCTGATTATCTTAATTCAATACAGGTTACTGCAGATGTTATACCATCATCATATGATATGTACCCATCATGTGCTCTTTCGGCTAGACAAGCCCTGCTACTGCATAATTGGTATAGTTTAATAATATTGTATTCTGCAGGTTCCATTTGAATTAGCTGTAGAACAAGTATTGGGTCAACTGAGATCTATTGTGAGGGGTGAGACACGACCAATTGAAAAGAGGAAGCTTGGGAGTGTTGGGACCATTGTGTTCGCTGCCATTAGCTTGCCTGTTAAAGAAATCAAAGCTCTTTTAGAAAATGTAAGCCCCCCCCCCCCCCCCCCCCCAAGTGTCCATTTTTATTTCCAGAATGTGGTAGAAGTGTAGAACATTGTAGGTCTATGTTTTGGTGGTTTGGTTCAGCTTCTACCTTTGTGTCATTAAAATTGCTAGTACTTGACTGGTGACTCGTTTTACTCACCAAGTAACTTGGTTGGGACTTGGGAGTAAATGTGAAAAGACCTTTACAAAACTTGAAGATAGTAAAAAAAAAAATAGGGAGACCTTCAAACCAAGTATGAATTGGAATTAATAATTTAGGATTAAAGAACTTAGGGTTCAGTGATAGAGTGGATGGACAAATGCACTTGGGCACTTGGGCACTTGGGTTTGTATTTGGATGACCATATCTTATTTAAACGCTTAATGAATTATGCAGGTGGTTGTGGATTGTTGCTTTTCTTTAAATATACATGTACAGAGTATAATAAGTAGGCTTCTAAAACTAATATTATTAGAAATCTGTAGCGCATATTTATGTACACTCACACACACAGTAGTCAGGCACTCATATTTGTATGTATATAATCGCTACTCAGCATTTGACTGTGTGACTCATTAATGCTCCCTCCGTCCCATTCTAAGGTTCTCACTTTCCTTTTATGGACGTCCCATATAAAGGTTCTCATTTCTATTTTAAGAGACAATTAACACTCTTAAATGACAATCCAATCATCAAATATTATAAGTAATACATTATTACACCACAATTGTCCTCTCATTATACGGAGTATTATATAACCATCTAAACTATTTTTCAAAATATACTCGAATAACCTTATTTAATTATTGTATAAATGATTGTGCCATTTTACAATGAGAACCTTTAAGTGGGACGAAGGTAGTAACTTATTTTATGTTCCATGACAGTAGATAAGACTCCCAGATAAATAAGGTAAATGGCCTGATTACCACTCTTTGGACAGGTGGCTAAGAAGGATTCAGAAGCTGAAGCTTTTCTGAAGGACAAAGACTTGGAAACCCGGCTTCAGAAAGCACATGTGACGCTTGCTCATAAAGGAAGCCACAGTGTGGCTGCTCTTGCAAGCTATGCCCCCTTTCTCCATCAACAAGTCCCTGTGGAAATGACCGCACTCTTATATTCAGAAAGGGTTGCTGCAATTGAAGCCTCCATTGGTTCTATTGATGGTGAAAAGATATGCTCGAAGAACAAATGGGCCCACACCACATTATGGACTGCCAAGGGAGTGGCACCTGTGGAAGCCAATTCACTACCACAATTGCTTGAGGCGGGAATGGCCAAGCGGGTTGAGATTAACCCGCCCGTCACGATAAATGGGGTTGTGCAGTTCTCTTAATTGTTATGTTCGATGTCACAGCCCAAAAATATTTCATCTTTCATTGGACCCGGATTTTGGATGTGTGAAGGTAGTGTAGGGCGTTGAGCTGGGTATAAACTCTATTTGGAGGATATTGGAATTTATTAGATGTCTGTGCGATGAAGAATTGCATAGCATTAATCAGCCTTGTATAAAAACGGTTGTACAAGACATACTTTTGCTCTTATAGAGATATTTTGAAAATGAGGTTTACGTCCAAATTCGAAGTAAATATGAGGTGTAAATTTAGTTCTTCTGTTTATTTATTTAAGCAGGCATAAATAGTAAATACTGCAATTATTTCTTAATGAATAATATGTATTACGCATTGTTTATTTCTTTATATGTACTTCACTACTTCCCCTCCAAATGAGCAGGTTAGATTATAGTAGAAATGTAGAATCATGGACCATCCATCATTAAAGTCACCGCTTGGTAACTTTGACTGTCGATAACTAATGAATCAAATCACACTGTAATATGAAAATATACTCTTGAACAATTAGTTATTCTCATACTTCATCTATCCTTGACCCTTTTAAAGAAAAATAGATTTTTTTTTGCTATACTTACTATTTGTAGCATAGATAAATATTATTTGAGGGCATCATTGTGTCAAAGAGTATAGTATGATGAAGTCATTTATCAGGGGCAGGTACAAATCCTGCGTCCACCACTTGGTGTGGTATCCTTTGTATATTGCTCTCTAGTAAACGTGTGTCGCATGCAGAAAACGCCAGGCCAGCATATATACTATGAGTATATATCATGTCCGGTTTGCATGGCTTACACCTGTCAATTTCAATTCTACAATAAGCCTCACCCCCACCGCTTCAACTTTTCATAAACACGAGCTAAGAAAGAAACACACACTACAGTTTACCCATCACTAATTAACTGCTCCTATAACAAGCAGCCAGATATATTCATATCATCTGGGTAGTGAAACGTACGAGAAAAGAAGAAATGGGAAAGAAGAATCAGGCGTGTATGAACAACCTGTTGTTGGCGTTGGTACTGCTTTTGGTTGCTTATAATTGTGCAACGGCAGCTGGGGGAGGTAGAAGAGGTCATCTTCAGTTCGAAGCAGAGGCGGCGGATTCAGAAGGGAAAGATGAGCAGCAGCAGAAGAAGCTGTTCATGTTGCAGGAAGAGAAAGAGGTGGTGAGAACAGAAGCTGGGGTGATTAAGGTGGTCAGCGGTGGCAGCGACAGATTAATGAAGTCGCTGCAGAAGCAGCCATTAATCGATATCGGGTTCATCACTATGGAGCCCAAATCCTTGCTCCTCCCTCATTATCTTGATTCCACCCTCGTCCTTTTCGTTCGTTTAGGTACTATCTTGTACATTAAATACTTATATACTCCGTATATATATATATATATATATATATATATATATATATATATATATATATATATATATATATATATATATATATATATATATATATATGAGTAGTCTTCCGGTCAGGTATACCTGACCGGAGCCCCGTCCGGCCTCCTCCATTTGGGGGCCTTCCCGGTGGTATTTTTTGCTCAAATTTTTTGTGTAGGTTCCTCATCAAGTCTAGTTCATCCATACCAAATTTCAGCCAAAAATTCAATCGGGAAGGTCGTCAAATGATTTTTGCAAGTTAACTGGTCCGGAAAATACATATTCCGGACCAGTTAACTTGCAAAAATCATTTGACAACCTTCCCGATTGAATTTTTTTCTGAAATTTGGTATGGATGAACTAGACTTGATGAGGAACCTACACAAAAAATTTGAGCGAAAAATACCATCGGGAAGGCCCCCAAATGGAGGAGGCCGGACGGGGGGAGTGGTCCGGCCTGGCCGGACCTGAACTTTAGTGTATATATATATATATATATATATATATATATATATATATATATATATATATATATGAGGTGGTCACTATTTACGGCTTATAAATATTTATGCATATGTATACATAGCCCTTTGTTATGATGGAATAAAGCACAATGGTTCTTTAGTGCAGTCTCTCCCTCTTTTAGGAGTAAGACTGCGTACATCCAAACCCCTATCCCACCCTAAGTGATAGGGGTTTGATGATGATGTACATAGCCCATCCAGCCCTAGCCCTGATTCCCTGATTCTGGTGTTCTAATTTACTTCTAGTATCATCCAGCCCTAATTACTATATGCATTTAAACGTTTAGTGCATTTATGTTTAGTTTTACTCTGTAGGCTAATTAATATTGATGATGTGACGTATGCATGCATTGCTACGTACAGGGGATGCAAGAATCGGCCACATATACAAGGATGAGTTGGTGGAGAGAGACTTGAAAGCAGGGGATATATACACCATTGAAGCCGGCTCTGCTTTCTATTTGGTCAACACTGCAGGTGGGCAAAGGCTTCGTATCATTTGCAGCATTGTCGGCACCTCTCCTACCATTGGATCCAATCCTTTCCAGGTATGTGTATGTATTACTAACTTGAAATGGATCCTAACTACTTAGTATTCTTAGGGTGCCCCTACTTCACATTTTGGATTCATCAAAAACCAGAAAATATGGAGGATTTTAAGCTACTTGCTGATGGATCCTGTGAGTATTATGTCATTTCCACATTTGGTCCACTTCTTTGATTTTGACCACTTTTGGTACATAAGTATTGTGTTTTCGCCCATATATGGTCCTTCCGACAACAATTCCGGTGTTTAAAATCGCCGGTGAAGGACAACAAATGGTCAAGAAAGATTAATCAAGTATCAAAAGTGGACCAAAAGTGGACAAACTGAAAGACGGGGATTAAATGTGAAAATGACATAAAATTCATAGGACCAAAAGTGGAAATAGTTATATGTGTTATTTGTAACTTATATGTTGAGATCTTCACGTTTACAGCCGTTCTTCATCGGTGGCGGAAAACATCCTGCCTCCGTTCTTGCTGGATTTGATTTCAAGACGCTATCAACCGCTTTCAATGTGAGTACTAACCTCCTCAACTTGTCTTTAGAATTATGGTAGCTTGATTATATTACAATTTACAAGTCCATATGACTTTTTACATTCTTTAGAATGAGTGAATGACTTCCGCAGATAATAGTTTCATAGCATGACATGAATCAATGAATGACAGGTGTCGGGGAGAGAGCTAGGGGAACTTCTGGGGGCGAATTTGTCCGGCCCGATCGTGCCGTTATCAGATTCTAATCATCCCGCAAACGCCTGGACTGGTTTCCTAGACCTGAAACAAGAGGAGAGAGTTGCACTCTTGAAGAGGGCAGCGGCTTTTGAGGCACCCGTGGATAGAGAGGGAGAGGGATGGACATGGCTGTTCAGAAAGCTGATGAGTCCCTTGATGAGCAACAATGACGATGCTACTGATCCTTACAACCTCTATGAAAGTAAGCCAGATTTCAGCAATGACTACGGGTGGAGCATGGCTGTTGATGAAAATGATTACTCTCCTCTCAAACTCCCCGACGTCACTGTTTACCTTGTCAATCTTACTGCTGTATGTATTCTATCCTCTTCACTCTTTTTTAGTGTGTTTAAGGTTAACTTGAATGGAATAGCTTTAGCCTTTATCATTTCATATTTGACTGCTAGGGAATACCCTCACCTTGAAACACTTCGTCTATATCCTGCAATTGTTTCATTATTGTATAGTGTAGTTGTCATTATTGTGCAATTGGTTAGTCTGTCATGTACTCATGTTCATAAAAATGTTTGTCATTTTTGCTCAGACTCAAGATTATATTGATTTTGATGGCATATTAGGACTTACTTGAACAACTTGGATTTTATCCTAAAAACAATTTGGATGTTACTCTGATGTGTAGTTATGTGTTAGATGTAGACTTTATATGTTGGTTGCTTACTTTGAGTAGGATTTTTAAATTGTGTAGGGGTCAATGATGGCGCCGCATATCAACCCGAGAGCAACAGAGTACGGGGTTGTTCTTAGAGGAACGGGAGAGGTTCAAGTCGTGTTCCCCAACGGAACGCTCGCCATGAAAGCCGAGGTGAAGGAGGGAGATGTGTTTTTGGTGCCCCGGTTCTTCCCGTTCTGCCAGATAGCGTCCCGGAATGGTCCTTTCGAGTTCTTCGGCTTCACCACCTCGGCCAGGGACAACCAGCCCCAGTTCTTGGCAGGCGAAGGTTCGGTTATGCAACTTCTGAGAGGGCGAGAGTTGGCAAAGGCTCTTGGGTTGAGCGAAAAGAGGCTCGGGGAGCTTCTTGACGCTCAAAGTTTTAGTACCATATTGCCCTCAGCCAAGGCTGCCCCGCCCAGGATGATATGATGCGATGAGAATGAAGGGTGTGTTGTTTGTGGTGTTTATTAGATGTTTGTGTTATTTCATCTTTGTTCAGTTGTGACCAGTGAAACATAAGTCGATCTTTTTATTTCTTTAGATATCTTGATTGTTTTTGTTGCTGTGTGATCCCATTTTCGAACTACTCTGCAGTCTGCACATATTTTAACTGTTGGTTTAGCGTTAATCAATAAGTATGCAGGTGAACTTCAGATAAATAAAGTTAATTTGAAATGAAAACGGTATTTGGGTAATACTCCGATCAAGTAAAAAACTCTTTTGGCAGAACCTGAACGTCTCGGACTCTTCCCAAGAAAGTCTTCCTTCTTGGTAGGCTTCTCTTATCAAATCCAGGACGCTAAGCATGGAAACAGGAGCAGCTGCTTGGAAGGTCTTGGCGACGGCGGTGGAAACTGAACCAGTAGATGTGTTTGTGTGTGAAGAGTGGTAGGATCCGCTGTGCACGAGAGAAGGGTGGTTTCAACTTTCAAGATCCATCATCATTGCGAGCATGGCGGAAGGCTCATTTCAAGCTCCATCGTCGCTGTAGGGCATGGGAAAAGGGTCATTTCAAGCCCCACCTTTGTCGCCGTTCCATGTTCCACACACTGATAATTTGGTCACCAGGCGACCTGATAATTTGGTCACCGGGCGTTGGGTCAGATTTGAGCACCAAGGAAAAGAAGAGAATGCACTGAGGTAGGGCTGGACTCGGGCCGGGCGGCCCGACCCGGGACCGAACCAGCCCGGTCACTGATTGGCCCGGCCCGGCCCGTGGCCCGGTGGGTCCGCCGGTTCGGTTTGGCCCGGCCCGGGTGCTGGGCGGTCCGGGCTCGGGCCCAGGTTTTGGTGAACCGGCCCGGCCGATTCGGGCCCGGTCCGGGCCGGATTTTAATTTTTTTTTTTTTTTGGAAATTTTTTTAAGTTTTAGGTTGGATTAGGTATTTTGGGCCATTTGAGGTGGTTTGGGATGGTTTGGGGTTGAGGGGGAGGGGTAGGGGATTAAATAGGAGAACAAAAAAAATTTGGGACGGTTCGGCCCGGTTTGGCCCGGAACCGGAACCGGCCACCGGCGGTTCGGGCTCGGGCCTCCCCTTTCCTGGCCCGAGGCCCGGCCGGGCCCAGGCCCGAACCGGGCCCGAACCGGCCCGAGTCCAGCCCTACACTGAGGGAAGAGATCAAATGGGAAAACAGGGATTTTGAGTTTAGAGTTTATAAAAACTTGATATTTTCAACAAAAAAAAAAAAAAAAAAAAAAAAAAAGAACTTGTTGATAAGAACAGGGATTTTGAGTTTAGAGTTTATAAAAACTTGTTGATAATCGAAGAACTGACCAATCAAGCATTTTTCAGTAGTTTGAGGATTCAGTTTGTTGAAGTTGAAGTGTGGAGGGATTTTTTTAAAACATTATAAGACTTGATTGACAATTTTCCATAAATAGAATGTTTCATGAGAGTACGTGCATAAAGTTGAACAAAGTAGTTGCCCAAAATTAAACACACGAAAATCATATATGCCTAAACTTCCCATAAAAACAATGAACTTAACAATTTCCTTAAACCGGGTATGCCCAAGCCCAGATCCATTCCAATACCAGAGTAACCAGAACAGATCAATTATGGAATGGGGGGGTGTGAAAACCAGAACCTTGACCATGTTATAACTAACTCCAGTTCTGACTCAAACGGGTTCTTGTTCACATCTCATACGAATTCTGCTTTTTACTCGAGGAAAAAAACAACTAAAATAAGAACCGGATTGTACCGTCTGTACTGCCAGAGTGCAAGGTCCAGACACCCGCTTGGGTCTTGAACCAGGTCCATCCTACACGGCTTGGGTAGAATTTACTTTCTGTACTGCGACACCCGGTTGGCTGGTTCTGATCCGGTTTAAGAATCTTGTCCACCTCTGTGCCGCAATTAGACGGGTAGAAATGTAGAATATCAAGTGGGTAATAAGAACCATGCACAAATTTTTGAAGCAAGTCAAAATATGAGAAGAAACAAGGGAAACAAGATAACACAAATTCACTCAAGCAGTCAGGCTTTTAGTTAACATCAACTAATTAATAATAAGTGCGAAAACAAAGATGGCAGTAAATGTAAGAACTGCTTCAACCAACACACTACTACAGCTTTGATTCTTCACATCTGAGAGCTGGTGACTACCATGAACCTTCAGCACCAGCTGTTGGATTCTCAAAAGCGGAGAAACCCCAATATGTCTTTAACGAGTATGGCGGGTATGAGGTCGCACCCTCTTCTTCGGTGATTTTCACAATCTGCAATTCATTTGGTTAGTGTTCAATTTTGGTATCGTACTTATCTACCCCCATCTCCTTCAAATGGATAGCATTTGAAAGTGACAAATAAACGACGATAGTTGGTCAGAAAGACTGTTTCCACTTTACTGTATCGGCAGTTAAGAAATGAAATCCACAAAAGTGCAAGACTATGCTTGCAAAACGGAAAGCAGAAGGGAAAAAAAAGGCTAAGAAATACGCAATTTTTTATTTTACGTTTCTTTGGAAAATACAAGTATCAAAAACCAATTTTAAATTTACATATAATTAGATTTCCTAGGGTTCATAAAACATCTGTAATTGATTGATTGAGCTTGAACATTTTTATACCTCTCCCCCACATACATTTGCAGATTCCATATGGACCCTGAGGAAACTTCATATACCTGGATCTTGTTCACAGCAGACCTATCGCGATAGAGAAGCACACGCATACATTTCTCCAACAATTTGACACCTTCTTCAAAACTCATGTTTTCATTCCATTCTTCACGCAGAATGGGCAGAGCAAGGTGATTCCCAAATCCGGTAGCCACATGATTGTCCTCATAGTGCACACCAATCATATTTACCTAGGAGCAGTACTAAGAAAAATTACTTCTCAACAAAGTAAAATAGCTTCTTAATGTTGTATGCATAAGAAAAGAATGTAATGTGTGTGTTTTACCGTTCCTAGAAACTTCTGTCCATTCTTCACACCACCAAGGATGAGGGAATTCCAAAGAGGATTGAACTTATTCCGTCGGTTATACATTACACGCGTAAGATAATTGTGAACTTCCTTGGGACCCAATGAGTTTCCATCGTCCCACATATTGTCGTATAAGCTGTCCATCCAATGAAGAGTTTAGTTGAAAACATAATTCAGTTATAAAGAAGGTTTTACCAACATTGGGTCACAAAATAATAGCAATATTGTTATAAAAAACTTACATAAGCTCATCAAGGTAGCGCAATATCTCTTGGAAATCACTAAGCTCACCACTTGCACCAACAATGGAGTGTTTCCCAATAGGCTTCAATCGCTCCACACTCTTATAACGCAAGGTGGATCCATAAGACCCTTTAAATGATAAATGATAAAGAATATTACCATAAATGCTAGATCAAAATACATCAATGGGTCAGTGTCATTAAATGGCAGCCATGGCAGAATCACATTTCCAATAATGTGTCATCTGCCTTGAGGAACTTGTGGAGATTGGTGGTCTTCGGATGCACCAGGTGGCAGATCTTTGTCCATAGCCCATACATCATGATTTAACATCTAGTATTAAGTATACTATCATAAGCCTTCTAAGTAGATTTAGATGTCAGAGAACATGTCCTAGCTTAAAATCTGGATCTTGGAATCCAAATGTTCCCTTACTCCCAACAGACAGTAGTATACACACCGACGTATATATATACATTTCTACATATATACACACATGTAGACATATATACAATATACATTTATATGGGTGTTATTATATAGGTATGCGTTCATATATGTGGACGTGGATGTGTATACATGGCACATGCATGTGTATATATGTACATGTGTGTAGACATGTATATGAACATATGTTTATGTTGTGTATATGTATGTATGTGAGTGCATGCATATATAGAGATTACGAAAGAAAGAGAAGGAAATAAAAGGTTATTCCCACATTGTCTCAAAACAGGGGGGAAATTATTCTACAATGTAAACACTGGTGATGCAGGAAGGCAATGGGGGTACACTACTAACTCTTTAGTTACAGAGATAAAATAAAATGATCTAGTCCTACCGTCCTCCAGTGGATTGCGTCCTTACTCAGACTCATAACAAACAACTCATATGATTATACTTCGTATGAAACTAACTGATTTGGATGTGTATACATGGCACATGTATGTGTGTATATGTACATGTGTGTATACATGTATATGTATATGTATGTATGTGAGTGCATGCATATATAGAGATTACGAAAGAAAGGGAAGGAAAGAAAAGGTTATTCCCACGTTGTCTTAAAACAGGGGGGAAATTATTCTACAATGTAAACACTGGTGATGCAGGAAGGCAAGGGGTACACCACTAATGCTTTAGTTGCAGAGATAGAATAAAATGATCTAGTCCTACAGTGGATCATGTCCTTACTCAGACTCATAACAAACAACTCATACGATTATACTACGTATGAAACTAACTGCTTGGGGGGGACTACCTCCCATATCAGCAACCATTAGTACACCATCTTTGAATTTTATTCCAACCACTGAAGTGCCTGTTACATAGGGGTACCTATACAAAAACACCAAATATTAAAATTGTGGATTTGTGAGAGTGACAAACACAATCAAGATTGAAAAGATTGTTGAGACTGTAGTTAAACAGTATTCTTAATTAACAATTTCATACACCATTAAATATTGCATTGTTAGTTGGTCGGAGACGATAACTTGAAAGTACACTACATGTATAATATAATTACATAACCTAATATTAAAACATATTTACTATAAGGAGTATATAGCAATGATATATCGATTTGGTATTGTAAGTAAAATTAAAATTAATATAAAAATAAGCGTGATGCATAATGGATAATTCTGAGGTTGCTTTTAAAAAACACTGAAAGGCTTATGAATAACTTATATCATCAAGTTCTAGCGGGATGAGTCTAAACTACTGCATCTGTTCATGTTGAGAAGGTCGAGCAGATTGTGGATATCCCCACGCTGACAGGAAAGGATGTACGTGACTGGGGCTTACGTAGGCATGGCCAGTTCTGTAAAAAAATGCCTCGACTTTCTGAGAAATAATAATAACAGCCAGTGGTTTCAAACTTTCAATAGGAATATATCGGGGATCCCCAAAATGCCTTTTTGGAGAACTTTGGATTCGATCTGTGGCAAACAGGACTATAATTTCTTTGACATCTAAATGTGGCAGCTGTAATAGTGCGGAGACTGTAGATCAAATAGCAGTCACTTTTCATAAAACTATCAATGTTGCTTTTGAATTTTCATTACTTCTGAGGCTAGAAATAAACTTTAACATGAAGGGAACTATTGAATAAAAATTTCAGCATTTGGCTAGTCAGTGAACTGTGGAAATGGAGTCTTAACACCAAATTCATACTCTGAAAAGGAAACAAGAAGAAATCAGAAAAGATGCTTGGGACAAAATTGAATTAGGTTGGTGTAACCATGCAAAGTTAATAATGGTGCGAGTGTGCGACTCGAAAACAGAATAAGATTGCTAATATGGGAATAATGATCAGAGATTATGGTGATCCCATTGTTCTCTTTTTGGTACTGATATCATGGATCGATTCATGTTAGCCGACCCCAAAATCTTTTGGGAATAAGGCTTGGATGTTGTTCTTGTTGTTTTTGGTAGCTCACTAATGATGCTTCAGTGTGTATACTCTTAATGTTTAATTTATTATTTATAGTTAATAAACATTAGTTGTCTTCATAACAGTTTTCCACAGGTCAAATGATAGAAGTAAGATATTCCTAACTCCAGTAGCTATATGCAGAGGGTGTATCTTAACATACTGTCATACAAGCATTATTAAAAATAATATTTTTTGCTAAACTTTATCAAATGAATTAATTTAAAAGTGATACAAAGTAATATCTAAAAATAAAGGTAGAAATGACATTTTTTTCTCTATCACCGGAAGTAAAATACTGATTTTTTTCCAAAAGAGGTGAAAACAAAGACTCAAATTTATGCACAAATTTTTTCATGTTCACTATCACAGAAATAAACAACAAATTATGAGCACACAAGAGAGACTCCACGCCTTTCTTAAGTTACCTACATGTCTCTCATCTCTAGATTGAGGGAGAGTAATATGAAACAATTGAACAACATGACTACGAAAGCATATAAATATTTGAGATAAACAAACTTTTTTATTTCAAATTTCAAATACAAATACATTCTCAATGACTACTTCATTTTCCTCATCAGAAGTACCATTGGAGCAACATTTTCTAATAAATGAGTATGGCACTCCAATCAAGGATGCAGATGAGCATTTTTCTCTAGTGGCTTTCCAACAAGTATCTCCCATTAACTGAACACCTGACTTAGATTCAACGTACATTTTCCTTCAATTCAATATGCAAGTGGTGCATTAGAGTTTAACCTACAACTGCACATGTGTTATATGCCTCCCCATGAGCTTTACAAACTTGGCAGCACTTCAGTATTCTATATCAGGCAGTGCCTTTATTCATGGTAGCTGGGAGCTTCTAAATCTACTCTTCTAGGACAGTTGAGGCCTATTATTCTAGAGGTTATTTTCTGGTCCATTTGGAATGCATATTGCCCTCTGAACCGGGGTAATGAGATCGTGGAAGCAACAATGGTCATTGGGATTTGTAATGCTAAAACAACAATGGTGGTGTGGTGCACTAACCATTGTATGAAGAAATCTGCTAAAATTATAAAAAGGTTCAAAATGCAGGCTGCTACCTAAAGATTTTAACAGTACGCTTCAATATCAAGTTATTTCTTCGACCAGACCCCAAAACCCTAGCCTGATGTCGAATATTTGTTTTCACTCCCTTAAGAGTGTCCTAACGGGAGAGACAGTTATTTCACATGGATTGTTAAGGTGTAGGCTTATAATAAGCACACATGTAGGTTCTGTTAATCGGTATTTTAGAGGTTTAACCGTACACACACTTTTACCCTAGTTTCTATAGCCCCTCCTCCCCTTCATTTTTATTGAAGAAAGGAAGATTGATCAGGTTCAGATTCCTTCTAATATTTAACTACATCTGCAACAAACAATCACATTTTTAATAGTCAACAAATTAGTTCACCTAGAGATCCCTACCCGATCTTAGTACGCCTACAAGCAAGCAAAAACGCACTGCTACACGTAAAATATATGTAGAGAGAGGGATTGAGCGTACGTACAATGTTCTTTGAGAATTGTTCGGGGAATCGAGCAAACTGGTTTGAGTCGGAGTCGTTGAATCCACCATCTACGACCATTTTTTAAAGCTTAGAAGAAAGAATTGAAATCAAGCTTCAACAATTTTATGTGCAATATAACGCCAGACACTTACATTCATGCTTGAAAACTAGAGGTTTTAGATCGGGGAAAGAACTGGTTATCCAAAAGAAGTAGAAAGCTCACTGTATTGTAAACTTTTCCTCTTGCCCAAGGAAACAGTCGATATCGGCGCAGGCTGTGCGCACCACTATTTGGTGGGAGTAAATTTGCTCACCACAAATATACCCTTTTGACCTGTTCGCACTAAGCCACTAACTAATGAGTAATGACCATGTGCAGTTCTAAGGCTATGTTTGTCATTGCTTAAATTTTAAAAAAGTGATTTTGTAAAATGATTTTTGAAAAAGTGATTAATGATAAAAATTGGGAGTGTTTTAGAATAAAAATGATTAAAGTGAAAAAGTTAAAGTTGGAATGTTTGATAAAAAAGTGATTGTGAGATTATATTTTTCGGAATGTACAAAAATATCCTCCCTTCATTAATCAGCTCACTCTCATATACACGGTTCTCCTCCAAGCTAATTTTCCAAATTCAAAGTAAAAAAATCAAAATCTCCAAGAGGTTAGTGATAATTACGAAGCGAAAGGGGTGTGCAATACATCTTTACGAAGATATTATTGCAATACCTCTCCAAGATTCTTTATTAAAGCTGTATAAACATAGAGTTTTGCAATAACATCACCGATGTCTTTTCGATGGGATGTGATGGAGTATATGGCCCAGGAACCCCCGGCCCATAGATTCCTACTTCTCCTACACAAGTCCATTGAGCCCAGAGAACAACTCAGGCCCAAATGCGACGGCCCAAGCCTCAAAGTAGCCCAGAATACACACTGGGATGCCGTCGGCCTCCTTGGCCGAAGGCTCCAAAACTCACAGGATAGCCTTCTCTGACATAAGAAGCTACTGGGAGAAAACGGCGGAAAACATGAGCCCCCGGCATTACCAAGCCCTCGGCATCAGGGGAGCCTTCGGCTGAACCTGGCCTTAGTCACACGGAGCCCTCGGCTACACAAGGAGCCTTCGGCCAAACACGCTCAATCATCGAAGATTCCCTTTGGAGACAGCCAACCACCGCATTTAATGCCACGTCACATCCGCCAACCGCATTCAATGCGGTGAACGTACCACTGCTGGTGCCACCCGGCTGATGTGACCCTTCGGCCGTTGGATTACTGACACGTGTATTCTCATCGCATTTATTGCTGCTATAAATAGCAGCCCATTTCTCCTTGTAAAGGACACCAGATCCTAGATCTCACATCTCGAGTTCATTTAATAAATCGACTCTCTCTCCTCCTATTTACTCTGACTTCTCTCTAGTTATTCCCGCAATAACCCCTCGGATAAGATACCCCCCGGGTAGACTATCCATCATTTGGTGCTCTCGTTGAGAGGTCAGAACAATCAAGTAAGAAACCCTCCCCCTCTACCAAATACGAAACACTCACCAAAAATGGGAAGAACCACTCGTGCCCAATCCAAAACCCTAGAGGAGAACCACGTAGCCCCCGGCGAAACTAACGGGGCTGAGGCCTCCAACAGGCTCTTGGTACCCGAGGGTGGTATCATCCTCGAGTTGGAACAGGCTACTGCTGACCTCCGTCAGCAGCTACAGAAGAACGCCCCTGATGCCCGCATTGGCCTTGATAATCGAAGGAGGGGTCGGAGTGAGAACCAGGTTCCCCCTCCGGCCCCGGCCATCGATCTTCAGGCAGCCTTTGCGGCCTTTGTTCAAAACATGGCTCTCAACTCCGGAGCCCTCGTCTCCCAGGCACCCCTTCAGCCCTATGCTGGGGGAATGTTATCAACCTACCGCCACTCCCTCCTTTGTTCAACGACCCTCCCTCGGGGGTTGGCAATGCCGAGGGGGTCATAGCACAGGATACCGCCTCCCAAGAGGCCCAATCCAAGGACAAACGCCCCATGATGAAGGAGAAACCCCGAACCTCCGCACTTGAGAGGCTAGGGGGAGCTCCCGGGCACCGAGGGGTCCAAGACCGCCTCGGGAAGCAAGCGCTCAGCAGGCCGCAGGAAAGTGGAGCCTCCGCTTTGGGTGCCGAAGGCGTGCCTCCCCCCCGAAGCAGAGGCAAAGCTCTCCTCCGTGCCGATGACGCCAGGCACCAAATCACACAGGCGCAATCCTTCCGGGCCAACTCCCAAGGGGTTGCCCCGAAGGATCCCAAGGACGAAATCATTGAGGCCCTCCTCCGTCAACTCGAGGAAAATCGTCAGGCACCCCCGACGGCTTCCACAGCAAGGCCAGATCCTGAGTACGCCGACCTCCGGGCGCAGGTGGAGGAAATGAAGCGTAAGCTTGCCGAAGGCTCAGGCGAGCCCCTCATTCAACTCCGCACTAGAACACCCTTCACCCCAAGGGTGTTGGCGGCCAAAATCCCCCACAAATATCGCGGGCAACCCATCAAACCGTATGAGGGGAAGACAGATCCCCAAGAGCACTATAGCCGCTATCAAAATAGCATGATGATGATGGGGGCCTCGGATGAATACTTATGCCGTTGGTTCCTTTCCACCTTGGAGGGACCCGCGTATGAGTGGTTCAACCGGTTGCCCGAAGGCAGCATTGATTCTTGGCAAGAACTTGCCCACCGCTTCCTTACGCAATTTGCTGGGAGGCATCGCTCAAAGAAGCACTTCTCCCACCTCCTAAACGTGAGACAACAGAAGGAGGAAACCCTTCGGAGTTTCCTGGAACGCTGGAGGCAGGCCTCCCTCGAGGTCGAAGGCGCTGATGACAGGACACTAATGGCCCTCTTCCACACCGTCCTCTGCAACGGTAACTTCTCCCGGAGCCTTATCACTGATCCCCCCCCCCCCCCCCCGCGATTATACAAAGGCCCTTCAGCGGGGGGACCGATATGCTGAAGCGGAGGAAATCGAGAAGGACCGCCGCAACACGGGTCCTTCTCAGAAGAATGAAGGTAGGAATCGGCCCGGAGGGCCTCCCCCTCCGACCAACCGAGAGCCACAGTACAACGATCGCTCCCGAGGTGGCCAAGCCAGACCCGGGGGCGGTTACAAGAATAATCCGAAGGCATGGGCGCAACCCGTCCTCCTGGAGCACCCACGCACTCCCCTGACGCACCCCGTCAGCATCATCTTGGACCATGCAGAAGAACGAGGGCTGGTGGAGCGAGACTCCCGTACACCCCTCGAGATTTATGCCATTGGTCCTGATGAGCCCTATTGCCGCTTCCACCGCCACCATGGACACAAAACCGACGACTGCCATCAGCTGAAAAACGCCATTGAAAGGCTAATACAGGCGGGCCACTTGTCTCAGTTTGTCCGGGGCCCTCCTCCCCAGGCCCCCCCACATCATCAAGGCCCTCCGCCGAAGGCAAACAAGTGGGTGAACCCCAACACCATTCCTTTGGGAAACCCACAGGGGAAGAAACGTGAAATTGGGGGCCTCGATGATGAGGGAGAGGGCTCCCATCAACAATACAAGCGCCATATTCATATGATCAACGGCGGCAACACCGGAGGCGATTCAACAAGCCAAAGGAAGAAGTGGGCACAGTCCCTTTACATTGGGGAAGTCAATCACATGCCCCCAACTAAAAGGCCGAGGGCGGATCCAATCTTCTTCACAGATGCGGACCTTCCCTCGGGTTCTCTGCCGCATAGGGATGCCCTCGTCATCCGGACTGAGATCAATGACGCCATCATCCTCCGGACCTACGTCGACACGGGAAGTTCTGTCAACGTCATGTATCTCAGCACTTTCCAAGAGTTGGGGCTCGACAGGGGGTCCCTTCGGCATATCAACACCCCCCTCTCCGGTTTCACGGGGGACAGCATAGACGCCGAGGGCGTCATCAGCCTCCTGGTTGAATTCGGCGACGGATCCCATAGAGCCAAGCTCGAAGTGGAATTCGTCGTCGTCAACCTCGACTGCGCTCACAACATCATCCTCGGCCGGCCCGCCCTCGAGGACCTAGAAGCCGTCGTCTCCATGAGGCACCTCTGCCTCAAATTCCCCACGCCTACCGGCATCGGTTACTCGAGGGGGAATCAGAAGCTCTCTAGGGCCTGCTACCTTCAACTCACCAGGAAGGTTAGTAAAACTGAATTTCGTGTTGACACAATCACCACCAAAGCCTTGGAGGAAGAAGAAGGCAGGCCGAGGGCTGAACCTGCCGAGGAGACCGAAGACTTGATACTCGATCCGGCCAAGCCGGAGAGAGTCCTGAAGATTGGAGCCAAGCTCCCCGAGGACTTGAAGGCTGGCATCACAAGGGCCCTCCGCGCCTACTCCATTGTTTTTGCATGGG
Source organism: Cuscuta epithymum (assembly GCA_945859915.1). Lineage (NCBI taxonomy): Eukaryota > Viridiplantae > Streptophyta > Magnoliopsida > Solanales > Convolvulaceae > Cuscuta > Cuscuta epithymum. The sequence continues at coordinate 354,114 of CAMAPF010000959.1, read as the reverse complement.
GGCCGGAGGATATGCCAGGAATTGACCGAAGGGTTATCACCCACCGCCTGGCGGTGGACCCTTCGGCCAAACCAGTGCAACAGCGAAGAAGACCCCTCTCGGCCGAGAGAAGGGAATTCGTGAAGAAGGAGGTATCTATGCTCCTCTCCATCAAACACATTAAGGAGGTGAAATACCCTTCTTGGTTGGCAAACGTAGTCCTCGCACAGAAGCCTCCTACCTTCCGTATGTGCGTGGACTACACGGATCTGAATAAGGCATGCCCCATGGACCCCTTCCCGCTGCCAAACATTGATCAACTGGTAGATGAGACCGCGGGATGTGAAATCATGTCATTCCTCGACGCATTCCGCGGATATCATCAAATCTACATGCATGAGGAGGACGCTGAAAAAACTGCCTTCATGACACCCGAAGGCATCTTCTGCTACCTTGTGATGGCCTTCGGCCTCAAAAATTCAGGCGCCACCTACACCCGAATGGTGGCCAGAGTCTTTCAAGCTGTCTTGGGGCGCACTATGGAGGCCTATGTTGACGATATGATTGTCAAGAGCAAGAAGGCCGGCACTCACGCCGAGGACCTCCAGGAAATCTTCGCCATCATGCAAAAATTCAACCTCCGGTTGAATCCAAAAAAATGCACCTTCGGCGTACAAGGTGGAAAATTCTTGGGCTATATGGTAAGCCGAAGGGGTATCGAGGTCAACCCTGATAAAATTCAGGCCATCATCAATATGGAGCCTCCACGCAACGTCAAAGAAGTTCAACGGTTGACGGGTCGCCTGGTGGCCCTCAACCGTTTCCTCTCCAAGTCAGCCGAGGAAAACAGCGGGTTTTCAATGGACATCTGAATGTCAAGAGGCCTTCGATGAACTCAAGAAGTACCTCTCTTCTCCCCCAGTGCTCTCCAAACCTAAGGTGGGGGAGACTTTGTACTTATATCTTGGTGTTAGCCCTTCGGCCATCAGCTCAGTGCTAATCCGAGAGGAGGACGGCGTCCAACACGCCATCTTCTACGTCAGCAAGACCCTCCGGGAAGCCGAACTTAGGTATTCTCCCGTCGAGAAGACGGTGCTAGCCATCGTTTGGACCGTCAAGAAGCTTGGCCACTACTTTCAGGCTCATCCGGTCCAAGTGCTCACTCATCAACCCCTCGGCGCTCTCATGAGGAGTCCCACTAGCTCCTCTCGGATGGTGAAATGGGCCATCTTCCTCAGCCAATACAACATAGATATCCGCCCGAGGCCTGCCATCAAGGGCCAAGCCCTGGCAGACTTCGTAACGGAATGCACCGCGAGATCTGCGGCGGATGAGGAGCCTTCGGCACCCCTTGACGAGTGGTGGACCCTCTATACCGATGGCTCCTCAGCCACCAAAGCATGCGGAGGAGGGGTAGTCCTCATTACACCCGAAGGCTTCCGCGCATATTATGCTATTCGCTTCTCCTTCAAAGTCTCCAACAACGAAGCCGAGTATGAGGCCCTCCTCTGTGGCCTTCGGCTAGCAGAAAACCTGAAGGCTAAAATGATCCACGTCAAGTGCGACTCTAAACTTGTCGTGGCTCAAATCTCCGGGGAGTACGAGGCCAAGGAAGGAAGGATGAAGCAATACAAGGAGGCTGCCAAGGAGTTGCTTAAGGTATTTGAGGCACATTCCCTCACCCAAATACCGAGGGCTCAAAACTCTGAGGCCGACATTCTATCCAAGCTCTCGGATGAATCCCCCGAGCACCTCTCAAAAATTGCAAGAATCGAGGAGCTCAGCCTCTCAAGCATCCACGCAAGCCCCATTATGAACATTAACCTGAGACCGGAGGATTGGATCTCCGACATCACCACCTTCATCACCACAGGGCAACTACCCCAAGATGAGGCCCGCGCGAGATTAACGAAACTGAGGGCTCCCAGCTACACCCTCGAGAATGGAAGGCTTTACAAAAGATCTTACAACGGCACCCTCCTTCGGTGCCTTCATCAAGATGAAGCCGAAGTCGCTATGGAGGAAGTGCACAGTGGCACTTGCTCAGCTCACCAGGGGCCCTTCTCCATGTCCCGAAGGCTTGTTGTTCAAGGCTACTTCTGGCCCACGATGGCTAGAGATTGTGTTGATCTAGCCCGAAGGTGCACCGCTTGCCAGCACTTTCAGAAGGCTCCCGGCAGACCAGCGGTCAATTATGCCCCCATCAGCACCGCTATACCCTTCTCCAGATGGGGGATTGACTTAGTAGGCCCCCTGCCGAGGGGTACCTCCAACAACAGGTATATCATCGTGGCCATTGACTACTTCACCAAATGGGTAGAGGCCGAGCCCCTCGCTAGCATCACCGAAGCCCGGTGTCGCCACTTTGTTCTCAAAAATATTCTCACAAGGTTTGGCGTCCCCCAACAAATCATATCCGACAACGGCACTCAATTCGAGGCAGCCCCCTTATGTGCCCTCCTTGGAGCTTGGGGCATCAAGCACACATTCTCTTCCGTTGCATACCCTCAAGGCAATGGACAAGTAGAGAATGCCAACCGCACCCTCCTCGAAGGGTTGAAGAAAAAGCTGGAAGCCGAAGGGGGAGGCTGGGTAGAAGAACTCCACAACATCTTGTGGGCCTACCGCACCACCCCTCGGCGTGCGACAGGCGAAACACCCTTCTCTCTATGCTATGGCTTCGAGGCTAAAGCTCCAACAGAAGTTACCCTTCCTACCCGAAGGGTGGAGCAATATGAACCCGAGGTCAACGAGGCCAACATGGCCCTCGATCTCCACCTCATATCGGAACGCCGAGAGCAAGCCTTCCTCAGGGCTGAAAACTATAGGAGACAAGTCAAAAGCTACATCGACGCCAAGGTCCGCTCCCGGGAATTTCAGGTGGGTGACTACGTCCTCCGAAGGAGGGAGGCCAGCCTACCCACCGAAGGCGGCAAGATGGCGCCTAAGTTTGAAGGCCCCTACATTGTCTCAGCCATCATCAAACCGAGGACATACAAACTGAAACGCCCTAATGGGACAGAGGTCCCTAGACATTGGAATGTCCATCACCTTGTCAAATTCTATCAGTAAAACATGAGTGGCCAAGCCCTCACCCACAGCAAATGTAAATGATCGAGGGCCCAAGGCCCCATCTGTTTTTGAGGAATAATCAAAAGGCCAAGCCTTCATCACCTACATATTGTACAAGCGGCCCAAGGCCCCCCCTTCTCTCCTACAAATGAGAGGCCAAGCCCTCATCGCTTCACCAAAACAGGCCCAAGGCCTCTTCCTCTCATAAGAGGGAACAACGATTTAGGTACCAAGTACCAAGTGTGTGGGTCACCCCCATCACTCTTTGAAAACACAAAGTGTTTTCTCACTAAGCCGTACCCCACGAGGACGCAGTCATGCGTACATTATGCATACTTGTACATATCCTTCTAAAAAAAAAACCGGGGGGTGCAACACCCCTCGGCTCCGGCTGGCACCAAGTGCCCCCGGCTATTTGTGTTCCACACACAAATAAAACCCTTCCCAGGAACGCTTTCCGCGCCATTCCCCAAGGGGAGGCAGGCAACGGACCATGTCCCGGGCCCAGGATTCGACTTCCACAAACGAAACGCTCCCCGCGCTATCCCCCAAGGGGAAGCAGGCAACAGACGATGTCTCGGGCTGAGGGGACGACTTTCAAAACCGAGGCGCTTTCCGTGCTATCTCCCAAGGGGAAGCAGGCAACAGACGATGTCTCGGGCCGAGGAAACGACCCTCAAACCCTTCGGGATATCGGAAGGTCATTCCCGAAGGGGGAGCCAACGGTTTACTCCGTTGCCTCCCATATAGGCCAAGCCTTTCCTAGAAACCAAGTTTCTAGATGCCTCTCCTACATCATTTAAAAAAAAAAAAAAGAGAGAAAGATGTGTAGGGGGGAAGGAACTCCTTGGATGATATTCTTCCCGGAGGCTCAACACTTCGGATATCTATTCCCGAAGGCTGCTACAAATGCACAAGAAAATCTCTCAACAACAAGTCATATGACTACATAGCCGAAGGCTTCACTACATGAAACCTTGGAGTACAAGATTTCCACCAGAGGCCCAAGAAGAGGGCTCACTAAGCAAAACTTCACCTAAATTTGGCTAAGGCCGAAATTCGACTGGATCGAAGTCAACTATGTGACATGCCGAAGGCTCCACAAAGTTGTAAGGCAAGCTAAACCTATGTCTGCACAAACCGGAGGCCTCATACCGAAGGCAGAATGTCACCAGGCTCATTCAACGATGAAAAAATTTCTAAGTCCACACATTGGCATCCTTTGGGAAACACTCATCGAACTGGGGGGCTACTCACAAGATCTGTTGGAAGCAGATCTCAGGATTTCACCAAGTCCATAATCTCGAATCCCTCGGCAACCATACGTACCGGGGGCTCAGGCAGTTCCCACGCTCGAAGCTTCACTACAGCACCTATTGAAACTTCGTGAAAAAATGGCTAAGTCCACAGATGGGAACCCTTCGGGGGGCTACACTGCCAATCAAGGGCCCAGCATTTCCGGGGGCATAGGATGCAATTTCACCTAGTGGAATTCCTAAGTCTAATTCATTTTATCCCTCGGCCTCACTACTACGAACATCCGAGGGGGGCTGATTCTACATTACGACCGGAGGCTCACGACAAAAGTTCTCACTTAGAAAATTTTCTAAGTCCACAATCACAAGCCCCCCGGTGGTTCTACTCTACACCCGAAGGGTTCTGATGAGGTTTTACTTAGAAAATTTTCTAAGTCCACAAACTGGTTGGCCCTCGGGAAACCAGACAAGGGGAAAGAAAAATCATTCATGCACAAATACAAAAAGAAGCGAGGGCATATATTCATCAAAAGGCGAAGGATAATACTATGAGACGATGGCAACCATTCATTAAAGAAGCCCGGAGGCAAAGCACATTCATTCGAAAAATAAAAAGGGGAGAATATTAACAAAGGATGTCTGTTTACAATTAGCCGAAGCCTATGAGCTATTACATTTCAAAAATTTCAAAGCAGCATCAGACTTGGGCCCTCTCAGCTGTGTCTTCCTTGGCCTTTGAAGTAGCATCATCCTCGACCTCCTCTTCGTCGTCAGCCAAGTTGTACTCCCTCATCAGCTCGGAATCCGCAAGTTGGACCCTCTCCTCGCCCTCCGGGAGGGGGACCCGCACATCAGGCTGCCGAGGGGGGGAGACCATAAGCCGAGGGATCAAAGTCGTCCTTGGGCATTTTGAAATGCTCCGCCAGCTTCCGGTAGATGAGACGTTGAGTGAAGAACTCGCCCCCGTCAAAGTAATCTTTGCCCTTCAGGGCCATCCATTCAGACCCGGGGCCTTTCACCCAAGCATCCACGCCCTGCTTGATGACCGAGGACACCCATTCTTTGTGCTCCTCGGTCCTCCACCCCTCGGCGAGGAATGAGGCAACCGCATCCTCCTTGGCCTTAGAAACGGCCTCAGACTTAGCCCTCTCGGCTTCCTCGGCAGCTAGTTTGGCCGCCTCGGCAGCTGCCTCCTCGGCTTCAGCTCTCCCTTCAGCGCGAGCCTCCGCCTTAACAGCCTCCAGCTTGTCCCCCGCCTGCCTCAGGGCCTCCTCCAGCTCGGCCATTTTCCTAACGGCCTCGGTATTCTTTACGACAAGCCGCCTAAGGGCCTCATCGTCTTCCGCCTTCCGGAGGCGAAGTTGTTCCATCCTTCGGACATATTCCCCGAAGGCCAGGCTAGCCTGCAAGCAAAGAAAAAACACTCAAAGTCAAAACATGCGAATAGGGCACAGGCGAAAGCAAAGTATGGGCTTAACAAGGGAAAAGGACTTACCGTAACCGAAGCCTCAAGTGCTTTCCGCTCGAGGGCATCATCCTCGAATTTGCCGAGGGTCGAGCGATCCAAAGGGGGAGTGGCACCCTTCAGGTATTCCCTCGGATCGAGGGTGCCATGCACGATGGCAGTCCCCTTCTTCAAGGAGAACTGCACCGTCTCTTGCGGCCAGGCCCCCTCGGTGAGATCCACCAGATGAGAGGAGGAGGGCTCTTCAAGGATCACCAGGGGGGCACCCTTACCTTCATCGCCCCCCCTCAACTTCTTGGTCACCGGAGGCTTGGAGCCCTTCCCGGCATTCTTTCTCTTAAGCTCCCCAACTTGGGAGCCCCCGGCACCAGCACCGGAATCTACAGCAGCACTTTCCTTGGAGGGCCCCTCACCCTCCGGGGCCTTGGAGGCCCCGGCCTTCTTCAGGACTTCATCAACGAGGGGTTGGTTCGCCGAGGCCCCATCCTCCTTCTTCTTCTTCGGCACCTTGGCCAACTTTTTGGACAGCCGGGCGAAGGCTTGAACGTCCATGATATCACCTGCAAGAGATGGAGAAAGGTTAGCATAAAAAAAATAGGGAGATTATTCTAAGTACTAAAAACAGAAGCCCTCGGCGACAACCTCCAGCGCTTTGGTACCCTCGATCAATCTTGGGGTATTTCTCATCTGTTTCCGCCGGCAGACGATACCTCAGGAAACCTAGCAAATACAACTCCTCAGGCAGGGTGGCATCCTTAATAGTGATCACCTTATCAGAGCCCTCAGGCTTCTCGGTGAGTTTCTTACCGGCCTTCTGCAAAGCCGCGCTCCCTACCTTCGGGTGCCTTCGGAAGTGGTCCAGCAAAGCCCTCGGGAACGGGTTGTCAGCTAATCTGATGTAGCAAAATTTCTCCTTCCATTCTTTGTGGGATGAAGGGGTATCGGAAAACAGCTTCCAGGCCGGCACCTGTTGCAGATTGGCATATCCCCCGGCGTGTGAGTGACCCCCCGGCACAAGTTGAAGGATAAAAAGAACTGGTCCAATGTTGCCTCCACCTTCCGACTACGGCAGAGAGCCAGGAAGCCCGCCAGGTAATAGTGGCTGTTAGGTGTAAGCTGGCAGGGGGCTAACTTCACAAACTTCAGATATTGCAGAACGAAGGGATGCAAGGGGAACCTGAGCCCTAACTCCACGGACAACATGTGCACCGAGAAACACCCCTCCGGAGGGTGGGACAGCAAATCTTCTGGGCCCGGCTCCACAACCAGCGCCGACGGCCCCACGAGGACCCGCAGGGCATAACACTCAGCACTCGTGGCCGTGGTCTTCACCTCGAGAGCGGTAGTGTCCAGATAGGAGTGGCCCTCGGGAATCCCAACCGGCTGCCCCGCGTCGACAGCCGCTTGTTTCTTCTTCGGGGCAGCCCTCGACTTCTTCTTACCCTCGGCTACCCGGAGGGGTTGAACATCCAACGGTCGAGAGGTGCTCGCTTCACCAGCTCCCCGTAAGGGCATGACGACAACCGTTACCTGACGGCGCTCCTTCTCCTCCTCTTCTTCAGCCACTTGGAGGGCGATGGCCATCTCTTCATCCTCCGCAACTTGTTCAAATTCCTCTGCCTCCATCTCTACCCGAAGGTTGCTCTGCACTTCCTCGGCTACGGCGAGGTCATTGTTCATCGAAGGCTGTTCGCTTGATGACTCCACCTCAGAATAGCTCTCAATCTCTACTGACGGCTCCCTCGAGATGTCTTGCGAATCGCTTTGAGAAGACATCTTACCCAAGGGAGGTGTTGATGGGTTTGAAAGAGAAGACACTAATAAGGAATTCTAGCCGAAGGCTCCTACAAGCCCTAACAGTAGATCTAAGGCTACGAAGCAAAACTTACTAAATAAGCGAAGAACAGATGAAGAACTGACCTTGGAAAAACTGGTTAGATCGAACGTAAGGGTTTCTCTCTCTAGGAAAATTGGCAGAGCTTCGCTATTGCTTGGGGACGCACAAGAGGAAATGAGTTCGGGTTGGGGGTATTTATAGGCCTTCAGCCTCAAGAACTGGGCCTCGATTTGAAAAGGCCATCATTACGGGCCGCCGGTTCAACCAATGGATGACACCCGCCCCCCACCCGCCAACGACAAGGCGCCGCGTGGAACCCTCTCCAACGGCTCTATTCCAACGGCTCCATTTGGGAAACATGATGCTCCCCCCGCCTCCTAGCCTCCGGCCACCACAAACAACACCCCTCGGGTTTCCTTGGACGCATACCTCCGGCTATCACATGTCATAGCTTTCGGGTTATCAGAACTGCCCTCATGAATTGGGCCATCGCCAACGTGAGCCTCCGGCTTAACAATACTGCAATACACAGCCATGAAAACCCCTCGGGGAACCCCTCAACACTTCGTAACTCCTTCAGCCCGAACTTGCCTTCGGCCTAAAGGAGTGGGGGACTGGGATACACCCCTCGGGAATCATACAAAACAAAAATTTCTTCATACAACAATTTACAATCGACGCGTGCGGCCTCCGGACAAACATCAAAGTGGAACCCCTTCGGCAGTCATACAAGTGTTATACTCTCCTCAGAAAACCCTCGACATGTGAGGGGCTGAGGGAAGCCCTCGGCGATCAGCAGGAGGCAAGTTCTCAAGCAAAGGCGCCCAACCAAATGATGAAGCCCCCAGAAGAATCAACACATCTACTCCTTTTCCCTCAAGTACCTTTCGGCAAAAGGAGTGAGGGACTCCTGATGGAGTATATGGCCCAGGAACCCCCGGCCCATAGATTCCTACTTCTCCTACACAAGTCCATTGAGCCCAGAGAACAACTCAGGCCCAAATGCGACGGCCCAAGCCTCAAAGTAGCCCAGAATACACACTGGGATGCCGTCGGCCTCCTTGGCCGAAGGCTCCAAAACTCACAGGATAGCCTTCTCTGACATAAGAAGCTACTGGGAGAAAACGACGGAAAACATGAGCCCCCGGCATTACCAAGCCCTCGGCATCAGGGGAGCCTTCGGCTGAACCTGGCCTTAGTCACACAGAGCCCTCGGCTACACAAGGAGCCTTCGGCCAAACACGCTCAATCATCGAAGATTCCCTTTGGAGACAGCCAACCACCGCATTTAATGCCACGTCACATCCGCCAACTGCATTCAATGCGGTGAACGTACCACTGCCGGTGCCACCCGGCTGATGTGACCCTTCGGCCGTTGGATTACTGACACGTGTATTCTCATCACATTTATTGCTGCTATAAATAGCAGCCCATTTCTCCTTGTAAAGGACACCAGATCCTAGATCTCACATCTCGAGTTCATTTAATAAATCGACTCTCTCTCCTCCTATTTACTCTGACTTCTCTCTAGTTATTCCCGCAATAACCCCTCGGATAAGATACCCCCCGGGTAGACTATCCATCAGGATGTGTGCCCCAACTTTTCAATGGAGAAAAGGAGCTAATCTTTAGTTGGAGCAGCCTTCACGACCCAAGCTTTTGATGCGGCTGTGCGACACAGAGATGGAGAAGACAGAGATATGGAGGGAGGGAGGCTGCGACGAAGATATATCGAAACGAGAAGGGTAAAGTTGGGAATCAGGGGAAATGGGATGGTATAAAACGGATAGAAGCAGATAGAAGCATGCTGGGAGCAGCTTCCAGCTTTTACCCCAAAATCACTTTTATTGAAGCTAAAGCTTCCTTTTGCAAACACTCCAAATAGCTTTTTTTTTTTTAAAAAAAAAAGCTGAAAGTGCTTTTCAAAAGCAAAGGAAAACATAGCCTAAATAGGCCTCCATTCTGAAAAATTCTTGAAATAATTATATAAATATGACCAAAATAAAAGTGGTTTACAAAAATATGATTAGTTACTAGAGTAGTAATGAAATCACAGTAATTCATGTTCAAGTTTTGAACTTAAGTTACCACAACACTACATTGTAGTAATGAATAGTCATATTTATGTAAATAAGTTTTATTTTGGTAATATTCTAGTAAAAAAACCAAAATTCTTCCCGATTTAACTTTAATCTGAGTTTAAGAAAATGAGAATAAAATGAAAATGTATGATTGTAGTTGACTAAGAAAAAAGGTAAATGAATTGTAGTCACACAAAATTTTTCAAAAAGGAAAATACAACAACAACAACAACAACAATAACAACAACATCCAAGTCTTAGTCCCAAAAGATATTAGGGTCGGATAACCTGAATCGATACATGATATCACCATAAAAAGGAAAAGAAAGAAAATAAAGATAACAAAGATAAGCTATTATTTAAAAAAAACTATAAAACGAGATGAATATACCTAAAAATGATAAAAAATAAAACGAATAAAAATAATGTTTTTATATATAAGGATAAAAGGATAGAAAAAACAAGAAAGAAAGAGGGGAAAGGATAATGCGAGATCACTCCTACACACAAATACTCGCCCTCCACTTTGCTCTCTCCAAAATCATACCCTCATCTAACCCAAGAAGAAGCATATCACTTCGGACTCCCCTGACCCACGTCTGTTTGGACCTTCCTTTCCCTCTCTTCACTGCCTCTTCTCCACACATCTCAACTCGTCTGACAGGTGCATCATTCGGTCTTCTGCGCACATGACCAAACCACCGTAGGCGCGACTCCCCACATATTGTCTTCAATAGGTGCTACTCCCACCCTTTGTCTGGTTGGCTCATTCCTTCACAAGTCCTTCTGATCGGTAACTGGTTTATTTGTGTACGCTGTCACTACTTAGAAGATGTTGTGAATAATTTTGTCAAATATTTTAGCTTGAATACAAAGATGTAGTTTATGGAAGAATTTTCTTGGCTTAGACTGTCTGTTATGTGAGTATCCCTTTAACTACGTGTGCATGCTAACTGTTTTAATTTCGTGTGGTGATTATCGTAAGTCCCGTTGTTCAGTTTGCTTGAGGACAAGCAGAAGCTTAAGAGTGGGGGAATCTGATAAGTCCGTATTTAGACATGCATTTGATGCGTGTTGGGATTGGTTTTGATGGTTTTCCCTAGCTTTAAGGTTTTACAAGTCTCAATTTCAGCTCAAGTTGTGTTTATCAGGCGTTTGTTCGAGTTTTGTGTCTTTGGGAGTCAAAATCAGTAAATTTGAGACCGACATCGGCGCTTGAGAAGCAATTGGGATGAGTTAAGAAGCATTCGAGAGTGAATTGAGAGCATTGGAGGTCTCCAGGAGGTTCACGATGAAGATTTGATGGCAAAAGAACTCTAGGATTGGTTATGAGATCAAAAGAAGTCGAAAAGAGCTTGAAAACGACGATCAGGATGACCTTCTGTCAATCGTTCAAGCATATCTTCTGACTTCTTGTAGACACCTTTGCTATAATCTGAGAGGAAGAAGGTGAAAACAGACGATGAAGTCAGATGACCCCAGTTGCGATTTCAGAATGAGACCTTCCACCATTTTGATCATATCTCTTGATTGGATGATTCAAATCCAATTCCGCAAGTTGTGGTGGATAGAGGACTTCATTATCTACAACTTTCATGAAGGAAGCATTGCCAAATTCAGAAGTTAAGTAGGTACGATCGTGCCCTCAAAGTCAGGCACGATCGTGCGTGAAGAGAAAGCATCGTGGAGCTACTGCCAGGCAGGCACGAACGTGCCTGCTCAAAATGCACGTTTTTGCTTCGGAAGCACGATCGAAGGAACGATCGTGCCTGGCACCGTGCCTGCCTCCGGAAATCCCAATCCAACTCAAATTTCACCCGATTTTTCTATTTAAACAGCCTGTAAACCCCCGTTTTCAAGGGGGCTTAGAGAGAGTGCCTAGCATGAATTTTAGAGGGCTTTTCTGTAACACCCCGGCCCCACCGGACCCGAGGTAGTTACTTCGGACCAATAGTACTGTCCTCACAAACCGCCACGAGCCTTTACCGCGCACTTTGTCCTCACTCGTGCGCGCCCTGAGAAACCTCCCAGGGGGTCACCCATCCCAAGACTACTCCCGTGCAAGCACGCTTAACTTTGGAGTTCTTGGGTGATGAGCTCCCTTAAAAGGAGATGCACCTCTGTTGGTATGAGTAGTATATTAATCCATTTAAATTAAATCTCAAGTGTTACATTTTCAGCCTTTTTCATCAATCTTTTGGGATTCTTTGTATGTTCCACCTTTTTAATAAATGACAATTAATTCTTTTTATTCCAATTCTATTGATTCTTCAATTATGAATTGTGAGTAGTTTTAATTAGGGATTTGGGATTGATGAAGGGGTTGATCATGTTGTATGGCTAGATTCTTGACGGGTTAATTGCATGAATTCCGTTTAGTTTGTGTTTGAATAATTTAATTGATATCTTTTGTAACCTGGAACTGCGGCTAGAATTACAATTGCTTGTAGAATAAACTAAGAGAGATCTAATTTATTCTAGGACACATTCACACACACTTAATCGTTCGCTAAGAGATTAGTAGCGATTAAGGGGCCGTAAGCTCGCTCGTCGTGGCAATAATTTAGGATCCTGTCGCATGAGAGATCAACCTGGTCCCCTAATTTATAGTACTCTACGCCGCGAGAGTGATAAGAACTTAGTAGTGATTAGCTAGACTCAATTAAATTAATTTCATGTAATTAGGCCTGTTCAGCCAGAAATCTGTTTACCCCGGAATCAATCCTTGTTCCCTTCGTCATTAATTAGAAAGAACCCCCTAGTTTAATCGTTTTATTCGCATTTTTATTTTCCAGCAACCAATCTTGCACGACACATTTTTATTTATTTCTTTTTAATCGCTGAATTTAGTTAATCTTTGATTCCCTTTTGTCCGTCCCTGTGGAGACGATACTTGTACTTTCACCACTATATTACAATCTATTTTAAGTGCGAGAAAACTCACATCACTCACCATGAGGTTATAGTCGTAGTTGTTGGAGTTTCAGTTGGTGTCAGTTTTATTTTCCCTTTGTTTGATGTAATGATCAAAAAATGAGAAAAGAGCTGAATGTATAAGTATCAATGCAGGGTCATAACTTATCTTATTTGAAAGCACATAAGCCCCGCAAGCCCCGTCCCATTTTTTCTTCGTCCAACGGGATTTGTATTTTTTTTTATCTAAAACTAATAACCATTAGAAATGTTGGTCTACTTGGAATGAGGGTCTGGGGGAATAAAGTAGTAAAACCCATTTCTGCTTACACTAAATGGAGGAATAATCGGTTATTCTTTTTTTTTTTTTTTTTTTTTTTAATCCCGGTAGGTAAACCACCTAAGTCGGTGGGGTAAATGCCGGGGAACATTTACCGAGTTTTATTAATAATCCAATAAAATTACAACGGAAAGGGGGACTAGACCAAAACCTTTCCAGAGAGGCATACCTCCCCAAAAATACATCTGTTTAAAAAATAAAAGACATCAATTGGGGGGACCGAACCTGACCCAATTGTAACAAAATACATTAAAAACTCAATAATAAAATGAATATTAAACAAGCCATCTAATATAAGGAATATTAAATAAATCAAAATTAAACTCAATACGGGCTCGATCCGGAAGCATAGCAGACGCAGTCCATACATTAAACTGGGCCGGATGAATAGCTGCAAGAAAGTGGGCCGGTCTATTCCCTTCGCGGAAGACATGTCTGAATAAATGTATTGTGTACAGGGAGTGTAATCATTAGAGATTACTCATACAGTTTTAGAGCAACTAATACAGTAATTGTACCACTTTAACGTAGTTTAGCATATAGGAGATGCAATATTAATTTGATTAGTGCAGAAACAAGAATAGATCAACATGACAAACGTTTGGTACGAATTATAGTAATAAAAAATTATCAGGAAGAAAACATATTTAACACCATGATTGTATGACAAAGAAAATATACTTTTAATCTGTTTGAAAAGTTTTTTTAAAAAAAAAACTAGAAATCAATCATGAGTGCAAGTAAAGCCTTAGTAATGGCTATATTTGAGTTTTTTAAAGTTATCCTTTTGGGATTACTAATTTTAGGCGACTACTTAGAATTTGTATGCCACTCGTAAGAAGTAAGAACCATTCTTTTTACTAAGATTTATTTTCCAAACGTTTCTACTGCAATGAGTCGTGCAATGAGTTCATAGTATAAGTTGTTGTAGAGATGCCCTGATATGTGTATGTGTTTGTTCTCAACTGAACTATATAATCTCCATTCACCAGGCGCTTGTTGGCGCATTGAAATGATGATCTTTTCCCCTACATAGATGGTGTTGCAAATTTTATTTAGTAATTAGTTGCATGTATGCAATGTGTTTTCCCTTGTTTTGTCTTACTTTTTTTTTTTTTTTAATCCCGGTAGGTAAACCACCTAAGTCGGTGGGGTAAATGCCGGGGAACATTTACCGAGTTTTATTAATAATCCAATAAAATTACAACGGAAAGGGGGACTAGACCAAAACCTTTCCAGAGAGGCATACCTCCCCAAAAATACATCTGTTTAAAAAATAAAAGACATCAATTGGGGGGACCGAACCTGACCCAATTGTAACAAAATACATTAAAAACTCAATAATAAAATGAATATTAAACAAGCCATCTAATATAAGGAATATTAAATAAATCAAAATTAAACTCAATACGGGCTCGATCCGGAAGCATAGCAGACGCAGTCCATACATTAAACTGGGCCGGATGAATAGCTGCAAGAAAGTGGGCCGGTCTATTCCCTTCGCGGAAGACATGTCTGAATAAATGTATTGTGTACAGGGAGTGTAATCATTAGAGATTACTCATACAGTTTTAGAGCAACTAATACAGTAATTGTACCACTTTAACGTAGTTTAGCATATAGGAGATGCAATATTAATTTGATTAGTGCAGAAACAAGAATAGATCAACATGACAAACGTTTGGTACGAATTATAGTAATAAAAAATTATCAGGAAGAAAACATATTTAACACCATGATTGTATGACAAAGAAAATATACTTTTAATCTGTTTGAAAAGTTTTTTTAAAAAAAAAACTAGAAATCAATCATGAGTGCAAGTAAAGCCTTAGTAATGGCTATATTTGAGTTTTTTAAAGTTATCCTTTTGGGATTACTAATTTTAGGCGACTACTTAGAATTTGTATGCCACTCGTAAGAAGTAAGAACCATTCTTTTTACTAAGATTTATTTTCCAAACGTTTCTACTGCAATGAGTCGTGCAATGAGTTCATAGTATAAGTTGTTGTAGAGATGCCCTGATATGTGTATGTGTTTGTTCTCAACTGAACTATATAATCTCCATTCACCAGGCGCTTGTTGGCGCATTGAAATGATGATCTTTTCCCCTACATAGATGGTGTTGCAAATTTTATTTAGTAATTAGTTGCATGTATGCAATGTGTTTTCCCTTGTTTTGTCTTACTTTTTTTTTTTTTTTAATCCCGGTAGGTAAACCACCTAAGTCGGTGGGGTAAATGCCGGGGAACATTTACCGAGTTTTATTAATAATCCAATAAAATTACAACGGAAAGGGGGACTAGACCAAAACCTTTCCAGAGAGGCATACCTCCCCAAAAATACATCTGTTTAAAAAATAAAAGACATCAATTGGGGGGACCGAACCTGACCCAATTGTAACAAAATACATTAAAAACTCAATAATAAAATGAATATTAAACAAGCCATCTAATATAAGGAATATTAAATAAATCAAAATTAAACTCAATACGGGCTCGATCCGGAAGCATAGCAGACGCAGTCCATACATTAAACTGGGCCGGATGAATAGCTGCAAGAAAGTGGGCCGGTCT
Source organism: Cuscuta epithymum (assembly GCA_945859915.1). Taxonomy (NCBI): domain Eukaryota; kingdom Viridiplantae; phylum Streptophyta; class Magnoliopsida; order Solanales; family Convolvulaceae; genus Cuscuta; species Cuscuta epithymum. Next base: position 338,598 of record CAMAPF010000959.1, on the reverse strand, counting down.
ATTCCCTTCGCGGAAGACATGTCTGAATAAATGTATTGTGTACAGGGAGTGTAATCATTAGAGATTACTCATACAGTTTTAGAGCAACTAATACAGTAATTGTACCACTTTAACGTAGTTTAGCATATAGGAGATGCAATATTAATTTGATTAGTGCAGAAACAAGAATAGATCAACATGACAAACGTTTGGTACGAATTATAGTAATAAAAAATTATCAGGAAGAAAACATATTTAACACCATGATTGTATGACAAAGAAAATATACTTTTAATCTGTTTGAAAAGTTTTTTTAAAAAAAAAACTAGAAATCAATCATGAGTGCAAGTAAAGCCTTAGTAATGGCTATATTTGAGTTTTTTAAAGTTATCCTTTTGGGATTACTAATTTTAGGCGACTACTTAGAATTTGTATGCCACTCGTAAGAAGTAAGAACCATTCTTTTTACTAAGATTTATTTTCCAAACGTTTCTACTGCAATGAGTCGTGCAATGAGTTCATAGTATAAGTTGTTGTAGAGATGCCCTGATATGTGTATGTGTTTGTTCTCAACTGAACTATATAATCTCCATTCACCAGGCGCTTGTTGGCGCATTGAAATGATGATCTTTTCCCCTACATAGATGGTGTTGCAAATTTTATTTAGTAATTAGTTGCATGTATGCAATGTGTTTTCCCTTGTTTTGTCTTACTTGTGATTCTGTTTCCATGATTTGTTTACTTGTCATGAGGAGTAATTTTTCAGCACACTGGCCAAACAATGAGGCACTGAGACAACCTATTTTGTCTTCAATTGTGACATTTAACTTAGCCCTGCATGTACAATGGAAGATCGGTAAGGTGAAAAGGTCATACGTAGTATTTAGTTATTGTATTTGTGGGGTTTTTAGTCAAATAATGAGTGCACAGTTACCTCGGAGTTCCAAAAGTGTGTGGTTCGCCACAAGTCATGCAGTGAAATTGAAAGTCACATGCCCCATGGACTTTCTTAGAGCAGCAGCTACGACCCACGTACCAAAGACTTTCATTTTGAATGGCCAAAGTTATTGTGCCTTGAATCCATGCGGGCTTCGACTGTAAAGGTATGTTAGTCCATTCATTAAAGTGTTTTTCGCATGCAAGGCACTAAGTTGTTTAAATTTTAAACCTATCTATAACATCTAATGAAAAAACAATGACTCCACCCACTATGCTTGACCAGATGATTGGGTTTTTATAAAACAAAACGATGAACATTCTTTTATTTAACATTTGGAATGTGGTTAGAAGGATTATAACATGCATATAGTAGAGTGTGATATGTTATATGTTATCAGTTTGGCTACTTCAGATTTTAGCATAGATGATTTGACTAGGTAACAGACATACATGTAAAAGGTGCTTAAAATGATATTACACACTAAACGTACGTGTTTAAAAACAAACAAACAGGCATATTTAAATGTGATGTGTATTTGAACGCAATAGTAAATATTTGTAAACGGTCTATTTAGTAATGTGGTTATTTTTTTGCTCAATATATCTTTACCAGATAAAGCTATTTTTTTTATATTCAATTTGTCTTGTTAAGTAATTGCCTTTATGAGTTTACATCAAATTTCTATTATACAAAACGAGGAATGCATGAACATGTAGCTTGACCAATGCCTTATATGTTGATGACTCAAATGTCTGAAAAGATGATTATTTATGAGAACATACCTATTTTGATGGCCCTCGTGTTATAAAACTCATCAAGATCGAAATCTTCTTCTAAACTAATATGCTTAAAACATATTTAAATTTAAGGTTCTGATCTAAAAGGTCAATATAAAATGTAATGTTCTTGAATGTATAGATCATATAACATATATCATATTTGTAACCAAATACATTTAGCTTTTGTTTTGTATCCAATCTGTATTTACGAATAAAAACAACAAGACAAATGAATAACTAATATAAACTAAGTAATTCATTTATATCTCCTAAGATGAGAAGTTTTTTACTTTTTCCCAGTTTTGAAACACTCTTTGTTTAAATACACCGATGATGCATTCTAATTTTTTTAAAAAGAAAAGTTATGTTGTACCGTTGTGTAATTTACACTCAAGTCATTCATCATTCATCACCATTTCCCCAGTGCCGCAAAGGCTCCCACCTACAGTGGGGTAAGGGGGTCTCGGATGTACGCAGTCTTACCCCTGTACTAAAGCACATAGAGACTGTTTTCGAATGACCCATAGTGAAAATCACGTCGAAAATTGCATAGACTGACTGTTACTTCATAACAAAGAAGCGCAAACAGTTTAGTAGCCATTTTGTTTTATTCCATCATACACTCAAGTACTTGAGGAAAATTGCTCTTATGGAGCAACAGAAGACTTTGCAATGCATAGCGGTGAAATATACCCCAATCTGATGGTTCAACCTCACCTAGAATGCGGGACACTAATTGTTCTTTTTACATTGTGAATCAAGGAAAGCACGTAGGTGTTAAGAGCAAACTCACCTCGACAATCTGTGGAGGAACTTTTGCTATTTCCATTATAGTCTCCTTAGCCGGGTTTGCCAAATTTGAGGCAGCGTTGTTGTACTCCTACAGACTTTTAGCCCATCAAGTGCAGCACGATTTTCGACAGATCTACATTAAGTTATTTGGCACAATAGGTGTGAAGTTATTTTCAAAACGTTAAGAGTGGGTGTTGTATTTGTGTAATTGTGAACTTAGGGCTCACCACTTTTCTAATTCTGTTGCATGAGGTGTATCTGGGCTGAGAGTTATGGTCGAGTCAGCATGAGTGCTCAGAAAAATCCCTGGGAGTTGAGCATACAATTCATATTTCATTATTACTGTATTTAAGTTTATAGAATGTGTATAAGTACCTCTGAAAGGGGTCACTGGAACAATTTCGATTAATATTACAGGCTACATCACTGCCATCAGCCGCTCCGTTATTTGTACTCCACTCTTCATGGCGTGCTTGTTCCAGAGTGTGATTATTATTGGTTTCAACCCGATGTATTGTAAAAGCGGTAGGTCAAAAGGTGATGGAATATGTCAAAAAGGACGAGGGGTAGTGTGTAATAATCTTACTTTTCATCCACAACCACAAAATCTTTGATGTCCTTAGTTCCACGTGTGGTATTCCTGAACTCCTTGGGCATTTTTTCAATGACTACTGCTATCATTGTTGTTATTTAAATAGTAAGGTAATGAGCTGAGAAGATATATGTTTATAGTCGCATACAAGATGTGACTTACATATTTCTTTCCTTGTCTTCATACATTCGTATAGATCCATGAACTGTGATAGTTGTGGGCCATCAGAATGGTCCACAAAGTCATTCTTGTGTACCTGTTGTACCAAAGTCCTACCGTTCAGTACCCAGGCGTACATAGGCATATTTCTTGTATGAGACATGAAAATTGTTTTGTGGGGGTCGGACAACGGCATTCGAAATGGTGTACCATGAGTACACTTGCATCGCCATGTCATACATCTTCACTTCTTGATCAAAGACCAGTGCTTGTACATGTATGCCCTGTTTTTTTACATGCATAATAAGTTTAAATATTTTAATGTGGCAGTGAATCTAAGTACACTACATCGAAAAGTAATGTAATTCAGTTGAAACTTTTCAAGATATATTTCTATTCGAACTTTGTGCAACATCAATTCCATTTTATGTTCACCCATAATGTATTCTCCAAATTAAAACCTATCTCATTGTTTATTAGGTCATTCCTTTTTTTTATAAATGCTTCAATCAATCTGTACACTCTATTACATTAATTAAGTATATGCATATTTCAGGGTCAATTTTATTTCCGAAGATCAATATTTATTTTGACACAATTGCACACTTGAAAAACTAAAAAGTCATAGTTAATATATTTATATTCATTTACATTAATTCGTTGCTGAAAGTGCACATAAAATTATTCGTCTTGACATGAAAGCATGCACTTTGTCGTTACATTGATATCAAAAAACACATTTATTGTTAAAAATAGTTAAAGAGATGCACGTTTTCAAAAAAATCATAAGAAGATCATATACTAAATGTGCAACATTAATTGAATATAGGTGCAGATAGGTGTAATAATCATTCTTATATTTAGTGGAGTATTATGGAGTCACAAATTATCCTAAAAATGCATACTCGCAAGAGAGTGAGTAATGGCAAAGATACTCATGTCTGGGCAGATAGGTGGCTACCTGGGGAGGGTTCCAGTTTGGTTCAATATGATTGACCAATTGAGATTCGCGACTGTGGCAACTTTGAGAGATGAAACTAGAGGAGCATGAGACGTTAGCAGAGTGAGAACTTTATGCTCACAGGAGGAGAGTGAGAAGATTTTCAGCATCCTGATTAGCTTATATGATAGGGCAGATAATGTGAGGAAGTGGTCCAGTTCAGCTAGTCGCCGACTCACTCTCCCTTACGGAAGGTCTCTGGTTCGAAACTCAATGGAGTGAGTTTCAGCCTAGATTACTCCAGGCTCCCCCAGCCCCCTTCCCCCAAATGCCCCCTGGAGTAAAAAAAAAAGACAAGGCAGATAATGTGTGTTGGATGGGGGGAAAAATGACATTTCCTCAGTTAAAAGTTGTTATAAATTAATAGTAGGGACGACAGCGGCTTTTGCTTTGATGGGGTGGACCTTGATGTGGTCGTTAAAAATTCTGCTGAAGTTAAAATATTTCTTTTGGAACCTTATGGATGGATCCATCCCTACCTATGTAAATCTTAATAGGAATGGGATCAATTTACATTTGAATTGCAGGTCCTGCGACGAGGGGGGGATTCGGCAGTGCACGTTTTTTGTGACTGCCAGGCGGCTTGAGAAGTGTGGCGGGCAGCAAGATGGGGCAGCATGATCTGGCGGACAATTTTGAGACATGGATAAAGGTGAATTTGGATGAAATGATAAAACCAGGTGTGGACGGTTTATAGCAATTTTATGGACCCTTTGGAAGCGCAGAAACAATATTGTCACGAAAAGAGAAAACCAAAGTAGTATGGCGGTGATGAGGTGTGCAGACAACATGTTAAATGTTTGGGAGGCGGCCTAAGGGAGTCAACGGGATGCGGATCAAATGAGTAATATGAGGTTGGAAAAGTGGTAGAAGCTTGGAGGGGGGGGGGGGGGGGGGGGTAAAAGTTAACATGGATGCTGCAGTAAATGAGACAGGAGAAAGTAGGGCTTGGAGCTGGGTTGCCCGTACGAATAATGGATTGTTCATCAAGGCGGCTGTCAGATCCAGGAAGGGCGATTGGAGTCATGTTGAGTCGGAATCGATGGGAGCTAGAGCAACAGTGGAGGATGTGCTGAAAGAAGGGTGGGATTGTGTGGAGTCCGAATCAGATGCACTGTTCGTTGTTAACGGTGTGCGAGGAGTGCAGAGTGGCTCGTACATTGATCTATGGTTCGAAGACATTCAGAGTTTATTGAATGTTAAGAGTGAGTTTAGTCTCTCTAGCCAGACAAGATATATTACTACTAGATCATGATAGCTCTTTTGATGATGTTCTTGTTAGCGTTGTAAGCCAGTTAAGCTAACGATTTATTGAATTAATGATATGGTGGTTGTGTTTTTTTAAATAGACAGAAAAGACATAATCATTATAAACAATATGTTGCGATTTTTATGATTTATATTGAATGCTATACAAAAGAATATTGAGTTCTGTTTTTATGAAAATTATTTTACCAACAGTTAGATAAATACAAAATTGACTATAATATTTATGCATATACGTACTCCCTCCTTTTTAAATGTTTGCAACAATTTCTTTTTTTGATATGCATTTAAATATTTGCAACACTTTTCCCTTTTGATAACTTTTTCATATAACTATACCTAACTATCCTTATTTTCCCTAATTTTTTATCTTATCTTTCATACCTTTTCATCTTTCACTTATGTATTTTACACTTTTCAGCACTATTCACTCTCTATACTATTTTATGTAAGAGTCTAATGTTGCAAATAAACAAATGAAGAGGGAGTATTTAAGAGTTAGTTTACAAATAGTTGGCTGCATAATGTTAACATAATCGAGACACCCAGATAAAATTGTGACTTTTTTGTTAACTAAATAAAAATTTCTTTCAAAGTACTAAAACACATTACTAAAATGCATTGCGTCAGTTGTATCTGCTGAAATTAAATACTATCCTCCGTTTTTATTTAGATGCAACATAGCATCATGTCACACAAATTAAGAAACATGGATAAAATAATTGTTTTCCCTTTGTATCCTTCTGAAATAAAAAACAAACCTCTCGAAGCCTCATGAATTTTACGGTCCAAAAACCACATGTGATACAAAAAGTACAATAGTACATCACTAGTGGAAGAACTGTAAAGGGAGGCACTTCGTTTTTAGCCACAAGCGCCTCTAATATTGACGCTTTTTTTCTTTTCTTTTTTTGTTCACAATGCGTGCGGCACTTTTAAAGCATAAATGCCTCTAAGTAACTTTGAAGTATCGGACCACTTTTATACTGTACTTGGGTTAATGAAGCGCCTCTGAGTTTTTTTTAACAATATAAAGCACACACACCCAGTTTCAACGTTAACACCCAGCCGCCGCACCCTCAAAACCTAGATCTATTTTCGATATCATCCAAGAGATGAGAATACTTTCGGAGAAGGAGGTTAGATTTAAAGTGTCATGCCACCCTCTTCGTCCACTCTACTGCTATTTTATGTCCTCTTGCTTGAACAACTTGTCATCAACTCCCATCTGTTAATTTTTATAGGTAAATTCTTTGTATCATCTATTGCTTAATTATTTTTTGATTTCTATTAGTAGCTTTACTTGATCTGAACGGGATGAAGAATAGACCATAGCACCATACAAAGAAGTGAAAAAGTGAGCGCTGACATGAAGAGCTTCGTCGATAATGCCGTGTACAACATAGTCTGCGCCACCGACTCCCCGGCACCGCCACTGCCCACCGCCTACAATTGTCTGCAGTCCATTCACGCTTGCCACCACTGCTGCAACACCGTAATATATGGCACCGCCGTTTTATTAAATCAGATCTGTTTATTTTTAACGGTGAAGTCAGATTGTTTTTGTTAGGGTGAAGTCAGATTTGTTAGAATTAGTTTTTTAATTTGTGATATTGTTGTATATTGCAATGCAATTTTTTAATAATTGTATACCTATAGTGGATATTGGTAGATATTAATCCGTATTACAATGATTGTACCGGAGTATATGATTCTATTGCGATAAATTTATATACAATTGAAACGGTGTGGTACGTTATAAATTTATAATGCTCTATCATAATTGAAAATTGAAATGGAAATAGAAATTGGTGATAACTACAACTAACGTGCAAATTGATAGACGGAGAAAATTATACACGGAACAGATTAACTCTCGGGCGCTTTTGTTAGAAGAAACGCCGCACGGTATTTTAAAATTAAATTAATATTTGGAGGCGCTTTTGTGTTTAATAAGTTCCGCATGCTCAGATTTGCGACACTAAAACATGCGGCGATTCAAAGCGCCGCACACAAGGCTTTTCAAGTGCCTCTACTGGCACTTTTTCCACTAGTGCATCTACAGGACAAAAAGTAGCTGTCACTTCCTACTTTTAGAAGTGCCATCATCACAAAAAATTGGAGGGACTTCCAAAAGTGAAAAAACAAATTTCGTTCCCTCCATATTGACCAAGCTTGCATTAAATACTCAGAGAGCTCTGCACCAAATTGAACAAGTTTCCAGCTTCCATAAAGTTCTTATGAGTAATTTACAACCAGAGAGATCTGCACACAAAAAACAAAATACAGTACAACTGTGCTTGCAAAGTTCCAGTGCTTCAAATATGAATGAACGAATTTCAGTGGCAGAGCTTCTTCAATTGGAGGAGGCCATGCTTTTTTACTTTGACTTCTACCCAGATGCTGTCATATCATCTTCCTTATTTGAACTGAAAGTGAGGAAGAAACGCAATCAGAGGTCAATGGTAATTATTCAATCAAAAGTGTGCATCATCTGGGAGGAAAAAGACGGAGTTGAAAAATATTCAAAGACAACACCTTATAGAAAAGCTTCTACTACTAGCTGATGGAAAAGATCTGCCAAAAGGAGCTGTATCACAGATTGCTGCAGGGTTCAAAGTTCACAGAAGCACTGTTTGGAGACTCTGGTCTGCAGCAAAATTGCAACTAGGCACAAGAACAATCACAGATGTAAAAAGCAGAAAAAGGGAGGGTGGGAAGGAAAGCAAAAGAATTCGATTTAGCTACACTTGGAGTTGTGCCTCTTCAGAAAAGGACCACAATCAGATCTTTATCTATTGCACTTGGAATTAGCCATTCCACTGTTTACAGGATGCTTAAAACAGGTCAGTTGAGAGCCCATACAAACAACATTAAACCTAAATTAACTCACTCACATGCACATGGTTAAGGGGCTACAACACATTATGGCTCAGATTATTCCGAGGCAAATGCACACAGTTCCTAAGTTTAGTTCAATGTACAACATGGTTCACATAGACGAGAAATGGTTCTACATGTCTAAACAAACACAAAAGTTTTATCTTTTTCCTTGGGAGGATGAGCCATATAGAAGTTGTCAAAGCAAAAAATTCATTGGAAAGGTGATGTTCTTGGCTGCCGTAGCAAGACCACACATTTCACTTGGAGGACAAGTTTTATGGGATGGTAAAATTGGAATTTTTGCCTTCACAGAAGTTGTTTATGCTCATAGAAGATCTGCTAATAGGAGTGCTGGCACTCCAGAGACTAAAGCAATTCAAAGTGTTACAAAAGAAATTATTAAGGCCAAACTGATTTTTTCAGTCTTACCAGCTATAAGGAAATAAGTGGCCTTCTAATGCATGCAAGGATATCTGGATTCAACAAGATAATGCTAGGCCTCATGTTAGTGTGCATGATGAACAATTTACTGAAGCTTCTACTGCATTTGGGTTCAATAACAGACTAACATGTCAGCCCGCCCAAAGCCCAGATTTGAACATACTCGATCTTGGATTTTTTAGAGCTATTTAATCAATTCAACATCAAGCTTTTCCTAAAAATGTGGATGAACTAGTGACTGCAGTCCAAGATGCATTTTATGAGTTTGAGCCAAAACTACTCAACTATACTTGGTTGCATCTTCAATATATTATGCTAGAAGTTCTAAAAGTTAAAGGTGGCAACAACAACAAGAACCCCCATAGAGGAAAAAGAAAGTTGGATTACATGGGGCTACTACCAAAACAAATTGTTGTTCCTGATGATATAATTGAAGAAACTTTAGAGTACCTTGTGGAGGGTGAAATTCATTTTAGTGTACGTGTTGGCCTGGCTCAACCAATACAAATACACTTAATTGAATTTTACTCTAATGCAATGGAGTATAAATCTGCCTTCTTAAGTATTTTTGGAACAACCTTTTGTAAAGGTAATTTAGTTTTGGTAGCCTACTTTTGAAATGTGTATGAAAGCCAGATCTGCAGTTAGTATTTAAAGTACATTTTGTAACTGCAGTTAGTATGTGAAGGCAAGTAACATTTTGTAAAGGTAGTAAGTTTGTGAAGGCGGATAGTGGTATTATTTTGTATAAAAGTATAGTTTTGGCAGCCTAAAGTTGAAGTATGTGATGAAGGAAACAAAATGTCTGAATTAGTTCTTTGGGTACTAGTTTTATAATGGCAGTTTAAAGTTTTTAAACATTTGGAAAAATTCCAAAGTAATGTTAAAGTTAGCACTAAAAACTAAGTATTGCATTTGAAGAACCATATTACATTTGCTGAACGTAATTTGAAATTGCAGCAGGTACCTATTAGGCAATTAAGAAACAAAATTCTATAGAAATGCTCTATTAACTTGTTTTTTTTTTCTTTCTGTTTTATTGCATCAAACTTTGTATCATACATATAGGGCAAACATTTTAACACTTCTACTTAAACTTACAGAAAAACTTAAACAGAGTAAAAAAAATCAATTGGGCTTACAAAAAACTTACAGGGCAAACATTTTAACACTTCTAATTAAACAAAACATAAGCAGGGCAAAAAACATCAATTGGGTTGTAAGTGCTACACTACTGAAGATGTTTTATCTCAAACTTTTAGGCCTGCCCACAAGTAGCCCTCAATTGGTGGAATCTCCAAGGCCTAAGTTAAGCTAACCTTAAGAATAAATTGAACTTGCATCATGAATGAAAAAGATACTCCAATACAAACAATTAAGAGTAAATTTCCATAACAAAGTCCAATTAAGACATACTCCTGGAGCATGTTTGGTTATTTCTTTTAAAAATTGAGCATACTGGTTGCCAAGACATAGTGGTAAGGAAGTTTTGCATAACAAAGTCCAATTATAGTGAATTTCCATAACAATGTCCAATTAAGACATACTGGTTCTCATAACAAATTGAGCTTTGTTAAGACATACTCCATTTCTATGCATCCAATAGATAGTAAACATCATTTCTTTTAAAAATTGAGACTCAGAGCATAAATTTACTCCAATTTTTTTAAAAATTTACTCAGAGCTTTGTTAAGACACTTCATTTCTACGCATCCATATATTACTCATAGTAAACCAAGTTTACTCCACTTGTATCAAGAACTAACCCCAGGTAAAAACATTATTTTGCACAACCCAAAATTTAGAGCATACAAATTATTCAAAAAAAGATTGCCAAATTATATAGAGATAACTAGGTAAATTACCTTTGGGACAACCCTCTTTGTCTTTAAACTGGTCTGGCCAAAGTATCTCAAAAAAGCTCATCATCCGCTTGGTCTTGAGACCGAAAATGGGATGATAGACCATCGTGTCCTCAGGAATCACAGTCATCGGCAACTGGTTTTATTTCTTGTAATTGTTGTTGAACGTTCAGCCCCCCAAGCAGCAATAACATGAGGAGGAGTGTCCGGAACCACCAAATCACTGTATGGAGCCACAAAATCATGAGGAGGAGTGTCTGGAACCACCAAATCAATGTATGGAACCATCGAGTTGCGAGGAGGGGTAGTCGAAGCTAATAGGAGAGCTTCATCCAGATCCATCTTCGTTTTTTCCCGAAGAAGATGTTAGCGTAAGGGAGAGAAGAAGTCGGAATATGAAGTGAAGAAATTAGAAGTGGGTGGATAAAATTAAAAGAAAGGAGCGGAAATCAAGTTAATAAAAGAGAGGTGGTGGGTGTGAATTAATTGAGGACAATAAAGACATTTGCACACCATTTTATGTCTTAAAATGGAAGGGTTGCAATTATTTTGAAACTTCCCAAAAAGGAAAGTGTTGGAACTAAAAAAGAACGGGGGAGTATATGAAAGGGTTAATTGTAGACATAACTACAAACATGAATAAGAAAGAAAAGCGATATATGTAAAGTAGTTTAGCGCATTAGCACCCACAACAAGTAGCAAATAAAAGAAAGTTTGTACTTTGAAAAAACCATCGTTTTTTTCTCAAATATATATATTTCACTCAAAAATATTCATAAAGCCAAAAAAAAACATTAAGTATATAAATGAAATGACAAAAGGGAGAAACAACCAAAGCTGTCTGATTAGAGACAATCATGTGAAGAGTACGTTTTTCTCCGAACCCATGCTAAAGAATCATTATGGAGAAAGACAGGGATGAATAAACAACGGAATGCTAAACATACAGTGACGAAACAAATCATTAATAATGTTTCCTGATTATAAGAAAACAATCACATGATTATCGAAATCAACCAGTCAGGAGGTGAAATGACTGAAAGGGGCTCAAGCAACGAAAATCATTCAGGAGAAAGACAAGGATAATCAATGAAATGATAAACATACAGTGTGGCGAAACCGGTAGAGAAACAAATAATTGATGGCATTTCCGATTTATAATGAAACAATCACATGATTATCGAAATCATCCGGTTAGGAGAATGAAATGACCGAAAGGGGCTTAGGCATTGAAAACCATTACGCAGAAAGACACTACAAAAAACAATGAAATTGGCTCGGATTTGGCATAGATCTTTGGCACGGTTTTGTCAAAATTCATAGGGTATTTGGCACGGATTTGGCACGGATACTTAAAATCCGTGCCAAATTCAGTGTCAATGCCATTTTGGAACAAGCTATTTGGCACGACACTGTTTCAAAAACATGTTATGATCCGTGCCAAACACAGTCAATCCATGCCAATGCCGTGTCAATATTTTTGTTTTCTTGAAGTGAGACAATGATAACCATCAAAATGCTCAGAGTGATAAAGCAAATCATTAACAACATTTCCGAATTTTAAGGAACCAATATGATTATCGAAATCAACCAGTTAAATAGAATAAAATAAGTGAAAGGGTTTAGGAAATGAAAACTTTTAAGGTGAAAGCCAAAGATGAACAATAAAATACTAAACGGACAGTGAGACAAAAACTATTAAGGAGAAAGGCAAAGATAAACTATAAAATGCTAAATAGACAGTGTGACGAATCGAGTAAGGAAGAAAGCATTAATGCCGTTTCCAGTTTTCAAGAGAACAATTACATGATTATTGAAATCAACCGGTTAGGAGAATGGAATGACCCGAAAGGGGCTTAGACAATGAAAGCATTGCATAAAATAGAAGGATAAACAATAGAATGCTAAATATATAGTCTGACGAAACATATAGAGAATGAAATGACCGAAAGGGGCTTTAGCAGTGAAAAATGTAAAAAAGTAATCTAACAATTCAAATTTATTCCTATTTATCTTCTTATATACTATTCTCATTTAAAGATGAACGTTAAAAGACATAATTTTCATACGTAGATTGTTCAGCTCATCCAATATGATAGTAAGGATGAAACTATCATTCATGTATTCATAGATAAATAAATTTTTCATATTTTTTGTGAGCAAAATTTATAGTCAAATACGGAGTATGAGATTGTTTAACACCAAATTTACCAAATCTAAATATAAATATAAAACATTTAGACTTATTGAAGTTCTATAAAATTATCAAAAAAAGTCAAAAATAAACAATATGATAACTTTTTGGGAAAATGTGCAAATAGACCCATGTACTAACAAAAAAAGGTCAAATAAGCCCTTATTTAGGAGGTTCTGTCCGGCCGTCGTCATTTGGAGTGGTTCCCGGTGGAATTTTTTGATGAAATTTTTTGATCATCTTATTCATGAAGTCTAGTTTACTCATACCAAATTTCAGCTAAAACTTCAATCGGGAAGGCATTCAAATGAATTCTTGAAAATAACTGTGCAATTAAAAGCGCAGTTATCTTCAAGAATTCATTTGAATGCCTTCCCGATTGAAGTTTTAGGTGAAATTTGGTATGAGTAAACTAGACTTCATGAATAAGATGATCAAAAAATTTCACCGGGAACCACTCCAAATGACGACGGCCGGACAGAACCTCCTAAATAAGGGCTTATTTGACCTTTTTTTTTTGTTAGTACATAGACCTATTTGCACCTTTTTCATAACTTTTTTTGTCCAATACGGTGCATCTCTTACTTTTCTACGGAGTATTACATTAATCTATATTAGTTCTCATAATAGAACATAATTTTCAATTTTTTGAGTTCTCTTTTTCTAATTTTATGATTTTTATTCATGCCACTCCTGTGCTTGACGGTAGGTGATGGAAACCCGGATTTGTGCGCTCAAAATTAACCAGATTTGAGAAACCCACAACACATCCGTTATACGGAGGAGACTACTGGTTTCGACTCGTTCCTTTTGGTCAAAATAGCAAAGCAAATGGATCGCTGAGGAGGAAGAGAGAGATTAGGATTAGTCGGCGTGCATCTCCGGCCACAAGCTCTCCCAGAGACACATCAAAATTGAGACTTTGTCTTTTCCGCGTTCCCTAGTTGCACCATATTAACTGTATGCCTACCGAAAGTCTATGTAAATTCTGGGAATTTTAGCTGCTTGATTTAGTTTTGTTCTGGTCATAATTGACTTGGATCAATATATTGGACCTGTGTTGTGACTTAATTTTCACTGGATTAGAGTTTTTTCCCGGCGAGTTAATTCTTTTTGCTGGATGATTAACTAGCTATTTGGGCGACCTGGTATTTTATTGCCTCCATCAGCAGGAAGGTAGGGGGTGATAATGGATTTGGTTGCTAGCTGCAAGGTATTGATTTGTTTGGTCTATCATCTGGTTTCCTTTTGTATAATAAACACCCATTTTTACTGCTACTGATCCTTTGGTGGATTCCATAGTGTTTCTTGTGATGTCTAGCTTCTGCTGCTCGTGTTTAGCAAATTTGATTTTTTGGATATATTGCTGAAACAAGTTTATTTCAACATTTGGTGAGCTGAGTACATTCATAACAACAATATTTTAGTAAGGCATAAGCTTATTTTAACCTTTGGTGAACTGAGTCCATTGACCATTCCACAACAACAATATTGTAGTGCGGCTATGTGCTCCCATTTCATCTATATATTATTAATTGTTAGTTTCATCTGCGCTATCTAAATCATAGGCAAGTAACCACTTCTTGATGTCATGGGTTTCACTTGTATTTTTATATCAGTGAAAAGAACAGGTTCATTCTACGGTAAATTGGTAAAATCATATTATTGTTCAAGTAAAAGAGTGATAACCGGTTTTACAATTGAATAAGATCTGAAGCCCCTTAATATGAACTAGTCAAAAGTTTTCATATGTGCATGATTTTTGTGCTTAGGGAATTGTTGGTTTTATCGTTTCATGTGTGAGACTGGGTGTGGTCATTAATGATTAGGAAATACTGAAAAATTGACCTTAAATACATTCTAGGAATTGAATGCAACAATTTCCCTCAGCAGTTTTTAAGAACTTATGCTCTTTTTACTTCATGATGATCTCTCTCACAAGGAGTATCCTTCATTGGTTTCTTGTTGTCAAACATTTAAAAACAAATTCATCCATAGGAAGTATTCATAAATGCTTATATGATTCCTTGCAGGACAAGCTAGCTTATTTCCGGATAAAGGAACTCAAGGATGCTCTCACTCAACTTGGTCTTTCAAAACAAGGAAAGAAGCAGGTATTGGGATTTTCCATTCTCTTCATTAGCTCCCTCATTCCTGAACATTATAATATGTCATCACTCCTCATAATCCTCTTGTAATGGGCTGTATTTCCAATGCTGTATAAATCATTAGGTAATGGGTTCAAGACAAACATGTAAAACCCTTGAGTTCTACATAAACATTAGGTGACGGGTTTGAGACAAGCATGTAAAATTGATAGTTATCGTGGCTAGTCTCTAGATAAATATATCATGTTTGAGCACAGCATGTCTACATTGGTTCTAACAAGGTGGTATTGCTCGTTGACATCTGTATTTGGCTTTCTGTAGAACCTTGTTGACCGACTACTAGCTGAACTGTCGGATGAATCAGGTAAGGGAATTTGACTTCTTCTGTTTTGATTTCAGTTGTTGTGTTAGATGTAAAAGTTTCTTAGGTAGTAGCTCTTTTTGTGGCTCCATAGTAAATAGTAATTGTGGATATCATTGCTTTTGTACTGTCTTCTTGTGTAGTGTATGTTTGGTGAAGGTTTTAATGCTTTAAGCATCATTTTTATCATACAAGAGCCTGGATGTGAGGTTCTGAAGCTTTTATTCACTTCATGTCATGCTTTTGTTATGAACCAGAATTTCAAGTTCTTCAATTTATGGAATGTTGAAGTGTTAGATATTTTTTGTTCAGCACTGATTGTCATTGCCTTTCAAAAGTTTTTTTAGCATCATTTCCTTCTAGTAACTTTAGTTACATCTATTAATTTTTGAGCGCCATCCATGCTCTGCTCGCTTTTCCACTCTAATTACGTGATAAATTTTTATGCCTTTGTGCAGGAACTTTTGCAAAGAAAAATTCTGTTCGCAAGGAAGAAGTTGCAAAACTTGTGGATGACATTTATAGGTGTGCTGCAGCTCTCTTTAAAGTGTGATTTTTCTAATAAAATAGTACTATGCATTATGTAATTGGTATTAATGGGTGAAAAATATGGGTTTACTTGTGCTGTTGTGCCTTACTAGAATGGTTAACTAAGACTCAATAATGTACACATGCTCAAATTTTGTAATTGATTTGCTAAAGTAATGATTAAGATGAACTAAAATATTATTTACAGTTTGCTGCAGAAGGGTAAACCTTTTCTGTGAGATCTTTTTACATAACATGTATTTTGACTGTAAAGCCCCCCCCCCCCCCCCCCTTGAACTGCTAATTATGCTCATAACAATAAGTGGTGCTCTGTACTCTGATCATTTCAGGCTGTGTCCAACAATTCCTTTCTGTTTGCAGGAAAATGCAGGGTTGTGGTGCATCTGACTTGGCATCAAAATCACAGGGAGTCTCAGCTCCTTCAGATAGCAGCAATGTCATGTTAAATGAAGAGATAGAAGATGCTCACCAGATTGATAAGATACGTTGCCCGTGTGGAAGTTCCTTACTAACTGAGTCAATGATTAAGGTACTTCTTCCCTTTGTTACTCGAAGTGAAGATGCATAGTGGTTTGTAATGAAACCATGAAATGTTGATCACAAGTTTCTGATACTGTGATATACATACAACGGGTCCTTATTATGAGGCACAACCAGATGTGTTTAAAGAATCTTCCCTTTCCTAATATGACCTTAAATAACTTTTATGAGCAATATGTTTTACAGCTTTCAAGAGGGAAAGTTGGGGGGGGGGGGGGAATTGAGGTGCATTGATAATAGAAAAGTGACTTGTATTTAGGACCACCATAATTTGCCTTACAAAAGGACTAGGAGTATCTATTATGCTAGGAGTATGAGTATGTATTTATGTGTACAAGTCAAAGTTAAAACTTGTTTGTGGGACAGTGGGAGTATGAGTAATTGAGTACAGCACAACTTGATCCCTGGTCTAATATTATAGTTTTCTTGTTCTAAATATGTAGAAGTTGGTATTTTTTTTATATTCCATTTAGTGTGGCTCAACTACTCAAGTTGTTATACCTATATGTGATTCTCAAAACTCCGACCTTGCATTTGCAGTTCTTTTTTAAATTTTGTTGTTGTCTTTCTACTTTGTTTTTTCAATAGTGAAACTTCATTTGCAGTGTGAAGATCCTAAATGCCATGTGTGGCAACATATTAGCTGTGTTATCATACCAGAGAAAGCTATGGAAAGTGGTACGCCATCAATACCCCCTGGAACGTTCTACTGTGAACTTTGCAGACTGAGTCGTGCTGACCCGTAAGTGACATTGCTTCTAGTTATTCTTTTTATTCCACAGTGGTCTAGAATGTTTCAAGTTGTGAATACTAGACCAATAGCGGATAGAGGATTATGACGAATAGCCTAAAAGCGGCAATATAAATATAGCAGATAGCGTTGCAGTAAATAGTGGAAGCATACAGATTAGTTAAACCAAGTTACATATATAATAGTTATATTTAAATATAATACTAGATGTAAGCAGTAAAGTAATAAAATAGATTCTAGTAACATTAAAACATTTTTAAAACTTAAAACTAAATTTAGAATCATAGCACAAAACTAAAATTCGAAGTTTTTTTTAAAATGAAAGTCTTATTGAACTGAACAATAGGCCAATTATGCTGGCAAGTAAAGAAGGGCAAGGGAGTATAGGAGCTATATATGAGAGGTGTTAAAAATAACAGGTAATACATTTCACGGGCAATATTTTAGAGTAGAACTTTCTGGAAAGAAAAGAAGAGTAAAATTTGAAAACGAGAGAGGCGGATAACAGAGGAGGGACGATGGAGGATGGACTCACACGTAATCTTTCTGGAGGTCTGAAGCAAGCACATGTCGCAGACGAAGCAGAGAAGAGGCGAGACCGCTAGAGAGTAGATGTGGAACTAACAATCCCAGGAGTATAGGAGGCTTTTCTTTATATATTTAGATTAAATATAATACAAGCAAGTTGGTTTGATAGTAAAATAGACCAGTTGGGCTTATGGGTGGGCTTTTAGGTTTAGTTAAATTAATAAAAAACTTAAAAAATGGGTCAGTGGAGTAGTTATAAAAGGGTCAATAATTTTGTCCACCACAATCTGCTATAGTGGCAATGCTATGGTGAGTCCACAATGTCACCGCTATATTATGGCAGTTTCCTCAAAATTCGCGATTCCGATCTGCTTTAGCGACGCTATGGCCACTATTTGAAAGCACGGGTTAATACATTTGTAAAATAAGATACAATCATTAAATAGGGTCAAATGCCTTATATCTGAATTATTTAGGGCTTTTTACAAAAATATTACTAAAATAAAACTTATTTACACAAATATGACTAATAGTTACTACAATTTAGTGTCATGGTAACTTAAATTTAAAAATTGAACATAATTTACTATGATTTTATTACTACTCTAGTCACTAGTCACATTTTTGTAAACAATCTTTATTTTGGTCATAAATATGTATTTTTTCAATTATTTAATACGATTTAATTGAATAAGATGAGGACGACAAATAAAGATCAAAAGCCCTTCCATATGGATCATTTAATACAAATTCTAGAATACTCTGCCTGTACTGAATGCTTATAGGATCTTTAATTGAGTTTCTATATGCAGATTCTGGGTGACAATAGCAAGCCCGTTATGTCCCGTGAAGCTGGCTATCACACATGTTCCAACTGATGGGTAGGTGTGCAACCTATACTACTACTAATCATAAAGACATAATGGTTGTATGCTTTTTATTGTTAAAAGTTCACATTTAGTTTGCAGTTGAAAAGCTAACGGTTAGAAGCGGAAAGCTTAAGTGATACAATTTGCTGTTGAATAAGATGGTAAATTTAAGAAAGACATGAAATAGATGAATGAATTACTGTTTTAATGATAGATGGATGGAAAATGACATTTTACTTAAGTACTCCTTAAAACACGTTTTGCACGCTCTCCCCAATTTGAATGGTAAAGTAAATGAATACAAAAATATGATGTAGTGGCTTGAAGTTTTCATTTATGTTTTCAGTTACCTCATCTTGCTCGCCTCACCTACTTTGGAGTAGCTCCATCAACAGGGTCCTTTTTCTTATCTTACTAGTTACCCCATTGCTGCCCTCATTTTTTCTCAGTAATGTGTTCGTGGATAAGCTTTTGATCTACTTTTTGTTTTAGTTTATATCTGAAAAGGTGTAAATCTTCCTTTTCAAAATTAAGGATATCGACAAAACAAAGTAAAGGACACTGTCACCTGTTGATCTTTTAATATTTCACTTTTTGTATAGGTTCTGTGCAAATATGCTATATTCTGAATTTTAGATACAAGCCCTTTTTATAAGTTTTGAGTCCTTAATACTCAATTAATCTGCCAACATCAAGGATTGTTGACCACTGCTTGGGAACATTGCTTTCTACCGTGTTCCTTTACTCATTTTGGATTCAATTTTATTCAGATGCGTGTGAGTTTTTCACCTCAGTTTTCTTTGTTAGTCATATACTGATTTCTGTCATGTGTTCTGCTAGATTTCTAGTGCTGTCATCTTTATCCATTTTCCCCTTGCTCTATCATGAGCTACTTGCCTAGGTCCTCTAATCTTCTAGAAAACAACATTTTAATGCAACGTGTTATGTATTATGCTTTTCTTTTCTAAATTTATCTCAACCAACATCATGGACGTCCAATTTGGTTGTTTCTAGATTTGTCCTTCCTTACATCATGGATACCAATTTTTTTCTTGTTATCTTGTGTGATGCATTCATGATGTTCAATTGCCCTTGAATCTTGTAGCACGAACCCTGTACAAAGTGTTGATAAAACATTTCAACTTACAAGAGCAGATAAGGACTTGTTGGCGAGACAGGAGTATGATCTTCAGGTTTGATAAGATTCCTAATTTATATTTTCCATTTTGTACTGTTTATCTGTGTATCACCTATGGTGAGTGTTTTTTTTAGGCATGGTGCATGCTTCTCAATGACAAGGTTCAATTTAGGATGCAGTGGCCTCAGTACGCAGATCTGCAGGTCAATGGTATGCATTAAATAGATTTATTGTTAAATCATGAAGCTCTACCAAGTTAAGACTTCTCAATTAGCGATAGTATGTTCTGTAGCACTACTGGTTGCTATAGTTGCTTTAATTTAATTATGAGTCAGTCTGACTTTTTCAGAAAAAAATGGTTGTTGCTTTAATTATTTTTGTTGTGCTTCCCCCCAGGTTTTCCAGTGCGGGCAATGAATAGGCCTCCTTCGCAATTGCTTGGAAATAATGGTCGAGACGATGGACCTATAGTGAGTCTCTCTCTCTCTCTCTCTCTCTCTCTCTCTCTCTCTCTCTCTCTCTCTCTCTCCTTTTGTCCATGTACTACTGGGGGGATGTTTCATAATTTCGTACCTGTCACCCTCTCTTCCTATTTCGAGTTACTTGTTTGAATACTGAATTGCATTTGGTCTATTTGTTTGTCTCAGTTATAGCTTTTAACATGTCTCAGATAACAGCATACACGAGAGATGGAATTAATAAAATTTCCTTGACGGGAGGTGATGCTCGTGTATTCTGTTTGGGTGTTAGAATTGTAAAGCGGCGCACTCTCCAGCAGGTACCTCCTATGTTTTTTCTTGTTTTTAAAATGACATCGCCTTCACCTTTTGTTTCATGCAAAGAATAAGTGGTTTAGGGTTTGATGTTTTCGATTGACCATTTTCTGATTATTGAGAGACATTTTTAGTATTTTTTGTTTTTTACTGTTTCACCTGTGAACTTCGAGGCAACCTCTGTACATGTCACTTCTTGTTTGACTAATGTTTTGGTTGAAGATAGTAAGGTTCTCTTGCCTCCTATTCTGCAGTTCCATTGTCTATGTTATATAAAGTCTTTTGAGCATTACATAATCCTCTTCACCTTATATGTCATGAAATTGTCTTTACATCATATTTCAAGATTGGAAGGTGTGATGTGGATGTACCATATTTTACAATGCTCAATTCTTTCTTGTTCATATGCTTTGCTTAATATATTCTTTTAGATTCTTAACATTATCCCTAAAGTGGCGGATGGAGAGTCTTTTGAAGATGCTCTTGCTCGTGTTTGCCGTTGTGTTGGTGGTGGAAATGTCACTGAAAATGCTGACAGTGACAGTGATATTGAAGTTGTAGCTGATTGTATTCCTGTGAACCTCCGATGTCCTGTAAGTATATAAAGTTATTAAGAGTATAATTTGTAATTTGTTAATCGTAAATGCAAACACCACACTACACCTGCTCCCATACTTGTCGCGGTTTCTCCCTGCCGTTGCCTAGTCGCCTAATAGGTGTCCTGGCGGAGGAGGAGTCACCAAGAGCATTCAACTTAACTGGAAGAAGCGTCAATTTGGCGTTGTCCAACTGTCATGGCAACAACCGTATCCATCGTTTTATACATCAAAACATAGCGACCCGATGTCCTGACTTGTGTGCCATGTAAAGTAAAATAAAAACCGTAAGTCTCAGCAAGCGGAACGATTCGGAGAAGTCGATTCATGACGCAAAATCCCTACCCACAGGTCCCTGCAGGTCACAAATGATAATAAACTCAAATTAAGCTGAAATATAGTAAAATGAGTAAAATTTCTTTTTGTCCCACCAGGATGGTTTTGTTGCATATATACTCATAATTGAATGCAGCAATATATATTTATATTTTTCCTTGCATATGATGTTCTCTAGATGAGCGGATCAAGGATGAAGATTGCTGGGAGATTCAAGCCCTGTGTTCACATGGGCTGTTTTGATCTTGAGGTTTTTGTAGAAATGAACCAACGGTCTAGGAAGGTAACTAACTACCCCAAGTAATACTCTATCATCATTTTCTGCTATCAATACCTGGATTTCCTACTCTTTTTTGGTTAGGGTAATATTTTTGAAAATTGTGATGCAGTGGCAATGCCCTATTTGTCTCAAGAATTACACCCTGGAGCATATAATCATTGACCCATATTTTGACCGGATCACATCCAAGGCAAGTGTAGATGAACTAGCGCACATGTACATTTTTTGATACATTTTGACATGGCACATGTTTGTTGAGTGGTGAAAAGCTGTCTTACTTCATCACCCAATAAGCGTGTCCCATGATTATACTCAATATATGTACAAAAAATGTAGATCATCATAGCTTTTATGGCAAGTTCCAGCTATTGTCCAAACTGTGCACAGGGTAATGCTTTGTTTATCTTCTGCTCCCGCCCCCACTCCTTTTCTATGAACAGTTGAGCAAATGTGGAGAAGATGTGACAGAGATTGAGGTGAAACCTGATGGTTCTTGGCGTGCTAAGGTAGAAGGTGACCGGAGGAGTATGGGGGATCTCGGGCAATGGCACTTTCCTGATGGAAATCTTTGCTCGTCCTCTGATGCTACAGAATCCAAACCGAGGCCTGATGTTCTTAAACAGGTCAAGCAGGAAGTTGGTGGTTCTGATTGCCATGGAAATTTTAAATTCGGATGGAAGAAAGATGCTAAAGGTGATTGGATACCCATATCAGGAAACAACAGATTACAGGATAGATTTGAACTGCTTGGACATGATATCATTAGCAGCAGTGCTACTGGAAGTGGGAAAGAAGGAGATGACCCAAGTGTAAATCAGGACGCTAATGGGAATTTCGATTTCTCTACCACTGCAGGACTTGAACTTGAATCGGTTTCACATAATATGGATCCAGGCTTTCGATTTCCTGGGCAAAATCCATCTGCCCCATCTGCCCCAACTGCAGCTGCTGAAGTTATCGTCCTTAGTGATTCTGATGAAGAAATTGAACCATTAATAATGCCTCAAGGAGCCGTCTCTTTCTCGATTAATCAACCAGGAATTCAAGATGCATACACTGAAGAACCACCTTTAGCCAATGAAGGTAATCCAGGAATGGATCATTTTGATGTTGTTACCAATGATAATGACTTTGGGATGCCTATTTGGCCCACGCTTCCCAATGCTCATCAGGGAGGTACTGGATTTCAGTTTTTTGATGCTGACCCTGACGTCTCAGGCTCTTTAGTTGATGTGCAGCATGGCTCCATTAATTGTCCTACAACTGCTAGTGTTAATACCTATGGGTTGATCGCAACAGGTAACACCTTGGGAGGATCTGCTGATGTCATGCCGGAATCTTATGCTGCATTGGATATAAATGACGGTTTAGTCGATAACCCCCTGGCGTTCGGTGGTAATGATTCTCTTCAGATATTTTTGCCCACTAGGCCCTCAGACGCTATTGACATGAGGGATCGGCCAGATGTCTCGAATGGCAGTGTGCGGAACGAGGATTTGATTTCACTTAGGCTCGGAGTTGGAGGTATAGGGACTCATGGCGGTATTGCATCTTGTAATGGATTTAACTCCGTGAATCAGCAATTGCAATCTAAGGATGGTAGTGGCAGCTTGGATTCTTTGGCTGATACTGGTAAGGTTTTTTTTAAGTCTTGGCGGGTATTTCTTCACTTCTAAACTTAAACTTCTGCATTTTATGTCATATTCATCTAAGGATTGAGGATGTTAGATTTTCTTATTTGCTGTGTCCCTCCGTCCCAAAAAAGGTTATGTCTCAAAAACCTCTTCTGTTCCTATGAAAGTTCCATTTGATCAAAACACAGTCAACCTATTATGTAATTTACCAAAAATGTTATAAACAAGGAAAATATGATAATATAGTGATTACAGTCCAACCAACAAATAAATTACAAAAAATACTCCACATCCCAGTTTTGTATTCTTGACTTCTCATTCTGATTATGAGGTTTGGTTAAGGGTAAGCTAAAATTCCCCCACGTAATATGTATATTAGTGTTAGGATTAAAGTTTGCATAGTTAGAAACTGAATTATTTTTTTACTGAAATGCAAAAATTGAATTTGTATATGATAAAAGTCTGATGCACAAAATTAGAGACATCAAAGAAATGAAGAATAGATGGAAACAAATATGGAACTGAGGTAGTATGTTGATTTAAATGACTCAAAGGTGATGTATCATGCCAAAGTAAAATGTTTCTAAAAAATGTAATGAACACACTTATCGACATCTCATGACGATTTCCATGCATGTGGGAATATCATCAGATTTTTCATCTCATTATTGGTTACCAACTTTGCAAATGGAGGGGCATCTGACATTCCACAATGTTATTTTCCTGAATGTGAAGTATCAATTAATTTTATACGATTAATCCCTGTTATAAACTTAATGGTGATGAAAATGGTGATGATGATGAGTTTTTTCCCCTTCAACTTTCTTATTTATGCCCATTCTGAATCCTCGATTGCAAGTGTAATTAATATTTAATCTTCCTAGCCTTGGAATTAAAATGTTATTCTTGCTTGGTACAGCTTCGTTGCTCCTCGGGATGAATGGTAATAAATCCAAGAAGTCAAGAGAAATATCAGATAACCCCTTTGCTTTCCCTCGGCAACGCCGATCTGTAAGACCGAAATTATATCTAAGTATTGATTCAGATTCCGAGTAGAGCAGTAGTAGTAGTTTCTAGTGATTGTGTCACAACAAGCCTAGACCCCCAAATAGGAAAAAGTTAGATGTGAATGCTATTCGATATAATTTTATTAAATGATGTATTTCTTCTGGAAGTTGCAATGTATCTATAAAATGAACGGCCTTATAGAAGATTTGTCTGCCAGAAGATGATCTGAGGAATATCGACAATGCACAAGCCTTAAGCCATAGAAAAGAAACAGTGCCTTACTACTGACAGCTTTAGGAGTTCCTTTACTTGGTAAGCTTTCTCATATTCAGAAATGATTCTAGAGTGATATTTATAGGGAGCACGTTTGTGTTCCCCCATATAGCATAGCTCCCCTGCCAGTTTTCTTATAATTATAGACATGTACCATAACCTTTACTCTTTCTAGCTTATTAGATGATTATTCTGCCACATTTTCTCGGCGGTGAACTGTTTGTACATTTGGACATCTCGTCTTAGCTTTACTACAAATGTAGGATGATGCATCCTATCTCACCTCAGGTGATAATTATAAAACTTTTGACATCCCTCTTGGATGCTTGGAAGTAGTTTTTGAGTCCTGTCGTTTTTGTGCTGTCTGATATCCAATTCGGAGTATGAAAATAGCCTTGTGGAGTTTATTTCTTTAGATAAGATTCTTATTTATTTTTCTACAGACATTTATTCAATTCATATACACAAAGTAAAAACTTCATTTCGAAACACTTGCCTTTAGCGTTGTGTTTCCTTCTCATTTTTCTTGAGCTCGGGAATTAATCATTTACATAATGCACGACAAAACTGAAAAACTATTGCATTGATTCAATCATTTCAATGAGTTCTGTACCCCCATACATATATTACTATGTATGCCTGTCACTTGGGAGTTGGGATGCTTTTTATTGAACTTAAATTTTCTGGTTTGGTCCGATTAAGTCTGGTATGGTCTGTTTATGTTTGGTCTAGTCTGGAAGTGAAAAAAGTCCAAGAAAAAACATCTTTAGATTCAAAATTACATTCCAGTAAAAGTTAAATAATAAAGATCGTTCAATCGTTTAAGGGATGATATTGTATAATTCACTTCAATAAGCAAAATATACTAATATAGGTTGTGACTTGTGAGGTTACTGTGCCTAGTGAGAGGTATCGAGTTTGAAACCCGCTAGGCACATAATGGGTTCGAAACTCCAGGTTCCCCAGCCCCCTCCCCCAGACCCCCTGAAGTAAAAAAGAAAAAAGAAAAAAAAGAAAAATATACTGATATAGGTTATATAGGTCTACCAAGTTGTTATCTATTGAACTTTGATCGAAGTGATTGAAGTTGTTTGGTTTGAGCAAAGTTGTTCAAGTTATGGTTAAAGTGATTAAGTTTTCTGAATATTCACAAATATTGTTTAAATATGTTCACACTTCACACTAAAGAGATTAGATACAGAAATTAATAAAATAATAATGTTGTTCACAAGTGTAACTTGTATTATTCGTAGTTGGTAGAACGCAGACAATGCAGTAATGTTACTTAGTCATGGACCCAGGCCGGGCCCGGCCGGGCTTTTTTTTGGGAAGGAAGGCCCGGGACCAGCCCGGGTAGCCACCGGGTCCGGTCCGGGCCGGGCCGGGCCGGGCCTCCGGTTCATTCATAATTTTTTTTTTGCTTTCCTAACCCCCCCACTCACCCCCCACCCCCAAACCCCAATCCCCTCCTAACCATCAAGCCCAACCCGGCTAACCCCAAAAAATGAAAAAAAATTTAAAAAAATCAATTCGGCCCAGGCCCGGGCCCGACCCGGCCGGGCCGGTTCGCCAAATACAAGGCTCGAGCCCGGACCCGCCCCCCCACCGGGCCTAGGCCCGACCCGGACCCGAGAACCGGGCCGGTTCCGGGCCCGCACAGTGGCGGGCCGGGCCGGTCCCGGGCCGGGCGGCCCGAACCGGGTCCATGCCTAATGTTACTACGTCAAAAGTTTGAGTTCGATTCGCAAATTCCATAAATGATAAATTTTGAGTTGGAGACTTATAGGTGAAATGATGTAAAAGTGGGTGCAACAAAATAAATATGGGTTCCCTTAAACCTCTGATCCGGGTACCAGGTTGGTACCGGTTGTTCGGTCCCAGGTCGGTACCGGTCGTCCGGTCCCAGGTCGGTATCGGTCGTCCGGTCCCGTTAGGCTTGGACCCGGTTCGGGCCACCCGGCCTGGGATCTGGCCCGGTCCGGCCCGGGAACCGGGAACCGGTTCTGGGTCTAAGCCCGATTTGGGGTGGGTAATCGGGTCGGGTACGGGCTTAGGTAAATGGGAACCGGCCCGGCTGGTTCCGGGCCCGATTCGGGCTACCCGTTTTTTTTGTTGGTTTCGGGGCTTTGGGCTGGGTTTAAATGGGTTGGAATGGGTCTTTCAGATGGGTTTGTGGGATGGGGGGAGGGGGGGGTAGGGGACAAAAATAATCAAGAAAAAAAAAAATTATAACTGGACCCGACCCGGGCCCGGACCGACACCGGTCTACTTCCGGGCCGGTCCCGGGCCTAACAGAACCGGTGCCGGGCCCGGACCGGCACCGGTCTATTTCTAGGCTCGACTCGGGCCCGGAACCGGTTGAGTCCATGACTAGTCCCAGTACCGGACGACCGGACCTATACAGTACCGGGTCGGACTAACTCGTCTCCCTTCGTCCCTAGTTGCGTTCCAAACTTTCTTGAACAAAATGGTCAAAAGATTAGTTAAAAGGAATTGTTGATTTCTTTTGATGACTTATATTTTTTAGTAGGTTGAGGATAGGAAACAAAACATCCCTTTGGTTTCCACGGTTTTATTTGTAGCTCGTTTTGAAGGAACTTGACATTTAAGGGGTGTTTAGATCTGTTTCTTAAAACTATTTCTACTTCTTCGAAAAGTAGAAATAGATATTGGAGTGTTTAACTGAAAGTGCAGAAGTACTTCTGGTGCTTCAAGTGGTTCCTAGAAGCAGTCATTTAGAATTAGAAGGAAGGGGTGACATCGCCAGAAGCGTTTTGAACATCAAACACAATCAAGAACCAACTTGTACAGACGGTCAAGTTAGAGCACCCCCAATCTGGTCTTTTCTTAGAAACTGTTCTCTTCGTCTTAATCTTATTACTTATTCCTTATTTTTATTTTATTCAGATCAGATTAGAAAAATTCAGATCAGATCAGAAAGATTCAGATCAGACCAGATTAGATCAAAAAGATTCAGATCAGATAAAAGAGATTCAGATCAGATCAGATCAGAAACATTCAGATCATATCAGATCAGAAAAATTCAAACATGATTTATCATTTTTATTATTATATTAATTATAATTATTACTATTATAATTATTGTTAATAATATTAATAGTAATATATAAATATAATAATAAGAATAATAATATAATAATATTAATAATAGAATTATTATTATTATTATTATTATTATTATTATTATTATTAGTAGTAGTACTATTATTAGTAGTACTATTATTAGTACTATTATCATTACTATTACTATTACTGTTATTATTACTGTTATTATTACTGTTATTATTGCTATTATTATTACTATTATTATTACTATTATTATTACTATTATTATTACTATTATTATTACTACTATTACTACTACTATTACTACTATTATTACTACTATTATTACTACTATTACTACTATTATTACTACTATTATTATTACTATTATTATTACTATTATAATTACTATTATTACTACTATTATTACTATTATTACTACTATTATTACTACTATTATTACTACTATTATTACTACTATCATTACTATTATCATCACTATTATCATCACTATTATCATCACCATCATCATCACCATCATCATCACCATCATCATCACCACCACCATCATCATCATCATCAGCATCACCATCATCATCATCATCATCATCATCATCATTATTATCATTATTATAATATAATATATTAGTAATAATAATAATAATAATATAATAATAATAATATAACAATAGTAATAATATTAATATTATTATTATTATATAATAATAATAATAATAATAATGTGATTATTATTGTTATAATAATAATATAATGTATTATTATAATATTATTACTGTTATCATATAATAATATAATTAATAATTATAATAATAAATATAATTATAATTATAATAATAATAATTATTATTGTTGTTATTTTTGTAATTATTATTATACGGAGTAAGTATATTTCTATTTATAATTATAGTTATAATTTTAATTACAGAAATAAATATTATAATTATTATTACAATACTATTTATATAAGTAATTATAATTAAAAATATAATTACATTTATAATTGTATCTATAGTTATAATTAGTGCAATCTGTATAATGATTATAATTTTATTTAAGTTATATTTGTAATTACAATTATAATTATAATAATTATAATTATAATTACAATTATAGAAATATTCAAATCAGATCAGATCAGAAAGATTCAGATCAAATCAGATTAGAAGAATTCAGACCAGATCAGAAACGTTCAGATCAGACCAGATCAGAAAGATTCAAATCAGATCAGAAAGATTCAGATCAGATCAGAAAGATTAAGATCAGATCAGATAAGAACTTAAAAAATTCAGAAACATTCAGATCAGGTGAAGAGAACAACTTCATAAAAGTTTAGTCACAGACTGATTATTTATACCTACAAGGCTACAATGTTGGTAGTTTGCTGATCTGACAAAATAAAAACTAAACAATGTGAAGAGGGATGTGTGAGTGTAGAAAGGCGTATACACTTGTCGAGTCAATAAAAAATGGCGCAAAGGGAAATGAAAATAGCAGAGGGAAATGAAAATAGCAGAGGGAACTGAAAAATAAGAGCAAAAAGCACATCCACTAGTTTTTTTGATACTCAGAGTTTTACTTCAGAACTACCGTACCGAGTCCGCCGTTTGAGGTGATTTTTAGTGGTTTTTTGATGAAATTTTGTGAGAATGTTTTTCATGAAATATAGATTATGCCCACAAAATTTCGATTTAAAATTCATTCGGGAAGTCAATTAAATAAATTATTGAAAAATACTGTTTTTTTATATTTATAAAATGCGCAATTGTTTTTTAATACGAATGATACTTTATATATAGGGCTTGGGTACACACGCGCGCGCACACACACAGAGAGTGGTTCCAGTGAGAAAGGACTCCCATGAGAGAAATGATAATGAATCTGGTCCGTTGGATTGTATTACGTGAAATTGAATTGTGCATTTAGTAAAAGTAAAATGTGCATTAAGTGAAATTGAAATGTGCAGAATGAAAAGTAAAACTCAAATGTGCATTACGTGAAATTGAAATGTGCAAAATAAAAGGAAAAAAAATGGTACCGTGCCGTAGTTTTTATTCTGCACATTTCAGTTTCACTTAGTGCACATTTCATTTTCCTTAATGCACAATACAGCTTTACATAATACCACTGTGAGTTACCTTTTGTGCTGCACATTTCGATTTCACCCTAAGAGCATCTCCAATGCTCTAATGTGCACGGTGCACATGTGGCATGAGTCATAGCCACATAAATATTAGCAAATAAATTATTTCTCTCCTTATTTAAATGATTTTATACAATTTAGGTAAGTTTTCCCCTGCAATGTCAACAACAATGTCAACATTTAGACGGTCTCTTTGACATTGTGGAGAAAAACTTACCAAAACTATATAAAATCATTTAAATAAGGAGAGAAAGAATTTATGTACTAATATTTATGTGGTCATCTCGCATGCCACATGTGCACCGTGCACGTTATAGCATTGGAGATGCTCTAATGCACATTTCAGTTTTACTTAATGCACATTCAATTTCACAGGATACAATCTAACGATCCAAATTCATTCTCATTTCTCTGCTAAGATCATTTTCTCATTTGAGTGAAAGTTGAAAGAATGACGTCTTGATGGTGGTTTCAGAGCAAATTTTGATATTTTGAAGACTTAAAGAGTAAATAATGTCATCTAGCTTTATGAAGCAATCATGCTACTGTACTACTGTAGGATCAAATATTTTGTTGCATGTATTAGCCTATGCAATTCCAATGGTGATTCTTTAGTGATATGTTGTACTCGTATTACTTTTACTTTAACTTACATAGGCACGTAATTTTTAATTCTATTTAAATATAAGAAAAGAAATAGATCATAAAAATACAATATCACCCTTAGTAAATTCTAATTGTCTAACTCTCCTTAATTCACTCATTTGATATAGTATCACGTGGCCATTTTACTCCAAAGTACCAAACTTCTCCAATGAAAATGCCGAAGGAGATGCAATTGGTGGGCCCAAACTGTAAAAAAAACCCAATTTTCTTTAAAGTGATATACCATTTTCATTTTTGTTCCAATATTTACAAAAAATATATCGAAATTCATAATTTTTTGTGATCTTTCATTTGAATAGTTCTAATAAAAAAACTTCGAGTTGGTCTATTTAGTTCTGTTTTGAGTTGGTCTAAATTGAAGACGATGAGTGATTTGAATCCATCAACTCTACGAATATTAATCTAAAGTTATTTTCATTTTTTAAACTATTCCAAACCTTATTTCTTTCTTGTTGAGGTATATTATCCCGGTCCGTTACTATTCAGGAGTCCAAGACTTTACGTAGTACGGAGCCCAGTCAGTGAGGCCCGTTTCGGCCTTTGGGCCCATTTCGGCCCACTTAGCCCATTAGGGTAGATTTTCCCTTACTCCCTTTCCCCTATAAATATGGGGTTTTCCCACATGTTTAGGGATCCTCTTTTAGCTTCTTCTTCCTTATTTCTCTCTAGCTAGCTCAATACTCCATGAATAGGAGCTTGTACATTGTAATGGTGAAAAGAGTCCTAATGAGAATGAGAGGGCTTGGACATTAGCCTAAAAAGTCCCGTGGTTTTCTCCCCTTTGGGTTTCCACGTAAAAATAGCTTGTTCATACACATTTATACATATATTTATTATATCGTGTTGGATTAAACTCAACATTTCTATTATAATGTCACTTGAGTATAAAATAAAACTTCTGAGTTTTAGTTCAATTTATTATTCTTTATTTTTAAGGAAAAAGGGGAAAATATGAAAATATATATTTATCATATTTTGTTTGAGGTAAGCGGCTAACAATTGAGCTGGTGAACTTTCTCTCTCACATATGTAAGAGTTTTATATAAAAAAGAATATAAACTTACTTATAATTGAGCTATAAGATTTTTTATTTCATATGTAGTGCTTTTAGGTATTAGAAGATAAGATTGCTAAATATTGAGAAGGAGAATTGAGCGTGAGAATTTTATTGCTCATATGTAGTGTTTTTAGGTATGAGAAGATAAGCTTGCTAACAATTGAGCGGAATAACTCTCCCTCATATATAATTCAAGTACAAGATAAGAAGACTAAATAATTGAGCGAAACAATTTTCTCTCTCATATATAAGAAATAAACTTGCTAACAATTGAGTTAGAGAACTTTCACTCTCACATGTAGTTCTTCTTAAGTACTCCGTATATAAGATCATCCGGCTAACCGCTGAGAGTGAATTTTTTTTCTTCCATATGTATTGCTTTTAGGTATAATAACATAAGCCGACTAATAATTGAACGAGAGAATTTTCTCTCTCATATGTAGTCTTTTTAGATATGACAAGATAAGCTTTCTTGCTAATAATTAAGCGAATTTCTCTCTTTCTCATATGTAGTGCTTTTAGTTATTAGAAGATGAAATTGCTAACAATTGAGTGGGAGAATTATCATATATGTAGTTCTATTTAGTATATGATAAGCCGGCTAACAATTAAGGAGTATGATTTTCTCTTTCATACATAGTGCTTTTAGGTATAAGATAAGAAAATCCAACTAACTATTGAGTGGGAGAATTTTTTCTCATATGTAGTTGTTTTAGGTATAATAACAAGATAAGCCGGCTAAGAATTGAACATGATAATTTTCTCTCACATATGTTAGCACTAATTTACTAATGAATGACAAGTTATTATTTAACTAACATTCGTTAATTTTAATATTTGTTGTATTCACTTAAACTTTATATCACTCACTTACTCTACTCACTCTTTTAGAATATCATTTAATTTTAAAATTAATCTAATCATGAAAATGAATAAGTAGCAAGTTTTAATGAGTAGTGTCAATTAATTTTTCCTAATATACTCTTCATTGAATATATATGATATGGGCTTATATTTTATGACATTTTTCTTTTCATTTTTAGCTTGTTAAATTTTGTTCTTATTTAGGATTAAATATTTATTAATTTGAAATTATATCTCTATGTGTTAGTGGTTTAACGATGAAACATAGTAATAGGTAATGGTCAACTGACAACATACCAAAATTGCACCGATATAATATTATTGGTTCTTCAAATGGTTCCTAATTTTCTTTCAAGAATTGAACTGATCTCACCCCTACATTTTTCGTAAGGCGATAATAAATAAAAATCATTTTTTAAAGTTTATCTTGTGTATCTCTATTAATGTGGAATCTCCTTGTTCAACTTTATTTATCTTAGTAGAATGATAAAAAATCTGAATTAAATTTTCAAATCTTGCATATGGAGAGCACAAGACATATTGTGACGAGTACAAGACAACAGAAAAGCCCACAGAAATCTTTTGTGAGGGGTAGAGACAATTGCAGAGAATTAATGTACTAAGAATGAGTTAAAAGTCCACAAAAATTCATGGTGTCAGAAGTCAATAAAAATGAATGGATGAAGTTTGAATACGCCTAGACTTTTATAGACTCTTAAAAGTCTACATCGAATACACCTAGACTTTTTAGACTTTTAAAAGTCTATACTGAATAAACCTAAATTTTTAAAATCCATGGACTTATAAAACTTTGTTTAGGTTGGGGCCGCCGTTTTCACATTCGCTCGACGTTTTGTTACGCAGCGAGGTGTAGTCTCCATCAAGTCTTCGGGGTTCTTACACAGACAGCCACGTGTTTCTCTCGAGACGTAAGAATATATTATGAAAACTTTAAGTTTTCCCCAAAATCATTCTCGTCATACTTCCAAAGTGACCCAAGGCCGTATATGAGGGCGTGCAAGAAGTGCTACCGCACAAGGCCTCTCGATTCAGAAGGCCCAAAATTTTAAATATAGTCTACATAATATACAAAATCTTTTTTTATTTGATTAAAGATTTCTATTTTAGTATTTTGTTTTTAAATACAAACATTAAATGCTAATATTTATATGTAATTAAAATGCAATTGTTAATTATAAATGTGCAACTTCTTTATTACATAAGGTCCGGATAAGGCCTAGTTATAGTAATTAGCACAAATTCCTCGTACAGTTTGGACAAGTTTGGTTTTAAGGAACAGAGGGAGTAGTTTTTTCAGCAACATCCTACTCTATATTTTTTAGTTCATGATTTTGATTCATTTCTTTTCGGTTTTAGTTTTTTTTACCGATTTTGATTGTTTAGGTTCCAAATATGATTATATCTCAATGTCATTTGATTGTAGTATTTTTTGGGTTATTTTTTAAAGGCTGTTTTTTATATTATACTCCATATTTATTTAATATAAGGCCTATTTTACGTTATTTGCACCGGGTCTCCTAATCTATTGAGCCGGCCCAATCCAAAGATATTCTTTGTAATAAATATCACTCCACCAATATTCTTTGAAAAGAATATACATTTAATCATCCATACAAAACAATCCACCAATACTCATATATTCCAAATATTCAATCCATGTCAATTATAAATTCCCAAGTCATAAATAATTCTCATAGTTCAAATATTGCATACATATAAGCATGCAACAAAACATTTTTGGTTGACATAGAACTTACTGATTGAGAGTCTATACCGGGATATTACCACGAGGGGTATCTAGAGAGATGTCAGAGCAATAAGTAAGAGAGAGAAGGAGATGTAATAAATGAAGTCGTTCTGTTTTACAATGGAAAAATGGGTGCTATTTATAGCATCCCTAAGTGCTATGCGCATTAAATGCGAGTACACACGTAAGCTAATCAATGGTGGAGAGTCACTTCAGCTACGGTGGCGCCGGCACTGCATGTGGCACCGCATTAAATGTGATGGTTGGACGTGACACCACATTCAATGTGGTGGTTGCGTGTCTCCAGTGGGGAATCCATGGATTATCTAGCCATACATCATGATTAACCCCCTTCATCAACCCCAAATCCCCGGCAACGGCGCCAAAAACTGATGTGAGTTTTCTCGCACTTAAAAAGATTGTAGAATAGTGGTGAAAAGTACGAGTATCGTCTCCACAGGGACTGACAAAGGGAATTAAAGATTAACTAAACTCAGAGATTAAAAAGAAATAAAATAAAATAAAATGCAATTGTGCGATATTGATTGATGAATTAAAATTAAACTAATGCGATTGAGCAAATAAAAAGGTTGGTTTCTTCTTAATTAATGACGAAGGGAACATGGATTGATTTCGGGGTAACCAGATTTCTGGCAGAAGAGGCCTAATTACATGAAATTGATTTAATTGAGCCTAGATGATCATTACTAAGTTCTTAACGCTCTCGCGGCGTAGAGTACAATAATTTAGGGGACCATGCTGATCTCTCATGCGACAAGATCCTAAATTATTGCCAAAACGAGCGAGCTTATGGCCCCTTAATCGCTACTAATCTCTTAGCGAACGATTTAGTGTGTGTGAATGTGTCCTAGAACAAATTAGATCTCTCTTAATTCATTCTACATGCAATTGTAATTCTAGCTGCAGTCTAGGTTACAAGAGATATCAATTAAATTACTCAAACACAAATTACACGGCATTCATGCAAATAAACCGACAAGAATCTAGCCATACATCATGATTAACCCCTTCATCAACCCCAAATCCCTAATTAAACAACTCACAATTCATAATTGAAGAATCAACATAATTGGGATGAATAGAAATAATTGTCATTAATTAAAAAGATGAAACTTACAAAGAATCTCAGGGTCTTGAACTAAATAGCGGAAAAACAACGTAAAACGCGTCCCTAAGCCTCTCTCTAAGTTTCCGAACCTCAAAACGGGGTTATGGAGGCTTTATTTATAGAAAACAACGAGTTCCGGGCGAATTAGGACAGATCTGGGGTACGCACGACGCCTACGCACGGCGTGCGTTGCGTCCGTGCGTCCGATAGACCTGCGCGTTAAAATAGGCAATGCACGGCGTGCGTTCCCCTACGCACGACCGTGCGTTGCTGCTAGTAGCCTCGCGTGAAAAACCCTTTCGGACGCCCGGCGTGCGTACCCAGACGCACGACCGTGCGTAGCCGGACGCACGACCGTGCGTCCCACTTCGTTGATCTTGGCCGCTACTGCCACGCACGCACGCCGTGCGTCCCTGTACGCACGGCCGTGCGTGGCCTTTAAACTCCATTTTCTTCGATTTCTTCCATTTTAGGTCGCCGTTTGGCCCCACGATCGATCTAATAGCTCTTTCTTCATCAAAACATCATTGTGAACCTCCCGGTGGCCTCCAAAACTGTGAATTCACTCTCGAATGCTTCTTAACTCATGTCAATCACTTCTCAAACGTCGATGCCGGGTTCCAAAAACCCGATTTCAACTCTAAAAATACTAAAACTCATACTAACGCCCGGTAATCATGACTTGAGCTAAAATTGAGACTTACGACACCCAAAAGCTAGGGGAATTATCAAAATCTGACCCCAACACACATCGAATGCGTGTTGAAATACGAACTTATCACAGCCCTAAGTGCTATGCGCATTTAATGCAAGTACACACATAAGCTAATCAATGATGGAGAGTCACCTCAGCCGCGGTGGCGCCGGCACTGCATGTGGCACCACATTAAATGTGGTGGTTGGACGTGACACCACATTCAATGTGGTGGTTGCGTGTCTCCAGTGGGGAATCCTTCCTGGGGGGTGATCCTTTGGCGTTATGGCCAAAGGCCTCCCTACCGAAGGCTTATATTTGAGCCCGAATTCTCCAGTAGTGATGTTGGTCCAAGAGCAGTTGCCCCCCTGAGTTTCACGCCCTCGGCTATGGTGCCGAAGGCACACCTCGCGCAATATGGATCTCAAGTAGCTTGGGCCATCACATATGGGCCTCATGGGCCTGTCCTGTGGTAGTAGGAGTATGTGGGCCGGGGGTTCCTGGGCCATATACTCCATCACTTACATTATTATAAAAATAAGTACTAGTTATATTCATATAGGAAGATATTTATTTTACAATTTTTACCAAAATATCTTAAAATCATTTTTAGCCCGATAATAATTTTGATAGTCAAATGCTCATAATATTATTGATGTATGGCATTTTATAAATAAATACTTTATTAAACTATCTCAAAATTGTGAATAAGGTAAAATAGTATATTTTGGTGAAAATGATTTTTGTACTATAATCATATATTCAAAATAATAGTCTCACATAAATACATAATTTTATTGAAATTCCTTAAATTATCAAAGCTGTGAAATATATACATTTTTGAAACATAGATACTTACTTGTCACCATATCTTTAATATCAAAAGGATATTATGTCATTACTAAGGCCTCTCAAAATCATCTATATTTTTTATAGATTAAAATACTAGTTATTACTATACATTTAATGTAATAGTTTAAAATATAAATTTATCGTAATTTCTCAAAAACGTCTATGAGATGGAAATATAAATCTTTGAAAATATAAAACCTTTTATTAACATTACTAGTCTCAAATATATATAATTCTTTATTGAAACTTTAGAAATAGTAATCATTAATTAAATTTTCAGAATCGCTAGATGTTCAAAAATCAATCTTTATAAGAATAAGGGCTTGTCATATTCCCAAAAGTAGTCATACCATCCAATCTCAAATTGTAGTTTTACAAAAAAAACATAATATCCAAATCACACTTTCTCAAGATCAATCAACTGATTTTGTACACAAGATAGTCATATTTCGCATATCCATATATATTATCAAAGTTTCCAAAACTCATCGAAAAAGTCACAAATTTAGTAAAGCTAGTAAAATAGTAATTTTAGCAAGTCCAAATACGTCACATATTTTCAAATAATATCAAATCTCAAAATTTGGAACATAATTCACATATGGAGTATAAGTTTTTGAAACTATTAATTAACTAGAGGAATAGTAGTTTTGATTAACAGAAACACTTACCTCGATCCGTGTCACTTCTATTCAAGTTGTTATTTCGGTCTTCACCGCAACCACCTTTTAACTACGAGTACTAAAATTTCATAATCAGTACTTTACTCCATTTTTCGTTTTATCCAGTTTCTCCTAACCCAATTAATTTTATTATTATTATCATTATAATAATTATCTCAGTCAAATTAAGGATTTTCGGCCAGTCCGAATAATACCTTATTTAAATTTAATTAAACCAGGTGTACCAAAAGAAAGTAAAGACAAAGAGTGCTTACGTACTCGGACGTCTTCCTCATTAGTGAAACCGGCGAACATGCCGGTTTTACTTCAGCTCTCCTCCGTTGGTGAGGGTAGGTCGTTCTTCCTCACTCCGGCATCGGTTGCTGACGGTACAGACTGCTCTGACCAACACTTCATTTGTGGTGACAGCAGGCCTGGCAGCCGCAGGTCCAAACACCTCCGGTACGTACATTTTTGTTTCCGCCTCCCATCAGCATGGGTAGAGTCGCAATGGTCAACATCCAAATGATGGTATCCTTCTCCGGCGAAAGGCAACAACATCTCTGGAAAGCGGCGGCAGCGGCCTGGCCTGCTCCGATGTTTGTGTGACTCTTCTCCGGCGAGCTTCTTCATCTTTCTCACATCTCTCTCTCTTCTTTGTGTTGGAGTTAACCTTGTTGTTTAGAATTTCATCATGTTTATTTTAGTTTATTTTGAGTCATAGATGCATATTACACTAGAGTGTGAGTGCACGGCGGGACGAGTCATGCCAAGTAGTGTGTGTCGCGTGGCACCGTGCATGCGTTGTAGCGGCACTGATGTGCGTATGTGCCGTTTCATTAGTGTTAGTCTAATTTGCATGGGTTGGTCAATTAGTTAATTGCATGCATGTTTAATTGATTTGTGGAATTAAACATTGCATGGTCATGCATGTTTTATACGTGATTTTTTTGAGTTAGTTACTTAGTTAGTGGTGATGTTAATGGCTTGATACCTGCGTGTGTGTGTAGTGCTAGGGTGTGAGTCGAGTTATTTATGTAAGTTTTTAATCACTTTGTTTTAATGCAATGGAATAAGAACAAAAGCTCTATGTGTAATTTCTTTCTCCCTTAGCAAACCCATCAATATTACCTTCTTCCTCCCTTAGCAAATTTAACATTTGGTATCAGAGCCATGGCCGACGAAGGTTTGCGCACTCCGTCACGCTCTCCGGTGCGTCGTGGGAGGAGCCCGACGCGGCGAGGCGGCCGCGAAGTGGTGGCGCAGCAGCACGTCGTCTACCCGACGTTGAAGGCGACGAACTACTTCGAGTAGGCGCTCATCATGAAGGTGAACATGGAGGCCCATAGTGTGTGGGATGCCGTCGAGGGTGGTGGGAGATTCACCTAGGATAAGATGGCGCTTGCGGTAATTCTGCGAGCCGTGCCACCGGAGATGCACTCCACGCTTGCGGTGAACGCCATAGAAAAGGAGGCATGGGACGCCATTAAGTCCATGCCTGTGGGCGATGAGTGTGTCCGTGAGGCCAAGGCACAAACTCTACTCAAGGAATTTGATGTCGTCCGCATGTGGAGCGGCGAGACGATCGACGCACTCGCCATGCGCAGCAACGGGCTCGCCAACAAGATTCACACCCTCGGCAAGACTCTCGAGGAGGTGAAGGTTGTGAAGAAACTACTCCGCATCGTGCCGTCCAAGTACACCCAGGTAGCTATTTCAATTGAGCAACTTCTTGATCTTAGAACCATGTCCATGGAGGAGCTTGTGAGAAGGCTCAAAACAATGGAGGATAGGACCGATGCGGACGACAGCGTCAACAACTACGACTATGACGGTGGATGTCGCTTGCTCCTCACAGAGGAGGAGTGGCTTTCTCGGTACCGTGGCGGCACCGGAAAGGAGAAGAGTATGGTCGACATGCATAAGGTTCGATGCTACAATTGCCAAGAGTATGGGCATATACGAATAGATTGACAAACTTGCAAATGCATATGGCAATATGGAGATGAAGGGAGGAAACAAATTTCTACAAGTGAAGTCTGCGGCTCAAGGGATCAAAGAGGTGGATATGTCTCTAGTAGGGACGATTACTACTGAAAAATTGGTACGCTTTTCATTTTTTTTGTGATACTATGGCAAATGTATGGAAACCTGTTAGAGGTGTTGCTATTACTGAGATAGGTGCACGAAGATATATATTCCAAATCTACAGCGAAAATGATATGCTACGAGTTGTGGAGGAAGGAGAATGGACTTTCGACCAAAACCTAATTGTACTCGCTAAGCTAAAGCAAGGAGACTTGCCTATGGCGGTGCCACCGAATAAGGCTGACTTCTGGCTACAAGTTCATGATCTGCCAGTGGGATTTTTTCTATGAAAAATTCCATAAAAATTGGGAACTTTGTGGGGAAATTTATTAAAGTGGACGAAAAAAACTTTGCTGTGACATGGAACTCTCATGTAAGAATAAAGGTTAGTATTGATTTGAATAAGTCACCGAAAAGGAAATTGTTTCTTCAGTCGGATGAAGGGGAAATTTTTTGCGTCATAGTTAGGTATGAAAAACTACCTAGCTTCTGTTTTGTCTGCGGCATTATTGGTCATGCAGAAAGGTATTGCTTGCGTTGTCCTGATGGTACAGGCAGAAGCGGAGGGCTACCTTTTGGTCCTGAAATGCGAACCTCTAAAACATGTGATAGTGGGTGGGGGGGGGGGGGCAAATGGGTTGGTCCCAGATGAGCAGAGAGGACTGCTATAGGAGAAGGAGAATGCATATGTGGGAGATAAGATTGAACAAAAACGTCGACGGATTGAGCATGGGGAAGAAGAGCCACTGCACAAGGACTTGGAAGTGGAGACGGAAACATAAAAAAAGGGGAGGAGGCGGGCTTCAATGCCCGCATGTCATGCAACTGAATAATGGGAGAGTGGAATCAGGAGGGATGGAAGCATGCAAACACCATCACCTGAGATTTTATTTTAGGTGTTTTTTAATTCTTAGTAAGGATTCAGTTTATTGTTGTTTTTTATTTTCGCATTCAATTAGAATGTTATACTTAATTATTAAGTAGATGTAAATACTATGAATTTAGGACTTAATTGCAATTAATGACTATTCACTAATTGAACTCAATAGCAACTAATTAAAAATTCAATTTCAATTAGAAGGTAATACTTTATTATTAAGTAAGTAGATTCTTAGTTTTTAATTAGTATTTACGGAGTCTCTTAAAAAATTAGTATTTAAGAAGGGGTATGTATTATTACGTATTATTTATTGTATGGTCTGCGTTCATTGTCCATGTTCATCACTATCTATTGCCATGTTCAGTTGCTATTAGAATTGTTTTTATACAGTCATATGACTGAAAAGGCAAAAAAAAGTTGTTTATATCAAAATGTAGAATGACGAAAACTACCATAATTTAAAAAAGTCCATTTTGCAATTCTTTCGTTCAATTAAAAATGTTGCACTTTGTTATGGTGTTACTGCATGACATTATTGCACGCACTCTAGTAAGAATCACTGCACTTTCTGTCAACATTACTTCTCTTCACATCCATGTTAGAAATTTATTTTAGTACTTCTTTTTATAAATTTTTTATAATTAACAACTTTAATATTTTACGCCCAATTAAATATATTGTATTTCATAACGGCGTTACTGCTCTACATTACTGCACTTACTCATTTATTATATTGCATTTCATGATGACGTTAATGACGTTAGTCTTTTACACCAAATTAATTTTATCCCATGCTCATTGTCCATGTTCATCACTATCTATTGCCATGTTCACTGCTCATGTTAACAAACTCCAATTTCAAGAAACGTAAAAAGGGGGACACAAGTAGTGAGTGTTTCAACTCTAGAGTCGCTAGTGAGGCAAATCTCATCCAAGGCTCACGGTCAGGTGAATCCTATCCATGGCTCAACGCTAGTCCATTTCAGGAGAACAACATCATCAATTGCCCAATGAGGTCGGCAGTGCTTTGCTCAGGCCGACGTCCGTGGTTGACGTGCCTTAGCACCTAGTCAGATGGATAACTTCCTAGGCAGCACTACAAGAAATATAGGTTTTTTTGACAGTTATAAACTGTCATAAAAGAACACATAAACTGTGGTAAATACTATTTACGACAATTCTACGACAATTTTGTGTCCGTGGGCATAACAGCCGTGGTAAAGACATTAACCACAATTTTCAACTGTCAGTTATACTAATAGCAACAGTACATGATGTGTGGTAACTAATATTATGTATAGTGTTGTGTTTAACCTTTTGCCACACGATGAATCCGAAGTAAATAGTATACGATTGCACATTTGGATCATATAGAGAGATTAGTTATATCTTTTTTGTTATAAAATTCATTTTTGTCCAATTTGAAAACCCAAATAATGCAACATCACTTTAACAACGTAATTTAGTAATAGAAATACTTAAATATTTAACCATACACATGCTTCAAAACTATTACTAAATCATTCAACAAAACATAATTTCATAACATATGGGCAAAATGTTGAACAAAATCATAATAAAGGTTTTGGGTCATGTAAAATACATCTACTAGCCCAAAATTTGTACGAGTATTTTGTAAGTCAAGTACATGTTAAGTTAAATATTCTTGGATGACATGTTCCCTTCAACTTCACCCAACATATTTTCCATCAATTTGGGATGACCATCATGGCTGCTCCAATACCTATAGAAAAATAAGTAATGCTAAAGTAAGTAAATAATTACTATCACTTAAAGTTATTTGTTTCAATATATTCTTCATACATGCTTTAATTTCCTAAGTTTTGGCACATATTAAATATAGCA
Organism: Cuscuta epithymum; assembly: GCA_945859915.1. Lineage (NCBI taxonomy): Eukaryota > Viridiplantae > Streptophyta > Magnoliopsida > Solanales > Convolvulaceae > Cuscuta > Cuscuta epithymum. The sequence continues at coordinate 296,214 of CAMAPF010000959.1, read as the reverse complement.
CAAAGTATAGTGTGTTACAAACTTGTTCTTGTGAGTCATCCAACTTGGCTGTCAAGTCATCAATCCTGGATTCAATTCAGCAATTATAGGCTCATAATAATTTTTGACCTTTTTCATTAGTTCTTTCTTAAGTTGCCCCTTGTTGTCAAGTGATTCTTCTTCTCTCATCTTGCTATTTATTTGAGATTTGGTTGGTCCAGTTCCCATTGTGCGACAACGCCCATGGCTTTCAGGTCCCATAATTTCATCAAATATTTCATTTCTTTTTTTCTACACAGTCATGTTCATCCTCATTCAGCTCATCTAATCGCTCATCAAATGCTTTCTTTGAGAGAGCAATAAGTTTGAGTTAATAATATATTTATATGATTACTACATAATATATTCAGATAACAACTTACTATTTGTTCTAAGTGTTTGGTGATCTTTTGCTGTTCCATCCTACTTTATTCACCCTCATTTCAAGTAGACACTCAATTTATTAGTCGATTTTCTAGCTTGTTCCATCTATGATCTTTTGCTGTTCCATCCTACTTTATTCACCCTCATTACAAGTAGACACTCAATTTATTAGTCGATTTTCTAGCTTGTTCCATCTATAAAAGACCCGTTAATGTAAAAAGTTGAACTAAGCATAAAATCAAAAGGTTGATGATGCAAACCTCGTAACGTATATCAACGCATGACTTCCTTCCAGTACGATTTGCCCTATATATCTCCGGTCTCCACAAATATCTTATAGATAAAGAAATACTACCTCCGTTCCAACTTATTTTGCAAAGTCAACATTTAATTTCTTGGTCAACTACCGTTAAAGTTAAATCCTCGTGATTCATAACTAATTCGATTTTAATAATTAAAACTAACATTTACAAAATCTCAGTAAAATTTAATTAGGAGTTGATATCCTAATTAAGTGAATATAACAAATATATTTGATCCAAAGTTAAATTTACAGCTCAATTTGGAAAAAAACGTTTACATTCAAATTTTTCTTTCTGATAATTTAGGTTAGGTGCAAAAACGAAGGAAAAAAATCTGCAAAAAACAAGGCATCATGTGCGACGACTGTGCCAGATATCCTCGTAACCTTAATTCTCACTACAAAACTCTCGCACACACGACTCACACGAACATAAAGGAAAAGAGTTATGCTGCCTTTAAAGCTTATTGACTTGCTAATAACTTTCCCCTCTGCCTAGCTATTTAATTAGTTTCTATGTTTTTTATTCTACACTATTTTTGCCTGTATAGAGCCCTTTTTTTTTATTTATTAAAATCACACATCTTTATTAGATCAAGCTATCGTTTGCCACCTGGCTATAAATACAACTTGGTATAGAATTAACAATAAACTTGCCATCCGGCATAGAAAGTGCTTCCCTAGCAAGGTTGTGAACAGCACTATTCGCGGATCGCTTGCAATAATTGACAGAAAAGCTAGTTTCAGCCTGAAGAATCTGTCTAATATATTCTAAAATAACATCCAGATAAGAGTGTCCCCCGCCTTCGTCCAACCTTGAAACTGCAACCAACGAATCCGTCACAACAATCACTCGCTTCCATCTTTGATTTCTTGCCCAGAAAACTGCCTCTCGCAGCCCCAACACCTCCGTTATTTGGGGTGACCAGTCCGCATCACATGATTCCAAACCTCCTGTAATGAAACTACCATCTTCATCCCATGCAACCCACCCCAAGCTCTCCTCCCGCCTCGCGTGTTAACAGCCCCATCTGTATTTACTTTAATAAAACTCGCTGGAGGACGGACCCAACGTGAGTCATCTCGTGACTTTGTTGCTGATTTCTGCAGCAAATTACCTTGCGCCTCCCTCCAGCTTTGTAAGGCCGCTGCTCCGTAGCTCATGACGTGTCCACAGTCAAAATTCACGTCATTCCAGACCTTTTCGTTCCTGCCTTTCCAAATACTCCACAATAAATTAATAAAGATACACAAGTTCTCTTCACTGACCTTATTAAATAGCAGCTGCACCCATTCATGCCAAGAAATAGCAGCTGTATAGAGCCCTTATAATATTACTTGTATAATAGACAGTTCGCCTAAAAACTGTATTTTTTTTTTGAGATTATATGTGAACATGGATCGGATAAAGTGTACAGAAGATCAGATGTACAAAAAGGTGCACAGAATGAACGGATTGGGATCCTCTGCCCGACTAGGAGGGTGCCTTGCGCATCGGACGGTCAGGCAGCAGCGAGGATGGACTCGAGATCAGCGAAAATGTGGACTCCAAAATCTACGATCGTTGAATTGTTGATCGGACGGATGTCTAGAAGCAAGGCACTTTACCTTGCTTTAAAGCAAGGCAGAGGCCCCGGATCCCAAAAAGAACTACCGTTTTATTTTGCAATTTACAATCTCTATTTTTCTTTTAAAAATTTCTTATCATCATTCTTTAATTTATCCATATAGTCTTAATTAATCTTAGTTTATCATTCATTATTTATGAATTATTCTTTTCCTACATGTCCTTTTATATTTTCAATTTCTTAGCGAACGGGCTGCTTTTAAAACCAATTTTACCGTGCGACGCGTACATGGATTCACTACTATGGATATTTTCTTTTGGACTAAAATTTGCTGGTCTGATCTGGTCTGGTCTGGAATATTTTGGTCTGCTCTACACCTGAAAACAGTCCAAAAAAATACTCCTTATCTTATATTTTAATTCACACTAGCGATAATGAATTATGACGATGATCGTTTCTTACGTCCACGGCTAGTTAGACTTTTTGTTTTTGACATTCATCAAATTCTTTAAAGTTGACAAATCTATTTTATATTCATTTGGATATTGGAAAATCAAGGCACGTCAACATGAGAGGAAAGCATGTACCGTACAACCGGCTCTACGACTGATAAATATAAAAAACAAATGAGCATTAATGTAATTTTGATGAAAATCGCGGCTTTCGTACGTAATTTTGGTGAAAATTTTGGTCTTCTTAAACAATACTCCGTATTGTTATTATTTTCATTATCGAAATTAACGTGATCAATATGTACATTATCCTTTATTTTGAGGTAAAAATTTTAACTTCTGAATTTATTTCTACCTATATTTATCTTTTTAGTCGTAGTCTTTATATATAGTGCCCATGGTGCTATGGATAAACAAGAGATTTTGGGTCATTTAAAAAAGAAGTGTACATATGTAAAATTGAGAATGATTGTCGTGCTCTCAATTTGACATCTGATGACTCTAACAATGCCAACACAAAAGATAAGATTAAAAATATGGTTGCATTATGGTAAATAAGTGATTATTTTTCGCCACTCCGAAAAAGAGACATATATAGGAGTGAGTTCTAATACAAAGAGTTCTTCTCAAGAAAAGTGAGAAAAGATTTTAAAAATGAAACTATTGCGATGAAATGCTAAACCTAAATGTGCAATAATTATAGGAAAAATTTATTAAACTAAATGAAACCAAAATGTGCAATAATTAAACCTAAATGTGCAATAATTAAACAAAATAGTTATCATACAATAAGTATGATAGTACTTAAAATCTTTAAACTAATTTGTTTATTAAGTATGAAACCAAATATATATAAAAAATTGGATAAAATATGTAATTATAAGTGCATTAAGTTACAATGAAACAAGTTTTAATATTAAGTGCGAAAAGAAGTTATTAAAATTACGTACTGAATACTACATTTATTAGCTACATTAAAAAATTAATTGAAATCTTAAATTTGGACAAATTTTAAAGGTAGTAAAAGGGCAAAAAACCAGTTGGCCAATACGCCAGCTTTGTCACTTCCGGATTTTAAACAATCTTATACTGTAAATAAGACAACAATATATATATATATATATATATATATATATATTCACAAATAAAATTTGATATATATATAATGAGAGAAAGTGAGGGTTGAGTGGGGGCAGCCGCCCCCTGCCCCCACGCTAGATACACCCTTGTTTACACTTTAAAATTGATCTTATTGACTTATTTTTACATTTTAATGTCTAAAATTGTTTCTCATTTTTCATATGAAGAGTTCTATCTATTTGAACCTCTATATATATTTATATTTCAACAGATTCAATTAATTCGGTCCATTAATTTAGAATTTAAAAATTTTTAAGAGATTCAGCCAGTCAATTTTGACACCTCCAAAGTTTACAGAAAATTTTAATTGTTTCAACAAAATAAGTCCCCGTTCTCGTGTAAAAAAGAAGAAGAAATTCCTTGTTTTGAAAAAGGGGCATCTTTTTTCATAAAGGTCTTCAAAAAAAAAACTTTCCAAGTTTCTATGTCAAATGGATGAAAAAGGTTTACACTATCTTCCATGGCCATAAGGAAGTCAGATAAAAAGAAGTCAGATAACATTTTCAAGAAACAAATACAGTTTTATATTGTGAAGAAGAAAGGGGGCCTTGTTTTTAGTCAAAGATGCTGCAATTGTCTTCACCAACCGTGACCCACAGGACTGACCGCGGGCAGTCATCCAGAGTGCCGCAGACAGAACTTCACGGACCTCACCGTGTTCTGTAGTTGCGATGGAATTTGTATGGTTTTGCTTTTGTAGGGCAGGGCAGGCTTATCGAGGTCACCACCCAATAATGGCTTAATCATTTTTACCTTTGCTGTAAAGGTAAGAAGCTTTTTCCTTTCCCTTTTTTCTTCAATTTAGAGCTCGTTTGATGACTCTATTTTTTGGTTTATCAAACTTATTAATGATTTTTTATTAAATACGTAATTTTTTATTTTGTGAACTGAATTGTTACTAATAAGAAAAAATATGGTTAGAGTTAGTTTTCTGACTATATTGGCACATATAAGACCATTTTATCTATTTTTTTTCTTTATTTAATTAATAAAATAAAATATATTTCATTTTTTTTGCATGAAACAACAGAATCAACCACTCTAGTCACTTCAGCCACAACTTCATAAATTTTATTAAAATCAACCTATGCAGTCGATTTGGGTATTACAAAACAGGTTCTAAAAAACTTTTTAAAATAATCTATTTAATTTGCGGGAGTTTTTGTAAAAGCAAAAAGGTGTTTTCAGGTTTTTACTTGTGAAAAGTTTCGAAATAGGCGAATCTCTTTAAATTTAAGTAGTTTAAACTAAAAACTACTAGTACTTAAATCACTTCCCATCAAACATTCTCACAATCAACTTTTCATTAAACATTCTAATTTCTTCCAAAAAAATTAACATTCTAACTTTTTTAAAGTAACTTTTATGAATGTTTGGATCAATTTTCACTACTACGTATTAATCATTTTCACAATATCTATCATAAATCACTTCTCTAAAGTATGTAGAAGCGAACATAAAAACAGACCTGCATAAAAATTCGAGAAAAATATATGATGCACATCAACGTACTCACTACCAAGCACATTGACGTGATAAATGAACGAATTTTGATTAATCATCATGCCTAAGTGCTCTGTAGCTTGTATATGATGAGAATTTGTTGAAGTATTCTCTATTTATTTCATGCTAGTAAAATATAGTGGAGTATAAATCACTAAACTACATAGTCACATTTCATACGTAGTATTTGATTGATCTTTGAAACTCCACGTCTCTACTTATTCTAAAGAATTTGTACCTTATTAAATCGAAAAAGGATATTCCCAAAAAAGTCATTACTTTAAGAAAGAAAATTCCTAGCCAACCATAACATTATTTTCCCTCTCCATTTGAACGAAAACGGGCCATGAATGATTGAGTGATTATATTCAAAATACTCCCCAATTATTCCCTCCCAATTTTGGCTGAGTTATACGGAGTATTGTTTAATTTTCTGTTTCCTATTTTTCTTCGTTCTTTCCTATTTTTTCTATAAAATTCATTGTCACTAATACTCTTAAGTTAAATGTTGTGTCAAATTATATCGTAGTAAACATTACAATGCGAAATTCTATTCCCCAAAAAACTCAATTTCATAATCTCCATTTTTGTGTACAATTAGGTTTGTCGTATTCTTTTCTTAGAAAATTTACTTAGTGTCCAAAAAAATGTAAAATATCAAGCTAGATAAATTTATCCCATGGGGGTAGTTTTATTTTAATAGTGACTATAAATAAGCCGAGATGTGTTTTTTGTCTAATAGAAAAAGTAAAAAATGTAATACAACTCCCTAGCGTCTCTAGGGTTCCTTGAACTCCGACGTTTATCACCGGTCTGCGTAGCGATTTTCTTGTTCGTTTGGCTCTTTTGCAGACAAGCATGGCGGATGAGGTTAATGATCTCAATGCACGCCTGAGACTGGAGGATGAAGAAGACGCGGATGGTGTCGATATTGATGACGCAATTGCGGAGAATGCCCAGACGGCAATGCCGCTTTGCATGGTGGGCAGAATACTCACCGATAGGCTGATCAAATTCCCTTTCTTCCGTGATACTATGGCTGATGTCTGTCGGCTGAGTAAGGGTACACACATTCGGGAACTAGATGATCGTAAGTATCTTTTTTTCTTTTTTTCTTTTTTTGTTGATCGTAAGTATCTATTCCAATTCTATGATCATGTGGATTTCGAACGTGTTTTGGTGGATGGTCCGTGGTGTTTTGAAAATTCTTTGCTTATATTGCATAAACTTGATATGAATGAAAATCCGAAAACAGTTGTTCTGGGCCGAGTGCAGTTTTGGATTAGAGCCTATGACTTGCCTTATGGTCTCTTTACTGAAAACATTTGTAAGATCATAGGGGACCAAGTTGGCTCCTTTGAGTCGGCCGATGCTAGCAATTTTACCGGTGGGTGGAAAGAATTTTTACGCATCCGAGTTGTACTTGACGTGAACAATCCCCTCAGAAGAAAGGTTACGCTTAAGCGTGGAGGGGTACCTGTTCGGGTGGATATCAAGTATGAACGACTGCCTCATTTTTGCTTCATTTGCGGGCTGATGAACCATGTGGATCGTATATGTGTGTGTGGAGGTTTCAATTTGCTGAAATTGGAAGGGAAAAACCTTTTCGCTCTTGGTTACGTGTTTGTTCCAGCAGGGGGTCTATGAACAAAGGAAGTAAATGGCTAGTTAACGGGGAAGGCAAATTCCTTTTCGGGGGACCATCACAGGCATCGAGCAGAATACCAGGGACTCATGAAGATGATGCCGAGATTGAACTTCTACAGCAGGCCGAGGGATCTATGGCAAAGAAAATAAAGGTGCTAGGTCTACGGATTACCAATGAACGAGCAAGTGGACAGGATATGGAGTTTGCTATGTCAAAAAATGGATTAACGGCGGGGTTTGGCATCCAGACCCACCAAAAGCAATGAGTTACTTAAGTTGGAACTGTCGAGGGCTTGGCAATCCGGCGACAGTTCAAGCTTTAGTGGACGTTGTTCACTTGAATAGGCCAGCGGTGGTTTTTCTGATGGAAACTTTTTCTGATAATAATAAAATTGAATGGGTTTTGCCTAAGATTGGCATGGATCATTATTTTGCGGTAGCCAGTATTGGTCATAGTGGCGGTTTGGCTTTAATTTGGAGGGAGGGTGTACGGATCCAAGTCAACGGGTCCTCAAACCACTTCATTGATACGAATATTAATCTGGAAGAGGGAGCGCCAGCTGGTTGGCGCTTTACTGGTTTTTATGGTTGTTTGGATAGGCCTAGAAGGAGGGAATCATGGAATATCCTTAAATCCCTAAGTCTGGGGCCTGATCAACTGTGGCTTGTTATGGGAGATTTTAATGATCTCATGTTCGCATCCGAGAAGAAAGGTAGGGTTCCTCATCCTCCTTGGCTTTTGAGGGGTTTTCGGGAAACTGTGCGGGCTTGCGGTCTGAAGAATTTTTCTTTCAACGAATATCAATTTACCTGGCAATGGTGGAGAGGGATCCCGAACTGGGTTGAGGAAAAGCTTGACAGGATTCTAGTATCTGAAAGCTGGCTTGACATTTTAGGAGAAGCGGTTGCTGAATCTCTCGAAGGGGCACCCAATGATCACATGGTTCTTTTTATGAAACTTATCCCTACAGAGAGCTTCCGCAGGAGACGTAACTTTAAGTTCGAAAATGTGTGGCTAAGAGAGTTGGATTGTAGGGAGATAGTTGCTCGCAGTTGGGGACTCGGTCGTGACCAGGGGATTATGAGCCAGGTGTCTACTTGTGGCAGAGCAGTTGGGGAATGGGGTTACAATAAATCGGGCTCTTATGGTAAGCGCATTGCTTTTTGTAAAAAGAGACTTGTTTTTTTTTTTTTTTCACAGAAGATGGGACTTATGGGGAATTAATGAATTCCATAAGGTGATAAAGGAATATCTTGATTTACTTGAGAAAGAAAATGTTTTCTGGCGTCAAAGGGCCAAAGAATTTTGGTTACAGGGAGGTGACCTGAACACACGTTTTTTCCATAACTCGGTCAAGCACAGAAAACGGAAAAATAAAATGGAAGGTCTCAGATTAGATGATGGCCGATTGGAGAGCGACAGAGCTGAGATGAGCAGATCTATCGGGGAGTATTTTAATAAAATATTCACGGCAGGGAGCAGGAGGGCTGATTTTGTGTTTGGATGTGTTCAACGCCAACTGCATGATCAGCATAATATTGTGTCCTGGGTCCAGTGCGCAGTGAGGAGGTTAAAGAGGCGATTTTTGACATGTTTCCTGATAAATCTCCAGACCCGGATGGGCTAAGCCCGGGATTGTATCAACATTTCTGGGATGTGGTGGGACCGGACATTGTTAATTTTTGCAAACGGGCCTTTGAGACAGGTAAGCTCCCAGACCACATTAATCATACAAATATTGTGCTTATTCTGAAAAAAAAAAGACAAACCCGAGTCTATGAGAGAGTGGAGGCCAATTGCTCTATGCAATGTGATTTATAAAATTTTCTCTAAAATGCTGGCTTATCGTATGAAAAATATCCTTCATTTATGCATCTCTGAACACCAAAGTGCCTTTATCCCGAGTAGATGTATTGTTGATAATATTATGTTAGTGTTTGAGTCTCAGCATTTTCTGAAGTGTAAACGACAAGGGAAGGTGGGTTTAATTGGTCTTAAATTGGATATGAGTAAGGCCTACGACCGGGTCGAATGGCCTTTTTTGGAGGGGATGATGAGAAATCTAGGTTTTCATGAGAGGTGGATAGAGCTTATTATGGAATGTGTTACATCTGTTTCCTACTCTATTCCGTTTGATGATGGGATGATTGAGTTGGTTCCACCGGGAAGAGGACTTCGTCAGGGGGATCCTCTTTCTCCTTATCTCTTTTTGCTGGTGGCGGAAGGGCTTAGCGCCTTGCTTTGAAAATACGAATCAGTAGGTCGTCTGCATGGGGTTTCTATTGCTCGGGGGGCTCCAATGATATCTCATCTATTTTTTTTGCAGATGACAGCTTGCTTTTCTTTAGAGCTTCTCATGACGAGGCATCTTTGGTGAAGGAAATTCTGGCTGATTATGAGGGTGCATCAGGCCAGGTAGTTAATTACAATAAATCAAAGGTGTTTTTTTAGCTCTAATGTGTCGTTCAATATCCGGGAGGGTCTGATTGAATTGCTAAGGGTCGGTCTAGCTGGAGAGGATGAAAAATACCTGGGCCTACTGGCTTTGGTTGGGCGGAATTGGAAAAACACACTGAGTTATCTTAGACGGAGAGTGATTACCCGTATTAATAACTGGAACAATAAATTTTTCTCTAAAGCGAGGGGGGGGGGGGGGAGGGAGGTTCTTTTGAAAGCAGTGATTCAGGCTTTGCCTACTTATTATATGAATGTTTTCCTTTTGCCTGTTGAGCTGTGTCGTGAGATAGAAAATTTGATGAATGGGTATTGGTGGAAAGGAAAAACAGGAAAAGGTATTCATTGGAAGGACTGGAATGCTCTTTGTGCTCATAAAAAAGCCGGTGGTTTGGGTTTTAGGAAACTGCGGGATTTTAATATTGCTGGGAGAATTTTTACGAACCTGACTCCCTAGTGAGCCAAATATTTAAAGCCCGATACTATCCTAAAGGAGGGTTTCTATCTGTTAAACCAGGAAATAATCCTTCCTTTATTTGGCGAAGCTTACTTCATACTCAAGATGTTATTCGGGAAGGTTATTATTGGAAGGTAGGTGATGGTCACTCTATAAATATTTGGGAGGAACTGTGGCTTCCGGATAAGGAGAACCTGAAGATCGTAACGGGGAAATATGAGGAATTGCAGGGGGCTGTGGTGGCAAATCTTTTTGCGACTGATCGTAGAGAGTGGGATTTTGACATTATTGATGATATTTTTAAAGAAAGGGACGGGGCTAATTAAGGGCATTCCGCTGAAGAGGAATTCTATGGTGGACTCCCTTTGTTGGAGATGGGAGGACAGTGGTCAGTTCTCGGTTCGAAGCTTCTACCGAAGATTGGTGGGCGAAATGGGGGGCCAACCGGGGTTGGATTGGGCTTGCATGTGGAAGTTTAATCTTCCACCTAAAATTAAAATATTTTTTAGCAGGTTTGTAGCGGCTGTCTCCCCTCGAGATTTAATTTGCAGGTATGAAGAGTGGATTGCTCGGGAAGCTGCGGACTTTGTGGAGAGGCACCAGAGACGCTGGAGCATTTATTCAGATCGTGTGCTGTTGCTAGGGATACCTTGACCGAGCTTCATTGACAATGGAGATCTATGGAGGACGACTCTTTTCTGGATCACATCTGCGAGGAATTTCGGAGCAAGAAGCAACAAGACATGAAGCGTCTGGTATGGGGCTGCTGGACACTGTGGAATGAGAGGAATTGCAGGGTTTGTCAGGGTTCTATTTCTTCGGCAAGGCAGACTGTTCATCGGGCTCGTGCTTTGATCGAAAGGTGGCGGCAGGCTCAGCTGCAGGTTGCTCAGGGAAGACGGCAGTACCTAGTTCAGCAAGGTCGGGCAAACTGGAGCAGACCTTTACAAGGGGGCTGGAAATTGAATGTCGACGCGGCAACGCGAGCAAACATGTGCGGCTTGGGATGGTGCTTGAGGAATTCTGCGGGCCAGTTCGCTGCTGATGTTTCAAGACCATGGCCGGGAAAAATGACATCCCTGGGAGCCAAGCTTGTTGGAATACGTGAGGCATTGAGTTGGTTGAAAGATTTAGGTGATATCCCGGTTGAAATAGAATCTTATGCAGCAAGAACAATTTCTGAAATTCTTAGGGCATGTTTACTAACAGAGATATTTTCCTGTTTTCTACTTCTGTTTTTCGTTCTCCAATTTTCTGTTTTATTTTTCAGTTTTTCTATCTCCAATTTTCTGTTTCTATTTTTTAGTTTTCCATTTTCAAATCTGAAAACATGTTCATCAATTTTTTCACTCAGTTCTCCAATTCCACACCCTTGACCCCTACCCTTACCACGATCTTACACTCTACCCATACTCCCCCACAACCCTTCATACCCACCCATACCTACTCATAGGGGTCGGGGTAGGGAAGTTATGGGTGGGGGTGGGGTAAGGGGTATGGTCGGGGTGGGGTGATAAGGTCTAGGGTAGGGGGTTGGGTGGGGGTAGTTGGTGGGTTAGGGTCATTGTTATTGGTAAGGGTGGGGTAGTGGGTAGGGTTTGGGGTAAGGTAGAGGTATGATATGGAGTTGGGATAGGATGGCGGTAGGGTGGAGCCGGGACCAGGGTGGGGCTGAGGTAGGGAAGGGGTAGGGGGTGGGGGGGTAGGATGGCGGTAAGGGTGGGGGGTAGTGGGTAGGGTTGGGGTAAGGTAGGTGTAGTGGGATATGATGACGATAGGGTGGGCCCAGAATCTGGGTGGGGCCGAGGTAGGGGAAGGGTAGGGTGGGGGGGTAGGATGGTGGTCGGATGGCGGACGGGTGGGGGTAGGATGGCGGTACGAGGGTGGGGGTAGAATGGCGGTGGGGTGGGGTCGAGGTAGTGGCATGTGGTAAGGGGTAAGGGGTAATATACGGGTGGGGGTAGGGTAGGGTGGGTCGGAGTGGGGCCGAGGTGGTAGGAGGTGGCGGTAGGGTAGGGTGGATCGGGGTGGGACCGGGGTGGGGTATGGTCATTATAGGAAAAAATGGGTATGCGAGGTGGGGTTGGGTGGGTAAGGTAGGGTAGGGTAGGGGTAAGGGGTAAGGTACGAGGATGGAGGTACCAGAATGGAATCGACATCGGAGCGGGACAGGACCCACCACTAAGTGTAATTATGCAAATTCACTGCAGTGACACTGTAGCATCTGCGTTTTCCAAATTTGGAAAACTAATAAAAGTCACCTCTCCAAATCATTAAGGAAAAGAGAGACATGTCTCATTTTTTCCGTTTTGGAAAACGATTTGGTAAACGCGTTTTTCTTTTTTTTCCTTTCTCCAATTTTCCAGGAATTTCTTTGGTAAACACGTTTCCTGTTTTCTGTTTTCCAGTTTTCCAGTTTTCTGGAAAACTGGAAAATATCTCTGTTAGTAAACAGGCCCTTAATATTTCGAGTTGTTCGTTGGTGGGACTGTTGAGGGACGACATTAGAGACTTGGCGAAATCGTTTTCGAGTATTTCATTTAATCATATTAGGCGTTCAGCGAATAAGTCTGCCCATTTGTTAGCTAAGGCGGCTTGTTCTTTGCCTGAATCGCAGTTTTGGATTGATTTTCCTCCATCTTTTATTGTATCAGCATTAGCCAACGATTTGATTAATGATAATTAAGTCATTTTCTTTCAAAAAAAATGAGCAACTGCACCTGATAATACAAGCGGGCTCGCGAGCAGACATATACTACGTATATCAATAATTCATGTCATCTTTTTTATATTACTATTATTATACTACGTATTTAAATTATCCAATTACTACGTATAATACTCTCTCTATATATCCGTATTTAGCTAGCTATCTCTTTTTAATCTCATCTTTCATACCTTTTCATCTTTGTTTCCTATTTCTTACATTTTTATATACGTCCTATTCACCCCCCCTAACATTTCATGTTTAACTTTCCTGTAAAAGCATGATGTGATAAACATTTGAATTTTGAATACAAAGTGAGTACATTCATGATTATATATTACTCCATTTGTCCAACAAACAAGTTACCCGTTTGACTTACACATGTTTATGAAAGATAAAGTTTGTTTATGAAAGATAAAGTTTGCTTTGAATTTTTAATTTTACTCCTAATTTATGTCCAATTAATCAAACAAAAAGTAAGTAAAAAGAAAGGGTGTTATGAAACTTCGTCTAAAAATCTTGTATGAGACGAAACTTTATTTTGGGGGACTCAAATTGAAAATAAAGCTTAATTTTAAGTTTTAACAAGAAGGTTGTAGTAAGAGATCGAGGAATATATATATTTAATAAAGAGGCGGATCCAAAAACTAAAGCTGAATTGAAGATCATAGTGTTGATAGTAGACATAAATTAAAAGCCGATAGGTAAATGAAAAAACATTAAAAATTAGGTTACACTGGACTAATTGAAATAAGTTAGAATTGAAATAAATTAGACTTAAGTTACACTGGACTAATTGAAATAAGTTAGAATTAAATGTTAGCTGAGGAAATATCTCTTTCTCCATCTATAATGTATACACGTACACGATAAATCTCCTTTTAAATCGAGACGCAAAATGTTGTTCGTCATTTTGCTTTGACTTACGTTCTTGTCATGTAATAGGAAGACTGCTTGTACGAACTATAATGCACACTACACATAATACATAGATCAGTTGTTTATCGTTTATAGAATCGGCAGTTCGGCACAATCTAAAAAATTAGGCATTAGAATACTACGTATACATAGACACATAATATAACAAATTTTGTTTCTTAAATTATAAAACAAAATCTAATATGGAGTATGTACCATTAAATATTTTCGTCAACGAATTACAAAAAGAAGATATCAAAGAAACAAATTAATTTAGACGTTAACAAAATTGAAAAACAAGATGAAACAAAATTTAAGGGAGAACGCAAACGGACTAGAAAATATTAGATTTATTTGGCGTTTTGGGCAGATCAGACCTGGGTTCGCAGGTTGAAGACGGAGGCCTAGCTCGGCGGCGGTGTTGTTCCAAGTAGTAAGGGGAAGATGGAGGTTGATGACGGAGGCCTAGCTCGATCGCAGGGTCGCAGGCTTTGAATACGGAGGTTATACGCAGGTTGGAACAGTATTTCTTCAGTATTTGTTCGTCGTCTTGGGCAGACCTAGGTTTGCACTTTGCAGGTTGTAGAAGTTAGATGCGTACACAAGGCTGGTCCTAGGGGGAGGGCAGCAAGGGCGACCGCCAAGGGCGGAGCCAAGGGGGGTCAGGGTGGTCAGCTGACCCCGCTGAAAGTTCAAGAATGCAGAGCTCTAAAATACCTTCGATTTGATATATTATGGGTCTCGTAACTCATTACGAGTAAAAAATTATGACTTCTGGAAAAATCAGCATCATCTTAACTTGAAATAAGCAAAATTTGATGTTTGACGTTGATTATATTCTTAAAATCAAAAATAAAATAGCTTATTCAGTCATTAGTTTGTGAACATAATGATATATTACATATATATTAATACATTAACCGAAAAATGCTTATTAAATTACCATTTATCTCAGCTACATATGAAACATTTAACTCAAGTAGTATTGTATAATAAATATCCATCATTTTGATACTTTATATAATTAAATTCCGACACCCCTCACACATTTTTCTGACTCCGCCCCTGGCGACCGCCCTAGGCCCGAAAAAAAGTTGAAAGAAATTAGGCCCAAGTTTTTTCTTTATATGTAATTTGAGTAGACTTCTTTTTTATTTATAACTTCAATTAATTAATCAAGCGTAATGTATAACTTTTGTTGACAATTTGAGAATTTTAAAATATTACTAAAAAGTCTTGAACGGAGCTAGACAAGTTCTAAAAAAAATATAAATTTAGTTTTGATTTTTAAATAGAGTTGGTTATAAGTCAACACATTTGTTGTTAAATCAATAAAAGCATGTCTCTTCACATTTTTTTAACCTTTAAGACTTTTTATTCTTTTAATTACAAAATTATCAATTTATATTATTGTCTTTGGGCTGCCGGTGCCTTCCAATTCTCAAACATCATCCCAATTATCTATTATGCCTCAAAAAACGTAATGGATTAGCAATTTTAAACATTGCACATGTGATCTTAGAAAAGATAGATTATGAAGCAGTTATTGATGACTTTACTTCACAATGTTCTTTTGTGATTCACATAATATGAAGGTGAATTCACGTAATACTTGTGTTGTAGGGAGAATTCTTGAAATAGGAGTATTTTTTTTTTAAATTTCAAAATAGGACGGTCATGTGTTTATTTTCTGAATATGAGTAATTAATGTCATGTTCAGAGCATACTATCATGTGTAAAATATAATATTGTCAAAATATGATAATATTTGTTTGGAATACAAACGTTTTCAGTTGTATTTAGAGTAATTTCTCATAGTTTTATTATACTTCGTAATTTTTACAAGTAAGTGTAATTTACTATTTATCTTGGAAATAAGACCAAAATAGTATATCGCCCATAGGCCCAAAACCGGACAGGACCGGCCCTGTTCGTACATCGACGAAGCAGCAGGTTGCGATGGAAGGGCGTATGTATTTCCAAGCAGAAACGATCGAGATGATTAACAAGCAAGGTGAGCATGATGATCTAGATCAGACTTACGATCAATTGTTCTTGGAGGAGGAAGGTGAAGTGCTATTGATTCACCCCCTTCTGAACCCTCGGTCCCTCGCCATGGAATGAACAAGCAACTAGGGTTTGGAAGTTTCTTTTAGTTGTTTTTAGATGTTTTAAATTTTATGTTTCCGTTCAGTTCTTTGTTTCTATTTTTCCCGTCAAAACTAGTGACAAGTAGGTAGTTTTATGGTATGAGTTTAGAATTGATAGAATGAGAGAAAGCAATTAGGCTATATGGCCGATAATCACTTTGAATCTCTCGAATGTTAAGCGATTAGTCTTGTTCATTTTTGGATAGTCTATTCTATATCTGATCAAAAAGTGAGGGAACCCATTGATTACAATGAGTCTAGATAGAGGATGAGGGTAGACGACAAACATGTGTAAATGATTGGTTGATTTTATAATTTTAAAAAAAGTAGCTTAAAAACACATTTTTTATGAAGTAATAAATGCTAAACAATTTAATTACATCTTCTCACACTTAATATTAATATGATTTACAACTTAAAACAGTTATAATTATATATTTCATCCGTCTCTTATATTTTTTCCTCTTTTACAGAGTAATAAACTATATAAATCGTCTAATTATTATTATTATTTTAAAAAGTTTTCTTATAGTGTTATAGTGTGAACTTCATCCAAATGTCTCCTAAAGTTTATGAGATTTATTTATTTAAGTTCATCACGTGAGGTATGAGAACAAAAGATTATATGGAGTATTAGTGATAAAGAAAATCGTGATATACGAGTAAAAACATTTTAGAATTCCAAAATAGAATTGTCATGTTTTTATTCCTAAACAAGAGTAATTACTGTCAAGTTTTAAAAAATATTGTCATGTTTAAAGTCTGACATTGTCAAAACATGACGGTAATTATTTCTATTTCGGGAACAAAAGATGATAATTTTATTTTTTGTTTTGTTAATTATTTTAATTTATATTGTCATCTGCTACTACAAGAAAAGTGCACATAGATTGCACATGGACCACAATTTTTTTGCGATGGCAGCATAACTGTCGTTAAAAACACCATTAACCACACATTTTTTATTTACCACACACAAAAATGTGGTAAAAGCTTAGAGACGACAATTTTTAACCGTTGCCAATGTTTTTACCACAGCTGTTGTGCCGACGCACATAAAACTGTCGCAAAACTGTCGTAAAAACATAAGGAGGAACATTTACGATAGTTTAGCGTTACTTTTACGTGCGTCGCCACAACAGCCGTGGTAAAACATTATGGTAAATAAAAAAATGTGTGGTTAATGATGTTTTTAACGACAGTTATGCGCCCATCGCAAAGAAAAAATTGGTCTATGTGCGGTCTATGTGCACTTTTCTTGTAGTGTATGCCTACCTTCCTATTATAGCTAAGGGGAGCTAGGTAGTAGAGGAGTATATAACTCTGTTCTTTTGCTGCTGCTAAGATTCAAACAAGAGATAGCTAGGGCTTGAGAGAGGAATCTGCGAATGAAACCAAATAATCTTTCTTAATATGGTTATTTCCATGATTCTAGTTTAGATTGAACTGACTGCGTTTTGGAGTTTGCTGTTTTCAGCAAAAAAATCTGCAAGCTACAGATCCTAAAGTGTTTGTGAAAAATGATGGGAGCTGATAATCATGCACTCTCTTCTCTCACTTCATCTTCTTCATCCATCCGAGCCAGTTACAGCCAAAACCCTAACCCTACCCCAAATCCAGCCAAGAGAAAGAGAAACCTCCCTGGAAACCCAGATCCGGACGCAGAAGTGATAGCCATGTCCCCAAAGTCTCTAATGGCGACGAACCGCTTCGTATGCGAAATCTGCAACAAGGGTTTCCAGAGAGACCAGAACCTGCAGCTTCACAGGAGAGGGCACAACCTGCCATGGAAGCTGAAGCAGAGAAGCAGCAAGGAGGTGGTGAGGAAGAAGGTTTACATATGTCCAGAAAAGAGCTGTGTGCACCACCACCCTTCTAGGGCTCTTGGAGACTTGACTGGGATCAAGAAACACTTCAGTAGAAAACATGGGGAGAAGAAGTGGAAGTGTGATAAGTGTTCCAAGAAATATGCTGTTCATTCTGACTGGAAAGCCCATAATAAGATTTGTGGTACTAGAGAGTATAAATGTGACTGTGGAACTCTCTTCTCTAGGTAAGCAGACATATATTTACTCAAATTAATTAATTTCACTGCAAGAGAATTATGGGATTAGTGCGAATTTGACACAGATTTACCGATGATTTCGTGTCAAATGGCTCGCATCAAAGTGTTTTTGACACGAATTTGGTACATCCCCGCTAAATATTTCTATCGATCGGGCGTATTTTTGTAGTGTTCCCATGATTCTTGAATTCATTAATGACATAGATCTTGGTAGGTTGCTGTATTTAATCATGAATGGTTTGTGACATTAATGCAAATGATGATTGAATTTATTGGCTAACATTCTGTATGGAATATATAATGCAGAAAGGATAGTTTTATCACACACAGAGCTTTTTGTGATGCTTTAGCAGAAGAAAGTTCAAGATTCACTTCACTAAGATCCCCCAATCAGACCTGTCGACAGGATCTATTCAACAGCTCCGCCGCCGGCGGTGGCTTATTTTCATCAGCCCTCCAACATTATCAATTTGGGTCTCATTTCTCTAGGATGCCACCGCCTTGTCACGACTTAATGGGCGGTGGCAGCGGTGGTTGCTTTGACTCCGCGAGTCAACTCACTCTAGATGGTCAAAAACCTAGGTATCCCCTGTGGCCGGACTCTGCCGCCGCCTATTCTCATGACGCTCAACATCATATGACACTCCCTCAAGAGATGTTTGTGTGGAGCGGCGGCAATCCGACGTCGCCATCCAACGCGTCGACATTGCCGCCAGATCCAAGGGAAGAAGATCCCATGCGGGGCGGGATGACAACAACGTCTTTGTTTTACAACCAAAGCCGAGAAGCGCCGCCGCCGGTGACGGGATTGTATACGTCGGCGACGGCGCTGCTCCAGAAGGCGGCACAAATGGGGTCAAGGAGGAGCAAGGAGTCAGCAGCATTGTTTGGGATGAATGAATTTGGGCTGACGTGTCCGGCCACCATGTCTGCTGGTTCTAGCATTAACGGCTGCTTCAACGACATTGCCGGAAGTACCGCCGGAAAAGCTCTTCATCAAGATCATCAAAACATTTTTGGGAACTCGAGAATGGCGGTTAATGGTGAAGGTAACAACAACAATAACAGCAATGGGTTGTGGATGATGATTCAAAACAAGGGAAACCAACATGATCAAATAGTGGATTTGAGTTTGACTAGGGATTTTCTTGGCGTAGGTGGGATTCACGAAAGTAAGCACCTTTTCGGACAGAATGATTTAGCCGAATTGAGTTTTTGTTAATGGATCTCACTTTTTAATTTTTTTTTGTGATCATAATAATGGGGTGTCACACTAATGGATCATCTATACGAGTGTAGGTACTTGGATACTGAATTTGTTATTTAAATTTCCTATGATAATTTATAGAGGCTAGCTAGGATGGTCTAATGCGACGGTTACATCAACCTAGAATTATTTAAGGTCCGTTTAAGCAGTCAAATAGTCCATGCATAATTGCATACCCATTACCAAAACTCTTGTAGTCTTGTTATTATATCTAGGTATCTTTGACTAGAGTGGACCGAGAAAATTCATGTTGGAGGGTTCAAAATATTTTTTGGGAGTGAAAATTATTTTTTGAAAGGGCGAAAATTATTTTTCTTATATATATACACTAAAAAAAATTGTTGGAGGGGCGGTAGCCCCTGGATCTGTGCTACGGCCCGCCCCTGATCTTTGCTCAAAGAAAAAAAAAGTATGTTTTTGAATATTCGACAGGTCCTGGGAATAAAGGTGTGCTATTAGCCTATTATGTTGTGTCTCTTTTAGCTAGAATTTTAGGTCTATTTAAGTTTAGATTCATTGAAATTTTGATTCATTGGTTTAAACGAGGAATTTAATGAAAGAAATTTTGGATGGAGCAAGATTGTACGACGTATATGCAATTTAGATGATGAAGGCTAACTGTCTGGTTTTCATGAGACGGTGATAATTAATTGTATACTATCGGTATGTTAAGATCGATAATTGAGTTTGATAACTTGATGGCTTTTTGTGTGATACTTGTAATTGTGTCTCTATTAAACACATAACGTTTGATTTGTATATAAAGTTGTGTTATAATTAAAATAAACAAGCTTGAAGTTACTTTTTCAGCTTAATTGGATGACATTACTATAGTAGACTATTTTAGCTATTTTCCGTATAACTTTCTTTTTAATGTATTAACAAGATATGTATATATACTCCGTGTATATATATTTATATATATATATATATATATTAAATATAATTTTTTCATAATTAAACAAAATCAATATGTCAATTCAACCATCTAACTAAAATTTCATTAAATTTCATCAAATTCAGCTTATTCAAAATTTCTAAATAATGTAAGATGTAGAATCTAGACTCCAGAGCATGGCCAATTTTTATTTGTCAGGGTCTAGGGTAAAACTTTGTCAATGCAAGGACTTGTTATACAAAATTGTAAATTTACTTCTTTAAAGTATTTGACATAATAAAACAATTTAAGAAAGTCATTGTAAATTGTCCATAAAAGTACTCCATAAAACAATTACTTGAAAACATTTCTCGTAAAACATTTTATCAAAATCTCATTCCATTTGATATCTTATGAATAATTAAAGTTTTGAAATAATGAAATGAATATCAAATTTCATATGAATCATAAGCTATGTAGTAGCATTGATACGAGTATGCGGAAACGCTGAAACGAGTACGGGGATAAGACAAAAAAAAAGTAGGATACAGATTCGGGGTCATATTTATAAATATTAAAAGTTATGGAAGTTTATATATAAATACTAAAAGTTACATGGGTGTATTTATAAATATTAAAAATGCCACTTTTTTGAAGAAAAAAATAGACATATATCATTCTCTGACGTCTATCCATGGCATTGAAGCATTTTACATTTTCAAGAAACTTGGAAATAAGTTCATATTTTATCTCATAGACACTAGTGCATCTCGAAATATAAATAGTCAATAAGTCATTAATTTAAAATGATAAATAAGTCAAACAACTACAATTTTGAAATTAAAAGTATAAGTACTTAAAGTTCTAGAATAATGAAGATAGAAAACATATTTCCTTCGGAGCTATTAATTTTTAGGGATAATTAGAAATAGGGATAGGAGGATGAGTGACTTAGGAATAGGCCAATTAGTTGTATACCTCATAAAAGTAAAGTAAAAATTATTTTTAGTTTATCATTTTTAAAGAAATTTATTATGTAAATTTTGGGTGTTTTCTAAAAAACATTGGTTTTTTTTAAAAAAAGTTGATACGGATATCCGTCAACATACGAGTATCCGAAATCTTAAAATAATTACCCAAAAAATGGAAACTTTTAAAAATTTGAGATACGGCACAAAAACGTACTGTACGGGTATCCTTGAGTATCGGATACGAGAACATTTTTGATACACCGATACGGCACTCTAGTGAAGTATCTCTGAAATCATAAGTTAGTGTATATAGGTCAATCATGCACACAAAAACGGCACAAAAAATCTAATTCAAAAGAAAATAAGCACCTACCCCTATAAGAACATAAAATAAAATACAATGATATTTCAATATATATATATATATATATATATATAATTATAAGGGAAAGATCAAGTACAAACGGTGCTTATTGTGCAAATGTTTGTACGATTCACTTTGACGTTATTTGTATTGCATATTAAGGTTCACAGTGTTGCATATTATATGATCATAAAATAGCAGTTGCACATTAACGTTCAACGAGTTGCACCCTAGAAAAGTTAGGGCCTGATTACTAACAGAGATATTTTCCGGTTTTTTACTTCTGTTTTTTGTTCTCCAATTTTTTGCTTTTATTTTTCAGTTTTTCTATCTCCAATTTTCTGTTTCTATTTTTTAGTTTTCCATTTTCAAATCTGAAAACATGTTGATCAATTTTTTCACCCAGTTCTCCAATTCCACACCCTTGACCCCTACCCCTACCCTTACCACGATCTTACACTCTACCCATACTCCCCCACAACGTAACCCTTCATACCCACCCATACCTACTCGTAGGTGTCGGGGTAGTGGGTAGGGGTGGGGTAAGGGGTATGGTCGGGGTGGGGTGGTAAGGTCTAGGGGTAGGGGGTTGGGTGGGTGTAGTGGGTGGGTTAGGGTCGTGGTTAGGGGTAATGGTGGGGTAGGGTTGGGGTAAGGTAGGGGTAGAAGTTGGGATAGGATGGCGGTAGGGTGGGGCCGGGACCAGGGTGGGACCGAGGTAGGGAAGGGGTAGGATGGGGGGTAGGATGGCAGTGGAGGTAGTGGGTAGGGTTGGGATAAGGTAGGGGTAGGGTAGGGAGTTTGGATAGGATGGTGGTAGGGTGGGCCCGAGATCCAGGTGGGGCCGGGGGTGGGGGGTAGGATGGCGGTGGGGGTAGGATGGCGGTGGGGTGGGGCCGAGGTAGAGGGCATGTGGTAAGGGGTAAGGTAGGGGTGGGGGTAGGGTAGGGTGGGTCGGGGTGGGGTCGAGGTGGTAGGGGCTGGCGGTAGGGTAGGGTGGATCAGGGTGGGGCCGAGGTAGAGGCATGTGGTAGGAGGTGGGGTAGGGTCATTATAGGGAAAATGGGTACGTAGGGTGGGGGTTGGGTGGGTAGGGTAAGGGTAAGGGGTAAGGGGTAAGGTACGAGGATGGAGGTACCGGAATGGATTCGACATCATATCGGAGCGGGACCGGACCCACCACTAGGTGTAAGTATGCAAATTCATTGCAGCGACACTGTAGCATCTGCGTTTTCCAATTTTGAAAAACTAGTAAAAGTCACTTCTCCAAATCATTAAGGAAAAGAGAGTCATGTCTCATTTTTTTCGTTTTGGAAAACGATTTGGTAAACACGTTTTTTCTTTTTTCCTTTTTCCAGTTTTCCAGCAATTTCTTTGGTAAACACGTTTCCTATTTTCTGTTTTCCAGTTTTCCATTTTTCTGGAAAACTGGAAAATATCTCTGGAAGTTACTTTTTCAGCTTAATTGGATGACATTAATATAGTAGACTATTTTAGCTATTTTTCGTATAACTTTCTCTTTAATGTATTAACATATATATTAGATAAGCTTGAAGTTCCTTTTATATATATATATATGTATGTATGTATGTATGTATGTATGTATGTATGTATGTATGTATGTATGTATGTGTATATATATATATATATATATATATATATATATATATATATATATATATATATACTTCGTATAATAGATTATATATATATATATATGTCAACTCAAGCATCTAACTAAAATTTCATTAATTTCATCAAATTCACCTTATTCGAAATTCCTAAATAATATGAGATGTAGAATTTAAACTCCAGAGCATGGCCAATTTTTATTTGTCAGGGTCTAGGGTAGAACTTTGTCAATGCAAGGACTTGTTATACAAAATTGTAAATTTACTTCTTTAAAGTATTTGACATAATAAAACAATTTAAGAAAGTCATTGTAAATTAAATTGTCCATAAAAGTACTCCATAAAACAATTACTTGAAAACATTTCTCGTAAAACATTTAATCAAAATCTCATTCCATTTGATATCTTATGAATAATTAATGTTTTGAAATAATGAAATGAATATCAAATTTCATATGAACCATAAGTTAGTATATATAGGTCAATCATGCACACAAAAACGGCACAAAAAAACTAATTCAAAAGAAAATGAGCACCTACCCCTATAAGAACATAAAATAAAATACAATGATATTTCAATATATATATATATATATATATATATATATATATATATATATATATAATTTGGATCAAATAAAAAAAAGTTTTAACGTGTAAAATGAGAATTAATCTCAGTCATCCAAAGTGTCGATCTGATGCACAATAACCTCTATCTGATGCACTTTCGAATAGACCTTATTTGATGCACATTTTACACGTTAAAACTTTTTTTTATCCAAATTATATATATACATATATATATATGTGTGTGTGTGTATCACTCAAACAGAATATTAGAGCCTGTTTACTAACAGAGATATTTTCCTGTTTTCTACTTCTGTTTTTCGTTCTCCAATTTTCTGTTTTTATTTTTCAGTTTTTCTATCTCCAATTTTCTGTTTCTATTTTTTAGTTTTCTATTTTCAAATTTGAAAACGTGTTGATCAATTTTTTCACACAGTTCTCCAATTCCACACCCTTGACCCCTACCTTTACCCTTACCACGATCTTACACTCTTCCCATACTCCACCACAACCCTTCATACCCACCCATACCTACTCGTAGGAGTCGGGGTAGGGAAGTTATGGGTGGGGTGGGGTAAGGGGTATGGTCGGGATGGGGTGGTAAGGTGTAGGGGTGGTGGGTGGGGCCAGTGGGTGGGTTAGGGTCGTGGTTAGGGTTAAGGGTGGGGTAGTGGGTAGGGTTGGGGTAAGGTAGGGGTAGGGTAGGGAGTTGGGATAGGATGGCGGTAGGGTGGGGTCGGGACCAGGGTGGGGCCGGGGTAGGGAAGGGGTAGGGTGGGGGGTAGGATGGCGGTAAGGGTGGGGGGTAGTGGGTAGGGTTTGGGGTTGGGGTAAGGTAGGGGTTGGGTAGGGAGTTGGGATAGGTTGGCGGTAGGGTGGGGTCGGGACCAGAGGTGGGGCCGGGGTAAAGAAGGGGTAGGGTGGGGGGTAGGGTGGGGGTAGTGGGTAGGGTTTGGGGTAAGGTAGGGGTAGGGTAGGGAGTTGGGATAGGATGGTGGTAGGGTGGGCCCGGGATCCGGGTGGGGGTGGGGGTAGGATGGCGGTACGAGGGTGGGGGGTAGGATGGCGGTGGGGTGGGGCCGAGGTAGGAGGCATGTGGTAAGGGGTAAGGTAGGGGTAAGTGGTAATATACGAGGGGTGGGGTTAGGGTGGGGTGGGTCGGGGTGGGGTCGAGGTGGTAGGGGGGTAGCGGTAGGGTAGGGTGGATCGAGGTGGGGTCGAGGTGGTAGGGGGGTGGCAGTAGGGTAGGGTGGATCGGTGTGGGGCCGAGGTCGGGGCATGTGGTGGGGGGTGGGGTAAGGTCATTATAGGGAAAAATGGGTATGCGGGGTGGGGGTTTGGTGGGTAGGGTAGGGTAGGGGTAAGAGGTAAGGTACGAAGATGGAGGTACGGGAATGGAATCGACATCGGAGCGGGACCGGACCACCACTAGGTGTAAATATGCAAATTCATTGCAAAGACACTGTAGCATCTGCGTTTTCCAAATTTGGAAAACTAGTAAAAGTCACTTTTCCAAATCATTAAGGAAAAGAGAGACATGTTTCATTTTTTCCGTTTTGGAAAACGATTTGGTAAACGCGTTTTTCTTTTTTCCTTTCTCCAGTTTTCCAGGAATTTCTTTAGTAAACACGTTTCTTGTTTTCTGTTTTCCAGTTTTCCAGTTTTCTGGAAAACTGGAAAATATTTCTGTTAGTAAACAGGCCCTTAGCTTCTCAGAATTATTCAACATGGGGGCGAAGTTGTGATTGGTAATATTGGTTAAAGGACTGATTTGTTGAGATGGCTTGTCCAATTTTTATCCTTGCCGATACAGATCGATAATCTATATTTTTGTGCAAATCAAGATTAGTAAAATTGAAATTAATTTGTGGGAGCAATTTGTTGTGTGAAAAATATTATTATAAACAAATTTTAAATCGAGATTAATATATTGCAACACCTATGAGGAAGTTTTATAGTATCTAGTTTTATCACGCTGTATGTTCACTAAGTGTATGACATTTTAGTGATTAATATATAAAATATGATGATATGATTTGATATCAATTACCATATTCAACCATACTTGTCAATAAAATATGTATTGAGTTGGCATCAAATTTTATAGATTTTGGTTTCAATATTGGAACATACATAGATGATAAGTTTATAGAAACCTTAAAAAGAATACACATTTTTTCTAAATACATAACTACATTAACTTAATCGTTCTTCCTAAAAAATGTATATTTGGCTTTAAACTATGGATCAAGTGAGAAGTGTATGTTGTAAAAGTTATATATTTGACTTTATAAATTTAGTTTAACACGTTAATAGTTAATTATGATAGATATGTCTTGGACATTTTGATATATTTGGAGTATATATGTTTTGATAAACTTTTTTTGTAAGTATTTTTCAACTACTACTAGTGTTTTTCATTGTAATCTCATATCTTCTCAATATATCACTATAAAATTATATTTTGATTTAGGGTTGTTGGACTTAATTATAAGTTATGAAATGTGATTTATATGTTACTTATTGTATCTATTAGTTAAATTTCACAGTTTTCGGTCTCAAATTTACTTCTCAGTTCTCACATGATCTTTTTTCCATACACCCAATTATCTCTAAAGAAAGGTTTTAAGTTGGGCAACACTCCGTATCTTTTTGCCTGTAGGTTACATAAGTACAATTAGTACATTACATTCTTTGAGGCTTTTGCCTTTTTAATTCAAAAAAAGGCTTTGAAAAAAGAGCAGACGTCACACCCGATGATTTCTGCTTTGAAGCGTTAGGGATGTGCCTAATTCTAGTAACCTAAAAGAAATTTTGAATTAACAATCTAAATGAATTTGCATTCAAATATTTATGCAAAACTATGTACTAGTACTCCGTATCAAATAGCTAGAAAGTATGACGAGTAAATTACTGGATTTAAAGGGGAAAATGATGTAATTATAAAAAACAATAATTTTGGATGTACACAAAATTTATACACATTTCACACACATTCATATCTAATTATATACTCCGTATGAACATAGTCAATTGTTGCAAAAAATGTATGTATACGCCAAAAATTGGGGAGTGTACACATTATTTGTCACATAATACATAAAAATGTATGTAAATGTGTATAAATTTCATACAATTGTTTATCCAAAAGTTTGAATCCCCAACCTTAAGACCGCCCCCCACACCCCAACCCGACAGAGTCATGAAAAGTTGTAAATCACGGTGATTCAACCAATTATAACGATAGTTGATCTTAGACTCGTGCACACCAGAATACCTGACTCATTACTGATTGTTTATATACAAACAACGTTTCTCCACGTAAACAAACAAATGTCTTAAAAAGGATACCAAAAATGTTCAAACCAATCAAACTTATTAAACAAATCAATTTTTTGGGCTTGTGATATGCCCAGTTGGCAGGCCTGTTATTAGGGGCAGGCTGATTGGTTTAGTGGGACTTGTGAAGTGTCAGAGAAAATGTTGGATGGGAGAAGACGTGACAAAAAAGGGTTGGACCAATGAATCACAAGGAAAGGAGTATGTGTGTTTCCGACTGCGCCATGCAGTCTCCTATGTACGCAGCACCTAGCTAGCTAGCTACGGAGTTCTAGGTTCTACCTTTCGAAGCAAAGACCGCAAGAGCAAATATTGTTGAATATAGAGTCCGTTTGCTCTTGTTTTTCGCTCGATTATCGACCTTATCACTTAAATTTTCATATTTTGATTCCACCATTAATTTGTAATTTGTGTAATAATAATAAAAATTAAAGCGTTTGAAGTTACTTTTTTTATTGTATTGGCCGAAGTTATTATAGACGATCATTTTAAATACATTTTCATGTAAGTTTTTTTATTAATAAAATATACGTAGTAGTTTAAATATAATTTTTTCATAAATCATCCAATTCAGTCACTTCAACTAAAACTTCATATATAACGAGTGGCGATATATAATACGGAGTATGTTTACTTCGATCATGAAAGCCAGGATTCTTGGAACGATTATTTAGCAACATATACCTGTGTTTCTTCGATTTGTGGCATGAGAGCTCTTTTAATAAGTTGCCCAGACAAATAGCATGCCAAACACAAGATGTAGCGATTAAATTTGTAGCTAAAAATGGATGACACCCATTAACGGTCTGACATTTAGCTGGGAAAATGTAAATTTGATTTTAATCAAATAAGAATTTCTATTTCAATACAAAAAAAGAATTTTTTATTCATTATCTAAATATGGTTCTGAATAAAAAGTAGGTGGGAATAAGTTACGATTTAATCAGTATTTTCTAGTTACAAAATAATGAATTAGAATAAAGGTTTCCGACGGTCGCCGGAGCTCCACCGCCGCCCGCCGCCGCCTGCCACCGCCACCACCGGACTGCTGCCGCTACCAACACCCTGCCCCGCCACCGACGGACTGCCCTTGTTGCCCAAGGGAACTAGGGGGGATATTCAGCTTCGCAAGTTAACAGTGTGACAATTGGTTACTTCTTTGAACTCCAAGTAAAAGGTAGTTGTATCACCGTACGTGTAGAATACAAAACATGAGGTGCTTCTATGATAGTCAGTATCACTAGCCCAATCGCTACCACTATATACAGGCAACTTGAAATATGAAATTGTGAGTAAAGTAATCCATAATTAAGCATACATTTGATTCAGCGAAAGATTCTCTTGGTCGTCTTGAAGTGCAATGTTGTAGGATCTTCCATGCACCGTCTGAGTAGTAACTAGTACCACTTGTAATTGTTATTTCTATTATTAGTACATCTAATACTAATATTATAATTATTAGTATTATTAATATTATTAGGAAAAATTGAAAATAATAATCCCAACTATTGTCGGTCCGCTGAAAATAATTCCAACTATTGATTATTTTTGTATAATCCCAACTATATAGACTATCCGCCAATAATGGTCCATGACCATATATTACTTCTATAAAAAGTGAATTTTAAATAGAAATTAAGCGTAAAAATTAAAAGTTGAGATTATTTAGAGGGATTACTTGTTATATCTCACCTCATCCACTTTAGAAATTACAAGAATTTATTCATAGGGACCATTATTGGCGGAAGGTCCCTAAAGTTGGGATTATTCTGTAATAATCAATAGTTGGGATTATTATGAGCGGACCGCCAATAGTTGAGATTATTACTATCAATTTTTCCATATTATTAGGGAAAACTATCAATTTGGTTCTCGTACTTTCATGAAAAAGTCAATTAGGTTTTCGTACTTTTAAAAAATCAGTTGAATCCCCAAACTTTGTAAAAACGTTCAATTGGGTCCATTTGCAGGTTACCCGTTGATGTGGCGCACATGTGGCAGCCCAATCATCAATAATTTTGCTGACATGGCACACATGTATGTGGAAGTTCATTCAGTCTGTTGAGTTTAATCCAACACGACATAATAAATATATGTATAAATGTGTATGAACAAGCTCAGTTTTTACGTGGAAACCCGAAAGGGAGAAAACCACGGGACTATTTAGGCTAATGTTCAAGCCCTCTCTTTCTCATTAGAACTCTCCTCACAATTACATTGTACAAGCTCCCATTAATGGAGTATTAAGCTAAGTCTAAAAGAAGGAGGAAGAAGAAGCTAAAAAAGGATCCATAATATGGAGGGAAACTCCCATATTTATAGAGAACAGGGGAAGGGGATGCTCTCCATCCTAATGGGCCGCATGGGCTGGAGTGGGCCCAAATGGCTAAAGTGGGCTGGATGGGCCGAAACGGGCCTAGCTGCTCAGGCTCCGTACTGAATAATGTCTTGGGCTCCTGAACAGTAATGTCCCCCAGTTTCTTGAGTAATGAGCGTGCGAATCTGCTCGAGAAATTATACTCTTGCTTGCGTTCTTCCTCTGTCTTACTGGAAACTGTGTCTTCGAATAATCATAATATATGAGTGGGTGTCTGCCCCTCTGAATATAACCTGCCGGCAAGGCACTGCCCTCCCGACAGGGGTCGGGCAAGGGATGCTCTTCCCCGGACACTCTCCCCCTGAATGTATCAGGTGGGAGTAGAGGACTCTGATTCAAGCTTTCCAATGGAGAAGCTTAGAGGTCCCTGCACAATATAAGCTGCCGACGCGGAACTGGCTCGATATGATGTATATGTATGTATGGATGTACGAGATATGATGCATGAATGTATGAATGCATGTAATGTATGGGTGCAATGTATGAGAGAGGGTATGTAAGATGTGATACAAAGCGGTGGATCTTCATTGGTAAATTTGGCACGACGGTGCTGAGGGGCCGAGCGTGCTGCATAAGACGTTTGTTGCCACAGTATGGTCTTACTTTGCCAAGGTATGGTCTTACTTTGCCACGGTGTGGTCTTACGTCGAACAAGAATCGATCACGATGGCGCTGAGGGGCCGTTCGTGCTGCATAGGCCGTTGGTTGCCACCCTGGAAGGTATGGACGAGTTGAACATGAACTAGACACGACGGCGCTGAGGGGCCGTTTGTGCTGCATAAGACGTTCGTCGCCACCCTGGAAGGTATGGACGAGCTAAACAAGAACTAGACACGACGGCGCTGAGGAGCCGTTCGTGCTGCATAAGACGTTCGTCGCCACCCTGGAATGTATGGACGAGCTAAACAAGAATTAGACACGATGGTGCTGATGAGCCGATCGTGCTGCATAAGACGGTCGTCGTCATCCTGGAGAGAATTAGCGAAACCGAAGATGAGCTAGACACGATGGCACTGAGGGGCCGTTCGTGCTACATAAGACGTTCGTCGCCACCCTAGAAGGTATGGACGAGCTGAACTAGACACGATGGCGCTGAGGGGCCGATCGTGCTGCGTAAGACGTTCGTCGCCATCCTGGAAGGGATGGTTAGCCTCACCGTAAATCTGGGTGTTGTCCCTCCTATCTGATCTGGGGAGCTGGTCTTCATTCGTCTACCGTATCCATGGTCCTACATACGGGCCGCCATTGTTCTAAAACTCGCTAGGCGCTAGTCGGGCGGTAGAGGGGCGCCTAGCGCCTAGGCGGCCGACTAGGCCGATTTTTCGGCCGACTAGGCCGATTTTTTGGCCGACTAGACCGACTAGGACTCTACGGTTAGGGCCGCCTAGGCCGCCTAGGTCGATTAATCGGTCCGCCTAGGCCGATTTTTAGAACAATGCGGGCCGCTAAGCGGTGTACGCTCGGCACGCAATAGACTCCGGTAAAGAACTGGTCCCTCCTGTCTGATCTGGGGAGCTGATCTTCGTTCATCTACCGTATCTATGGTCCTACGTACGGACCACAAAGTGGTGTACGCTCGGCACGCAACAGACTCTGGTAAAGAACTGGTCCCTCCTGTCTGATCTGGGGAGCTGATCTTCGTTCGTCTACCGTATCTGTGGTCCTACGTACGAACCGCTAAGCGGTATATGCTCGGCACGCAACAGACTCCGGTAAAGAACTGATCCCTCCTGTTTGATCAAGGGAGCTGATTTTCGTTCATCTACCGTATTTGTGGTCCTACGTACGGACCGCTAAGCGGTGTACGCTCGGAACGCAACAGACTCCGGTAAAGAACAAGCCCCTCCTGCCTGATCTGGGGAGCTGATCTTCGTTCGTCTAGCGTATCTGTGGTCCTACGTACGGACCGCTAAGCGGTGTACGCTCGGCACGCAACAGACTCCGGTAAAGAACTAGTCCCTCCTATCTGATCTGGGAGCTGATCTTCATTCGTCTACCGTATCTATGGTCCTACGTATGAACCGTTAAACAGTGTACGCTCGACACGCAACAGACTCCGGTAAAGAACTAGTCCCTCCTATCTGATCTGGGAGCTGATCTTCATTCGTCTACCCTATCTATGGTCCTACGTATGAACCGTTAAGCAGTGTACGCTCGGCACACAACAAACTCCGGTAAAGAACTGGTTTATCCCGATAGGATTCCCAAGTCTCGGGCTTTATGCTCGTCCCCCTCTATCATTTTTTTAGGGGGGAAAATACGTTCTTTGGTTCCCTGAATGAATACAAGTGATGTCAAATCTGATGGTGGTGGGATACCGAACCGAATATGATGACGAGACGATGTAATAGCTAATCGTACATGCGAAGGCGATGGTCACCATCCGGGAGGGGAGTGGTGAGCCCGATCGCTAACCGAAGAAAGTCGGCATTTGGAGCCGATATACATATAATCATAATGTCACTGAGTAGTCGGTCCTGATAAGAAGATGACAATAGTGTCGAGACAGACCGAAACATCGGAGCAACGGCTCTCATCTGCGCAGTGCGGGAATGAAACCGGTCTTCAAAAATGATGGTGGCACCGTACCAGGGGGTCGGTGGCCATGTAAAAATATCGGTACTGGGGGCCGATAAGAGAGGATCAAACAACAATCCTCATCCGCGAGGAGCGGGGACGAGGCCAGTCTTCAGATGTGATAAGCACGCCGTGCCGAGAGGCCGGTCATGATATAGTGATATCGGCAATGAGAGGCCGATCTGAAAGAACAAGCAACGATCCCCATCCGCGAGCAGGGATGAGGCCGGTCTTCAAAAGATGAACACGCCGTGCCGAGAGGCCGGTCGTGATATAATGTTGTCGGCAATGAGAGGCCGAACCGAAAATCAAGCAACGGTCCTCATCCGCGCAGTGCGGGGAACGAGACCGATCTTCAGATATGGAAAACACGCCGTGTCGAGAGGCCGGTCGTGATATAATGGTGTCGGCGCTGAGGTGCCGATAGAGAGAATCAAGCAACGGCTCTCATCCGCGAGGAGCGGGGACGAGGCCGGTCTTCAAATATGATAACGACACCGTACCAGGGGGTCGATGGCCATGTAAGAGTGTCGGCCTGGGGGCCGATCAGAAAGAGCCAAGCAACGGTCCTCATCCGCGAGGAGCAGGGACGAGGCCGGTCTTCAAACATGGAAAGCACACTGTGCCAAGAGGCCGGTCGTGATATAGTGGTGTCGGCAATGAGGGGCCGATAAAGAGAATCAAGCAACGACTCTCATTTGTGAGGAGCAGGGACGGGGCCGGTCTTCAAATATGATAATGGCACCGTACCAGGGGGTCGGTAGCCATGTAAGAGTATCGGCCTGGGGGGCCGATCAGAAAGAGCCAAGCAACGGTCCTCATCCGCGAGGGGCGGGGACGAGGTCGGCCTTCAAACATGGAAAGCACATCGTGCCGAGAGGCCGGTCGTGATATAGTGGTGTCGGCAATGAGGGGCCGATAAAGAGAATCAAACAACGGCTCTCATCCGCGAGGAGCGGGGGACGGCCCGGTCTTCAAATATGATAATGGCACCATACCAGGGGGTCGGTAGCCATGTAAGAGTATCAGCCTGGGGGGCCGATCAGAAAGAGCCAAGCAACAGTCCTCATCCGCGAGGGGCGGGGACGAGGCCGGCCTTCAGATATGGAAAGCACGCCGTGTCGATAGGCCAGTCGTGGTATACATATGTCGGCCATGAGGGGCCGATCAAATGTATCCATGCAACGGCTGTCATCTGCGCAGTGCGGGGATGGTGCCGGTCTTCAAAAGATAAACACGCCATGCCGAGAGGCCGATCATGATATAATGATGTCGTCAATGAGAGGCCAACCTGAAAATCAAGCAACGGTCCTCATCCGCGCAGCGCAGGGACGAGGCCGGTCTTCAAAAGATAAACACATCGTGCCGAGAGGCCGGTCATGATGTAATGATGTCGGCAATGAGAGGCCGACCTGAAAATCAAGCAACGGTCCTCATCCGCACAGCGCGGGGATGAGGTCGGTCTTCAAACATGGTAATCACGTCGTGCCAAGAGGTCGGCCGTGATATGATGGCATCAACAATGAGAGGCCGACCTGAAAATCAGGATGGTCTCACGGCCCTCGGCGGTGATGGTCTCCTCTGGGCCCTCACCCTCTGGGATGGAGATGCTCGTCTCGCGGCTCTCATCCGTGATGGTCCCCTCTAGGCCCTCAGCCTCTGGAATGGAGATGCTCGTCTCACGGTCCTCCACCGTAATGGTCTCCTCTAGGCCCTTGGCCTCTGGAGTGGAGATGAACGTCTCACGGCTCTCGGCCGTGATGGTCCCCTCTTCGATCGGCTTGAACGTCTTCAGAACTCAAGCTGAGCGTCATTTAATCTTTTCACTCGAGCGCGTCGGGCGACCTCGGCTGCACAACTAACTTGGTAACGGGTCGCACGGCCCATTAGTATATATACACATATGACCATCTGCATGGCTCTCTTTTTTCAACACCCATGATTACCGGCCTATGGGTTATCGTGACCCTCGGCCTGACTCATCGTGTGGGGTTCTCGAACATGGTTGCCAGTGGCAGGACGACCATCTAGTGGTTAGCTGGACGTAGCAGCTCGCGGCGGGGCCACTTCGCAGCCTGCCGAACGTCTCATAAAATAATCATTGGTGTGTGAGTTTGAAAACTCAGACCTATGCATGTCGCACTGCCCTCGAAAAACGAGGTTGAGCGCTTTGGTGCCTTGAGCGCTTGGCAACAATCACTTCGCGCCTAGTTGCGCAGATGGTACTAGGGTACGATCGTCGATCGGGCACTTGGTGCCACGCGGACTAATGCGTAATCCCCAACTAAAAATGTGTCGTCGGGGCACTGCCCTTCTGGAGACGCTCGGATGGCTAACCAAGCTGATCGAGAGTGGGCCAATGGCCCCACTAAAAATTAAACATTTAATAAAATGTTGGCCGAACTAACTATCACTAGAGCTTTGCTTCACATTATTTAATTCAGGACATTTTATCCCTAATAAATAACAGTGATATAACAGGTAATAGTAATGATACTATCCTACCAAAGGCCATTGAGATAGCAAAGATTCTCTTGGTCGTCTTGAAGTGCAATGTCCTATGATCTTCCATATACCGACTAATTATTCCAACGCCAAATGGAATGTTGGTACTTGTACACGTTAAGTACCCCAAGATACCAACTAAACTTTTGAAATAAATTGGATCAAATTTTTCTTCTTTCACAAATTTGGACAATTTGATTCCACGCTCAACCAGTGTGTCTATCGGCTTAAACCCACTTATCATGAACTTGTCAAAAATTCTTCTTGCATACCCCTCTTGGGAAATAAAAACCCCTTCTTCGATTTGTTTTACTTCTATGTCAAGATAGTGTGTCTATCACGCCCCGAACCACATCTAAGAGCGTGTACAACCGTCACATAATCAAATGACGTCACCCACGAGTCAACCTCATTCGATTGTACAAGGCGCCCATGAACATAGTTCATACCATACTCAGTAAGTAAACATACGTAATAACATCACATTTAAACCAATGAATAGAGGAAATCTTCAACAGGAAGTCATAGGCCACATCCATCCAAAATATGGGCTCACGGCTCCAAAATAATTTATAAAAGTTTAAAATAGTCATGAGCAATGATTGTAGTTTCAAAATAACAAGGAAGCAAAATAATAAGGAATCATGAACCCCGTCTTCCTTGATGATGACTTCACCTGATTCAAAGGTGGAGGTAGTAAGCTCTAGCTTCAACCTGAAAATGGTATGACCCCCTGAAAGGGTCAGTACAACATGTACTGGCGAGAAGCAGGCTAAATGTAGAATAAATAATGTTTCAAGTGTAAGACCCAAACATAGGGTGTCACATATATTTATATTCTCCCCCCGAGTCTTGAAATACATATCAGTAGTCGAGTCTTGGAAAGTACCCGGTGTGTAACCATTGTTTATCTGGGAAATGATAGTAGTCAAGTCATTGACTTAAAATACCAACCCACCCAAATACCTATGAGTGTGTAGGACTCCTCCTGCTCCAATCAAGTATTTTAAGGACATCGATCGGTCCTGAATTACTAAACCATAATCTATGAGTTTTGAGGACAATCCAGTCCCTGTGTACTCCACCAATTATATTCCGAGTTTTGAGGATAGTCCAGTCCATGGGCTTTCCACCAATAATATACTGAGTTTTGAAGACAATCCAGTTCTTGGGTACTCCACCAATTATATTTCGAGTTTTGAGGACAGTCCAGTCCCTGGGTTCTCCACCAATTATATATCGAGTTTTGAGGACAGTCCCATGGGTACTCCAACAATTCCTATTATCTAGCACATATCATACATAGATAGGGACTGCATCATAATCAATAATCAGGACCATACCAAGTCTTATAGCCTAAGCAAAATCATCCATGCAAAACCATGCAAATAAACCACTTTGAACAAAGCAGGGCCAAACTGGCGCCGGTTCAGCCATAACCGGTGCTGGTTCCTATTTAATTAATTATTTCCGGGAACCCCGTACTCAAACCAACGCCAGTTCAAGCCATAACCGGCGCCGGTCCGTTTCTTTTTTCCTCAGTTAACGTCACATTGACCGCCCAAACCGACTCCGATTGATCCAGAACTTAACCACAACGTGTATTAAGTCTTAAACAATGAAAACATTCTATTTTGGCCATTCAAAACATCACATATGTTTTTGCAAATATTTTCATATCATTTTCATGCATATCTTTATAGCTTATTGCACATAAACCTAATCACTGATAAGTCCATATTTAGACACGCATTTGATGCGTGTTGATATCGGT
The DNA here is from genome assembly GCA_945859915.1 of Cuscuta epithymum. Classification (NCBI taxonomy): domain Eukaryota; kingdom Viridiplantae; phylum Streptophyta; class Magnoliopsida; order Solanales; family Convolvulaceae; genus Cuscuta; species Cuscuta epithymum. The sequence continues at coordinate 260,200 of CAMAPF010000959.1, read as the reverse complement.
TTTTAATGGTTTTCCTATCTTTAAGGTGTCACAAGTCTCAATTTTAGCTCAAGTTATGTTTACCAGGCGTTGGTTCGAGTTTTGTGTCATTTGGAGTCAAAATCAGGAATTTAGAGTTCGGCACTGGCGCTTGAGGAGAAATCAGGATGATTCGAGATTTATTCGAGAGTGGATTGAGAGCTTTGGAGGTCACCGGGAGGTTCACGATGAATATTTGATGACAAAAGAGCTCTAGGATTGGCTATGGGATCAAAAGAAGATGAATGAAGCTGGAAAACGACGATCAGGATGACCTTTGGTCAATCGTTCAAGCATATCTCTTTGTATAAGCATCCAAAGGACACGATTCAAGTTGAATATGAAAGCCAACTTCAAGGGATACAAATCATATGAAGACATCATTCCGAGAATATGAGAGGATCAAGGTGAAAACAGATGATGAAGTCAGATGATCTCTGCTGCGATTTCAGAATGACACCTTCCACCATTTTGGTCATATCTCTTGATTGGATGATTTAAATCACATTGGGCAAGTTGGGGTGGATAGAGGACTTCATTATCTACAACTTTCATGAAGGAAGTTTTGTCAAATGCGGACTAGAAAAAAGGCTGAAGAGCACGGACGCACGACCGTGCGTAAAAGGACGCACGATCGTGCGTAAGAGCCAACAACGCGGCAACTAATCTGCCTGCTACGCACGATCGTGCGTACACCCGAGACGCGGATTTCAGCCCTTTTTTAGTCCCAGTTCAGCCCAAACTCATCTGTTTTCTATAAATAAGACCCCCATACCCATATTTTGACGTTACGAACATTACGGAGAGGCCTTGGGACGAATTTAACACCGTTTTACGCTATTTTCTTCCAAGACCCTGGGATTATTTGTAAGTTCATCTTTTTAATTAATGACAATTAATTCTATTCATCTCAATTCTGTTGATTCTTCAATTATGAATTGTGAGTAGTTTAATTAGGGATTTGGGGTTGATGAAGGGGTTAATCATGATTGATGGCTAGATTCTTGTCGGTTTAATTGCATGAATGTCGTTTAATTTGTGTTTGAATAATTTAACCGACATCTCTTGTAAACTAGAACGCGCGCTAGAATTACAATTGCTTGTAAAATAAATTAAGAGAGATCTAATTTGTTCTAGGACACATTCACACACACTTAATCGTTCGCTAAGAGATTAGTAGCGATTAAGGGGTCGTAAGCTCGCTCGTCTTGGCAATAATTTAGGATCTTGTCGCATGAGAGATCAGCCTGGTCCCCTAAATTATTGTACTCTACGCCGCGAGAGCGGTAAGAACTTAGTAATGATTAGCTAGGCTCAATTAAATTAATTTCATGTAATTAAGCCTGATCTGCCAGAAATCTGGTTACCCCAGAATCAATCCCTATTCCCTTCGTCATTAATTAGAGAGAAACCAATCTTTTTATTTTATTGCTCATTAGCATTAGTTTAATTTTCCAACCCAATCATATCTCGCACGACGCATTTTTTATTTATTTATTTTTAATCGCTGAATTTAGTTAATTCTTAATTCCCTTTTATCCGTCCCTGTGGAGACGATACTCGTACTTACACCCCTATATTACAATCTTTTTAAGTGCGAGAAAACTCACATCAGTTTTTGGCGCCGTTGCCGGGGACGGTGTCGGTTTTAAGGGTTAATTAATTTCAGCGAGATTTTTTAGTTAGTTTTCTTTTAGTTTTTTTGTGGGATTTTTCTGTGCTAACCTTTCAGGTAATTTTCAAAGAGACATGAGATGAACCCATTCAACCAAATTTCTGGAGGAATTCCTTACCCTCAAACCTCCATGGAATATTCATCATTTGCACCATGCCATCCGTACACTCCTCCTCCTCAATTCTACACACCTCATCAAAATTACTCTCCTACACCACAAAATATTCAGCCTTCTTATCCGTACACTCCAACCACACAACCCTTTTATTCTGATTCTTACTATCCTTCATCACATTACCCTTGGGTAAGCGTAAGACGAGGCTCCATTCTTGAATTTATGCTTCTAAATAAAACGCCTGAGGAAATATCTGAATGTTTTAAGGATAACATTTGTTCCTTCTGTGGAGGAGATCACCATTTATGTCTTTGCCCCATCAAACCTCTATATGACCATCCTTTCCGGGAAACTACATACCCCACTTCTTCCTCCCCACAATTTACGAACACAAATGTTTCAGTCACTCCTACGTGTTTGCCGAGCTATGAGCCACAGGATGAAGTGGAAGAGATAATTTCAGAGAAGTTGTCTCACCTGGAAGAAACACTCAAGCAATTCAAGCAAGCAAACACAAGGATGCAGAACATGGAGAATCAATTGGGGCAGATTATAAAGGCTTTATCTGAGGAGTCCGAGAGATCTCATCCTAGCGACACAGACGCCCAACTCGAGGAGACCAATATGGATGATCACGTGAGCAAGTCAGACTATGATAGTGGGAATATGATGGATGATACACTTCTTGATGCCTTTGAAGACCCACCTATGGTTGAAGATGATGAAGAAGATAGTAGTGTCAAGTTGTTTTTCCAAGAATACAGGAAAAAGTTTCAAACGGTACAAGTTGTAACTGATGAAGTCACTGATCACTGTGATTTTCATACAGAAACTCCCCAGCCATTTGATTTACTATTAGTCTCAGCACCTGAGGAGGGCAAGGAGAAGATCAGTCTTGATGATTGTGCTACTAAGGTAGGTTTAGGTATTAACGAGAGTTGGGATGCCTTCATGGAGAGTGATACAGAGTCCGGAGGAGAGGTTGTGAATGTTCATGATATCTGTGAGGAAGAAGAGGATTTTTCTATGGTGCAGTTTGATTACGGTGTTGCTCCTACTCCTTGCTTTGAGACATCTTTTGAGCTTCCGGTGATACCTAGAGTAATCAAAGTTTTCACTCACGTTTTCTGTCCACCTGAAGAGGATGAGAGTTTCATACTTCACTTCTGTGCTGGTGAGGGTTATGAAGACCATGCGCTTCCCACGTGTTTTCAAGAATTTAGGAATTTGCGCCATCTAATGGCATTTGTTGAGAGGAAGCTGGAGATGTTGACTATTAGTGCACCACTGATGTCTGTGCTATTTGAGAGCCTATGAGGTAGCGTCGGGCAAACGACATTAAAAATAGCGCTTCTTGGGAGGCAACCCGAGCTTATTTCTGCTTTTGATTTTGCTTTTGTTTTGTTTGTTGTTTGGTTTGTTTTTGCTTTGTGTTTTTGTTGCAGCTCAGGGTCTTGTTGTATGGATGATGTGCCAAGGATTACATTGACTCAGTTTAGTTCTGCATCGACCAACGCCTTAGGGAAGTTTCTTTGACTCTTTTACTCGCTTGTTGAAATATTGACTTGAGTTAAGTTAAGCATGCATGACCCTATCCTCTTTACCCCCTTGTGCATAGTGCATTTTTGGTCATCGAGGATGATGCCAAAGTTTAAGTGTGGGGGAGTGAATTGGGCATTCGGGCAGTAGTTGTTACATGTGATTATTAGAGTTAGCATGCACAGGTGTTAGTTGTATATTCATAGGAAAAGTCGTGTCAAAATTTTTGAAAATTTTTCTTTAAACTGTGTCTTTGTGAACTGGCTAGCGTTTTGACTATACTTTTAGAATGTCCTTGAAGTGTTTAGGCTTAAATTGCTTGCATGATGACCTAGTTGTTGAGAGGATGAAGGCATTAGTCACCCATTGAATGAATTAACAAAATTCCCATTTGACCTGAACAAGTTCCTTTAGGAGAAGCCACTTTGAGCCTGACCGTTTATTGTTACCCGATTAATTGAGCTCCATAGTCAAATGGCCTGTGTTTCCTTACCCGTGAATATTTCTGACTTAGTCTTGATGTTTAGGGAACTAAGGGATTAATTTGCTAGGTTTAGGCAATTTTGTGTAGGAGCCATTTTTGGCACTGTTCCTATGCCCCAAATGGGGGTAAGAGCAGTCACTTTTTAGGAATATGATACTTTCGAGGATTACATTGTAGGCATGGATTCACTTTGAAATTAATGAACTTTAATTGCTATTTTTCCTTGGTGAGGCCGAGATTAGAATGGGGTAATGTCTAGTGAGAATCCGAAAGGTGAAAAATTAATATAGCTAGACCTCTTATCTTGCGAAAAAGGGAATGGGAGCCCCGGTCAAAAAGCGTAAGATGAGACTTGGGTATCTTTCGAAAGAAACGGCGTTCTCGTGCCAACATGACAAAGAAAATTAAACCTGATTAAATGAACATGGAGGCTATTGCAAAATTAGCTTTAGTCCTCTGCGTACTTCAAGTATACGTCAACGCACAAATGTGCCGAGACGGTTTAGCTTAGTTGTACACCATGTCTACTCTTTACATAGGTTTAAATGATTGTTCCTAAATTGTGGCTTACTAAGTTCCTTGTTCTTAAAAATAGCCCCGAAATTCCCAAATGCATTGAGTCTTTGTCAGGATGTTCCAAACTCTCAAAAAAAAGAAGGAACTGTTTATCCTTACCATTCACCCTTCACCACCACCTTCACAAGTCCTTCTGATCAATAGCTAGTTTATTTGTGTATGTTGTCATTACTCTAAGGATGTTGTGAATACTTTGTCAAATAGTTTAGCTTGAGTACAAAGATGTACTTTAGGGAAGAATTTTCTTGGTTTAGATTGTATGTTCTGTGAATATCCCTTTAACTACATGTGCATGCTAATTGTTTTGATTCCGTGTGGTGATTATCGTAAGTCCCGTTGTTCAATTTGCTTGAGGACAAGCAAAGGCTTAAGTGTGGGGGAATCTGATAAGTCCATATTTAGACACGCATTTGATGCGTGTTGATATCGGTTTTTAATGGTTTTCCTATCTTTAAGGTGTCACAAGTCTCAATTTTAGCTCAAGTTATGTTTACCAGGCGTTGGTTCGAGTTTTGTGTCATTTGGAGTCAAAATCAGGAATTTAGAGTTCGGCACTGGCGCTTGAGGAGAAATCGGGATGATTCGAGATGCATTCGAGAGTGGATTGAGAGCTTTGGAGGTCACCAGGAGGTTCACGATGAAGATTTGATGACAAAAGAGCTCTAGGATTGGCTATGGGATCAAAAGAAGATGAATGAAGCTGGAAAACGACGATCAGGATGACCTTTGGTCAATCGTTCAAGCATATCTCTTTGTATAAGCATTCAAAGGACACGATTCAAGTTGAATATGAAAGCCAACTTCAAGGGATACAAATCATATGAAGACATCGTTACGAGAATCTGAGAGGATCAAGGTGAAAACAGATGATGAAGTCAGATGATCTCTGCTGCGATTTCAGAATGACACCTTCCACCATTTTGGTCATATCTCTTGATTGGATGATTCAAATCACATTCGGCAAGTTGGGGTGGATAGAGGACTTCATTATCTACAACTTGCATGAGGGAAGTTTTGTCAAATTCGGACTAGAAAAAGGCTGAAAAGCACGGACGCACGACCGTGCGTAAAAGGACGCACGATCGTGCGTAAGAGCCAACAACGCGGCAACTAATCTGCCTGCTACGCACGATCGTGCGTACACCCGAGATGCGGATTTCAGCCCTTTTTTAGTCCCAGTTCAGCCCAAACTCATCTGTTTTCTATAAATAAGACCCCCATACCCATATTTTGACGTTACGAACATTACAGAGAGGACTAGGGACGAATTTAACACCGTTTTTACGCTATTTTCTTCCAAGACCCTGGGATTATTTGTAAGTTCATCTTTTTAATTAATGACAATTAATTCTATTCATCTCAATTCTGTTGATTCTTCAATTATGAATTGTGAGTAGTTTAATTAGGGATTTGGGGTTGATGAAGGGGTTAATCATGATTGATGGCTAGATTCTTGTCGGTTTAATTGCATGAATGTCGTTTCATTTGTGTTTGAATAATTTAACCGACATCTCTTGTAAACTAGAACGCGCGCTAGAATTACAATTGCTTGTAGAATAAATTAAGAGAGATCTAATTTGTTTTAGGACACATTCACACACACTTAATCGTTCGCTAAGGATTAGTAGCGATTAAGGGGCCGTAAACTCGCTCGTCTTGGCAATAATTTAGGATCTTGTCGGCTTGTCGCATGAGAGATCAGCCTGGTCCCCTAAATTATTGTACTCTACGCCGCGAGAGCGGTAAGAACTTAGTAATGATTAGCTAGGCTCAATTAAATTAATTTCATGTAATTAAGCCTGATCTGCCAGAAATCTGGTTACCCCGGAATCAATCCCTATTCCCTTCGTCATTAATTAGAGAGAAACCAATTTTTTTATTTTATTGCTCATTAGCATTAGTTTAATTTTCCAACCCAATCATATCTCGCACGACGCATTTTTTATTTATTTATTTTTAATCGCTGAATTTAGTTAATTCTTAATTCCCTTTTGTCCGTCCCTGTGGAGACGATACTCGTACTTACTGTGACACCGCACCCGGATGTACTTGGATTCGAAATTGGATATGTACTTAAATTTCCTAACGAATAAAATCGTGTAACGGAATTGGTATATGTAATTAATGCGTGATTAATTAAATTATTTATCGGGTCCCTAATAATGGAAATGGACTCCCAAATATTTAGATGGGCCATGGAAAGGGAATGGAGTTGACCTGTTGGTCACACGAGGCCCAATTACCGGTATTGGTAATTTATCGGATAACGGCCCGAAATGAGTTTCGGGGACTCCTAAATTAATGTTGGGGAACATACATCTTCTCTAAGGGCCCATGATTATGAGGAACGCGTGATATATTTTATTTGGCCCGATAAAATAAAATATAGTTAAAACAGTCCGAGAAATACAACTTTCGGGGCCGGTTGTACACACCGGGGCATAATGGGATGACCTCCCACGCGAGTGGGGGCCACCCCACGTTTTTGTATGCACTAGTTGACTAAAGGGGAGCTGGAGGAACATGAATTGAGTGGCATGTGCGGACTAGAGAGTGAAGGGATGGGTAGAGACAAACCCATACACCCCATGTCCTCTCTTAGTACTATTCTTGGTCTTTGATTGAGAGTAGATACCTCCCCCTATCATTGAGAGCCATTCGAACCATACAAGGCAAGAGAGAGCTCAAGGGAAAGTTTTCAACAAGGTCCAAGATTGAAGGCAACATCAACAAAAGAAATCCAAGGAGAAAAGAGTTGTTCTTGAGGTAAGAACACAAGTATTATCCTTTAACTAGTATTATTTTTGTATGATTTTTAAGAAATCATATGGTGGATTAAACATGAAGTTCTACACGTTTAAAAGTGTAGAATAATGTTATAAAGTGGTGGTATTTAACTTAGAAGAGTCGTGGAATCGATAGGAGTTGAAATCGCCGGAAACCGCCAAGTATAGGAGGCTGTTCGTAGCTGCAGACCACGAAAGCCGCCCACCTTTCACGAAAGCCGCCCGGCTTTTGTCTGCTGCCCAGATTTTTCATCTCCAAACGGTTTAGAACGGGGTTTGATCGAAGGGCTTAACAAGGACAACTATTTCAGCACTTCATAAGGTGAGGATGGCTGACTATGTTGCTTATAATCTTTGGGTTAATTTCGTAGGATTACCTAAAGTAATTAAATGTGATTTTCATGGATTATTAATGATTAATAATGCCTAAGTGGAAATATTGTTGTCAATGAATAAAAGAGCATAATATACGAATTTAAGGATAAATTGTGTATGATTATGTAATATGAGCATATTGGCTTGATGAAGGGATTAATTATAAATAATGTGTTGAAATATAACTTTAACTTCATATAAGGATATATGAGTGATTAAAGGTCGTATTTTGTATATTGATATGAACTATATTTTCAATGGAAAATTAGTTTGGAAATTGTATATATGACTATGAATTGAAAATGAGTTTTGTTGGAATTTATCCGACTAGTATTATGATACTAGTCGGGGTTTTGGAATGAAATATATTAGAATTGATCCAAGGTTTGGATTGTGAATTGTTGAGCCTTAAGTAGTCTTAAGAGATACTAAGGTGGATAAGTGATGCTAGGGGTAGGCCTTAAGGGATACCCAAGATAAAGTGAATAATAAATTGATCCTAGGAATAGGATTGGCCTACGGGTGTATTCGGTAGTCTTTAAGGATTAGCCGATAGAGTATTGGTAAGTAGTAAGGACCATGGCCCTTCCCGACTCTAGAGAGCGGGGTTGGATAGCATGGACTTACATCGTGATCACGGGTTAGGGTGGAATCCGAACCGGAGACCTTACGAGGCTCCCGACAGCGGTAACACATAAGATAGGACCCCGAATGGACCTTACCTTCCTACGGGACGATGGGTATGAGTTCAGGGGCGGGATGTTGGACTCCGGCCCGAGAGCCCGGTGAGGCCTCGGAGAGCGGTGACAAGTCTCGTAAGGATGATAAGACCTACGGGCGGTGTCGTGTGAACGATGATTGAAATGAAATATAAAAAGGGGCCGTGTGCCGACAAACTAATTAATTAACTTATTATGAAGATAATAAGGGTTAAAGAAGAACTATCATTATATTATGATATCACTCTATTTTGAGGGTCTTAGAAGTTGAAACATTGATTATACTTAGTATAGTTGTCATTGTACTTGTCAAATGCTTCCAAGTACTGACCTCCCCTTCACGGGGGAGGCCACCTCACAGTTTCAGGTAGGGAGTAAAGCTTGCTACCATCGTCCGTTGTTTCGGATAGCTCAGGGAGAGAAGACGTGGTTCGTGCTTCCTCCGCTCTATTTTTTAAAATATTAAATCAATGCTCATGGATATTATTTTGAATAATTATTTGGGGCTTGTACGCCCATGTTGCCGAAGTGTGGCATAAACACTTGTATTAAACGTTTCCGCTGATTTAAATGATTATTTTACATTATGTTTGTTTATGGATGTACTATTGTGAATGATATTCAACACGCCTAGTATAGTATGGATGAGTTGGACTGCGGTTGACTATTCGTACTGTACGGCGGGTTGTTGACGTGTCCGGTAGGTCCGGGGCGTGACAATTAAGTTGGTATCAAAGCCTTAGTCCATAAACTTCATAATGAAGTCTCAAAATTCTCTTTTTGAAAAGATTTTGAAAACCATGAGCATAGAAGTTTTGTACTTAGAGAGCTTTTGGTACTTGGGTTGCAAGGTCTCTAATTGTTAAGATGGTACCCTTAGCAATTGGTATGGCGGTGACTCGAGCCAAAAGATGTCTTTAAGTACCTATCCGTCACTTGACATTTGATACGAGTCTAATGGCTCAATCTAAACTTCTTTCAGAAATGGAGCCAATCGGAAGAATCACTAGGAGGAACCCGACGGGCCGTGTACCGGGTGGATCCGAACGCGGCAGCCGGGGGTCCACTAGGGTGTCAAGGGGAAGGGGCCGTGGAGGCCAACATCAAACCGTGAGCGATGGCCACGTTGACACGGAGAGTGAGACTTATTGGTCCTATGAGGACTCAACCTATAGGCCGGAAACCGAGCCGGTGGAGACCCCTTATGAAGGGGATGATGATGATGTTAGTGACGAGGAGCAAGATGGCTCCTTGGCGAGAATTGAGGCGTTGCTCCAACAATACCACCGAGAGCGCGAGGAGAGGAGGGAACGCCGAAGGCGCCGAGCGGGGCAACCTTCGGGTATGGCTTCAAGAGGAGGAAGTCATAATGCATCTAGAGTCCATGTGGAACCACATGGAGGCCAAAATGATGGAGGTCCAACCATAAGGATCTCCAAGTTTATCAAAGAAGCACGAGACTTGGGGTGCAAACCCTTTGACGGGACCGGAGACATTTCGGTTGCCGCCCAATGGATCAAGAGGTTGAATGAAGCAGCCCTTGACATGCAAATCACGCCCAACCTTAAACTGAGAATCGCGGTAAGGTTGCTTGAAGGGATGGCGTCCAAATGGTGGGATGGGACCAAGACCAAGTATGGGGAGGATGTCGTTTGGGAGGACTTCCAACGGGAGTTCTTTGCCCAATATTATTCTGATTTTGAGGTGAACAAGAAGGTTAGGGAATACACCCTCCTAACCCAAGGGGGAAACATGACAGTGAAGGAACTTGAGTACAAGTTCCGGGATCTCGCCGACTACATACCGGAGTATGCTTGTGACGAGAACCGAATGGTGAACCACTTTTGGGACGCTCTTGACTTGGAGATACGTGATAGGGCAACACAATTGCCTAACATGACTTTTGCCCAAGTAGTAGACCAAGCCTTGAAGGGCGAGAAACAGTGGGAAGAGAGGAAGAAAAGAGACGCCGAGGAGGCGAAGAAAAGAAAATGGGAGAACCATGACCCCCAAGGTTCTAACAAGAAGGGGAACCACGGGGGAGGTGGCTCATTCAAGACCCCTGCACCACCATCGAGGGCGAATCAAGGCCCAAGCGGGCAAGGCTCGAGGTCTCAAAACTCGGGAGTACCAAGGTGCAGCAACTGCAAGAAGCTTCATCAAGGCAAGTGTCGCGATCCCCCGAGATGCTATCAATGCGGGGAGGTCGGGCACATGAAGGTGAGTTGCCCACAGCTTGGTCGAGGTACGGGTTCCGGACCGAATAGTGGGACTATGGTGAGCAGGAACCGAACGGGAGCACCGAGTGCAAGCATGGGGCACGGTGGAGCTAGCACAAGCAATGCACCGTCCGTTAATCAAGGGAGGACCCAAGCGAGGGTCTATGCGATTACGGAGGCCGATGCACGTGCTAACCCGGACTCCGTCGCGGGTAAATTCTTGAACTTTTGATGTTATTCCCTTGTATACAACATAAGTGTTAAAATGTACACGTTGTATAGCCAACCGGGAGTGTGCAAGTTCGGAGAAGTGGATGAATATCCACCTGGGGGCGAATGCCGCCCGGCATTGACGGAAGCCGCCCGGCTTTCGCCTTCGAATTCCTTGCAAAATTCTACGGCGACTATAAGACGCCCGACGTTGACGAAAGCCGCCCGGCTTTCGTACTTGATTTTTGTTAAAATCTTTCGGCGTATGAAAACCGGCCGAGTTTCGTAAAAACCGGGGGCCGGCTTGTGTTCAGGCATTCCGGTGAGGGCGCTGCTAATGAAAACCGGCCGGCATCCGTAAGAACCGGCCGGCTTTTATAAATAAAAAGTTTGTAATTCTTTCGGCGACCGAAAACCGGCCGGCTTTGGCAAAAACCGGCCGGCTTACGTAACCAGCCATTCCGAGCCGAAGGCCAAGGTACGAAAACCGGCCGGCTTTCACGAAAAACGGCCGGCTTTCCCTTATTGGTGCACGGTGTTGATTTTTTAGGTGGGAACCGGGATGGAATCGGGATGGGGCGTTAGCTGACGATCATCCAAACCATAGCCGGGGTACTCTATAACCTAAGAAATGAGTCTAATAAGTGGGGAGTGTGTCTTACATTGCTTATGAATGTAGGAACACTAAAGATTAACGGGAGAGACGCAAGAATCCTCATTGACACCGGGGCGCAACGATCATTCGTGAGTGAGGCGTTTGCCGGGGGATTCAAAGAACCACTTGTACCGATGGCTCAAGCCCTATTGGTATCCACACCTCTAGGGGAAGACATCGAGAGAGATAGTCACTATCCATCGTGTGAGGTGGAAGTGGAGGGCCAAAACTTGACGTGTGACTTCGTACCGCTGAGTATGATTGAATTCGATGCAATCCTGGGGATGGATTGGCTTGAGAAGCATCATGCTAGGGTCGATTGCTACACAAAGATACTTGAACTCGAAGGCGATGAAGGGGTAACCTTACGCTTCGAGGGGGATCGGGCCAAATCCAATAGTTGTATCATATCCGCCGTGAGAGCTAGGAGTATGATGAGAAAGGGTTGCCACGCATATCTAGCATACGTGGTAGACAAAACAAAAGAAGAGACGAGCATTGAGGGTGTGAGGGTGGTATGCAAGTATCCGGATGTCTTTCCAAAGGACTTACCGGGACTTCCACCCGATAGGGAGATTGAATTCGTGATCGAGGTCGAGCCCGGCACCAAACCAATCTCTATACCGCCATACCGTATGGCACCCGCTGAACTTAACGAGTTGAAAACCCAATTGCAAGAGCTTTTGGACAACGGTTTCATTAGACCAAGTCACTCCCCGTGGGGAGCACCGGTCCTTTTTGTGAAGAAGAAGGATGGAACACTTCGAATGTGCATTGACTATCGTCAACTGAATAAGGTCACAATCAAGAATAGGTATCCTTTGCCTAGGATTGATGACTTGTTTGATCAACTACGAGGAGCAACCGTGTTTTCAAAGATTGACTTGAGGTCGGGGGTACCATCAATTGAAGATTAAGGAGGAGGACATACCGAAGAGTGCTTTCCGCACAAGGTATGGGCATTTTGAGTTCCTTGTTATGTCGTTTGGGTTAACAAACGCCCCGGCGGCATTCATGGACTTGATGAACCGAGTATTTCACAAATACTTGGACCGATTCGTGATCGTGTTCATAGATGACATCTTGATCTACTCAAAGAGTGAGGAAGAACATGAGGAGCACTTGATACTCGTTCTTGAGACACTACGGGAGAAGCAACTCTATGCCAAATTTTCTAAATGTGAATTTTGGCTAAAGGAGATTGGCTTCCTCGGGCACGTGGTTTCTGGATCGGGAATTGCTGTTGATAACAAGAAGATAGAAGCAATTACCGAATGGGAGAGGCCAAAGAACGTCAAGGAAATTCGTAGTTTTCTTGGGTTAGCAGGCTACTACAGAAAGTTCGTGGAGAAGTTCTCCGTTTTGGCATCACCATTGACGAAGCTCACTCGTAAAGGAGCTAAGTTTGTATGGGATGACAAATGTGAGAAAGGTTTCATTGAACTAAAGAGGAGATTGACCGAGGCACCGGTACTCGCATTACCCAAGCAGGGTATGGGGTACGATGTCTATAGTGATGCCAGCATCCAAGGGTTTGGATGTGTGTTGATGCAAATGGGGAGGGTAATTGCCTATGCTTCACGACAATTGAAGAAACATGAGGTAAATTATCCTACTCATGATTTGGAGCTCGGGGCAGTGGTATTTGCACTGAAAATTTGGAGACATTATCTCTACGGGGAGACATGTCACATATACACTGACCACAAGAGCTTGAAGTACGTGTTTACTCAGAAAGAGTTAAACATGAGGCAGAGACGGTGGATGGAGTTGATAAAAGACTACCACCTGGTAATCGAGTACCATCCAGGCAAGGCCAATGTGGTGGCAGATGCCTTGAGCCGGAAGAGCTCATCTGGGGCATTGATAGCTAACTTGAGGGCTTTAAGAGCCCAACTGGAGGTATCCAGTAATGGAGCCTTATTGGCACGATTTGAGGTGAGACCTACTTTGCTTGATGAGATCAAGAAGGGTCAGGAAACTGACGAGGAAATCATGAGGATCCGGGAACGCATGCAAGCGGGACCAGTGGAGGACTTCAGGGAAAGAGATGATGGTCTCTTATTATTTCGTGACCGAGTGTGTGTACCATCGGATGAGGGGCTCCGAAAGTCCATCTTAGAGGAGGCTTATTCATCGGCGTATGCTATGCACCCGGGAGGTACGAAAATGTACCGTGACCTGAAAGAAAGTTACTGGTGGTCTGGTATGAAGAGAGAAATAGCCGAGTACATCAGTAAATGCCTTACTTGCCAGCAAGTTAAGGCAGAACATCAGCATCCAGCTGGGTTATTGCAGCCACTTTCCATTCCAGAATGGAAATGGGAGCACGTGACCATGGACTTTGTGGTAGGACTGCCACGGACCGTGAGGAATTATGATGCTGTATGGGTTGTGGTTGATAGGCTCACGAAGAGTGCACATTTTCTACCTATCAACACTACCTATGCACTTGAGAGGTTAGCCAAATTGTATGTGGATGAGATCGTGAGGCTACATGGGGTTCCCATAACCATTGTGTCCGACAGGGATCCACGATTCACATCACGATTTTGGCCGAAGTTCCAAGAGTCTATGGGAACGAAATTGAAATTCAGCACTGCTTTTCATCCACAGACGGATGGACAATCCGAGAGAGTTATACAGATTTTGGAGGATATGTTGAGAGCTTGTGCATTGGAGTTCCAAGGGAGTTGGGACAACCATTTAGCACTCGTGGAGTTTGCCTATAACAACAGTTATCAGGCGAGTATTGACATGCCTCCATACGAGGCATTGTATGGGAGGAGATGTCGTACACCTTTGTGTTGGGATGAGGTTGGCATGGCCAAACTCGAGAGCACAGAATTGGTGGAGATCACCAAGTCTAAAGTGAAGATGATTCGCGAAAGGCTTAAGGCGGCCCAGGAAGAGCTATGCCGATAAGCGTCGGAGGGCCTTAGAGTTTAAGGTGGGAGATGAGGTATTCTTGAAAGTTTCACCTTGGAAGGGAATCATCCGATTTCAAAGCCGAGGGAAACTTAACCCACGCTACATAGGGCCATTTGTGATTCTTGAAAGAATTGGGGCCGTAGCATACCGATTGCAGTTGACTCCAGAATTGGAAAAGATACATAACGTGTTCCACGTGTCTATGCTAAAGAAATACGTGCCGGATCCGTCTCACGTGTTAGAGAAACCACCCGTGGAAATACATGAGGATTTGAACTATGCCGTCCGACCAGTAAGGATACTTGATAGGCAAGTAAAGAAATTGAGAAGCAAGAAAGTTCCAATGGTTAAAATCCTTTGGAAAAGTGACCGAGTTGAAGAAGAAACTTGGGAAACGGAGGCCTTGATGAAGGAACAATATGCATTTCTTTTTATTGAACACTTGTGAATTTCGGGGACGAAATTCCCGTTAAGGGGGGGTGAACTTGTGACACCGCACCCGGATGTACTTGGATTCGAAATTGGATATGTACTTAAATTTCCTAACGAATAAAATCGTGTAACGGAATTGGTATATGTAATTAATGCGTGATTAATTAAATTATTTATCGGGTCCCTAATAATGGAAATGGACTCCCAAATATTTAGATGGGCCATGGAAAGGGAATGGAGTTGACCTGTTGGTCAAACGAGGCCCAATTACCGGTATTGGTAATTTATCGGATAACGGCCCGAAATGAGTTTCGGGGACTCCTAAATTAATGTTGGGGAACATACATCTTCTCTAAGGGCCCATGATTATGAGGAACGCGTGATATATTTTATTTGGCCCGATAAAATAAAATATAGTTAAAACAGTCCGAGAAATACAACTTTCGGGGCCGGTTGTACACACCGGGGCATAATGGGATGACCTCCCACGCGAGTGGGGGCCATGTAGCACCCCGATTTTTATGAGCTAGTTATATTAATCACTATTAATTATTTTAGTCTGCTAAATAAGTTTCTTCTATGAATAATGTGATTTATTGTTCGATCATGTGTTGTCTTGGCAGGTAACGTTGACCGGTAAGCTCATAATAATTTTAATCGAAGAAATAAATACTATTTTAATATTTATTTAGTATATTAATGAAAGGGGGGAAATATTATAATTCAGTTGGGTCACAAGTATTTGTCAGAAGACTTAGGACATGTTTACTTCGCCGGTTATTAAACGGTGCTTATTAAGACCCGTGTTAATAAGCGGCGCATAAAATAAACAATGTTGTAAGACAGTGTTTACTTCAAACGGTTTAAAACACCGCTTAACATTAAAATGTCCAAAATAACCTTATACATATATACACACACAAACATTCATGAACACAAGTATATAATATAATATAATATGTGTACCCACACCCTAACCCCTTACCCACCCTACCTTACCCTGACCCCACCCACCCCACCCTACCTACCCTACCACTACCCGACCCCACCCTACACTACCGCGGCCCTACCCCCGACCCCATATGCCCCTACCACATCAACCCCACCTTACCCCACCTTACCCCAACCCCGCCCCTACCCCTACCCTACCCTACCCTACCTTACCCGACCCCACCCTACCCCTGCTCTACCTACCCGACCCCACCCTGCTGCAACCCTACCCCCGACCCCACTGCACCTACCCTGCCCCTAGCGCCTCTATCACATCGGCCCCACCCCGACCCCACCACCCTAGGTATAGGGTGGGGTAAGGGATGGGGTCGGGGGTATAGGGTGGGGTGGGGTAGGTGGGGTAAGGGTACGGGTAGTGGTAGGGTGGGTCGGGTAGGTAGGGGTGGGGTTGGGTAGGTAGGGTAGGGGTGGGGTTGGGTAGGTAGGGTAGTGGTAGGGTGGGGGTTAAGGCGAGGTAAGGGTAGGGTCAGGGTAGGGTAGGGGTAGGGTGGGGTCGGGTAGGTAGGGTAGGGTAGGGGTAGGTGTGTGGTCGGGTAGGTAGGGTAGGGGTGGGGGTCGGGTAGGTAGGGCAGTGGTATGGTGGGGTCGGGTAGGGGTAGGATGTGGTAGGGTTAGGGTAGGGTGGGGGTGGGGTCGGGTAGGTAGGGTAGGGTAGGGTAGGGTGGGTTGGGTCAGGGTAGGGTAGAGTAGGGGTAAGGTGGGGTACGTGTAGGGTGGGGTCGGATAGGTAGGGTAGGGGTGGGGTAGGTGGTAGGGTGGGGTCTGGGTGTGGGTAGGGTAGGGGTGGGGTCGGGTAGGGGTAGGGTAGTTGGGGTAAGGGTAGGGTGGGGTTGGGGTTGGGGTCGAGGTGGGGGCCGGGTAGGTAGGTGGGGCATGGGTAACAATAGGGTAAGGGCAAGGGGTAAATTCGGAAACTGAAAAAGCTTAAAGTGTCGCTTAATTAATACATGGGGGGTGGTATGCTTAATAAGCGGCACTTTAAGCACCTCTTTCGGTTAGTAAGCGGCTTTTTAAGCAGCGTGCGTGTTTACTTCACCTGTCTTACTAACCTAACTGTGACTTTAGCGGTGAAGTAAACACCTCCTTAGAAACCCAAATCAGTTTTCTTGGCCCGAATTAATATTTTACTTAAAAATCCCTAACGAGATGTGCTCAGAAGATCCCGATCGTAAACTCTTAAACCCTCAATCGGCTCTCTCTCCCTTAAGTAGCAGTCCGCCGTTCTTAGTGAGTCACTCTGGAAAAATATTTCTCTCCAACTCTTCAATTGTTGGCCAAAGTCATCCCTGCATCTTTTACAAGGTAAGCGGAATTCTTTTCTCTATATGTTAAAATTCCTCCATCTATAGAAAACTTCCTTTTCTCCTTGGATTCTTAAATTCCTCCGCCCAACTTCATCCAGATTATAACATCTTCAATCAGCTATGTTGATTTCTTTCTTAAATTGGCAGTGACATAATTTTGCTATTTTAGTCTAAATAGAGGTAGCTGAAACAGAGATACGATTATCTGCAAAATTTATTTATTAGTTTAAAATTTTAGCAGCAACCTATTATCCCATTAAGTGATATTATGAGTAAGGAGATTTTAGCTTTCTGTTAGAATCAAAACCGACACCTTAGTTTTGTAATTCAAAATTGTACTTTTAAGGGTTGATTGGTTAAGGTGTTAGAATTAATCTTTAGTTCATTAAAATTTCCACCAGACGCTTAAATTTGTTGTTAAGAAAACTGAGCTTTCCGATTCTTACTGTGGGGATGATATTTCAGTGTTAGGCTTTAGTCATGTTCAGCAATGGGTCTCATTCAGTAACCATTCAGCAGCCAAAATTTCTCTTTTCTGTTTTCCTTTGAGTTGGGTCTGCTCCAAATTATGTAGCATATGTTCTGAGGCAATTTTTTGACGGGTGGCTGCTGCTAACTCGAGTATAAGACAATATTAAACCGATTAAAGTAGTGCTCAAACCAGCTAGTAAATTTTACTCTAAGCGGCTGCGTGACAGTAGTCAAAGATTTCTTTAGCTTAAAATGGTTTAAGACATCAAATTTGTGATTATTTTGTTATATCTAAATAAAGATTTCAAGGAAGAGCTTACCGGAAGACGTTATCAGGGTGCCACACTTATTTGTGTATTTTCAGTTCAGCTTATACAGGTAAGTTCACTACCACCTGTACATGTTTGTTCAACCAAATAAAAGAAAGAAGTCTGGTTGATTTTTAATAGATGATTTTAGTCTATATGCTATTATGTGAACCTAGTGAATTATTTGCTAAGTTATTTTATTTGCCGTATTAAGTTATGTTTATTATCTGGCATAGTCAAGATTTTGTCAGTACTTTTATTTCCAGATTTAATGATGTTTTTAATCAAACGTCACCACCATAAAAAGAACTAATATTTAAAATGAAAGATCAGGTGATATGTACTCGGGAACAAGTTCCCTCAGTTTATCAGTTATCAGCTTATCAGTTTCAGAGAGTCCGATATGTTTAGTGGGTCGCTCCCCTAAGCTGTCGGATTGGCGCCTTTGAGTACATATCACGGGCCCACAGTTAAAATTAGCCACAAAGAGTTTATAGAAAGTTTATGAGATCTCTTTCAGAAAGTTTTACAGAAAGTTGTTTTGAGATCTCTTTCAGAAGGTTTTACAGAGATGTTTTGAGAATGAAATTTTGAGATCTCTCCATCAGTTTTGAGAAATTATTTTAGAAAAATATTGTCCTTTTGAGATCTCCCTCAGAATATGTTTGAGAAGTTATGTGTTAGTTATTTGTTTAGTGCATGCTTATAGCCTAAATTTATCTATTGATAAATTGGCCTAGACTTCTCAGATATTTTTTTGTGGATCCATAGTGACTTACTAAGCGTAAAGCTTATCAGTTTCTTTCTTCGCATGTACAGATACTAAGGGTAAGGCCAAGGCCTAGGAAGATGATGAGAGAGTGGAACGCGTGCCAAAATGAGTTAACGGGAACGACCTTGGTGGCTTCTAGCTACTTATTATTTTTATTTCAGTATTTCAGTTGTTATAATAAAGAGATTATTATTTCTTTATTTTATTGTGGATTTGAATTTTGAATAAATTCCTGGATCCAGGTGGTTATCACATTTATTGGTGATAACTATTTTATTAAGTTTTTATTTGGAGTTGTTTTAGATATATTTGAGATTTTATCAGGGTTATTTTCAATAGACGGCCGTTATACTGCAATTTATTTTTAAAAGTAGTGAGTTAGTGTAACGTTTCCTTTAACCCTGAGAGGGGCGTTACAAGTTTGGTATCAGAGCCCAGGTTGTCCCGTAACTTCATTTGTCACCGTACACGTGCTCGTCATCTTCCAAGTAAGTACTTATTTATGTTAAGAGTTATCTATGTGAAAATATGTTTGAGCGTTGTTAGTATGAGCTACATATAAAAGTCAAGTAAGAGTAATATGTACTCAACTCGTAAAAGCTTTGTGTTATTACGAGTTATTCAGATTAAAATTTATTCGAGCGCCTATATTCTTGAGTTAGGTCTTCTATTTCATTTAGGAAATACTTACGGTTGTTATCTAAAAAAACAAAACACCATCGTTCTAGTCATACACCTCTCAAAATCACGTATTTGCAGTTTTCCACTTTAGTCTATGTTGATCTTTTATAGAAAATATTTCTCATAGAGGTTACTCATGATTAAAATTCGAGTTAATTAAAAAATAGTGTCATATAGTCTTTATTTTCTCATGATTAAGTACTTGAATTATGTCACAATCAGTGCTAGTGAAACTATCTTTTTATATAGCTTGTAGACTTGTAGTTTATTTATTCCCTAAGACATGTTAGATATATATTTTTTTTAAATTAAGAAGAATAATAAAGAGTTTGTCTGATATTTTTCTAAAGGGACTAAAGCATCACATGTAATTGAGTTTACATGAGTAAGAATTTTCATAAGCATACAAATCAGTTTGTTATGTATTTTTTATTCATTTATTAAGTGATTTTTTTTTTCAACGCCCATGCTAATTACATTATCTTATTATATTTGTGGTAAAAAAAAAATTGTTATAAGTTATATCTTAAATTGTTTTTGTGTAAAATGTTGAAACCTCACCTTCGGTTTCAAAAGCTCTTAAATAGTAGTTTCAAATGTTTTATCAAACGTATCATAAGTTGCATGATTTTCTTGAGTGTTGAATGTCGGTATTTCATATTTGGAATCTTGAGTTGCTGGGAGGGCCCCTCATCAATTTGATGGTTCCAATAGGAGATACTGATGGTCGGATATCGCTTTAATATGATCAGGTTATTCAAAAGTATGTTGTCTTTAAGTTGTAAATGCTTATTTTAAAATAAGTATTACAGTATTAGAGTGTGTTGATTAATCATTAAATGCATTTAGTGATTAATGAGTAATCAAATGACAATGATTTTACTAAAAGTCAAATAAGTAGTTTTTTTAATGATGTATTAGTATAGTATCGAGCTATCTCCTCAAAGGTATGTTTCAGAAGAAATTTTGAGTTTTAAAATGTCGCAAAGAAATTTTCGAGTACTCCCAGCCTTTGGCACTGAGATTTAAACAGTGTTGCACATTCTTGTTACCAAAATATATTGAGTGCCATCACTTAAATTTTCTTACTATGATCGGCCAATAAAGTCTATATACGTGATTCAAAGTTTTTTTTAATAGTATCTGGTTCTTAGAAGTTAGATTAGTAGAGATGAGTGGAAGGATTTGGTCAAACCAGTCTCTGGTAAATCACGGGTCTTAGAACCTGCTGCACACTACGATATAGAGATTTGTGAAGTGTGTTCCAATACATTGTGATCTAGAATGTGAACATTTCAATAGAATGAAGAGTATGGTACCATCAAGCTCTCTTAAAGCTATTTTGTATAAATATGTGTAGAGAGTGTCCCAGTAAGCTCATGTTGGGAACTAGTATGCTCTTTGAGTAAAAGATTTAATGGTGGAAATAAAGAGTATAAAGAGTTTGGCACCACAAGCTATTCGTTTGTTATGAGTCATTAGCAACTCAAGGACTTCAACCCCAACAGTTGAGTAAGTTGTGCCATGTGATTTTGAGCGAGTAAATCAGTGTCTGTCAAATTAAGAATATAGGAAGCCAGTAAGGACATAACCATGATGTTAGATTTTCTTTTGAAAGATACTAGTGTAGATCCTTTGATCGGCTTATTAGATTCTTCGATAAATTTATTATTTCTATTTGAAATCGAAAGGGCAGAGTTAAAAGAGTTTTGTAAAGTAATATAAACCAAGTTTTGAGTTAGATGATATGGCTGTTAAATATTATTCACTCTTATGAGAAAATTTGTATTACTGGTTGGTTGCTTTATTAGTTTAGAAATCTACAAAAACTTTACCACTATAAGAGAGCAATATTTTCAAAAGGAAATAATTAGGAGATAAAGGTTTAGAAGGAATTGTGTTACTGAAGTGAGTCAAAAAAAAAAAAATGTCACCTGCTTACCAACCGTCAGCAGTAAGTTATTTTTAGAACAGGAAGTATAGATATTTTTTTTCCAACTAGTTATTTGAATATAACACATTTTGATTAGTGAAGAGATGAAGGATTTAAAAAGAAAAACATATTACTATCCTTAATTCTTCTATAGCTGAATAAGGAAGCAAAGAGATAGAATTATTAAGTAAAAAAAAAAAAAAGAATGCATGTAGTCAAGTATTTTGTGTCAGACATTTATGTGATTCACAATGTCAAAATTCTGTTAAACAGAACATTTATGATGTCTTTTGTTTAAGAAAGATGAAAATTTGAAACTAAGCAAATTAAATAATTTATTTCGATGTTGACATTTTAATGTTAACTCACTTACTGATTTTCTAGAGGGAGTCCAAGAAGATTTAGTTACAAAACTTATAATATAATTTATTCACAATAGACTTATCCACCAAAGATTTTTTTTTTCTGTATATCAAGACTTAGCTTCAATTAATAAATTGTGTTCAAGGTTTGAAGGAGACTGATGCTCATCTTATTAGGAATAACTGTTCTTTTCAAGATCAAATTTTAAGATAAAAGAAAATTTCTAATAATAAACTAGATTCACATTTCTCTCTTGACTACTTCGAAATACTATGTATTAATCAATGAAGTTATAGTTTTGGTTCCAGAGATTCAGAACCATGAGAAAGTTTTTTTTTTATTGAAAAGATAACTTTGAGATGCTTGAGTGGTTAAAAAAAAGAGTTTAGTATTTTAATCTATTTTAGACTTTAAAAAGAATTTCTTCTGGTATAATAACGGAGGGTTATTAAAGGAAATGAAGATTTCCTGTTATGCTTTACAAAATATTTTTATGTGGAGAGCCACATTGACAACAAATAGTATAGGTCTAACATAGAAAAAGAATTATTTATTTTTCTTTCTTCAAATTATAAATGATGTGCTAGCTCCGAGTACTTTTGATGCATAAGAAGAAAATATATCTCAAGGATCCAACAATAAATATATAATACTATGTTAGGGTCATTACCGAGTATAACCATCCTTATAGTTTTTTTAGGCTTACATATGAGTCTCATTGCACTGCTATCGTGAACAATTTGTGAGATAGCAATCTGTTGAACCGAAGCGATAAAATGGTAAATGTGAAAACTTCATCCTGCCCCACACCGTAAACAAATTGTGAGGATGAACTCTTATAACCGATAGTAAATGAAACATTCTGTTAGATATTGTAATGCTTGAATTTCAACAATCAAGGACGAATTTTAGAAAGAGTTCTATTCAATGGTTTTTTTTTTGCTTCTTTTGAAAAGACAAGTTTGGCCTATGTAACCATATCAGTAGAATATGATTATGGATTTCATTTTTAGTAGTAAGGGGGTAAGCTTTTTATAACAAGGTTAAAATATAGTTTTTTTTTTTCTTTCTCATTATAATAAGCAAACATGTCAAAGTAATTCGTTTATAAAGACTATGTTGTGAGCATGTGATTTTGTGTTGTAGTGCTATGACAAATCAGGAGAAGTGGATTTAAATACTAAGAGTTTTCTTAATCTTTGTTTTGGTCAATATATGGAGTGGTATGTTTGACATATGTTTTTTTAAGACAGGTTAAGATTTAGTATTATCTTTCGCCCTCACATTAATAAGTAAATGGAGCAACTCAGCAAACCAATCCATATATAAATGACATGTTCCGTGTTTAGGATTTTGTGTTGTAGTTTAAACACTAATAATGAGATAAGCACTTAATAGGAGAAACTTTTTTGCAGATCTTTGTGTAGTCTTATCTCAAGTTAGTATGTCTCCCCAATAAGAGAAATTCGATCAGATTGGTAGTTAGAAGAAATGCCACTATGATTGCTAGTATGGTTCCACTAAAACAATGTGAGAAGATAGAAAAGAAATAATCTGACGCGTCATTCTTTTGAGTTGTTCTAAGTTTCGAGGACGAAACTTTTATAAGGTGGGAGGGGTTGTAGCACCCCGATTTTTATGAGCTAGTTATATTAATCACTATTAATTATTTTAGTCTGCTAAATAAGTTTCTTCTATGAATAGTGTGATTTATTGTTCGATCATGTGTTGTCTTGGCAGGTAACGTTGACCGGTAAGCTCATAATAATTTTAATCAAAGAAATAAATACTATTTTAATATTTATTTAGTATATTAATGAAAGGGGGGAAATATTATAATTCAGTTGGGTCACAAGTATTTGTCAGAAGACTTAGAAACCCAAATCAGTTTTCTTGGCCCGAATTAATATTTTACTTAAAAATCCCTAACGAGATGTGCTCAGAAGATCCCGATCGTAAACTCTTAAACCCTCAATCGGCTCTCTCTCCCTTAAGTAGCAGTCCGCCGTTCTTAGTGAGTCACTCTGGAAAAATATTTCTCTCCAACTCTTCAATTGTTGGCCAAAGTCATCCCTGCATCTTTTACAAGGTAAGCGGAATTCTTTTCTCTATATGTTAAAATTCCTCCATCTATAGAAAACTTCCTTTTCTCCTTGGATTCTTAAATTCCTCCGCCCAACTTCATCCAGATTATAACATCTTCAATCAGCTATGTTGATTTCTTTCTTAAATTGGCAGTGACATAATTTTGCTATTTTAGTCTAAATAGAGGTAGCTGAAACAGAGATACGATTATCTGCAAAATTTATTTATTAGTTTAAAATTTTAGCAGCAACCTATTATCCCATTAAGTGATATTATGAGTAAGGAGATTTTAGCTTTCTGTTAGAATCAAAACCGACACCTTAGTTTTGTAATTCAAAATTGTACTTTTAAGGGTTGATTGGTTAAGGTGTTAGAATTAATCTTTAGTTCATTAAAATTTCCACCAGACGCTTAAATTTGTTGTTAAGAAAACTGAGCTTTCCGATTCTTACTGTGGGGATGATATTTCAGTGTTAGGCTTTAGTCATGTTCAGCAATGGGTCTCATTCAGTAACCATTCAGCAGCCAAAATTTCTCTTTTCTGTTTTCCTTTGAGTTGGGTCTGCTCCAAATTATGTAGCATATGTTCTGAGGCAATTTTTTGACGGGTGGCTGCTGCTAACTCGAGTATAAGACAATATTAAACCGATTAAAGTAGTGCTCAAACCAGCTAGTAAATTTTACTCTAAGCGGCTGCGTGACAGTAGTCAAAGATTTCTTTAGCTTAAAATGGTTTAAGACATCAGATTTGTGATTATTTTGTTATATCTAAATAAAGATTTCAAGGAAGAGCTTACCGGAAGACGTTATCAGGGTGCCACACTTATTTGTGTATTTTCAGTTCAGCTTATACAGGTAAGTTCACTACCACCTGTACATGTTTGTTCAACCAAATAAAAGAAAGAAGTCTGGTTGATTTTTAATAGATGATTTTAGTCTATATGCTATTATGTGAACCTAGTGAATTATTTGTTAAGTTATTTTATTTGCCGTATTAAGTTATGTTTATTATCTGGCATAGTCAAGATTTTGTCAGTACTTTTATTTCCAGATTTAATGATGTTTTTAATCAAACGTCACCACCATAAAAAGAACTAATATTTAAAGTGAAAGATCAGGTGATATGTACTCGGGAACAAGTTCCCTCAGTTTATCAGTTATCAGCTTATCAGTTTCAGAGAGTCCGATATGTTTAGTGGGTCGCTCCCCTAAGCTGTCGGATTGGCGCCTTTGAGTACATATCACGGGCCCACAGTTAAAATTAGCCACAAAGAGTTTATAGAAAGTTTATGAGATCTCTTTCAGAAAGTTTTACAGAAAGTTGTTTTGAGATCTCTTTCAGAAGGTTTTACAGAGATGTTTTGAGAATGAAATTTTGAGATCTCTCCATCAGTTTTGAGAAATTATTTTAGAAAAATATTGTCCTTTTGAGATCTCCCTCAGAATATGTTTGAGAAGTTATGTGTTAGTTATTTGTTTAGTGCATGCTTATAGCCTAAATTTATCTATTGATAAATTGGCCTAGACTTCTCAGATATTTTTTTGTGGATCCATAGTGACTTACTAAGCGTAAAGCTTATCAGTTTCTTTCTTCGCATGTACAGATACTAAGGGTAAGGCCAAGGCCTAGGAAGATGATGAGAGAGTGGAACGCGTGCCAAAATGAGTTAACGGGAACGACCTTGGTGGCTTCTAGCTACTTATTATTTTTATTTCAGTATTTCAGTTGTTATAATAAAGAGATTATTATTTCTTTATTTTATTGTGGATTTGAATTTTGAATAAATTCCTGGATCCAGGTGGTTATCACATTTATTGGTGATAACTATTTTATTAAGTTTTTATTTGGAGTTGTTTTAGATATATTTGAGATTTTATCAGGGTTATTTTCAATAGACGGCCGTTATACTGCAATTTATTTTTAAAAGTAGTGAGTTAGTGTAACGTTTCCTTTAACCCTGAGAGGGGCGTTACAGGCCACCCCACGTTTTTGTATGCACTAGTTGACTAAAGGGGAGCTGGAGGAACATGAATTGAGTGGCATGTGCGGACTAGAGAGTGAAGGGATGGGTAGAGACAAACCCATACACCCCATGTCCTCTCTTAGTACTATTCTTGGTCTTTGATTGAGAGTAGATACCTCCCCCTATCATTGAGAGCCATTCGAACCATACAAGGCAAGAGAGAGCTCAAGGGAAAGTCTTCAACAAGGTCCAAGATTGAAGGCAACATCAACAAAAGAAATCCAAGGAGAAAAGAGTTGTTCTTGAGGTAAGAACACAAGTATTATCCTTTAACTAGTATTATTTTTGTATGATTTTTAAGAAATCATATGGTGGATTAAACATGAAGTTCTACACGTTTAAAAGTGTAGAATAATGTTATAAAGTGGTGGTATTTAACTTAGAAGAGTCGTGGAATCGATAGGAGTTGAAATCGCCGGAAACCGCCAAGTATAGGAGGCTGTTCGTAGCTGCAGACCACGAAAGCCGCCCACCTTTCACGAAAGCCGCCCGGCTTTTGTCTGCTGCCCAGATTTTTCATCTCCAAACGGTTTAGAACGGGGTTTGATCGAAGGGCTTAACAAGGACAACTATTTCAGCACTTCATAAGGTGAGGATGGCTGACTATGTTGCTTATAATCTTTGGGTTAATTTCGTAGGATTACCTAAAGTAATTAAATGTGATTTTCATGGATTATTAATGATTAATAATGCCTAAGTGGAAATATTGTTGTCAATGAATAAAAGAGCATAATATACGAATTTAAGGATAAATTGTGTATGATTATGTAATATGAGCATATTGGCTTGATGAAGGGATTAATTATAAATAATGTGTTGAAATATAACTTTAACTTCATATAAGGATATATGAGTGATTAAAGGTCGTATTTTGTATATTGATATGAACTATATTTTCAATGGAAAATTAGTTTGGAAATTGTATATATGACTATGAATTGAAAATGAGTTTTGTTGGAATTTATCCGACTAGTATTATGATACTAGTCGGGGTTTTGGAATGAAATATATTAGAATTGATCCAAGGTTTGGATTGTGAATTGTTGAGCCTTAAGTAGTCTTAAGAGATACTAAGGTGGATAAGTGATGCTAGGGGTAGGCCTTAAGGGATACCCAAGATAAAGTGAATAATAAATTGATCCTAGGAATAGGATTGGCCTACGGGTGTATTCGGTAGTCTTTAAGGATTAGCCGATAGAGTATTGGTAAGTAGTAAGGACCATGGCCCTTCCCGACTCTAGAGAGCGGGGTTGGATAGCATGGACTTACATCGTGATCACGGGTTAGGGTGGAATCCGAACCGGAGACCTTACGAGGCTCCCGACAGCGGTAACACATAAGATAGGACCCCGAATGGACCTTACCTTCCTACGGGACGATGGGTATGAGTTCAGGGGCGGGATGTTGGACTCCGGCCCGAGAGCCCGGTGAGGCCTCGGAGAGCGGTGACAAGTCTCGTAAGGATGATAAGACCTACGGGCGGTGTCGTGTGAACGATGATTGAAATGAAATATAAAAAGGGGCCGTGTGCCGACAAACTAATTAATTAACTTATTATGAAGATAATAAGGGTTAAAGAAGAACTATCATTATATTATGATATCACTCTATTTTGAGGGTCTTAGAAGTTGAAACATTGATTATACTTAGTATAGTTGTCATTGTACTTGTCAAATGCTTCCAAGTACTGACCTCCCCTTCACGGGGGAGGCCACCTCACAGTTTCAGGTAGGGAGTAAAGCTTGCTACCATCGTCCGTTGTTTCGGATAGCTCAGGGAGAGAAGACGTGGTTCGTGCTTCCTCCGCTCTATTTTTTAAAATATTAAATCAATGCTCATGGATATTATTTTGAATAATTATTTGGGGCTTGTACGCCCATGTTGCCGAAGTGTGGCATAAACACTTGTATTAAACGTTTCCGCTGATTTAAATGATTATTTTACATTATGTTTGTTTATGGATGTACTATTGTGAATGATATTCAAGACGCCTAGTATAGTATGGATGAGTTGGACTGCGGTTGACTATTCGTACTGTACGGCGGGTTGTTGACGTGTCCGGTAGGTCCGGGGCGTGACACTTACACCCCTATATTACAATCTTTTTAAGTGCGAGAAAACTCACATCAATCTCCTTGAATAATGACATGCTTAAACAATTTTATACATCATTATGAACACATGTAACAATTACTTAGGTAATAACAAACTTAACCCAAAAGTTATAAGACATTAAGTTGTCAACTCACCTCGAATGAGCGTTAAGAAGTTCTACCCCAAGAACTCTGGTGAAACTCCGACGAGGTTTAAAGAACTCCGACGATACCTCCAAAGACTCTTTCAACTTCATGAAAAGCACTGAGAACACCTTAGACAAGTTCCAAACAAGGTTTTAACATCCTAAAACTCATATCAATACAAATAACCTTAGAAAAGTTGTTTTCTGGCGAATCGGTCACTTTGGATTCTAAGTCCATTCTTGGACCTAGAACAGTCTTCCAACCCCTCATTCTACATTTCTAAACATGTAGAACAATCCTAGGGTTTTCGCATATGATTCTCAAACAATATGGTATTCAAGAAAAGGAGAAGAAAAGGTTAATGAAGCCGTTACCTTAATTTCTCAAGCTTTTCTACACTTTTAGCCACTTAAACTCTTTCTTTGAGCTCCCTCCTTGCTTGACCTGTTCCCAACAAGGTGAAAATGTTTTTACAGAGCTTTCTCTCGTGTTTGTGATGGTTTGGCCGAAAATAATGGCGATGAGGGTTGAAGATGACTCTTTTGTCTCAATAGGCCAATAGGTGTGGGATGGGAAGCCCATCCATCTAGAGCCGAATGTGTATTTTGTCTAGAATTTGCCCTAAAAATAGAATATGGTTTGTTAAATTTGGAACACAATAGACATTAAAATAAATTGGTGACTTCCATCCTTTAAACAAATTGGAATGTTACCTTTTCTTTCCACTAAAGCCTTAGATTCATCTGCAATAATGATTTTTCTGTTGGCTTGCTCGAGTTAGGTGAACATTGTCTTGTTACCGGTCATATGGTTTCTTTCCCATGTATCAAGAACCCTCAAGCTGTTATTTTGTTCTTCTTTTAACTCGTGAGCTAGTAAGATGAACCCCATATTTTACAAGATGAGCTTTTTCTTGCACATGGTTAGTCTTTCGACATTCAAAAGCATAATGGCCATACTTTTTATAATTGTAACACTTAACTTGAGATTTTTCATACCTTTGGTAAGCACCTCTTCCACAACCTCTTGCTGCCTTGTAATTTGTGCCCCTTCGGTCTTCATTTTGTTGGTGATTTTCACCTCTTTCAATTCTTCTGCTTCCTCAATCATGTCCTCGTTGATTTCCATTAGGAATTCTCCTTTCTCTTTCTTTGAAAGAGAGTTTGGTGTAGAAAGCTTGATCTAATGCTTCTTGCAACTTTTTCTTTTTCATTCTTACTTCATGAGCTAGTAGTGAGCCATGGAGTTGATCAATAGTCACAGTTTATGTATCTTTTGATTCCTCAATGGCTATTACTATATATTCAACACTCAGAGTTAGAGAGTGAAGAATTTTGTCTATTACTCGAGTATCAACCAAGTTTTCTCCGTTTCTTCTAAGCTCATTTACAATTGTTTGTACTCGAGAAAAATATTTAGATATAGACTCATATTCTTTCATATGAAGACATTCAAACTCACCTCTTAGTGTTTGGACACAAACCTTCTTCACTTTATCAATTTCGCAGTGGGTGTTTTGAATCATCTCTCAAGCCTATAACACTTGAGATCAATTTAAAAGGATTAATAATACTACTCATACCAACATAGGTGCATCTCCTTTTAAGGGAGCTCATCACCTAAGAACTCCAAGTTAAGCGTGCTTGCATGGGAGTAGTCTTGGGATGGGTGACTCCCTGGGAAGTTTCTTAGGGTGCACACGAGTGAGGACAAAGTGCGGGGTAAAGGCTCATGGTGGCTTGTGAGGACAGTACCAGAGGTCTGGAAGATGTGTAAGAGTAACTACCTCAGATCCTGCAGGGCCGAGGTGTTACTGGTGATATCAGAGCGACCCTGCGACAGTGCGCTGATCTGTTGGATATCAGGTGGACACAGTAGGGGACGATTCTTGGATATGATTGAGATTGAATTGGCTTACGGGCGCAATGAGGAAGTTGCAATCCTAAGTAAAATGTTTCACTAAATTGTCTATGCTTCTTTGTTATGAAGCAGTAGTCAGCCCATGCAATTTTCGATTTTGACCTTGGGTCATTTGGAAACAATCTCTCTATGCTTTAGTTCATGATGCTGATCATCATTTGAAAACACCTTGGGTCCGAAGCAGAATATCTTTTGGGCATATATTGCGTGAAGGAAATTGGACAACCCATGTGTTAACGGATCCAGAAAATGTGACAGCCCTGTAAATATTACTATGCTGATCTACTTGGTTATCCATATTTTAGATATTAGTGTATTTTCTCCTAATGGGTGAGGTACAGCCCCCCTCATTGGGTAGTTTTTGCTTCCATTTAATTCTTATCATATATTTTGGGAAGGGATGCCTTTTCTGGAGAGGTTTTGATCTAATCCCCCTCTCTTTTGTAACTTTTATTCTGATTAATGAAATCTGGTAAATGTTCCCCAACATTTACCCCACCGATTTTGGCCATACATGATTATGGGTTGGACCTTAATTACATATGAGCCGGGAGGTAATGGAAATCCACATTGTACATAACGTTATCCCTTGGATGCACATTATTAAAGAAAAGATGACATTTCACGCAAAATATGATACTATACAATGTTTTCTTGATATACTTGGAAATGCTGCCTCTTTAAAAACCATGCCGAGGAGAATCAAGTGGGATAAAACCTTAGTCAGGAGAAAAAGGAGTGTAGCGCATACACTCCCCCTGTTGACTGCATCAATTCAGGTCTTCTTGTTGAATCTAATTTAATCCAATTTGATTACTAACTTCTCGAATGAGGTATTTTACTATTGATATGCCTCATTAAAAATCTTGTTCGAAAAACCCATTGGGGAAAACTCAATCAAGGAAAAGAGTATATAATATATGTAAAATGATGTGTTATTCACCACCACATTAAAAGCCTTTAATTAAGAAAACCACGTGAGAAAAAACTTACTAAAAGAAAAGTGTATAGTCTTCTGGATTACTTTTAAACTCACTCTTCTGGAGAACAATAATGTTCCAAATCTTATGCATCATGATTTGTTATATGAAAATCATATACCGTGTCATTAAAACCTTTGATCAAGAAAACCCTATGTGACGAAACTTGGCTAATGAAAGAGTACAATTGCATTTGGTCTTCTAGATTAATTAATTATTCCACCTCACAAAGACCAATTAAGACTTTTAGGTTACTATTTTCTGAATTAATGCTATAGTCACTGCTCGACGGGATAACAGACTTCAAATCTTATGTATTCTTCTTATTCTTTGAAACCCACAAAATACCTTGTTAAAACCTTTGGTCAATTAAGAAAATCCGTTGGGACAAAACTTGATTGAGGAAAAAGAATAACGCTAGGTCTTCGGGCCGGATTAACCGTTTCACTTAAAAATAATAGCTCAATATGTTCAGACACATATATACCAAATCTATAAAATTTGAGGTGATGAAAATTCTTATTGTATAATCTTCCAAAGTTATTAGAGCAGGTTTGATGGACGTTAGCCACATAACTCTTCAAGAGCTAATATGTAGAAGTAAATGTGCGTAGGTCATCATTGTGAGATATGTTTTTTTTAACGGTGAGACATGTTATATAAAATCATATAAAATCATTCAATAATTGTGTATTCTCAAATATTGTTCCATAAAAACTTAAATGAAACATGATTTTTATCCTCATAGGATTCAATCTAAAATTACTATACAAACAATTCAGGGGTTCACCGGTTAAAAGATTTAAACGTATCATTTCTAAATCTTGTTGCGTGCTTTAAAGCCTCCAACATCTTTATTCATAGAACAATATATGTTTTCTTCAAATTAATAAATAGATCGGTTATGATTTACATGACTAATTGCAAATACGTTTGAGCATTGCATAATGTTATCCTTATTCGCTCCTTTTTGCGGAAAAGGTTGAAGTGTAGTATAATGATATCTCACTTGAAGCTATTTTATATACTAATAACGAAATCATTTGAAAACGCATATGGAATTGTTCACGTTGTATCCTCAACGGGAGGCACCCACCAAAACTATAATGAAATTTTTACATGGTGCAAAAAACTTGTTCAACCATGACATTAAATAATATACTCTACACCATGATAGTTAAGCATTGTTCTTTTATAATAATATAATCATGTCACCACGATAGGTTGTAATTAGACACAATCACATCTAGTTTCTATATTTTGCACTATGCTTACAATTTACTGCACATAGTTAAGGCCTAGTTCATGTATAATATAATCATGTCACCAAGGTTGTAACTAGACACACTCATCTATTTTCTATATTTTTCACTATGCTTACAATTTACTGCTTATCCTACCATTGCAGTTATTCATTCAATTCTTAATTCACTTAACAAGAATAATTCCCAATACAATAACTATTACTAAAACGTAATGTCTTTATCTAATTATTGTAAATATAAAAAGGTTCATATTTAAGATGCATGTTGTGCGTGCGTATTTTTTCACTAATGTCCTTCACGACTCACAATTCAAATCATATCAAAGACATCCAATTTTCTAATCAATTGCCTCATTAACAAAACTTTAAGCTATAACATGAATTCAATCTCAAAATCATTGAAACTCAAGTGTTGGCATCCACACACACAATATCTTGATTAATGGGACTTCAGACCGAATATAAAATGAGATTTCTCATCCATAGAACATTGATCCTGGTAAATTGAGAACTACAGGTCCACTATATATCATATGACCAAACATTATTATTATGGATTATGAAGCGATGATCTTGGAAAAATAAATCATTGACGCCAAGCTAATCAATATTGTTCCTGTTTCAACAAAACCCTCACATAGATATCTATAACTTATCAGCTGCATCATGTAACTTATAATATTATATTATCTTCTAGTAGAGGGGACATTAAGTGACTTATTTTAATAAAAGCACAAATTAAATTTACATTCACATAATGACCGTCTCATCATGCTTCATGAATGTTAAGCTCAAATTTTATAATAATTTCTTTCAATCATTTGGTAGTTTACTTATTATATTTTACAGGTTTCTCTTTTCATATCAATCCATCCTTTTAGGATATTTTCTGAGTCCCGAGATTCCAAATACGCTTGTGCCCTGATATTCCCTCCAATGTCGGGAAATGTGTCATAAAACTGTGAATATGGATTTCATACATATGGAGTCTTCTGGGGTCCAAATGTTGATTTCTTAAAGTGAGGCTTCAATATTGACACATTTTGACTCATTTTCACGTGTACAATTTTGCAATTTTGGGAGTTCTAATCTATATCTAAAAAAGACATGATATTTGACATGATTTTATTATCAAAATTTTATTATTTCTTCAAGAGCACCACTTGCAAGTCTTATTTATGTTTAAACGCAAGGCTAGATGTCATGTTAGATATCTTGAGATGGGGATGACTAATATTCAAATTTGATAATCAAGTAAACTTCAATTTAGAAAATGGAATTTATATTATCTTTTATTTTCTCTATGTCAATTCTTATGTTGCTACGATATATGCTAATATTAATAACATCTTTGTACTTAACAGTTCAAACTTTAAAGAACGAAAAGAGAATATATGATTGTTATCGGATATATGAATCTAGGACTTGCGCTTCAGACTGACACACCGGTGTAAAAAAGGGATGGAAAGGTGGGAACGATCAAATCGCATTAGTTAATGATCATTAAATGTGCAATTCCAGAATAATTTAGGAAAATAATGTCTGGCGAGGCAAATGCCAAATCATTCCTTATCAAACTTCAAAAGCATTTTGCAAAAAAATAGGCAAAAGCTAGCACTCTTTGAAGAACTTTTATTCCCATGAGGTGAAAAAACAAAGAGAATATAAGGGAGTACATTTAGAAAATGTCTCATATTGCTTAAAAACAAAATGTGCTAATGCTCACATTAGCTGAGGAATTGCTTATGTATTTAGTTTTGATCTCTCTTTCGTTTTAATTTAATCATTTTAAAGTCAATTACACCTGCATTAAGGAGAAATATACTCTTATTAAGCTCATCTCACATTGTGTCTAAAAGGAAGTGAGAATAAACCAACAAAAGGCAAAAAGTGTTTATTTGACTCAAAAGAAGCATCATAAATAACAAAGTGAGAAATCGAATATGATTTTTCTTTGCTAAGGAACCAATAACAAGAAAAGGACTACACCAAGTACCACAATGGGCATGTGAAAAGAAATTAATGGTTCAGATCGGATCCAGCAAAAAAGATTGTAATCTGGTCAGAAAAATTCATATTAAAACACATCAAATTACACACATTCATATCACGTCGGATTTTAAAAAGTTAAGATTAGGAAAATGAAACATTATCTTTAATTATCATATATATCTTGGTTATTCTTTTCTTGATTATTTATTATATATGCGACATAAATACGTAATACATTCAACTTTAAGGACATCTTATGAGTGATTTTTTGTAAACACGCCACTTGCACATATTTTGTACAAGTCTCATATATTTTGTGTGTATCACAAACAACGCTTACATTTTAGTATAATTGTCAATGATACTGACAAAGTTTTAAGAGTTGTGTACAAACATGTGCAATGGCGTTTACATGTTACTACATATTTTTTTTCCTTGCATTTTTTACTTCATCCCATAAAGGTGGTCTACCAACTAAGTCCACCCAATCATTCTCTTTCTCTGTTCCATTTGTTGTTTTATTTATCTTTCCTTCCGCCCTCTTCCAACCTACTTTTATATTCTCAACCTATTTCCCTAGTAGCATACTTCGTACTCCCTCCATCTCAATATCTCATTAAACTTTGCCAACTTTTCATTTTTTGTTTTCTCAAAAACATTTGTCACTTTCCAATTAAAGTAATTAAATTGTGGTTCTGCTCATTTATCTCTCATTTGCACATACATTAATCACATAGCTTTAACTTTCTTATTTCTCACCTCGTTGAAATCGATCGACAAAGTCCACTGGGACGAAGATAATATAATACACTTTAATAAACCTCATTTGTTATCATTTTTTAAATTGACATGTTAGGGCTATAATCTATGCTCTAAATCATCAAGCCAAATTCGAGGTGTTTGCCTGAACACCCCTAAACAAAGGGCGCCTGCCCCTGTATCCAGATTAAAAAATAACTATTAGACAAAGAGATACTCTGACCAAGGAAATATGATAATTGTAATGAGAAATGTAAAATATGACGGAGTTGTAAATTATTGCAAAAACCGCCATGCATGTCGTGCGCGGCGTCCAGTAGCTTCTCCGCAGTATTTTGTTTTCGCACACGGCATGCGCTTTCCCGTATGAATTTAGCTATGCTTCCTTCACCAGAGTTGTACTTGAGCCGGATGAAAGAAAACATTCACGTCCGATTTTGAGGGGGGGAACTCTTATCAAATCATGTCCCAATTTTTCTTTTGCTAGGCCCTAATGAAGTCTTCTATCCATCACAACTTGAAAAACTGGAATTGTGTCATCCAATCAAAAGATATGGATAAAATGGTGGAAGGTTGCATCCTGAAATCTTAACATCGATTATCTGACTTCCTCGTCTGTTTTCACATTAATCCTATCACATTCTTGTCATAGTGTCTTCATATGATTTGTAGCCCACTAAGAAGTTGTCATTCAAATGGAACTTGAATCATTGCATTTGGAGTTTTCTACGAAAACATATGCTCAAACGAATGATAAAACATCGTCCTGATCGCCGTTTTCCAGCTATATTCGTCCCTGTTTGATACTTTGATCACGTAGTTGATCCTTGAGCTTCATTGACTTCAACATCACTCCTTTAATGTCTCGTGGACCTTCAATACTTCTCAATAACTTTCAAATGTGTTTCGAATCCTCCCGAATAGTTCTCCAACACCGATGCCAGGCTTAATTCTCTGATTTTAATTCTAAAAATCCAAATACAAACCAAAACCTAGTAAACTATGACCTGAGCTAAGTAAACACTTTATGACTCATTCAAGTTGAAAAAATTGGTAAAAACCAATCACAACGCACATCAAATGCATGTTGAAATATTAACTTATCATTATATATAGTGCATGTAAGTAACTCATTTGTATATTTAGTGAATTGAATGAGTAAGAAAAATTCTAAGGTCATAAAAATATATTAATTCCAGTGAATATCAAATTAGGATGCTTTACATACGGACTATAACATACTCCCTCCGATTCAAAAACAAGTTCCACATTTGACTTTACACATATTAAGAAAAGAAATTTGACTTTACTGTGGAGTGCACTGTTTGGCACTGTTTGACACTGTTTGACACTGTTTGGAACTGTTTTGATGTAGATAATTTGCCAAATAAGGAAAGATTTGAAAGTGAAACTTAATTTGGAACTGCCCGAAAAGGAAAGGTGAAACTTGTTTTTGAATCGGAGGGAGTATGTGATATAGCTAAATTCTGAAAATTATGAAATATTATAAAATATTACGATCTATTAATATACACACACTTATAATTTAGTTAACATACGTGCACACTTGAAAAGTAATAATGATCTATTTTTACTGTATCATTAGCTTGATTAAGGATTTAAATTAAATAACAACTCAAATTTTGTAAACATGTAGTAATAAATAGCAAGACAACATAATAGGCGAATGGAGAAAATACTCGTAACTAATAAATTAGTTTTACACAACCCTTTTCAAAATAAATGTGTCATATTTTTTATTGTTACATTTTCTTTTGGGAAAAGAATCTACACTAAGTAATTACATTATACAAGTACTTCATTAAAGTATAGAGTCTACGGTACTCAAAGACCTCAGCTTTTTATAAAATGTACGTGAAAAGTATATTGTAACATCGATTATGAAAGAAAACAAATTGCTCCTTGAAATTTTTTAAGAATAATCTCATCTCATCCAACCATAATCTCCAGAAAGATTTTCCACGTCATCAAGATGATCCCCAAATAATCTCATGGATGTGGATGCCTTTAGTTCTGATGTGTTTTGAATGAAAAATACTATGAGTAGTATATACTTCTTCATCCTCTAATTAAGTTTGCACTTTCCTTTTTGGACAATCCCTAAATTAAGTTCACACTTCAATACTTTCTTTATTTGACAAATTATCTACATCAAAACAGTGTGCAAAACAGTCCCAAACAGCAGTGTTTGAACAGTGCAAAATAGAGTGCACTATACAGTAAAATCAAATTTATTTTCTTAATATATTGAAGTCAAACCGAGAACTTAATTGGGGGAATTAGAATACTTTAGAGGTAAAATATTAAAAATATGGCCGGTACAATAATGTTGCAATTAATGTAGAGTAAAGATAAAGAAAATATGGCCGGTGCCGAGATTAAAGGTAAGTTAATAGGGAGTAATAATATACGGAGTAATATATTAGCAGTAATCTGAGTACGTAGCAGTCTAGCAGCCTAGGTAATACTACTTGGAAGAAAACAGCGACTACCCGACGTCGTCGTGTTGTTTATCGCGATAGAGATTGTAGACATTTTTGGTACGGAGTACTACGTATGGGTTTGTTTATCTAAATTATTTATTATACCCAATCTGTGTGAACATAAGACATTCTCAGCTGATAGAACCAATTTAAGCTATCATTCCAAGCAACCTCATAAAACAATAAGTGCTAATTGAAGCTAACACCCACTTTTATATTTCATTTCCCAAAGGCAAAGTGTGGGTGGCTCATCATATGTTTGCAATATCAGAAGCTTTTGTTGACCTGGGAAGAAAGAAAAATTGGGTCTTTGAGTAGGATAAACATGAGGGGAGGTGTGTCGGTGGTGATTGCGGTGGCTCTGTTACAGTTCTTGGCGGCACCGACGGCGGCGTCTGCTGCCAATGTGACATATGATCACCGTGCATTGGTCATTGACGGCCAACGGAGGCTTTTGATCTCCGGCTCCATTCACTATCCTCGGAGCACTCCTGAGGCCAGTACCTGCTCCTCATTCTGTTTCTCTCTCTCCCTTTCTCTCTCTTTTGCCGCTATTATAGTCCTTTTTTGAATTCTTGCTCTCATTCTTGTGGATATTGAATGCAGATGTGGCCAGACTTGATCCAAAAGTCGAAAGATGGAGGTTTGGATGTCATCGAGACTTATGTTTTCTGGGACTTGCACGAACCAGTCAGAAATCAGGTGCTGCTATCTTGATCTTTTTTCTTGCATTTTTGTTGTTTTTCTTGAACTATTATTGGTTTTCTTGAGCTGTGGCTCTTACTGTTGAGCCAGTTTAAAAAAATTGCTTTAAAAGATTGACTTTTTATTACCTTTTATGGGTTATGTGCCAAGAATCTAATTCCGAAGTGATGGATTAAGCTTTTCTGGTTTTGTATTTTTTTAAAGTTTAGCCTAAGAGTTAGTTAAAGGCTTAAATTACATTGTTAGCTAACATGCAAGGGAAATTCTGCAGTATGATTTCGCAGGTAGGAAAGATATTGTAAAGTTTGTGAAATTGGTCGGACAAGCTGGTTTATTTGTTCATCTAAGGATTGGGCCTTACGTCTGCGCTGAATGGAACTATGGGTAATCCATTATTTTTCCTATAGAGTCGCTTCTGCTTTTCATATTGCAAACCAGTAGTTTAGTTTTCTTAACTAAAGTAAGGATTTTTTCTTCTTTCCTGAAACAGTGGATTTCCTCTCTGGTTGCATTTTATGCCCGGCATCGAACTTCGATCCAACAATGACGTATTCAAGGTTTCTACTATTTTTGCCGGTTACAAATTTCCAATATTTGGCCAACCACTTCTTTTTTATATCTGGCCAAGCTCTACTTTTTAATGTTTGGCCAATCAATATTTTATTGTTGTTGTATTTTATAGTTAGCTAATCACTGCATATCATCATCTTTAAATGTGAGACTTTATTTTCCAGGCTGAAATGCAGCGGTTTACGACAAAGATTGTTGACGTGATGAAACAAGAAAAACTCTATGCAACCCAAGGAGGCCCCATCATATTATCTCAGGTACTGGCACCTTTTTGCGTGTAGGTATTGATTCTGAAGTAAAAAGCTAAATGAAATCAGCATTTGTTAATTACTATATGTGTGTAGATTGAAAATGAGTATGGTAATATTCAATCTGACTATGGACCTCGTGCTAAACCATATGTGCAATGGGCAGCCGCAATGGCAACCTCTTTGAATACCGGGGTACCATGGGTTATGTGCCAGCAAGCAGATGCTCCTGATCCTATTGTGAGCTAGCTAATTCATATATAATTTTTCTAATTCCTTTATTTATTCTCTCAAAAGATTTGTATAAGCCTAGAAACTGAGCTGAATTGACAGATAAACACTTGCAATGGGTTCTACTGTGACCAATTCACACCCAACTCTGATAAGAAGCCCAAAATGTGGACAGAGAATTGGACTGGATGGTAAGACTATGGGTTTTCTCATTTGTGTAATGGTAAATAAGGAAGGATTGGGCTACCCCTATTATAATTTATAAGTTTTAAACTTTGAGGATGAAATTTCAAATCTTAATATCACAAATTGAAATATCAATTCAAGGAAATCCGGATGGGTCGCTCTCTTTGTTGACCTGAAATGATTATTTTTGAATGTTCAGGTATCTTTCGTTTGGTGGCCCTTTGCCATACAGACCTGTGGAAGACATTGCTTTTTCCGTGGCTAGGTTTTTCCAAAGGGGTGGAACCTTCCAGAACTATTATATGGTATATGCATACTTTCTTTTTTTACAAATTCCAACTCTGCGAAAAGATAACATGAATCTTGCTGATCCTATAGTGTTCTTGTTTACACAGTACCATGGAGGAACCAACTTTGGCCGATCCTCTGGTGGGCCCTTTATTTCAACAAGCTATGATTATGATGCTCCACTAGATGAGTATGGTAATCTTCATACCTAAACTTATTGTGTGAATAACTTCGTTTATGCAACTTTTATTTAAAGTAATATATGTGTATTGTAGGGCAAATAAGTCAACCAAAGTGGGGTCACCTGAGAAATCTGCATATTGCTATAAAGCTTTGTGAAAGGGCTATGGTGGCAACTGATCCCAACATCACTTCTCTTGGCCCGAATTTGGAGGTACAATTGCTGCTTTGAAAGTTGAATCCAAGTGCTTCTTAGGTGTAGTTTGGTAAGACATAATACATAGTGCAATATAATCAAATGCATATATAATGCAGAGTTACACAAATAGTGTGCTGATACAGGCCGTTTTGGCCGTGTATATCAACGTCGCAGAAAGGAGACTAATTAATTAATCTAGAAATCATTCTGGCAGATCTATTTAATTAGCTTTCTTTATTTCAGTTGTTTCCTATTAATTAGCTTTCCAGATTTTAGTCAACTTCTTATTCCTTTATTACAGTAGTTAAAGGCTGTTTCCTATTTCTGTTTTAGGAAACTATCTTTTGCCTATATAAGGCTTATTCCTGGAATAAATTATTGGCTTTTGGAATATTTAATCTTT
This sequence comes from Cuscuta epithymum, assembly GCA_945859915.1. Taxonomy (NCBI): domain Eukaryota; kingdom Viridiplantae; phylum Streptophyta; class Magnoliopsida; order Solanales; family Convolvulaceae; genus Cuscuta; species Cuscuta epithymum. The sequence continues at coordinate 219,845 of CAMAPF010000959.1, read as the reverse complement.
TGATCTTTTGGTGGAACCAGTGATCACCTTCATTGCCCAGGGCAGGAAGTTAGGGTTTTTTATTCCAGACACCATAGCTTCACATTCCTCTCTCAATCCTCACCGGCCTTGGACTAGGTCTTGTACCAAGGCCCTTAACAATTTGGTATCAGAGCCAAATTCCTGGTAATGCCCTTTGGCTTATGTAATGCACCGTCAACCTTCCAAAGTTTGATGAATGACATTTTTGGGCCATATCTTCGTAAGTTTGTGCTTGTCTTTTTCGATGATATCCTCATTTATAGCAAAACATGGGTAGAACATGTCCACCATGTTCGCCTGGTCTTTGAACTACTACGCACCCATGGCCTATTCTTGAAGCAGTCTAAATGCGCTTTTGGGCAATCTCAGATAGATTATTTGGGACACGTGATCCATTACGGTGGTGTTGAAGTTGATCAGACCAAGGTCACGGCTATTTGTGATTGGCCCACACCCGGGACACTAACTGCTCTACGCGGTTTCCTCGGACTTGCGGGATACTACCGCAAATTTATTAAGAATTACGGAACCATTACCACACCGCTTACTCAGCTCCTCCGGAAGAACTCCTTTCACTGGAATTCTGAAGCCGAATCAGCTTTTAACCATCTCAAGCAGTGTCTCTCCAGTGCCCCTGTTCTTCAATTACCTAACTTTGAAAAGCCTTTTGTTGTAGAATGTGATGCATCTGGGAGCGGATTTGGAGCAGTTTTACAACAAGATGGGCACCCGATAGCGTATTTCAGTCGTAAGATTGCTGATAGACACGTTAAATTGGCAGCCTATGAGCGCGAACTTATTGGATTAGCTAAGGCTGTCACACATTGGCGACCATATCTCTGGGGTCGTGAGTTCCTAGTGTGCACAGACCATTCCAGCCTTAAGCATCTTCTGGAACAGCGCCTCACCACCTCTCCTCAACAACATTGGTTGAGCAAGCTTATGGGTTATGACTTCAAAGTTGAATACAAACCAGGCAAGCTCAATATTGCAGCCGATGCTTTGTCTCGCTGCCATGAAGACAACCCAGTCCTTGCAGCCCTTTCCATTCCATATACATCTTTATTGGACGATATCCGAAGGGCTCAAGCAGGGTCTTATGAGATCCTAGAGCTTCGCCAACAACTCGAATCCGGTAACCTTGGTTCTGAATGGGAATATCGTGAAGGCCTGCTGTTTTTTCATTATAAAGTATATTTGTTGCCCTCTTTTGACATCATTCCTACCTTAATTTCCATATTTCATTGTATGGCGCATGAAGGAGTTGAAAAAACCCTAAACCGCATCCGTCGTGAGTTTTACTGGAAGGGGATGAAACATGATGTGACTGTTTATATTCGAGATTGTCAGGTATGTCAAAAAAACAAATGGCTCAATGCGCAACCAGCAGGCTTACTGCAGCCACTACCAATTCCTACTCATATCTGGGCTGACATCTCTATGGACTTCATCGAAGGCTTACCGAAAGTGCGTGGTAAGTCAGTTGTTTTGGTGGTTGTAGATCGCCTTTCAAAAGCAGCTCACTTTGTTGCTCTCAGTCACCCTTTCACTGCAGTGTCGGTTGCTGCAATATTTTTCACAGAAATATTTCGCCTTCATGGCTTGCCAGAATCCATAGTCTCAGATCGTGACAAGGTATTTGTTAGTACATTTTGGAGAGAATTGTTCCGCCTTAGTGGTACTAAATTAGCATTCTCATCTGCTTATCATCCGCAAACAGATGGCCAGACAGAGGTGGTCAATCGCACTCTCGAAATGTATCTTCGCTGCCTAACTGGGGACCGACCTCGAGATTGGGTTCGCTGGCTGCCATGGGTTGAATACTGCTACAATACTTCATACCATTCCTCCCTCGGTGATACTCCCTTCAGGATCGTCTACGGCAGAGACCCACCGAAGTTGTTGTCCTATACACCAGGTTCTGCCAAACTGGACAGCATTGACCGTGAACTGCTCGACCGTGATGCCATCCTAGTCGCTGCCAAAAGCCGCTTATCCCAGGCTCAACAGCGAATGAAACTCCAATACGATAAAGGTCATCGTGAAGTCACATTTTCTCCCGGGGATTGGGTTTGGTTGCGTATTCATCCTTATCGTCAACTAACTATGAGCCGCGGTCACCACAAACTATTACCCAAGTTTTTCGGCCCCTTTCAAGTGTCTGAAGCCATTGGGGCAGCTGCCTATCGCCTCGTCTTGCCACAGGGTACCTGCATTCATGATGTTTTTCATGTCTCTCTCTTGAAGCCTCACTCAGGACCGACACCATCACAGATGGGTGATCTACCACCAATAGAGACTGAGCCACTTCTTGTTCGTCCCTTGACAGTGTTGAAGATTCGACTCAACAATGGCCAGCATGAGCTCTTGGTACATTGGGCTGGCAAACTGGAAGCAGAAGCCACCTGGGAAAATTATGCTGCGTTTCGGGAAGCTTTTCCAGATTTCGAGCTTGAGGACAAGCTCGTTGCTAACGGGGGCAGTGATGATACAGGCCGTTTTGGCCGTGTATATCAACGTCGCAGAAAGGAGACTAATTAATTAATCTAGAAATCATTCTGGCAGATCTATTTAATTAGCTTTCTTTATTTCAGTTGTTTCCTATTAATTAGCTTTCCAGATTTTAGTCAACTTCTTATTCCTTTATTACAGTAGTTAAAGGCTGTTTCCTATTTCTGTTTTAGGAAACTATCTTTTGCCTATATAAGGCTTATTCCTGGAATAAATTATTGGCTTTTGGAATATTTAATCTTTTGATCTTTTGGTGGAACCAGTGATCACCTTCCTTGCCCAGGGCAGGAAGTTAGGGTTTTTTATTCCAGACACCATAGCTTCACATTCCTCTCTCAATCCTCACCGGCCTTGGACTAGGTCTTGTACCAAGGCCCTTAACATGTGCTTCATTATGTTATGTTTCACCAAACTACACCTATTTTTTCCCTAGAAGAAAATGCTGCCTTATCCTAAATTAATGGGGTTGTCTCAAACACTGTAATGTCCCCTTGATGAAAAGTTATTTCTGTTGGTCAGGCCAGTGTTTTCAAAACTGAATCGGGACTGTGCTCTGCCTTCTTAGCTAATCTTGATACCAAATCCAATGCCTCAGTGACTTTCAATCGACATACTTACCATTTGCCAGCGTGGTCTGTAAGCATCCTACATGACTGCACAAATGTGGCATTTAATACAGCAGAGGTTTGTGTTGTAATCTTTTCCTTTTTTAGTCTATCAGTTGCTTAAACAATTTATTTCTATTAAATTCGGCCAAAGGAAAAAACAAATCACAATCGAACAAGGATCTGATACCACAATATTAATTGGGTCTAACTGATCTTGAAAAGATCCTCAAGAGGTGTGGCTTATCTTATACTTATATATTAGAAACAGGTATTGTAGATCTGATGTGGGACACTTTAGCATTTCGTGTTGCACACGACTAGGAGTCACCTATCAAAATAATGAAGAGAAGAATATGAGTTTATAAGGGGTTGACCTAGACAAGCTAATCAATTGGATTCAGTGTGGGTTGACTTACATGCATTATCAGCTGCACTTTTTAATTCTCTCATTTGTGACGACAGATTAACATCAGTTCAAACATCCCAAGATTTGGCAACAAGGCTTATGTTGCATCAGCAACGAGTTGGAATTGGCTAAATGAGTCTGTGGGAATTTCGAGTAGTAAAGCCTTCACAAAGAACGGGTTACTAGAACAAATAAGCACCACAGCTGATCAGAGTGATTACCTCTGGTATTCTACAAGGTAGATACAAAAAAAAAAAAATCTATTGAAGCCCAAAGCTTCCATCATTATTTTCTACTCTCTTTGATGTTTTGTTTCCGCTTCGTACATTTTCAGCACTGAAATGAAAGCTGACCAGCCTTTTCTCAAAGATGGAGCGCAAGCACTTCTCCATGTGCAATCACTTGGACATGCCCTCCATGTTTTCATTAATGGAAAGCTTGCAGGTGATTCAAAATAAGCGATGTTACAAGAAAAAGTTTTTCGGGAGAACTCTCATATAAGCCCTCGAACTTACTTAAAAAGTGCAAATCACCCCTTTTATGGAAGACTGTGTTCGGTCGTCGCCATTTGGGGTAGTTTCCGATGGAATTTTTGATGAAATTTTTTGAGCATCTTCTTCATTAAGTCTAGTTTAACCATACCAAATTTCAGCTAAAAATTCATCCGGGAAAGCAGTCAAATGATTTTCTGAAATATGCTGCGCTGCTTAACTGCGCAGTTATCTTCAAATATTCATTTGACTTCCTTCCCGATTAAATTTTTAGCCAAAATTTGGTATGAGTAAACTAGACTTAATGAATAAGATGTTCAAAAAAATTCATCAAAAAATTTCACCTAGAACCGCCCGAAATGGCGACGGCCGGACATAACCTCCTATAAAAGGGGTGATTTGCACTTTTTATGTAAGTTCGAGGGCTTATTTGGTAGTTCTCCCAAGTTTTTCTGACCGTAAAAATCTAGCAAAATACTAACTTTAGGCCATTGTTTAAAGTTGGTATTTTGAAAGTGTCAAAAAGCTAATTTAGGAAGATAGTAGTTCACAAAGATTGTTTAAAGTTGGTATTTTGAAAGTGTCAAAAAGCTAATTTAGGAAGATAGTAGTTCACAAAGATGATTCGACATGCATTTGCATATTATAGTCAAGTCATCCCATATCAGAAAAATACATAATACAAATTGGACAACTCTTCATATTAGGTTCGTTTCGGATGAAATCTTAAATCATGTAGATTATGTCTATATTTTGCTCAAAATTAGGTGTCAATTAATATGACATGACTAATAACAAAAGTATTTGCTTAAACATATGAAATTATGAATATATGATATTTAAAAGTAAGTTGATTGTTTTGCCAGGCAGTGGAAAGGGAAACAGTAACAATGCTAAAGTTACCATAGATGTCCCAGTGAACCTTGTATTGGGAAAAAATAGCATTGATCTCTTGAGTTTGACGGTTGGACTTCAGGTTAGAGATTGCTTGCTTTATTTTTCATTTTATGTATGCAGGAAGATGTTATTTAACATTTGTTCTAATTTGGAATTGATACTCCAGAATTATGGAGGACACTTTGATTTAAAGGGAGCGGGAATTACTGGTCCAGTGCAGCTCAATGATTCAAAAAGTGGAATGAGTATTGATCTTTCCTCGCAACTGTGGACATATCAGGTTAGTCTTTTTTTCAGAAACATTGAAAATTTATTAGATAGCATTCATCGCCTTTTTAACACTAATGAATGTGCAGGTTGGTTTAAAGGGGGAAGAGTTGACACTATTCAATGGAGATTCTCCGGTTTGGGTGACAAGGTCTACTTTGCCCAAAAATCAACCATTAATATGGTACAAGGTAACTATACCCCCAGGGTGTTTTTGATCGGGGACTAAATTGGCACAACCAAATACATAATGGCAAAAATGGTAATTGCACAAAAAAACGAACTATTCTAACTAGCATTTCTTGTTGTCCCAGGCCACCTTTGATCCTCCTGTTGGGGATGATCCGCTTGCTATAGATTTCACAGGGATGGGGAAGGGAGAGGCATGGGTGAACGGACAAAGCATTGGGCGATATTGGCCAACAAATACTGCTCCAAGTGGTGGTTGCACAGACTCTTGTGACTATAGAGGACCCTATACTTCTACCAAATGCCTCAAAAACTGTGGAAAACCTTCTCAAATCAAGTATGTATTCCCCACCTTTTAACTTTTCAGTTTATTTATAATATTCAGAAGTTCATTGCTTAGAATCCTTAGATAGTGGTGCTTCTAATGTGGGAAGAGTAACAGTTCAATGTCTTATATGTTAGTTTGTATCTTTATATTTGGTTAGTGTGAAATGACAAAAGAACATTATGGACTATTTTTCGTACTTGAGTTTTACTTGTATAAACCATGCAGTTACCATGTCCCGCGTTCGTGGTTGAAACCAAGTGGGAATATAATCGTGTTATTTGAGGAAGAGGGCGGGGACCCCACAGAGTTATCTTTTGTAACAAGAGAGGTCGGGAGTCTATGTTCTGTTGTTTCAGAGTCGATCCCCCTCGCGGTTGACATGTGGGAAGAAGGGGGGCTAAAGCAAGCAGGGGCCAAACTGTCACTTGAGTGCCCTCTCTCTAACCATGTGATTTCTTCAATAAAATTTGCAAGCTTTGGCACTCCTCAAGGGACTTGTGGGAGTTTTAGCCATGGGGATTGCAGGAGCACCGATGCTCTTTCTATTGTACAAAAGGTTAGATCCTTTTCTATTTCACATTACACTTTATTTTGTAAACAATCCAGAATAAGGTTAGGGTCCTCCAACAGGGCTGTAGTGCACATATGACCAAACAACATTGAAAGATTGAAATATTGAATTGATTAACTAGTTTAAGCCACCTTATAAACACGTAGGGAATACGCCTCGTTCTAATGTGGGACTCTATACCATTTCCAACCTAACACTTCTTACACGAATGGTTGCAGGCTTGCATTGGTTCACGATCTTGCTCCCTTGCAGTCTCGAGGGATATATTTGGAAACCCGTGTGCTGGAGTTACTAAGAGTTTAGCTGTTGAAGCTTCATGTGCCTAAGGCACCAGTCATGCGTATAGACAGTGTAAATTGTAGTGTTTGCCCATCAGCAGAAGCAAGAACTTGTGGGCATCAAATACAAAACTATAAGAATAATATTATTTGGACATTAAATTTATACTGCTTCACATTCTTATGTGACACACATTTAATGCTTTAACGGATTAGATGACGATCTCATGTAAATGTTTCAATAATCCAAATAATATGTTCCACATGTGTGTGAATGTCTTCCTAAAGTGTACAAATTTAATGTGATTGATGTCGGAATGAACAAAGTACAATTATCGTTAAATTAAATAAAACATGGGCTTTGACTTGAATATAGTACTAAAAGAAATGCTGATGACAGAATTATGATTACTTTTAATTTTTCGATTAATTTTTTTTTAATACAATTTTTAGATTAATTGTTCAATGCCTTTTGTCCAAAACTCTCCCATTGTCAGTAGATGGTAGAATAGCAGATGTGGGTAGAGATGAGAGAGATGTCGAGAAATTTAGGGCTAGGGTTTGTTTAAATCGCATTTATACATAATATCTTAGTTTTAGTTAAGGAAAACTATCAAATATTAGTAAGTCATTAGTTAAGTTGTCATAATTCAAAATCAATGGATTGAATCCTAAAACTTAAAAAAGCACTCAATTGAGGGGTTGAACATGCAAACAACGTGTTTCAAGATTAAATGAATATGTTGTCTGCCACTTCAGATATTTTCTATAGTTCTATAAACTTTATTAGCTACATCACGGTGCTCCTAGGGGTGGACTCGGGCCGGGCCAACCGGCCCGGAACCGGACCGGCCCGCTACTGTGCGGGCCCGGACCGGCCCGGTCACCCGGTTCTTGACCGGTTCGGGCCACCCGGCCCGGTTGTATAGCGGTCCGGTTCGGGCCTCCAACGGCCACATTTTTAAAAAAAAAAAAATTTTTTTTTTTAAATTGGAAGAGGCTCTATAGCCGTTGGGAAGGCTCCCAAACGGCTCTATAGCCGTTGGGAGCATAGGAGGGGGGGTCTGGGGGGTTAGGGGGGGTGGGGTGGGGGGTCGGGTGGGGGGGTGGGGGTGGGGTATCAAAAAAAAATCTATTTAAACTCCTATTTTCTCTACATTTTTTACATCTCTTCTTCTACAACTCTTCCTACTCTCTAATTCTCTACTCTAAATCTCTCATATTCAATCATCTTCATTCTTCATCTTCTCCAAATTCTTTCTACATATATATAATTTATATAATTATTATATCTACTTATATATTAATTATCTATTTAAAAATATATACTTATACACATTCATATTATAATTCTTTACACATTATATATACTAAATAAGTATATATACTATACACATTCATATTCACTTGATATTTAGTTATTATCCATACTATTGTTATTTACTTATATTTACATATTACATTTAGTTAAAGGTAAAATGTAAAGGCTGTTTTTAAATATGTAAATTAATTAATTTGTTACAAACTTACAACTTACAACTTATACACCTATTTTGTAACATTTGTAAATTATAAATCAAATCACTTTTCTAAGTAAAAATAGTTTTACTTAATTAAAAAATTAAAAACATTTTCCTCACACAATATGTATAATTTTCTAAATCATATCACTTTCCTTACACTTTTCTAAATCAAATCACTTTTCTATTCTCAATTTCTCAAATGTACTTCCTATATCAACATAATATGTAAAACATTTTCTTCAATTCTCAAATGTACTTCCTATTTCAACATCATGCACTTGAATTTTGTTTTTAATAACAATTATTATAATAATATAATATATAAAAAAAAAAAAAATTAAAAGGACCGGTCCGAACCGGGCCCGGCCCGTGAACCGGACGGGCGGCCCGGCCCGAACCGGACCCGGGGTTACCCGGGCCGGTTCCGGGCCTCCCAAACCTTGAACCGAGGCCCGGCCGGTTCACGGCCCGAACCGGGCCCGGCCCGAACCGGGTCCATCCCTAGGGTGCTCCTAATGGCTACACACCCACTCTCCAATTAAGTTTTAACAATTTGAGAACTAATGGCTTTTTGACTTTTTCTCTATGAGGTAGTGTGGTAAGTACAACCCTTCTGTCAGCGAACCCACCGGTGAGCAGCCAAAGGGAGGCGGTCCCTGTAATCAGGCGTTAGGGCTTCAACAAGGACGGCGCCACGGTGGCAATATAGTGGAGGATCTCTTCCACTCAAAAATATAAAAACAATTGGAATATATATGTTGAATTAGAGTAATAATTCATGGTATTTATCACCTAGTAGTATTTCAAGGAGTACATTCTGGATAAGGTGCGCCACCTATAAGGTGTACATTCTGGATACTAGCTAGGTGTTGCGGCCATAAAAGGTTCAACCGCCTGACCGCCACCTACAAGGTGTACATTCTGGATGAGGCGCGCAGGATAAGGAGGGGAAATGTATTCCTTACTCACGCCCAAGCGTATCTTGCTCCTCCTGCACCTGGAAAGTCATATTTGGCAAGTTTGACAAGACCGGTCCGATTGGAAACTTCATAGTGCATGAACAAATGAATAATGTTTGTGTTCTTACTTGTGTTGCCAAACCTCTTTCTAACTACGTCATTGAGACACACAAGGAAGATGAACTTTAATACCGCTCTTCTTTCCATGCTTCTTGGGAGTATGTTCTGATAGATGATTTTTGGTGATTTTATTGTAAGCTTATTATTTATGACTCAGTTTTTCCTAGTACGCATGATAAACGATCATGCGTAGCAATGTTCAAACCTTTGATTACATTATTCATCTAACCTCTGTTGTTTGATTCTCCATATATATGTAAGTATATCAATATCCTGTCTAGTTAGTGCCTCGTGACTCCGATTTCTAGGGGCGGACAGTGGACTTATCGTATAATATGGGTTCGCATAGGCTACACCTCAACAAAGATATATCCATTAGCCTTAGTGGTAAACTTACATTATTTAAATATTGTTGGAAGCTTCATGTCAAATCTCTATTTTTGACATGAGGCTTCTTCATAAACATTAGTATTTTTTAACAAATCTGTAAATGTTTTTCTCCTTTTTTTATATTTTATTTTCTTCTATATTGAAGTGAATAATCCGTGTCTATGTTTTAAATTTCATTTTTCACTGTATTTTATTTCGTTTATACACTTGATAAGTTGAATTTATTAGCCAAAAAATATGAATACATTACATATATGGAGCATGTAATATATTATTACAACTTATTATCCATTTTTTATTTTCCCTTTTTGAGATGCTATGTGTTGTTTTTTCTCATGTTAATATTTATAATGAAATTTGATACGGAGTATATAATTTTACTGTACATATCATCTACTCCCTCATTTCTTTATCACTTTGTCAACTTTTTTTGTTATCTTATTAACTTTGTCATTGTCCACAAATTTAATTTTCTATTAATTTGTGATATCTATTAATTTTCTCTTCTCTCCACAAACTTCAACCACACAATTATTATTTTATTATTTTATTTGCCAATCAAGTTTGGCAAACGGAGTTGAGTCATGTTATCGGTCTAGTCTAGTTTCAATGTGTCATAGTTGTATTATACATATTAATATTGTGTGCGCGTACTCTTAGCTTCAATGCTTAGATCTGTCACTGTCGACTTCATTGAACTAATTCTAAGCTCCCAAGAGTCCATCAATACCATTGAGAGATGTAAATCCTAGTTGCTCAAACAACCCATTAGATTCTCACCGTCATCTATACACCGCCGCATACAAGAAATTAGTTTTAACTTATTGATTGTGTGTGTCCTTAGATTTCTATGCCAACACAACTACTAGGAGAATTGTAGCCGATTAGTCAAATATCACCATATTCTCAGCAAAAGCTAACTCTAACACTACCGTTTGAGGCAAATGAAACAATGATCTTGCGACCACGGGAGCTAGCCCAGGGGGCGAGGGGTCATTCTTTGAGAAATTCCTCTCAAATTAATCGTGACTTGAACTCAAGACCTTCCACATAAGTTCAGAACAGATCAAAAAAATTCAATCCCAAGTAAAAATATCCTTAATGATACACGAATTTTATCATTTACCAACCGTATGACAGTAATTTGGTAACAAACCCACACAATATCAAGAATAATTCTTGATATTCTATGTCTTAAATATGGTTCTTAAAAATAATTTTGATACTCTGTCGTGCCCCTTCCAGTGGCGGACACAGGGGGGTGACAAAGGGGAGATGCTGCCCCTCCAAAAAAAATCTAAGTATATTTACTCCAAAATTTTAAATGCATATGTATTTGTATGTATATTTTTGTACTGCCGCTCCTGCTACCAATAATTCCTGTGTCCGCCGCTGACCCCTCCTGTTTTCTAACCATCAAGAGATCGATTAATTAATTAACTAAAATGATTATATTCATCATTACAATACGTTTCGATTAGCTTCTTTGTCTCCATTAAATGGATTCATCAACCACTCGTTTCATTAAAAAGTTATGCATATACATCATTTTAATTAATTAAATTTTACCCAAACAGGTTAATGTTCTTTAAATGGGTAAAAACATTCATACTACGCTACTGATTTGAAAGCCCAGAAATTGGCCTCCAATAGCAAAATGAGAGTTGTAGTGGACCAGTGTGTAGAACTGAAGCTGTTGAGGCATTGCATTATTGGAGTATTGGATTTATGCTGAATTAAGTGATGTTAGCTATCTAACCATCTTCTTCTAATGGAGAGAAGAGCTCAAATCATGGTAATCATCTTGTTTTAAGTAAACCAGCTGGCATGAGGATGAGGAATATATATTATAATATTGATTACTCTGTATAATATATTACTAATAATAACTATACTGTTACTACCACATGCAACAATAAAGCAGTTAATGCACTCACTTAAATGATGAAATAATTGCTGCAGAATACAAGTGACGAAAACGGATAAATCTGCAGTTAAAATTAGGGTATGTTATTTTGTATGTACAAATTTCAAATTTGCTAAAATAATTTACAATCAAAAAACATACTCGTATATCAAAATATATCAACTAGTAAGGGGGTGTTTGGGTTTCGGCGTTTCAGCCAAAACGCTAAACACAAGGTAAATTGCAGCGTGTTAGATGGACGTTTTTGCTCAAAACTCAAAAGCCAAAAAACAAACGAAGCAACGACACAAGGTAAATCTGAATAAAAAAAATTTGATTTTGCACATCATTTCACTTAAAAATCATTTGACTTTGCACCTCATTCAGAAATTTTTCTTCACAAAATGTCATGTATTGGGATGCAAAATAAAAAAAATTCAAAATGGAATGCAAAGTCTATATCACCCAAAATTTTAAAAACAATTCAGGATGTGCCGATATGCATTGGGGCATGGACAAAGCGCAAACACTTAAACTAGATGTAGGAGGCTAGAACCAAATTCTACACCTTTTGGAAAATGTTATGATAATGACAAACAACCTAAAAACAAAAGACTAAAATAAGTTTTGAAAAGGATTTACCTTTTATATTTTTTGAAAGTTTTACATTAAGAGCCCGTTTGGTAGCACGAAAATCGGCTGATTTGGCTGATTCTGTTGAAATTTATAAAGTTCCAGCTGAAATGACTGCATTGGCTGATTCAGCTGATTAAAAAAATTATTTTTAAAATATATTATATTAATAAAATAAAGAAAAAAAATTATATGTAATAATAGCTAAAATGGTCATTTACGATAATTTCAGCCAATACAGCCAGAAAAGTAACTCCAACCTTACTTTTTTCTGCTTATTACACAATTCAGCGCGCGAAAACAAAAGTTATGTGTTTGATGAAAAAGTTGGTTGATAAGTCTGATAAGCCGAAAAACAGTGGTTCCAAACGGCCTCTAAAACAATACCCTGGAACTTCCCTAATTCTCAAATTTGAAATTAAAAATAAACGTTGAGCTATCATACAAAACAATCGTTTGTAGGAATGGTTAATAAACTTTTTGATGTTTTTTTTCCTATGGTGTACTAGTATCTATTTGTAGTGATGTACCGGAAGAAAAATTCTATGTTTCTAAATAAATTTCCCATTTTCCATTTATGTGTCCCTAAATAAAACTCTCCTTCACTATTTGACAAACTAATGTATATCAATCTATTCCACTACACTTAAATGATAATGACAGTACAATGCAAACAAGTGATGAACAATGTCAAAAGTGTCAAAGGAATGTATTCTACATTAAAAAGTTTATCTCTCAGTAAAAGTGACATTATTTCAAGAAGTTGAAGGGAAAATTTATTCACATAATATTCGTACAATTCAAAGCGGGATCTTTATATAACGATGGAGTATCATCTATTACCGGTGATGGACAGTGTACCCGGGGGTAGCTTATCTGAGGGGTTATTATGAGAATAACCTAGAGAGAAGTCAGAGCAAACAAGTAAGAGAGAGAGAGGCGATTGTATTAATGAACTCGAGATGTTCTGGTCCTTTACAAGAGGAATAGGGGCTGCTATTTATAGCAGCAATAAATGCGATGAGAGTACACGTGTCAGTAATCTAATGGCCGAGGGGTCACCTTAATCGGGGTGGCACCAGCACTCGCATGTGCACCGCATTAAATGCGGTGGGTGGATGTGATGCCGCATTAAATGCGGTGGTTGTTTGTCTCAAAAGGGAATCTCCGATGATTGAGCTGTTAGCCAAAGGCTCTCTCATCGGCCGAGGGCTCTGTGTAGTCGAAGGCTTGGTTCACCCGAAGGCTTCCCTGATGCCGAGGGCATGAAAGTGCCGAAGGCTCCCGATCTCCGCCATTTTCTCTCGGAAGCTTCGTATGCTCAAATCTGGTTGTTCTGTGAATTTTGGAGCCTTCGGCCATATTGCCGAAGGCTACCCTGGGCGCACCTTGGGCTCCTTTGAGCTTGGGCCGCTGTGTTTTGGGCCTCTTGTGCTTCTTGGGCCTGTGCTAGAGTAGTAAAAGTCTGTGGGCCGGGGGTTCTAGGGCCATATACTCCATCAGGAGTCCCCTACTCCTTTTGCCGAAAGGTACTTGAGGGAAAAGGAGTAATTGTGGCGATTCTCCCGAAGGCATCCTCGTTTCGCAGGCCCCTTTAACTGGTCCTTTGTTCTTCGCTTTTGCCGAAGGCATTCCCTCAGTCCCCCACATGTCGAGGGCTTTCTGAGGGAAATGCAGATGTGTTGCCTGTATGTGTTGTGGTGAAGGCTGCTTCGTCGTTGCAAGTGACTTCTGCATATTTTTGATAATTTTTCTTTTCCCGAAGGGTGTAGTTGTAGGATACATCCGAGGGGTTTGTTTTTATATTTGCCCGAAGGCTACATTGGCGCCTGTACATGTTTGTTTTGCACATGTCAATTTTTTTGTTTTGCGTTGTTCCCGAGGGGTATGTCCCAGTCCCCCACTCCTTTTGCCGAGAGGTACCCGAGGAAAAAGGAGTTTAATGTGATATTTTGATCTGAGGGCTCAATCGGACGAGGGGTTGCTGACATGTGATGAGCCGATGGCTTCTCGTTTGTCCTTGTTTGAAGGCATGTGATGTAAGTTGTTCTTCCGAAGGCATTGATATGTGGGTGCCGGAGGGTTCCCCTGAGGGCACAATGTGTTCTTCGAAATATAGTCGTTGGGACATGACCGTTGGAGGATGGTTCCACGTGGCATGCGCTCGTTGGTCGAAGGGGGGCGGGTGCCACCCATTGGCTAAGGTGGCGGCCCGTAATGATGGGCTTTCAAACCGAGGCCCATCTTTCAAGGCTGGGGAGCTTATAAATACTAAAATACCCCAAGGTCTGAGTCATTTCCTCTGTGCGATTTAAAATTGAAGTGAAGCTCTGCTAAGATTTCTAGAGAGAGAAACTCCAGCCTTTGATCAAACCCTAAACCTCGAGGTCACTTCTTCACCTGTTCTCCGTTTTCCTAGCATACTTTGCTATTCCGCCCTTAGATCTAGTGTTAGTGATCCTAGGAGCCTTCGGTTAGAACCTTCAAACAGCCTTCTTCTTCTAAACCCTTCGATTCTTATTCCGGAAAAAATGTCGTCACAAAGCGATTCCCAGGACATCTCGAGGGAGCCCTCAGTTCAGTCGGAGAGCTATTCTAAGGTAGAGTCCTCAAGCGAGCAGCCCTCGGCGGGAGATGATCTACCCGTGGCAGAAGAAGTCCAGAACAACCTCCGGGCTGAGCTGGCAGCTGAGGACTTCGAGCAGGTTGTTGAGGACGGGGAGTTAGCCCTCGCTGTCCAAGTCGCTGGGGAGGAAGACGAGAAGGAGCGGATGATGGTTACTGTTGCTGTTCCGCCTCTTCCAAATGATGCGGAGGCCGGAAGCTCCCGGCCCCTCAACCCTGAGCCGCTACGGGTTGCTCCCGGGAAAAAGAAGAAGGGGATGAGGGCTTGCTGCATTCCTAGTCACTCTGGGCTGCTCTTCAGTAATATAAAATTTCCTTCTTTTTGGTTTTTCTACTCGTAACCAAAGTAAAACCACCCTCAGTCTTACCTGCATTAATGGAGTCAATGTGATGATTTGTAATGATTGTTGCTTGGTCTGTACTGTCAGTGTGCAGGTTCACTTGTTCTGTACTGCCAGGAATTGAGGATGTTTGCTGGGCTGGAAGAGGAACATTGCTTGAGGTATCCAAAATGTATCCCTCTTTTTCATCCTCATTACTGGACTTAGCATGCTGATTTGGAAGTACAGGTGCTTGTTCTGGCATATTAATTTGCAGGCTAACTTGATTGTGGTTCTGCAGAGAGACCACATTATGCTTTGAAGTTTCAACTTGTTTTCTAAGTAGATCAATTTTGGCAGAAAGTTCTGGCCATGTCTCTTTCCATTTATGCATATCCAACTGAGATATAGGTCGCTTTCCATCTGAGGCATTGATGGATCGTTGGACCAGGGGGGCCGGAATCCACCGAGAATGAGAGTAGAAAAGAGAACAAACTGATCGGAAAGTACAGATCGGAAAAGTCTCAGTGTATAAGTGATACACTTGTAATTTCCGTATGTATGTTTATGTTTTTAGCTAGTTTTGGTTGTTTAATATTTCGGAAATTACACACTTTTGGTGTAATAGTTTAGTTTGTTAAATTCTTGTAAATTGTTTAGATTAGGATTATTCTGAGCTCAAACAAGTCTACCATCACTCAAAGGATGGTTGGTGAACCCCAAAAGTGGAAGGAAGGTGCAAATCACAAGACAAAAAGGGAAAATACTGATTTTTGCCTATACTCGGTCGAGTATTACCTATACTCGATCGGGTATAAGGTTGAAACTTCAAATCAAATCGGATCCGAAGACAAAGGAACATGCCGGGAAGATTTTGACCACGATTCTGGCATTTCACACATACTCGATCGGGTACTATGTATATACCCGATCGAGTACTCGAGTCCCATCCCAAAAGCCTATAAATACACCCCCTTTCCTTCACAATAGATCACCAATTCACATATACTTCTTAGCTCAGTTTAGACAAGTTCTTTCTTTATATTTTTCATCATGTTTAGTCTCCAAATGAGGAGCTAAACTCTTCCATCTTGGTTTTGCTACTTTGAAGCTTAATGATTTGTAAGTTGTGAGTTATTTTCTTTAATCTTCTTCCTTGAATATTAATTACTTCCTACTCTTATTCCATATTAATATATTGAGCATTACTTAAAGTATCAACTAGTCTTGTTCTATATATTAATTATTACTAGAATCGGTCGGTTAATACGCTTGTTATTAATTCGGTCCTTTCACGGTAGTAAACTTGGGTTATTAATGCATGCCTCTCATGGTTAATAAGCCAAGGGGAATTAATTATATTGATTAAACCAATAAACCGCTTGTGTTGAGGTTATCAATCTCAATCGTTTTCATCTTGATTTTATTGCTACTATCAAGTTAATATACGGCGCTTGTTCTATATTGACTTGGTAGTAAGTTTTATTAATGAACGCTTCTCGTTATTTTTTTCGATAATATGTAAGTATATTAGAAACCGAAAAATAGCATTTTACAATGCATCAAATCCAAATCAAAATGACTATCTAAGCTAGAATGGTCTAACCTAGATATAATGCATCAAAATAATGGGACAGTCCCCACTTCACAAATCACTAATTATAAATTAAAAGTCTAGCCCATCAAAGGAAGCAATAGTTTCCCATCCAAGAATTCACCACCAAAAACACTAAAATCCCCTATTTAATCCCAAAAAACAATCTGAAAGGAGTAGTGAACTTTGAGTCAAAGCAAACTTCCCCTTTTTTCCTCGTAACTCCTGGCAAACCTTCAAGACATTTGGCCGTGAATGTTAAGCCCTTTTTATCCAAATCATCCGTAAGTCGGAGAGAAGTATCCACTCTAATTACACTATCATGCACGGATCTAAACGGTTTGACACTTAGCTTAAGCGTCTTACCGTTTATCACCTCACATTTAGTGACAACATCATTTTGCCTTACTTCACTTTCATCAATCACAACCCTCACGGCATCTTCCAACACGGCTTCAGAGGTTTTACCAGCTTGTTTTGTAGGCTGTCCAGCAGGCGTAGGAGCAAGAACCACGGCAGTGGCAGTCCCCTGGACAGGTTGTTGAAGCGTGGCAACAGGTCGCACAACCGCGGCAGATTTGGCAGGTAGCTCAAGCGTGACAGCAGGTCGCACAACCACGGCAGATTTGGCAGATTGCTCAACTCCCTTGGCAGGTCTCTTAGGAGCTCCCTTGGCTGGTCCCTCAGCTCCCTTAGTTGCTGCAGATCCTTGGGCACCGGAGGCAGCTGCTGCATCAGTCAGGGCATGAATTACTGCAGTTTTTTCATGAGCAGTAGCCGGCCCAGTTTGCTCATTCCCTAATTTTTCATTTTTCCCCATGCTCTGTTCTTTCTCTCTTTCTCCATCATCCCGTTTGGCAAGCTTCTTACAAATAAATGGGTGGTGCCCGAATTCCTTGCAATGAAAGCAAAAGTTAGGAAAAGTTTCATAAAGCACACTTTGTTTCATTACCTTTTGGGAAGGTAGCCGTATATGAAAAGAAAGTGGCGGTGGCTTTGAAACATCAACTTCAATGAGCACTCTTGCATATTCATTATTTGTCCTCTCTTGAGTGATCTTGTCCGTAGTAATTGGGACCCCAACCATAGATGCCACTTCACTCATAGCTTCGTCGTTCCAAAGCTTCATAGGTAGTTTGGGGAACTTCACCCAAATTGGCACTTTAAGAAATTCCTCATCTTCAAACGAGAAGTCTTCCGAAAGTACTTTGAGCATAAGAAGTTTCCCAAAAACATTGTAAGGTCCGTCATGTAGTACCTTCAATCTATCCTCCTCATTTCCAAATTTAAAGATTACCCATCCCTTGTTATGGGACCTCACAAGACATCTTACACCCCACGTAGCTTTAATATCATGCACCGCTTTTAGTCCGGGAAATTTGCCGGTGAAGTGCCCAACTAGGCAATAGCCCCACATTTCAACCATGGAAGGTAATACCCGATCCCCAAAGTCCAAAGTTTCTCCTTTAGGAGGAACATATCTCAATTTGATGCCATGTGCCGGATCTCGATTATCCTTAAACAGGTTTGACCATGGAGCTTTGTTTTCTGCCAGAGTTCTAACCTGACCAACAGCCTTGTTCTGTCCTGCATTCTTGATTGCATCAGTCCCTATATTCCCAGGAATGTGGATATCAATTGTATCATAGGTCCCAACATTCTTTTTTCCTCCAGGAGTCTGGTCTAATGCTTCAGAGACAGCCCCCATCACAGCCAAGGTCGGATGTTTTTCACTCTCAATCTGGCTAGTTTTGTTTGGAACAACCACTGCCTTTTTAACTTTGTTTCCAGAGTTAAGAGCTGGGAAATCTTCTTCCAAATCCTGTAAAGCTGCATATTTGGACCTGGTAAATCTCGTATTGGAGGAGTCCCCGACGGCCTGCTTTGTCTTTCCCATCACAAGTACCTGCAGCAGCACTTCAAATGACAAAAAACGCAGCAAACCTGGTTACTGCCAAGGGCAGTAAACTGGCGCAGCAGGTCTGTTCGTCACAGGTCATAGGCAGCCTTCGTCCCAGCTGATAGACGCCCAAACCAAACACAACAAAACCCCAAAAGACGGAGAATAATCGCCAAACAACTTCAGTTCGCACCTAGCTAGACTCTGTTTTCATAGCAGTAGTCTAAATACGTTCTGTAAGAAGATCGTTTTCTAGATGTCCCAAACACAAATCCAAATCCAAAGTCGAAAGCATATTCAAAAGCATTTTCCGACTAAGAATCACAAAACACAAACTCAAATCGCCGGAAATCAGTTCATCGTGAACAGTAAAATCACGCAATACAGAATCTCAAAATTTCAGTCTTCTGGCCGTCAATCAGCTAGTAAAACCAAATCCAAGCTAGAGCTGGAATTATAGAAGAAAATCGACCAAGAAACACAAAAGAAAACCAACTTACAAGACTCGATTCATCCCAAACGTAGCTTCCATTAACGGAAAAGAAGTGGGGCGCGAGAACCCAGGAGAGAAGCTGCTTCTCGTTATTAATAACTACCCTCGATGAACTGGATATACTCCTCGATTGAGTATTCGAGAGGAAGATAGTTAAAGATATAACCGGGATCGATGAACATTTCATTAAGTGGATAAAAGCAAAACCAAGTCTTCTTCTCATTAATTAAACCACATAACTCGTTCATCTTTGTGTTTTAATATTCAAAAAAGTTCTTCAACAACAAATCTAAACCCCCCCCCCCTTATTATTAGTTATAAAAAGAGAAGTATTCCTTTTCCTGCGGATACGAACCTTACTACGCTATACTACGTATAAGTGTTGTATTGTATTATTTATTTTGAGTGCACCTCACGACAAGTGCACGTCAATAAGTTTCAAGAGTGCAGTAGATTAAGCATCCCTCTCCACAAGTTGGAAGGTGATATTTATACTAAGGAAAAAAGGAAATACTTGGAGGCCAAGCCAAAGATGCTAGTCTAATGGGAGAAAGACACGTGTAAAGCTATTCTAACAAACTAACAACCCAATTCAATGAGGAGCGGCCACGTGTAAAGCTGATTAGAGAGAGAACCTTTGATAGCTGGCTGATTGATTATTCTTCCAACAGAATTCCCGCCAGAAGTCCCGTGTGGCTGCACGTGGATAACCTAAAATATTCCTTTGGTGCAGAGGGTGACGTGGCGGTGTCTCCTTGCGAGACAAATCCTTGCGGATTCTATCTAAGTACATGGCGCTTTATCCTGACCTTGGGGACCACTGAGGTCAATATCTGAGAGCTCGGGCTCGTGTTGAGAGGATCCACCCTTTTGTCCTTTGTCCTGGCGATAGTTGACTGCCTGGTGCTTGACCACCGTTGACCAAATACTTGACTTCCGGATTCAGACCTGGTACTGACCTCGGGTGCATCGAGGTCGGGCTCATGACTCGCCGAGTTTGGTTAATTCCTGAGCTTGATATCTTCCCGACCTTGAGGTCGGGGTCGGTCGACCTCGTTACCCACGGAGTTTGGTTGGTTCCTGAGCTTGGTGTTTTCCCGACCTCGGCGGTCGGGGTCGGGGGCTGTCTCGGATTGTGGACTTAGTATTTTTACGCCTTTGATGGACCTTCAATGCTTTCTACCGGCGATTATGATACCCCTGGGGTGTACGGGAATATACTCCATCAGGCATATTCCTTTACTCGAAGATCTTCATCCAATTCCAGCTGCTTTTGTAGCTCCTTAATGTGCAAGTCATCTTTATGGCCAGTATTAAAAGATCCAGAAGCTGCAGTCTGAAAGAGCTGATCAATCTTCTGCTGGAAATGTGCTGGCTCATGCTGTATAGGTTGATCTTCAGTGTCCAGGAATATCTCTTCTTCGTCCGAGTCTTCATTATTGACTGTAACTAATTGTGTAGATGTGGAAGGCGGTGCTTGAGCTTTTGTATTATGGTTTGTAACTTGCATATTCTTAACCTTCTCCACCCATATCTCTTTAGGCACAATAGCCTGAGAGATCTCAGTTGACTGTTTGGGACATTTAGCTGCAGCATGACCCAAATGATAACATAAAGAACAATATTCTGGCCTATTTTCATAGCAAACAGGCTGGAAAAAACCAATAGACCCACAAGTCACCCAAACCTTTGTAGGCATTTCTTTTGTCAGATCAAGCTCCACACATATCCTAGCAACCGAGGGGTCTAGCCAAAGTAGCTGTGGCCGAGTCAATATGCAGAGGGTTTCCAATTAAACCAGCAATTGCAAATAGGGCCCTTTTGTCATGCAAGTGGATTGGCAAACCCTCAAAGGCAATCCACACCAGAACCACGGGGGATTCGACATTAGGCTTAAATTCAGGTGACCACTTCGTGACTCGCATAATATTCCCCTGAATAGACCAAGTTTGTCTATTCCAGCATCTCAAATAATCCTCTTCCAAATCAAAACGTATCAACACATGCTTTTTCTCAAGATGTCCCAAATGAAACGAACCCTTAAAACCAATGATTTCAAATGCTTTTCGTATGAAAGAGAGGCTGGGCCTCCCGCGGAAAAAATAGTCTACCAAAGATCTCTTATGGATTTCCGCCAATTTATGAGCATCTGATTCAGGGAAGGAGATGGTCGGCACTCCTTTAAACCGAGATTGCGTATAGGAAATAGGAGCTTCCTTGTTCGAGACAACATCAGCAAAAGACTTCTGAGGCCAAACGTTGCCGTTTGGCAATGGTGGCGGCTGCGCCACCGAGGCTTGTTCGTTCATACGATGATCGCTCAATGGAGATCACACCGAGGCTTGCTCGTCCTTCCTCTAGACCAATGTAACAATTAACTAGTTTTATACTTGAATGAAAAATGTAACTATTAACTAGTTTTATACTTGAATGAAAAATGCAACAATTAACTAGTTTTATACTTTAATGAAAAATGTAACAATTAACTAGTTTTATACTTGAATGAAAAATGTAACTATTAACTAGTTTTATACTTTAATGAAAAATGTAACAATTAACTACTTTTATACTTTAATGAAAAATGTAACAATTAACTACTTTTATACTTTAATGAAAAATGTAAAAATTAACTAATACGATGAATTTAATTACTATGAATTCAAGTGTAACTAATATATAATATAATGTTTATAGTATATAATATATAAGTATATTACTATAAGATGAGTAATACACTTATATATAATACTTTAATATATATAAGTAAATAACAATAAATATAGATAACAAAGTAAATATTAAGAAGATGGAGATGTATAAGTAGATAATAAGTATATATTAAGTAGATAATAAATATTAGTAATATAATATAGGTATATAAGTAGATAATTAATATATAAGTAGATATAATAATTATATAAATAATATATATGTAGAGACGTTTGGAGAAGATGGAGATGGAGATGTATAAGTAGATAATAAGTAATTTAAGTATATATTAAGTAGATAATAAATATTAGTAATATAATATAGGTATAGAAGTAGATTATTTTATAACTAATATATAATATAATGTTTATAGTACATAATATATAAGTATATTACTATAAGATGAGTAATACACTTATATATAATACTTTAATATATATATATATATATATATATATATATAAGTAGATAATAGGTAGAGATTAAGTAGATAAGGAATATAAGTAATATAATATATGTATGTAAAGTAGATAATTAATAATTTAATATATAAGTAAATAACAATAAGTATAGATGATAAGTAGATATCAAAGTAAATATTAGGAAGATAATAAATATATATTAAGTAGATAATAAATATTAGTAATATAATATAGGTATATAAGTAGATAATTAATATATAAGTAGATATAATAATTATATAAATAATATATATACGTAGAGAGATTTGGAGAAGATGAAGATGGAGATGATTAAGATTTAAGAGTATGAGGGAATAGAGAATTAGAGAGTAGGAAGAGTTGGAGAAGAGGTGTAAAAAATGTATAGAAAATAGGAGTATAAATAGATTTTTTTTATCCCCCCCCCCCCAACAGCTATAGAGCCGTTTGGGTGGTCTCCCAACCGGACCCAACGGCTACATGCCTCCCAAATTTTTAAAACAATTTTTTTTAAAAAAAAAGAGCCGTTAGGCCCGAACCGGTTTGCCATATGAAGGGCCCGAGCCCGCACCGCTACTCCACCGGGCCGGGTCGACCCGAACCACCCCCCGACTGGTTCCCGGGCTAGCCCGGTTCTGGGGCGGGCCGCCCGGCCCGAGTCCAGGCCTAATTTCCCACATGAAAGTAGTCATGGACCCGGACCGGTTCTGGGCCGGGCTTTTTTTTTTTTGGAAGGAAGGCCCGAGACCGGCCTGGGTAGCCCCGGGTCCGGTCCGGGGCCGGGCCGGGACCGTTTTTTTTTTTTTTTTTGCTTTCCTAACCCCCCCCCCCCCCTCCAAACCCCTCCTAACCATCAAGCCCAATCCGGGTGGAACCCCAAAAATGAAAGGAAAAAAAATCAATGCAGCCCGGTCCGGGCCTGGCCCGGCCGGTTCGTCAAATATAAGACCCGACCGGACCCGAGAACCGGGCCGGTCCCGATCCCGCACAGTAGCGGGCCGAGCCGGTCCCGGGCCGGGCGGCCCGAACCGGGTCCAAGACTCCATGAAAGATGCAACCCGAAGTGATTTTTTTCCCCAACAGCCGACCCTACCCAACCTGCTTATGCATGGTTTACCAACTTATTTTTCGTACCGAACAAATCGGGTAGACCCAAAAAATATAGCAAACCCGACCCCACCCGCCCGATGTGCACCCTTTTCCAAGTTCCAAACATAGCCTTCAAATCTAACCTACTATTTTTTTGTTTGAGAATTTGATGGAATAAAGCAAAATGATTCACTAAATTGTCTGCGCGACTGCGCTTCTTTGTTATGAAGCAACAGTCAGTCCATGAAATTTTGGATGCGATTTTCACTATGGGTCATCCGGGAACAATCTCTCTGTGCTTTAATACGGGGATAAGACTGCGTACATCCGAACCATTTACCCCACCGTAGGTGGGAGCATGCGGTGGGGAGCCTTTGCAACCGTGAGATCTGAGGTAATGATGATGAAGTAATTGATTGCTGTAAATTCAATTGGGTCTGCTAAATTCTCCATTTACCGGCTTCTTGCATAAATAAAATACTACGGGATATAAGGGAGTATAATAACAATCTGTAGAAAAACAAATATAGGGACTATAGGAGTAATTAAACCACAGCAAATGTTTCCTCCACAAAAGAACAACGCAAGAAAAACATAGTTCCAGAGTACTTGCTACTAAAACAAACATCACACACATTTGACTCAGCAAGGGTTTGAAGGATCGCATTTAGAAAATGCTGATTGTCCCCTTACATTTATTCTCAATCCTTTAGAAACTGAAACAACAACACATTGCAACAATAACACAACAACACATTGCAACAATAACACAACAACAATATGGAAACCTTAAAACCAGTGAGCAAACACGCCACTGTTTCTGAGACTTTTCAACAAGCTCATGCAATCCCCACACCTAGCAGGTTTCCACACCGTAGTATCCGAGCAACGAAGGAAGAGTTCATCAACACGACATATCAAACCAGACCTGAAAAGCTCATCAAGTATCCCCAACTCCACCGGGCGAGCGTTCATCATAAGAACCACGAAGACCTCCTCTCCACCACTCACCGTCTCATTGAACCAACGAATAAAGTCAAAGTCTTTTTCATCCTCTAATTCCTCATCGTCTGCATAGTTAATATCCTGTTCCATCTCCTCTTCTCCTGCAAGTCCTGGGTGGTACACAAATGTGATCCCCGGAGTCTTCACGTACAATGAAAGGGCATAGGCATTGTGATCAATGACATATGCGTCCATGGCTTGGCGGGGAAACGGGTAATTGGAATTCAACATTTTTGTAATGGTTGTGTCCACAAGTTCCCCGGCACCAAGGTTAATATAAATGAGCTTTTTTCTTGAAGATATATCCGTCAGTTGTGGCAAATAAGAGATGTTTGTCTCATCGTTGACTAGGGGCTCAATATACTGCATAAGGGATATGCTGTTCGCGACTGACGGGCAATGATCGGGTAGTTCGAACCGCTCGAAGAGATCCAATGCCATGTCACCTCCTTCAAAACGCTTCTTGAAGAGAACTAAGGTGAAGGGGCCCACTGCACATACGTGCACGACGTCAGAGCTCTTCAAGAAGGAAGAGACAGGGGTGGCCTGCTTGACGAGGTTACCGGAGTAGAAACTGTGGTCGCCAAGAAGCATGGCGCCTGAACCGCCCGGGCGTAGGACCCTCTCGATCTCGAGCACGAGGAGGGCAGGAACAGATACCCGATCGAGAGATCGAGAGAACACGAAATCGAAAGAATCATCATCAAAATCGAGTTCATACATGAACCTCCTCTTCATAAGGGAGAAAAACGGGTGGCTACTAACGCCAGAAACATCAGAGAAACCCAAATCTCTCAATGCCAAAACAGCTGCGTCCGCGCCCTCTCCAACACACAGTGACTTCACATCTGAATCTAAGAAACTGTTAACCATCAGCTCCTCGAAGACGTTCTTAGCTAAAATCTCATCCGCTCTGCACGGAAATGGCATAACCCCAAATAGACGTGTGAAATTGAAAACGCTAGGGTTCATGCTAAAGTTCAAATGACTGCATTCACTGTCACTCAGCATCCACGGATCGGAGAATTGGACATCATGTCCCATTTGAACGAACAGTATGATCATAGTTCCGGCCCCAAACATCAGCAGTTTGAGAACCAAACGCTTCATCAGTGAACTGCGGACAGCTTGCCATTTCAAGGCCTTCAAGTCCATCCTTCTCTCAATAATAAACACCTCTCCAAAACCCGGTTAGTTTTTTCAGATCTAGAAAGCGATAGCTCGTTCTAAGACTAAAGTCTAGAGTTCAACACTCAGATTTGTTAAGAATCAAAGGAATTCAAGCCAAATGGTGAGGGAAGGTAAGATTTAGCGAGTACAAAATCTGGAGGAAGTGTGATTTCCACCCACGAGTAATACCATTGAGATTTGGGAGCAAAGCCATACCTTTTTCGGAATCCTTCTATCCATGATTAGATCGAACCAGTCTGTAGAAACCATCTGGAAACCTTAACCCATCACCGGAACAACGCCAATCTTACATGATTTGGAAATGTCAATCTATTCAGCGGCAATATACAGTGGAATTAAATTAAAATGAAAAAATATGTACGATTAGTGTTCTATACGGAAGAGAGACGATGAAGCGGTGGAAGTGGAAAACTGGGAGAGAAGGGAGCTGCAAATAAAGGGGTCATCAAAGTGCCAACTAAAGGATAACAGCACTTCACGTGTGAGGGCCCCTCATTGTATTTGCTATTGGAACTTGACAATGTACCTAATAGTGCTAAGCTCATTGATTAAGTGATAATTATTGTAAATTGTTTGTTTTGTTGTACTTTAATAATCACTCGTAGTACTTTATTAAATATTTTAATTTTGAGTACGTTTGACACTATTTAAATTGATATCACACTATTCAGATACGTGTAAAACGACAAAAGGATCACAAACAACCACCGGTCTTCGAACTAGACTAAAAGTCAATCACCTTCAAAAAACAATATGACTCGTTGATCCCAGTGCTGGACTCGGTTCGGGCCGGGCCCGGTTCGGGTCTTGAACCGGCCGGGCCTCGGTTCACCAAAAGGAGGGCCCGGGCCCGAACCGGCAGGTGACCGGTTCCGGGCCGGTTCCGGGCCAGACCGGGCCGGTTCCGGGCCGGTTCACCCGCCCCATTTTTTTTTTTGATTTTTTTGCTTCTCTTATTTAACCCCCTATCCCTCCCCCTCAACCCCAAACCACCCCAAACCACCTCAAATGGCCCAAAATACCTAATCCAACCCAAAAATTAAAAAAATTTCAAAAAAAAATTAAAAAAAAAATTATTCCGGCCCGGACCGGGCCCGAACCGGCCGGGCCGGTTCACCAAATAGAGGGCCCGGGCCCGGAACCGGTATCCACCGGGCCGGTTCGGCCCGAACCGCCGGTGGACCGGGCCACCGGGCCGGGCCGGTTCACACAGTAACCGGGCCGGGCCGGTTCCGGTTCGGGCCGCCCGGCCCGAGTCCAGCACTAGTTGATCCTATAATGAGGGAATGAGCCAACGATGGTTAAAGTAGGTCTCCCATCACCTAATTCTAATACAAGAGCCTTTATATCAATAAAAGTAACCAACAGAAAAATAAACAGTTTGATCATGAAAAGTAAACAACAAGCAAACAATAAAATTAAAATGATGCTTCCAAACCCTAGACACTCTTTCACTCCATGGAGGTGATTCAAGAGGAGGACGATCCAGCAGTACTGTAGTCGCTTCCTCGTCCTTCCTCTTGTTCATCATATTCTCTACCAAACCTCCTCTGTCACCACCTATCACGAATAACTTCGAATCTAGGTCTGTTCCAGTCTCTAGGCCCACGATTCGTCCATGACCTTTGGTCGCCAGAGACTAAGCATCTGTCTTCCGTACCTGCACAACGTTCGGCCGCTGGAGACCAAGCATCTTCTTCCCTCCGCTTAATCTCGCCAAAGAAAAAAAAAAATAGTCGCCCAATTGATGACGGAATCTTCCCTGCACGCCTAAGCTTGCCTGCGGAGGCCACTCCTCGTTACAAATGATAGCGGAGAAAAAAACCTAGCTGCGGAAACCCAGCCTAGAGAGAGAAGCTCTCTTTTTTAGAGAAAGACATTATCCGATGGTTTGGTGTTCTCGTTTGACACTTTTAGCTAATAAATTTATTAGCTTTTTAGTACATGTTAATCTTTAGTGACTAAAATTTACTTAAAACGAAAAAGTTTTCTTTCAAAAGAAAGATTAAAAGGAAAAAGTTATAGTTGTTTGATAAATAACTAATTGTTCAATTAATTAGTTGTGTTTGGTATAACAAGTTGTAACTAATCAATGCTAAAAGTTACCGATCTCTCAGTGTAGATTCTCAAAAAGATATCTTATATCGAAATAAATTTTCAAAAATTGACATGTCAAATACAAAGAGTTTTAGAGACTTTTTAAATTTTACAAAAATTAGAAGTTATAGAGCCCGTTTGGTAGCACGAAAATCGGCCGATTTGGCTGATTCTGCTAAATTTATGTAGTTCTGGCTGAAGTGGCTGCTGCATTGGCTGATTCTGCTTATTTAAGAAAAAATATTTTTAAAATATATTTATTAATAAAATAAAGAAAAAATTATATGTAAAAATAATTAAAATGGTCATCTACAATAACTTCAGCCAATACAGCCAAAAAAGTAACTTCAACCTTACTTTTTCTGCTTAGTATACAATTCAGCGCGCGAAAACAAAAGTTACGTGTTTGGTAAAAAAGTTGACTGATAAGTCTGAAAAGCCGAAAAACAGTTCCCCCACCAAACGGCCAGACGTATGTTAACCAACACACGACTATGTCTGCGAGCTATCCCGTTCTCATTTGTATCTGAAATGTGTCAAAATGTAGATTTTATTTACATAAAATGCAAATTTTAATAGTGACATTTGATCATTTTAAAACAAATATTTATCATTTTAATAGTGACATTTGATCATTTTAATTACCTTTTAAGTATATTTAGCTTGAATGAACATAAAACAAATATGAATTGTCTTGCAAGGGTTTTCACTCGTTTTGGTCATTTGAGTATTACGTTAATTATACTTAGTATTCCATTGTGAGTTTTCCACTTTAAATCCATTAACTATTGGGAAAATGGAAACTAATAATCCAACCTTTTAGCGGCCTTCTTACAATAATCCAACCTTTTGGTTATTCATGAATAATCCAACCTTTGCACCTCATCTTCATTCATTGGTCTCTTACCGGTTGATGACCTGCTATTCCAAGCTATTTTCTTATCTTTGCAAATCATTATACCATAAATCTCATCTTTCACAAAGATAATATTTTGCAAAGATAAGAAAATAATTTGGAATAGTAGGTCATTAACCGATCAGGGACCAATGAATGAAGATGAGGTGCAAAGGTTGGATTATTCATGAATAATCAAAAGGTGGGATTATTGAAAGAAGACCGCTAAACGGTTGGGTTATTAGTTTCCATTTTCCCTTAATTATTCAAAGAGAAACTCTTGATGCATGTCTATTTAATTTTGTATATTTGGTCTTAAGACTTTTATAAATGTGATTATTATCTTTTCAATATGATTTTGTCACAAATAATTTAGAAACTAAATATGTCGTTACGATAATAATTGAAAAACCAAAAATTTTACTTTTATAGCAATGAGAGGATTATGTCAAAACAGTCAAAGTTGAAGACCAAAGTGTCTCTCTTCTCTTGCCATAATGAAAGGATTAAAAGTGAAAAAACTCAAATAAAATTAGATATTACAAATGTCACTAATATAAAAGTGGGATGATGAAATGTAACAATTGATCTTTGTTAAATTAGAAATTTGTTTTTAGCACTAAGAGCACAAATGTGCTAACTTTGAATTTCGATTAAACTATAATAACTAAAAGTTTGTAGATCTGATTTTTCTTGGTAAAATAATAATTATATAAAGTTGTAAGATCAAAATAGCTCTTAATTATTTTCATTACGAAATATAATATACGGAGTAATAATCAAATCATTTCCAATATCATTTGCTTGTCAAAGCAAAAAGCTCATCCTCCTTGGTGACACATGTAAAGGCCAAATGGCATCATTTGATTCTCTGTTATCCCTGATACTCCGTATGATTTTGGGTTAGAATTGGTATATTTCGTACGGGTTATAATCGACTAATAATTTCCCGAGTACATGATTTGATGCATCTGGTTGTTTCCCCTATTTCATCTCTAATTAACATTCAAGAGTATTAAAATATTTGTCTCACAAACAATGAGATAAGATATGAATTTAATGTATTAGATTATAGGTTATCTGTATATGTTACATACTTACATAACTTCAACTACTGTCTACTGATATAGTATCAATTTTTTTTTGTTGGATTCTCACTATTTATACATTTGATTTTAGTGTACGTGGTTCAGTTTGATTTGGTCTCAGAGCCTTGGTGACATATTTCTTCCACAAAAAAGCTTTAAAATCAAACCAAATATTACACATCTTGAAATATAATTGAATTAGTCATCTTCCAACTATTCCTGATTAAGAATTATTATCACCATCATATAAATAATTAGGAGGTTATAATTAAGATTTCAAGGTGATAAATATGTGGTTCACAATGATCCCCTAATCGATCTCATTGAGCTCACACTTTATCCTATAAATATGAGTCATTCTCATTGTAATTAACATAACATTAGAACATCTCTAATATACTTCTATCACACCATTAATAATATCTTTGTCACTAAGTGTTCATACTACATTTTCTCCCCATGACATAATCTTCTACATATTTCCTTCCATTTCATAACACCCTTGATCATTCATTCTATTTGGTTGACATATTAAAATGGAATTCCCAAGTCCCAACCTTTATAGGTTTGCATGATTCTGCCTCTCTAATTTTCTTGTTGGTGATGACAGAGGCATTAGCACGAGCAAAAATTATGATTAACACCATTATAAAAACACTACTACATTTAAAGGTCTAATGTAACGATAAAATTGTAACATTTGTCGAAAATGTTACAAAAAACTAGTCTTTGGTAACACTTTTCTGTGTACCGTTACTTTTATTTAACAATTGTTACATTAAGTGAACTCCTAATGTAACATTTTAATATTCTTAGATATACCGTTTCAATTGTTCAATAAGTATTACAATATGTGAGGTGCAAATGTAACGGTGTAGTGTTGGGGTATGGGGTTACGGAGTATATATAAATCCTAAAGAGAAATAAAAAGAGGCAGAAAATATGTCCGCCAAATTTTCGTAGAGAACAAAATTTCCGCCGAACAAAAAATGGTAGTGCCACCCATCTACAAGTGAAAAACCCTAAGGCTAAATGAATCACAGAAACATACGAAGTACGGACTACTCCTCACGCCTCCGCCATCTACAAAGAAGTAATCAGGTGCTGATTTTTATTTCAAATCTGGAGATGAAATTCCTTAGGCCCTGGTAAGTATCGTCGTCCTCAACGATTCAACATCAACTTTAGCTATCTTTGCCTAGAACTTTCTTCCCACTGTTCGTACTCCATCTATGTAAGTAAATAAATTTTTGGTAGTTTCTATGGTACCCATAAGGTACCATACATTTGTCAACATGGACCAATGAAAAAGTAGCAGTTGAATTATTTAAATCTAAATTAAAATTGATAAAGTGATGTGGTCCGATCAAATGAATGCTAGGTACGGTACCCCTGTTTTTAGAAAGGTACCGGAGTTGTCACCTAAATTTTTTTACATTAAAGCTTCCACTACGTCAAATTTAAATAAGCTCTCTTATAGTCACTGAACTTGACACTTAATTGTGATAGTTTCAGGTTTTAGATTTCACAAATTTTGAGGCTCGTGAGTCGTGATTAGTGCAAAATTGAAATTAAATTTATGTGATTCTAGTATAATATTCAGAGGTACGCTAACCTAACTCTTTGATTATGAATCTTCCAATACTACACTCGAGTGCAATAGGGGTGACTCTTTGATTGACGAATACTACGTATTTAGTAATTAAATTATACCATGTGCTGAATCTCCAAATTAACCAATAAAAAGGTAAAGCAGTTGCCTCTAGCAACTAATATATTCCTCTAAAAGAAGAACGGTTCTGTGAAAAAATAAATTGGGGAAGTATTATTGGAAGCACATTAAGTGTGTGTGTGTGTGTATGCCATAATGAACTAGTAATAAGGTTGAGAAGTTATTAATTTAGCTAATAGCCCCTGATGACATAGTACCAAAACCTGTTAAAAATAGTACACTAGCCTCAGTTTAATGTTGGTTTAAACTCACACTGATATTAAATATATTTAAATACATTTAACCAAAGGAGTATATGATAGAACTCTTTTGGCAAAAAGATTGAATTATAAAAGTTTCTTGCATCTTCTCAATGCTTATATTATCCTTAGTGAGTGCATGGAGCTTAATTAAGATTACAACTATTATGTTTGAACTATTTTCTTATTCAATGATGAAGTAGTATGTTTACAACTAAACGAGCACTTGATCTTCATAAATGAGCACTTGTTAATTAATTTTTTTTTACAAGTTAAAATGTTTTGCTTTTTTTTTGAAGTTTTTTCCCTAAAAGTGTTAGAATATTGTTAAAGCCGCTACTCTATTACTTAGTTGTGAACTCAACAAAGTTCCATTTGTCACTCATTATATTTAAAGAGAACGGTAGCAGAGTCCTTTGTTAAAATTATTCCAAGACTCACTTATTTCATACAATGTGCTAGGTAGTTTTTTATAGGTTGTGCTCGAGCCTTAGGTTGTTGTAGTCCTTGCTCACAGGTAAGTCGTTGCGGCACTAGATTTATGCCAATCTAAGTATTTGCCCACAAGTAGGATTTCATAACTAGAACATTTGATACATGTAGAATTCTGAAACTATACTTTTGATTATTATTCATGAGCTACATTTGATTATTCTAAATGTTTTTTATTAAATATATATAGACGGCCAGCAACGTCAATAGAAATAATCGTATGAAATATGATGGCCACACACTTTGGGCCCCACATTACTTGCATCATTGAGCCATGTATTGGTATGTTATTTTTTAATCACATTATCAAGTGATGTTGTTGATGTGTATACTTAATTATACATTATATATTATATGTTATATGTTTTTATAGAAACAAGTTGACCCAAGCCATCCAGATCCATCTGGTGCATGTATAAGGGATTAAGGTGAGATCTCCAGGGAATCATTACTCGACAAAATATGGAAAGGTTACTAAAAATATTGTGAGTTAATAATATTTCTGTCATTGTTTTATTAACACATTCTTTCTTCGTGTTGATTAATATTTTTACATGCTTATTTTTTGTTAAATAGATAAAAAAGTGTGAGATACAAACTCAGCAAGAATGTGGAGAAAATGAAACACCCAAGATCCTTATTACCAAGTGGTTGATAAGCTGAACGGAATGGTCGTCTATGCCTTCATGGGTGAGGTATGAACAAATCAAAATTGAAGAAAAACGATAAGATTCAAGTTACACACTTCCAGAGGAGTTCTTACAAAGTGTCAAAGAAAAATTCACTCCAAGTACCAAATTAGAGTTGACTGGAGAAGTTACACGAGATGTGGCATCCACTGTACTATCACAAATAAAAGCGGCTAATCCGGGGATCACTCTTACCCTTCTTGAGCTTTCTATATCCACAAGAGTCAAGAGACAAATCAACAAGTGAAGTGAATGGGTCAAACAAGAATTGTTCTACTGGAATGCAACATAAGGTATTATATTCTACGTAATTTATAAGAATTGTTCAAGTAAAAAGAATTAAGTTCCTGTGAATTAAAATATTTTCCCAGTCTGCTTCTTATGGTATCCCATTGGATTTCGCTTACTTTCAATCAGGTTTGAAAAGTGATGATATGCACTGTTGACTACATTCACAGATTTCTTTTTATTGTCTTTATCTTATTCGTGTGTCTGGATGTGTATACATGTTTAATCTGATAATTTCTTAAAATTATACTGCTGTTTTTATTCAATTAATTGTAATTTTATCATCACTTTTCATTAGGTCCCATAGACTATTAGTTTTATTGGTACATGTGGTTTCATGGATGATGGATCGTTTGTGTTATTAATGATTTAGCTTAACATTGTTCTATTTCAATGCATATTTTTGTATTACTATGGACTTGAATGAAGCATTTAATAACTAGTTGTGCTATCTCTATGAAGTGTGGAATTACTATTTGTTGGCCGAGATATTGTTGTGTCTTGTTTGAATAACTTGAAAAAGCCATAAAGAATTTTTTTAGCTTATAGGACTGAGTAGTGTGAAAGAATTGTGTTAACTATTTGAACTCTTTAATTTGCAGGATAGTAATAAACATGATGATGAGGAAATGCAACATTCCAATGAGTGATGCACACACGTACTGCACGATGTCTTGTTGGAATGCTTCTCAAGCCAAGGACACCTTTTATTTCGTGAAGAAAATGTCCCAGATTATGATGCTCTCAATAGTTTAGTTGCAATTGACAGTATGGTGGACAGTTTGATTGCAATTGACAATTTGGTGGACAATTTTTTTGTTTGTTATCCTTGGAATTACAGTTCAGTTTGGTTGTACAATGTGTTTTGAATTATGAGACATTATGGAAATGAATATAATATATATTATTTATATATGTTTGTTCCATTACATGACAGATCTATATATAAAATCTGTTACATTTTATAAAAAAGATTCAAAAGAAGTGCTACATTTTCCATCATATGTGATACATTCGTTTTAGAAATAACCGTTACCTTTGTACTTTGTAATGATTAAATTGATATTGCAACACTTAAGAAGAGTAGAGAAAAGCGTTACAGTTGATTTTTATATTCGTTACATAACGTTACATTAGAGCTACTGTAACGCGAGCGAATGTAACGCCACAAAACTGTTACAATTAATATAATGTAACAGACTTTTGGACTAATTGTAACAAATTTGAGCGTTACAAAAGGCCTCTAAATGTAGTAGTGAAAAATTCAAATAAATTTTACTCCAGAAATACTAGCGTTTTTCAAATTTGAGATGGACCCGGTTGTGGTCAGCCCCACATCCGCCCGTGGAGTTGGTAGCTGATGGTGGTACTCTAGAAAACTGACGGCCATGGCTTGTGTTTGATCAGTCGGGGAAGGCAAAAATGTGAATTTTGAACCGACAAAATCAGATAAATGCAAAGGACTACGAACTTATTATAGCTCTGATCTGTTTAAAATTTGAATTAATAAGCAAAACATAATTGGAATATCCATAAAAAACATAATTGGAATAAGCATATATTTTATTCGAAACGGAGCCTTCAAGTTCAAGTTGGATCCGAATATGAAAATTAAATATTGGTGCTTGCACATATGGAGACGATGTGACCAATTAGCAAAGTATTCGTGTCCCAATTACGGCCTTATTATGTACAGAAAACACACTTCATTCCAATGCGAATGAATGCCAGCTCAAATAATTTCGTTGCTTGTATGTCATTTTCGATATTTGTATAAATGAGGAAAAACAAGAGTTTATATTTGCATTTATTGCGGAATATTTATAAATACTTTTCATATATCTATCTTTTCCCTTTTTTTGACTATTACAAACTACTATAATTATCCCTTAAAGGAAAGAAAAACTAAACTAAAATAGATTTACAACTAGAGAGATCGAAAGAACAAAATTTCCCATATCCACTTTTCTATCACGGTATATTTATGTCCTTGTTCATTAATCATTATCATGCTTTAAGTCGGTTAAAAGGGTCATAATTGCTGAAAATGTAGGATAGATAAAAAAAAGTTTTCAAGTTGTGAAACACTTGATTACTCAATTGTATCAACAAATATAGTTCACTAATTATTACTCCGTATTATTATTATTATTATTATTATTATTATTATTATTATTATTATTATTATTATTATAAAAAAGACAAATTTTTAGAATCGACAAGTTGTTGTATTCTAACATGTTAGCTGAGGTCTTTGCTTTTATTTTGAAAATTTCCATTTTATTTAAGATTCATATCAAAGCGCAAGCAAACGAAACTCTTAAAATCTAATAATTTACAATCAATTCATTCCATATTTTCCCTTTTTTGAAGACAATTTATCACATTTAAATTTGGTATTATATATACTAATGCTCTACTGCCTCATCAGGAGATAGCGGTTTAAATAATTTGGTATGGATGGAAGAGGTTTCTTCAAATATTTACATTTATTACGCTTCTTTTTATATGAGTTTTACAATTTTCAAAATTTGAATACTCCCAATATGTCTCATTACCTTTTTACAAAAGACTGATCGGATTTTCTTCTTGTTATATAACTCTTTAGGAATTCCAAATTCCCAACAAATTGTTTAACCGATACTAATTGCAATCCCAATCTATCAGACATTTCAATTCCAGCAAATGATGACTTCTATTTGTCTCCTCAATTCAATTGATTCTTAATAAGTTAATATTTTCAAGTCAATTTGTGAGGGACGTTTTAGCTATATAATAAATTCTTGATAAATAATGCTCCCTCCGTTCTTTTTTATTAGTCTTTTTTTCCTTTTTGGGACGTTTTTTTATCTGTCCTCCTTTCCATTTAAGGAAAGCTTTTACTCTAAATATACCTTTATACCCCAACTTTTATTACCATTACTCATTTCTCTTTCCTACTTCTTCATTTACCCACTACTCATTACACCTTTTACACTACCCCTACTACTTTCCTCTTAAAACCCGTGCCAAAGCCTAAGAGCACTAATATTAAAGAACGGAGGGAGTAAGAGGAAAACATAACCAAAATTTTAAAATAGAGCATATTTTTTGCAAATTAGAACTTGCTAAGTTAGGGTGGTCCTGTGTGTTTTCAATACATAGGGACTAAATTATATTCTTTATTGTGTATAAAGTTGTATAATAAAGAAAAAAAATTAATTACTTTATTGCGTAGAACTATTAACTAGTTGTACATATAAACAAAAAGAAAACATAATTATTTAATAAAAGTAGAAAAACGAAAATACTTTTTGAATGATAATGTGAAGAAAATCCTCATTTATTAAACACCTTCATAATAATTAAAATTTAAAAGTAATTAAAAATATACGGAGTACAATTTTTTACAAGAGCAAAATTTAACAATTCAATAAAATGCACACAACCGCACACATAATTAAGAAAAGAGATTAATTAAATCACACACAATGAGACAATAATAAATACAGTATTAATTAGTAAAAAAATACTTAAAATTGTAAAAAATGAATACCTACGGTTACATTTTGATCTGTTGGGGCAGTCCCCGTTCGGTTTTTAATGATTTAAACGAAAAATATATTGACATATTCGCCTGAAAAACACGTACGAAGTATAAAAATTAACACCTTGGGCTAAAAGCACAAATAGAATCATACTCGTAGAGCCTATTTGATAATATGAAAATCGGTTGATTCTGCTGAAATTTATGAATTTTTGGCTGAAGTGGCTGCATTGACTGATTCTACTGATTTAAGAAAACAATTATTTTGAAAATATATTTTATTAATAAAATAAAGAAATATTATATTCCGTATATAAAAATAGTTAAAATGGTCATCTACAGTAACTTCAACCTTATTTTTTCTTATTATTACACCATTCAGCGCGTGTGAATAAAAGTTACGTGTTTGGTGAAAAATTGGCTGATAAGTCTGATAAGCCGAAAAATAGTGTTACCAAACGGCCTCACAACCTATTAAAATAATAAATAAAAAACTCTAAAGTAGAAGAGCATAATTCTATATTGGTAAAAACAATGAAGCTCTTATTTGAAGAAATTTGCTATTCCATATGTTTTTTAAAACTATTTAATTGGAAAATTATAGCAAATTTATAATAAACAATATAAAACACTGTAATAGGCACCTTTGAACCGGGGACTCCGATTGATTTTTATGAAAATTAAATATTGGTGCTTCCTAATTGGATAATTGTAAGTCTTTATTCAATCAACAAAGTGCAAATGTCTCGATCGACTGGCCATGGATAATGGATTGATAGACACGTATGAGAAGCACATTCCTTTCTTAATGATCGAAAGCGAGCTCAAATAATTTCTTAGCTTTGTGGATGAGGGTATGTCATTGTTTTGGTATTTTGTACCGACAGTGCTGTTTTAATTGCAGTATTTTTAAGTGCATGCACCTGTCGGTGATATTGTAATCTCAAACACGTAATCACCGCGGTCGGGTGAATATATGTTAATATAATAACTTTCCTTTTTTCTCCTATAATAACTCTTTAGTAAGTTCTATAATTAATTTTAAGACCACATTTGTACATAATATTTTGCTCCGTTTTGAAAGATAAACTGGAGTTTGAAACTCGTATTCAGTATTTACTTATCAAATACCGAAGTATTAATGAATTGATATGAATTACACAAAAACAAATAAAAACAATTTGACTCCAAAGTCCAAACTCCAAACTCCAAACACCCGTAGACTCTGTTTG
The DNA here is from genome assembly GCA_945859915.1 of Cuscuta epithymum. Taxonomy (NCBI): domain Eukaryota; kingdom Viridiplantae; phylum Streptophyta; class Magnoliopsida; order Solanales; family Convolvulaceae; genus Cuscuta; species Cuscuta epithymum. Next base: position 182,103 of record CAMAPF010000959.1, on the reverse strand, counting down.
CAAGTGATTGTGTTTAAATAAAAGCACTTTTTGGGAAAAAGTGATTAGTAGTAAAAGTTGGTAGTGTTTGGTAAAATAAATGCTTTTGTGTAATAGAAAAAGTAAAAAGTAGATTCTACACGAAAACCGAGAAAGTAAAAGTTAGTATTATTTGGTAAAATAAGTGCTTTTTTCTTTAAAAAGGACAAAAGCACTTAAATTAATTGTTTGCAAACAAAGCCGTAGTATATATAGATTCCGCATTTCGTTCCGCGCGCATTTTGACTTTGATCACTATTGATGAATGAATACTTCTTACATCAAGATGGACAATCAAATGGAATAGAAAGTGAAAATTTTATGATTGAAACTTATAATGAAAAGAGAGAAATAATATGAATCGAAGTTTTTTCCCCAAATCTTTCTAACCTATTATAGTATCTGTTCTGTTAAAGCCAACATCCTTGGACTGGGATGAGATTCGAACATGTGACATCCTCTCTGGAAGTGTTAAAATGATGTCATAAGATTTATGAATTGAAGTTATGAACCATAAATTTATCACTTGAAAAATAAATGATAAAACACCATTGGCACGACTAAATAAGAAAATTGTATAAACTTGTATAAACTATGTATAATCCCATCTAAAGGGAGGTTCGGAAGTTTGGATTAGATTGAATGAAATAGTACGTAATTTAGGGCAAATTATACCGTGGGATCGGTGTACCGTGCGCACGGTATACAGATCCCAATACGGTATCGTTTTGCCACTAAAACAAGCACCGCAAATCATCATTCCCTATTTCCGTTTCATCACAAGCAGCGCAAACCATCATCCAATACAGCCCTCTTCTCCTTTCCCCAAGGTGTTCTGCGATTTCTTATGCTCGGCTTTGTTGGAAGCCTCAAAGGAAAACAAGTGGAGCAAATTATAAGCCACGAAGAAGAGCTGTGTCCGCCATAGTAATGGATCTTCTGGGCAGGCCGTTCGTCGGAGCTATGGCCGCCGCCGCCAAGAACTCGTACATCTTGAGAGCTAGTGCCATCTCTAAGAGCTACACCAGCGGCTCAACAATTGAGTTCATTATTATGCTTTGGGTGTATCTTTTCATGGATGTGAGGATCAATTTATACGGAGATGGCAAACATTTGCTTTTTGAGTTTCTAGGGATCAATTTGGATGCTTTGGCCTTCGGGTATGTCAGAGTAAACAACGTAATATTGGAGCAAATTAATCCAATTTCTGTTGGCTTTGGGTACGTATATATTGGACCAAATTAATCAGCAGATAGCAAACGTTTATTCATAATATAGAGTTACATTTCACATTAACTGAAGTTACATTTCGGTTTGGCTAAAGTTACATTTTGTAACATGTGATTTACATTTCAATTTTCCTTAATAAGTTACATCTTGCTTACAAGTGATTTACATTTACAATAATACGAGTTACATCACAAAACAATACGAGTTACACAACAAAACAAACCTTTGCTATTCAAATATAAATGAATTTTTAAAATCATTTTTAATGGTCCTGATATTAAAAAAACATATACATACATTATTTATGTAAAATAATTGGATAACTAAACTCTTTATTCAATATTTCAATGTCTGTGCTCCTACTTTTGATTTTTTTTTTTTTTTGCAAAAAAAGTAGAAGATTTTTTTGAAAAAAAAGATTCCTTAAACATTTTGTGGTCTTAATATTAGAAATAAAACAGGTTCACTATTTAGGTAAAGTAAATAAGCAATTAGACTCTTTTTTATTTTTAACATTCAAATCAATGTTTTAGACAAGTTACATTTTGATTTGTCTGCATTTACATTTCTTATCAGAGTGGGTTACATTTCTTTACACACGAATTACATTATTCTGCTACTGGACAATGAAAAAATAAAAATAAAAATAAAAAGTTACTGTTCACGCGGGTGAACAATAACGCACGTTTTTGCCTGTGGGAGCAGCATGCTCACGGTGGGCCGGTTGCACCGTATACGAACTCGTAATTTAGATAATAGCGGATGAGTTAGATGGCAAAAAAAAATTACATTACTTAAAAAAGATTAGATCGGGATATCCTCATATCCTCCGTGCTTCCCTAGTTACGTCGATATTTTCAGCATTTAGGATGTTTTCTTTTGGACTAAAATTTGCTGGTCTAGTCTGGTCTGGTCTGTTTAAGTCTGGTCTGGTCTGGTCTGAACTGGTCTGGTAAACGTCTGGTCTCTGTGTATTTTATAACTATCCAAGTCTGGTCTGGTCTGGTCTGGTCTGTTTAAGTCTGGTCTGGTCTGGTCTGTTTAAGTCTGGTCTGGTTTGAGACTAAAAAAGTCCAAAAGAAAACATCCTTACTAAACCTGAACTCGAAGTGATAAAACTCATACGGAGTAAATTAAAAGATACTACGTACGTAGTAGTATTAATCAATCAAAAGTAAACAGAATCAAATATACGAAGTACGGAGTATTATTGATGAAATATAGGAGTAGATCGAATTATCACCCTAATACTACCTCCATCACAAAAAACTTTAACATCATTAAAATTTTGTTCAACTATACATTTAAATGGGAAATTATTTATAATATAGAAATGATATGAAAATTTCTTTATTAATTTTATACTTTTTCATACAAATATAAAATTTATAACTTTTATGATATTATACTAACCAAAATGGTGGTATTTATGAAATGACAATATTTTGAAATAATACATATTTTTCCGCACTGTTGGGTTAACGGCCCAAGCCGAGGTCCGGCCCATTAACCCCTTTTTTACCAGGCGCGCGTCCAGTTAGAACACAAGGCTAGCCGCAGGCCCATGCTCCTTGGGAAGGGACGAACATCTTGTGTCGAGGGTTGTTAAGGCTCAACGGTCCATCGCGATGAACGTCTATGCAAGGACCAGGGGCAGGACCACGGGCTGTAAGGAATATATGTAATTAGATTTTGATGATGCTATAGGATTAGAAAGTTAGAGTACCCCCAATTAGATGTTATGTATTAGAATTTTCAATTGTAAGTATTAGTGTAGTCGACGATCAGAGTTGCTCTGCCTTGGATCAGATCAGAAGTGCATCAGAATTGCTCGACCAGACTTGCTCTATGAGAACTGCTCCATCAGAGTTCTCTTATCAGAAGTCCATCAGAGTTGCACCATGAGAGTTGCTGGTAAATTTGGACATCTGATAACCGATGAGAGTTACAGATCAGAGGTACTCATCAGCGGACCTATCAGAATCAGAGTTAGAGTTCAGTCAGAGATCAGAAAGCCATCAGAACTCAACACATTAGAAGAGCCTGATCAGAGCCCGACTAACACTTAGAAGATTTCAAGCAACATCCAACAGCTATGAATCCAACGGGTAAAAACATCCAACGGCTAGAAGACTGTGCATGAAAGGAAAGCATTTAATGCACATTAAGTGAGCCTGATACGCTGAAGGATTGATTGCAAATGATTGACCAAGGAATCCGGGAAGATATATTATAAAAATAGAAACCTTCCAAAACGACGGTCAAGTCAACAGTACGCGCATTTAATGCAGCTGTCTCCTCCTCCAACGGGCAGACAACCTCAGTATATAAGCTACACGAAGAAGAACAAGGAAGACAACTTTTGCTTCATTCATTACTCTGAACATACTTCTTGAGATTCAACCTTCATAACACTCTACAAGAAAAGTCCTACGTTGGGAAGATTCAAACTCCAAATCTTTCATCCCCAACAACGAGCAAAGTTCATCCTGTTCTTCAACACTTCAAGATCTTCATCAAACATCATTTGTGACGAAGCAAGTTGGAGAAAAAAAACTTTGTGTTTTTCAAAGGATCTTCTGAAAAGAAGGGCGTCCAAGTAACTGCAGTAGTGAAGTGGTGATACTTCCGGGAAGCTGAGTGAAAGGACCAGCCATCAGGACGTGGAATTGCATCCTGGGTGGCATCTAGACTTGAAGAAGACGAGGAGTGCTTCTTAAGTGCTAGGAATTAGCTTTGTAACCGATCTACTTCAAAGCTAGTGGAACAGTGGACTAGAGGAACGCGTTGTTCCTTGAACCACTATAAAAATATCTGGTGTCATTTAATTTACTGCAATTTATATTTCTGCACTTAGGACATTAACTGATTAACTCTAAGACTTGGAATCTGTGTTCAGCAGATCTTGTTTTCAGAGTTATCATAAAGGCATTTGCCTTAGTATTTCTGAGGCTACCCGGACAGATCAGAATCCGCTGCCAAGGCCAGTTCTGATATCAGAACCAGCCTTTCTCTGTTACCAGAGTAAGACCTTCTCTGATAAGTCAGTTTGGACTCAGGGAAAATTTTGAAAAACCAATCAGTCTATTCACCCCCCCCCCCCCCCTCTAGACTGATTACCATTTAATCGGGACCAACAAGTGGTATCAGAGCCTCCTTGTTCTTGTAATCTTTTAGGTTACTCTCTGAACAAAGATCCACTTGTTCTTAACCTCTTTATTTATTATAATGGATAATTCTCTTGCAAAGCATCTTATGTTCACAGATCAGAAGTATGATGATTGGAAGATCAGAATGAAGGCACATCTATGTGCCCTTCATGATGAAATGTGGGAAGTCTTGGAAAATGGCCCCTTTATTCAGTTCATGAAGATCAATCCTGCTCACTCTATTGATAACTCTCAGTCCCAGATGATTGAGAAAGCCCGGTCAGAATGGACCAAGGAAGAGAAAAGGCAGTACAATCTAGATAATATAGCCAAGGACATCCTCTACAAGGCCATTGATGAAAGGTACTTCAACAGAATCAAGAAGTGCAAGACTGCAAAGGAAATCTGGGACAAGCTAGATGAGATTGGAGCAGGAGATGAGCAAGAAAGAGATAACAAGCTGACCATTGCAATGAAGAAGTTTGATGACTTCAAACTTCTGCCAGAAGAATGCATTGCTAAGATGCATGAGAGACTGCTGATTCTCATCAGTGAGATTTCTGAGCTTGGGAAGGAGCTCACTATCAAAGAGGTCAACATGAAGATCCTCAGGGGACTGCCTTCAACTTGGAAGATGAAGGTGATTGCAGTCCAGGAAAGCAAGAATATCAAGACCTATGCCACTGAGAAACTCATTTCTGATCTCAAGGCTTATGAGTTTGAGATGCATGAAGAGAAGGAGGAAGTTCCTGATGAAAGGACCACCACTGCTCTCACTGCCAGCACCTCAAAGGTAAGTGACTTTGACCCTTCTACTCTTTTATCTGATGAGTATATGGCTGCTTTTGCCAGGAAGTTTAAGAAGTTTATGAAGAAAGATGAAAGGAGTCCATCTTCTAGCAGAAGACCCCATCAGAAGACCAAGTCTTCTGAGAGCAATGGAGAGTACCTCTGCTACAACTGTCGACAACCTGGGCACTTCAAAGCAAACTGCCCCTATCCAAGAGTGTCCAAGAAGCAAGGACAGGAAGGAGAAAAGAAGCATGAAGATCAACATAGGAGAAGAAAGGCATTCATCTCTGAGCAAGCAGAGAGAGACCCCCTTTCTGAATCAGAGTCAAGCTCTGACTCTGACTCTGATGAAGCATTTTGCTATATGGATACAGAAACTGTAGATCTCTGCTTCATGGCACAATCTGATGATGAGGTTTGCTCTACCTCTGACTCTGTTTCTTCTTCGGTAGGCACAGCCTTAAATGATGATCCAATGTCATCATTTTGGGAAGAGTTCCAAACTATCCAAGCCACTTATTCTTTTGTCAAGAAAGAAAACAGTAGGCTAAAAGTTGACATCTCTGATCTTAGAAGGGAGACTGAGTGCAAACTTAATCTCTTAACTAAGGAAAGAGATAGACTGAAAGCTGAAAATGATTCTCTTCTAAAAAGAATAAGAGACATTGAGGAACTTGAGAGTAGATATAATAGTCTTCTGAAGATGCAATCTTCCATGAAGAATATTGGTGACTCTCATAACTTCACCTCTGGCCTTGGATATGTTGAACCAAAGTCTGGTGAGCCTTCTGTAAGGCCCAGTACCCAAGTTACTAAGGCTAAAAAGGTCATAGTGCCACAGACTTTGAGCCCCAACTGTCATGCTAGTACTTCTGGTACTAAAGTTGTTCATGAGAAGGACATACTAGAGAAACAAACTCTAAAGGCCAAACCTAAACAAATTTTGAAAACTAATGAACCTGGCAGAAAATCTAACAACAGGAAAAGTTTTCAGAAAAATAATAGTCAAAGGCCTAACCTTATCAGACAATCTCATGACAATGGTATCAGAAACTGCTATCAGAAAGGCAGATATCAAGAGAAGATTAATTATAGACAGAAGAGGTTGACTGGTCAACCTCAGAAGCCTAAAGTTAAGCGGCACTCAGCTCTTGATAGCATATGGGACTTCTTTCCAACTAAGAAGGCTATGCAAAAGTATGCAAACAGAAAGCATGATCCTCACAAGCATCTGCCCAAAGTGAATCATACATCTGTTTACTACAACTACCAGGTGGACAATGGGTACCATCCACCAAGGTTTCAGTTGATGAGACCAAAATGGTACCAACTACCAAGACTACATTACCCCCCAGGACCCAACATTGCTTGGGTACCTAAACCTTCCTTTTAATCTTGCAGGAACTGTGTGCTGGAGCTATCTCAGAACAAGAATGGTTTATAGATAGTGGATGCTCCAGACACATGACAGGTGACAAGAGTTGCCTATCAGAGTTCCAGGAAATCAATGGACCCCGAGTCACTTTTGGAGGAAATGACAAGGATGGTCAAACAAAAGGAAGAGGGAAGCTGATCAAGAACCAGATAGTCATTGAAGATGTCTCATATGTCAAAGGTCTGAAGTTCAACTTGCTGAGTGCTAGCCAGTTCTGTGACAAAGGCTACACAGTTGAATTCACCAAGACCTTATGCTATGTCAAGCATGAGACAACCAAAGAAGTGGTTCTTACAGCCAAAAGAAGGAAGAACATCTATGTTGTTGACTGGCAAACAGCAAAAGATGGAACCTGCCTGATAGCTAAGGACAATTCAAAGCTAAGCTGGGACTGGCACAAGAAGCTTAGCCATCTGAATTTCAAAACCATCAACAAACTGGCAAGAGAACACATTGTAGATGGTCTGCCTGACATTGTCTACAAGAAGGAGACCCTCTGCAGTGCTTGCCAGAAGGGCAAACAAGTGAAGACTTCATTCAAGCCCATAGCTGGAGATCTTTCCACTTGTCCTCTAAATCTGATTCACATGGATTTATTTGGACCAGTTGAAACTCCCAGTGTTGGTGGAAAAAGATATACTCTCGTTATGGTTGATGACTACTCAAGATACACATGGACTGTGTTCCTAACAAAGAAGAATGAAACTCTTCAGAAGTTGCCATCTCTATTAAAGCAACTTCAGACTGAGAAGAACATGAAGGTTAGGACAATCAGATCTGACAGAGGAACTGAATTTGTCAACAAGGTGATCAAGGACTTCTGTGATCAGAATGGCACCTTCCATCAACTCTCTGCTGCCAGAACACCCCAACAAAATGGTGTTGCAGAAAGAAGGAATAGAACTTTAAAGGAAGCTGCAAGAACTATGATTGCAGAATCAGGACTGCCCATCAGATACTGGGCTGAAGCAATCAACACTGCATGCTACACTCAGAACAGAAGCATGATCCACAAGAATCATCAGAAGACACCTTATGAGCTGTGGAAAGGAAGAAAGCCAAACATCAGCTACTTCCATGTGTTTGGATGCAAGTGCTACATTCTAAACAATGGAAAGGAGAATCTGAAAGTATTTCAAGAAAAAGCTGATGAAGGTGTATTCTTAGGCTATTCAAGCTCAAGCAAAGCCTATAGAATACTCAACAGGAGAACTATACAAGTTGAAGAATCCATTCATGTCAAATTTGATGATGGCACCTCTGCAGAAGGACTATCAGAGACCCTGCAGAAGATCAATCTTGAAGATAAGGGTTCAGAACCATCAGAAGAGGTCACTATCAATCCGGTATTCTCAACCCTACTACTAACCCAATTCTGATAGACAAAGATGAAGATGAAGAATCAGAGGATGAACCATCAGAGTTGCCTAGACAGCAACTATCAGAACCCGATCTAACTTGGTTAAGAGATCATCCTCCTAATCAAGTAATTGGTCAAGTCACCAGTGGTGTTAGGACCAGATCTGCATCTAGAAGAGAAGCCATGTTCACCTGCTGCATTTCTCAAATGGAACCAATGAATGTAGAAGAAGCTCTAGAAGACTCAGACTGGATAAATGCAATGCAAGAAGAGCTGACACAGTTTGAAAGGAATGAAGTATGGAAACTTGTTCCTAGACCAAAACATCAGAATGTCATTGGAACCAAATGGGTATTCAAGAACAAAGCTGATGAAGAAGGCAACATTGTAAGGAATAAAGCAAGGCTTGTAGCAAAGGGATACTGTCAAGAAGAAGGCATAGATTTTGATGAGACCTTTGCACCTGTTGCCAGATTGGAAGCAATTAGGATATTCCTAGCTTATGCTGCCTACAATGACATCAAAGTCTACCAGATGGATGTCAAGAGTGCATTCCTGAATGGAGAACTTGAAGAGGAAGTCTATGTTGAACAACCTCCAGGTTTTGTCATTCCCACTCAATCTTCTTGTGTCTACAAGCTTAAAAAGGCCCTTTATGGTCTTAAGCAAGCTCCCAGAGCTTGGTATGACACATTGTCCCTATTCTTAGTGAACCATGGGTTTACTAAAGGAAAGGTTGACAAAACTCTATTTCAGATCTCTGTTGCTAATCATATTCTATTGGTGCAAATTTATGTTGATAATATTATATTTGGAAGCACTAATCCAGAATTATGCAAGAAATTCTCTCAAGTTATGCAGAACAAGTTTGAAATGAGTATGATGGGAGAATTAAACTATTTCCTTGGACTACAAGTCAAACAAGTACCAGAAGGCATCTTTATCAACCAAGGAAAGTACACCAGAGATCTTATCAAGAAATTTGGAATTGATGGAAAATCTTCAGTCAAAATTCCTATGAATGCATCTCAAGGAATTGGACCAGATGATGGAGGAAAGGATGTTGATGCCACTACATATAGAGGAATCATTGGATCTCTCCTCTATCTGACTGCAAGCAGACCAGACATAGCTTTTGCAGTAGGAATCTGTGCCAGATACCAATCAAAGCCCAAAGAGAGCCATCTAGTTGCTGCTAAGAAGATTATCAGATATATCAAGGGAAATCCAAATGCAGGCCTATGGTATCCTAAGGGAGGTAATTTTGAACTAATTGGTTATTCTGATTCAGATTTTGCAGGTTGTAGATTGGACAGGAAAAGCACTTCTGGTCACTGTCAATTGCTAGGTGGGAGACTTGTCTCCTGGTTTAGCAAGAAGCAGAATTCAATCTCAACAAGTACAGCTGAAGCTGAGTATATTGCTGCTGGAAGTTGCTGTGCTCAATTACTCTGGATGAAGCAACAACTCAAGGATTATGGAGTGCAAGCAAAGGAGATCAAGCTGCTGTGTGACAATACAAGTGCAATTGCCATCACTCAGAATCCGGTGCTGCATTCAAGGACCAAGCACATTGAGATCAGACATCACTTCATCAGAGATCATGTGGAGAAGAAACACATTTCAATTGAGCATGTTCCAACTGAAGATCAGCTTGCAGATATTCTAACCAAACCTCTCTCAGAGGCTAGGCTTAATAAGTTGAGAGAAGAACTGGGAATGATGGATGATCTTCCCAGAGATACATGAATCAGAGTTGCAGAAGTACCAGATGTGGATTCATCAGAACACCCCATCTCTGGTACCTGAGCTCTTATCCATCAGAAGCTTGAATCAGAATTGCGAAGATCAGACTCGCAAAAGTCAGAGTTGTAGGAAGGATCAGACTTGGTATTCATCAGAGGTCCTCGTATCAGAACATTTCTATCTCTGATACAAGGGCTGATATTCATCAGACGGGCTGTGCACTTAGCAAATTTTCTGAAAATTTGGCGAGTACATTTAAATAAACCGGAAGTTACCAGTTTACCCCCGGTAGTTAACCTCATAAACGGAAACGTCTTTCCGCCCACTATTCATTAAATGCAACCTCGAAACTCCAAATTAAATCAATCGTCCACTAACCCGAACTCATATATACTCAGTCTGTAAACCTAGACCGCCATTGCATCTCATCTTTCTTCGTATTCAAGCTCTCAGAACTCTCAAACCTTCAATATCTCAAAAATTCCTTAATCCCTACTCAAAATGAAGTTCATCAACATCACTGATCTTTCTGAAGCTGAAGTTAAGTCCCTAATGGCCAATATCGTCACCGGCATGAAAGTTGACATGTCATCTCTGCCGCTGTTAGCAGAGAACAGCAAAATCATGCGGAGAATCATTGAAGGGATGAATGACTCTCAGCTGACAAAGATTGTTGCTCACCCCTATGTGCACTTCAGCAATCTGGATGTGGCTGAGTTCTACCTCAACGCCTACATCTCCAACAACGCCATCTTCTCCCAGGTTCAGGGCAAGGACCTGAAGATAGATGCTGGTGCCTTTAACGAGTTCTTCAACATTCAACTGGATTCTCAGGATGAGGACACCCCCAATCTCATTGAACTTGATGATGTGGACATCTCAGTCACCACATTTGTGCAGACCTACTGCCGGGATGATGCAACTGGAATAGATAGGCTGTACATGAAGAAGAACCAGCTCAAGAAGGACTATGAGCGCCTAATGAGCATCATGCACAAGTGTCTGTGGTGCAAAACCGGTTCAACTGACCAGATGAACAATGCAAATGCCAAAGCTATCTATGCAGTTCATCGTGGCATGAATATCAACTGGGGTCAAGTTCTTTTCAAGTCTATTTCTGAATGCATTGAGAAGAAGGATGCTGAGACTGGGAAATTCTCTACTAAGATGGGCCATGGACTTCTCATCTCCAGACTCATCACTAACGCCCAGATTGAACTCCGTGGATCTGCTCCAGCCAACCACATGAAGACTATCTTTCTCACTGCATCTCCCAAACTACATGTTGCTGTTGCTGCAGAACTAAAGAAAACCAGCAAGTATGAGCAACTGAGGGAGAAACCAGCCACTACAGTTGAGGTCAATGATGAACAACTCAAGGGAAAGAAGAAGAAGCTTCAGAAGAAGCCTGACACAACCCCGGAGAAACCTGCATCAGAGGGTGACGCATCAGAAAAGGATGCACCAGCTATGGCTCCTGTTAAAAAGTTGAGACAGAAGAGGAGAAAAAGAGCTGAAATTCAGAGTGATTCTGATAGTTCAAAATCTCCTGTCAGAATCCAGAAGAAGAAAAAGAAGAAGACCAACTCTCCCCCCAAGAAATCAGAACCTCAGGGGGAACCAGCATCAGAGTTGGCTGCAGCACTAGTGATCTCTGATGGTCAGGGGGAACCTACATCAGAGATCCAACCCATCTCTGCACCAGATCTGCCCATTATCTTAACTCCACCAGAGCATCTCACCATTCGAGTTCCAGAACTGGATCCCCTTGCTGCCCTAGAAAGACAATTTCAAAGGGTTCTCACATGGAGGAAGTGGAGGATGGGACCCCTGCAGCAGATACTTGATCAAGCTGCCCAGTTTGAATCTGAGGAAGTGGAAGTCCTCAAATGGGCAGGTACTGATGATGTTTCCTTATGCTTTGACCTTCAGTTCCTTAACGCTGTTTTTGATAAGAAGAAGGCAAGCTTCAAAGGCAAAGAAAGGGTGCTTGAAACCTCATCAGAAGAGCCAGTCAAAGCTCTTGCAGAAGCTGAGATACCTATCTTTGAGGAATGGTTGCTGGAAAAGAAAAGGAAGGAATCCTTAATCAAAATGAGACCTATTCCAGGATTAGAGGGTGAGCCATCTACTGTCAATAATGTAGCTCTGGCCATGATGAATCTGATAAAGGAATGGAGGGACTCTCCTTTTGAAGAAACAACCTTAGAGGTAATACCTGAACCCCCTGTTTCTCTGAATACTTTGCAACCTACTCCATCTCCCTCAAACTCTCCTACACCACTTCCAACAACACCACTATACACTCCACCATCATCACCCCAACCTCCATCACACTCACCCACTCCATCCCCAAAGAAAACCCCATCTCCAACTCATCAGAAAACCCCCTCACCCAAGAAAACACCAACCCCATCACCCAAGAAGCTCTCTCCTAAACAACCTTCACCCTGCAAACCCTTTACCCCCATCAGAAACCGATCCCCTTCACCCCCTCCTTCTCCAAAACAACCAATATCTTCACCCCAATCCTCACCTCTTCAGAACCTTACTCCTCAGACATCCAACTCACCACCTGCACCACCACAACAATCACCTACCCCCTCCACGATACCAGTGCAAACTCTTGCCACAGGTCCTGCCCCATTCCAATCCTTCATGGCAGACATCGAGCAGGTTGGACATCAAATAGCCAAGGGCATGGACAAGATTTTGGATGCTGAATATGAAACTGACACTCATCTCACCAATGTCAGCAACCATCTATCTAAGGGCATATCTTTATTGCTGAAGCATGTGGGCATCATTGCCACAACCTTTGAAGCTCACAAAGATAAAACAGCTGAGAGTCTTGGAAGCATTGCTAAGGAAGTGGATGGAATCTCCGCAGTGTTATTTCATCACACTAAGGTCCTTGAAGAGCAAGACAAAGCCATCAAGGGCATCTCAGACTCAGTTGATGATCTCCAGTGGTCCTCTGATAAAGCTCGTCAAGAGTTTCAAGATGTTGAAGGCCTCTGCAAGGACACTAAAGAATTCGCAATCAAATTGATCAATAGTGGAAAGGACAGAGATCACAAATTGACTCTCCTTGAAGCTACTACAAAAGATATCCAGTCTGCAGTGGACAAACAGAAGGAAATCATTGAAGGGCTGGCCTCTGTAACCCAGACTCTGCCAAGTGCCCTTGAGGTCATTAAGGAGAACCAGGCAACAGAATTCTCGAAAATTGAACTCCTACTTGGTGATCTTGCTGATGCCAAAAAGGGGGAAGATACCAGAGATTCTGCAATAGCTATCAGAACTGCAGAAGGATCAAGCGCCAGAGCTCTGACTCCCATCTCTGGTACCCCTGATCCTGCTATATACTTTGAGAAGACCAGACAGAAGCAGATTGCTGCTGGTATTCATAGACCAACCCCTCCTCGCTCCAAGAAAGGAAAGAAGAAAACTCCTTCACTCACTCTGGCTCAATGGCTCAACAGTGACCTAGCCAAGCCTGATGCAGCCCAGTTCAGAGAAATGAAGAAGCATATGACCCCTATACAACAAGAGAATCTCATTCTGGATAAAGATGGGCTGATAATCATTAACCATGGTGGCTCTATGCAAGAAGCAGAAGACTGGTGGCGAATGAAAGTGATCCCTGGCAAGGACCTATCAGAAGCCATCAGAAACTATCTAGATTGCCAGCTTGCACCTGCCTGGTCAGAATATCAGAATCCCAGGAACCTTGCTACAATCAGAGCAAGAATAAATGCTGATCTAAAGGAAATTGAAGCGAAGGAAGCTCAACTAGAAGAGGAAGATTTCTAAACTCTATCCTATTGTTGCTTTAAATACTCTTCCTTAATAAGATAACCAGCTTGCCTCTATTTTGCATGACAATTTCAAATTCCTTCTACTTGCACTCTGATTATTTATGCTCTGATACCTTGTGTTATTTCTTATTTTGCCTATCTGATTGATTGTATCTTGCTCTTACTATTTTCCTATGCCAAGTGCCCACCAAGATTCTAAATGAAGTTTTTTTTATGGTGAAAGGCACTTCTCTGGAAATAGTTTAAGGGTTTTGGCATCATCAAAAAGGGGGAAATTGTAAGGAATATATGTAATTAGATTTTGATGATGCTATAGGATTAGAAAGTTAGAGTACCCCCAATTAGATGTTATGTATTAGAATTTTCAATTGTAAGTATTAGTGTAGTCGACGATCAGAGTTGCTCTGCCTTGGATCAGATCAGAAGTGCATCAGAATTGCTCGACCAGACTTGCTCTATGAGAACTGCTCCATCAGAGTTCTCTTATCAGAAGTCCATCAGAGTTGCACCATGAGAGTTGCTGGTAAATTTGGACATCTGATAACCGATGAGAGTTACAGATCAGAGGTACTCATCAGCGGACCTATCAGAATCAGAGTTAGAGTTCAGTCAGAGATCAGAAAGCCATCAGAACTCAACACATCAGAAGAGCCTGATCAGAGCCCGACTAACACTTAGAAGATTTCAAGCAACATCCAACAGCTATGAATCCAACGGGTAAAAACATCCAACGGCTAGAAGACTGTGCATGAAAGGAAAGCATTTAATGCACATTAAGTGAGCCTGATACGCTGAAGGATTGATTGCAAATGATTGACCAAGGAATCCGGGAAGATATATTATAAAAATAGAAACCTTCCAAAACGGCGGTCAAGTCAACAGTACGCGCATTTAATGCAGCTGTCTCCTCCTCCAACGGGCAGACAACCTCAGTATATAAGCTACACGAAGAAGAACAAGGAAGACAACTTTTGCTTCATTCATTACTCTGAACATACTTCTTGAGATTCAACCTTCATAACACTCTACAAGAAAAGTCCTACGTTGGGAAGATTCAAACTCCAAATCTTTCATCCCCAACAACGAGCAAAGTTCATCCTGTTCTTCAACACTTCAAGATCTTCATCAAACATCATTTGTGACGAAGCAAGTTGGAGAAAAAAAACTTTGTGTTTTTCAAAGGATCTTCTGAAAAGAAGGGCGTCCAAGTAACTGCAGTAGTGAAGTGGTGATACTTCCGGGAAGCTGAGTGAAAGGACCAGCCATCAGGACGTGGAATTGCATCCTGGGTGGCATCTAGACTTGAAGAAGACGAGGAGTGCTTCTTAAGTGCTAGGAATTAGCTTTGTAACCGATCTACTTCAAAGCTAGTGGAACAGTGGACTAGAGGAACGCGTTGTTCCTTGAACCACTATAAAAATATCTGGTGTCATTTAATTTACTGCAATTTATATTTCTGCACTTAGGACATTAACTGATTAACTCTAAGACTTGGAATCTGTGTTCAGCAGATCTTGTTTTCAGAGTTATCAGAAAGGCATTTGCCTTAGTATTTCTGAGGCTACCCGGACAGATCAGAATCCGCTGCCAAGGCCAGTTCTGATATCAGAACCAGCCTTTCTCTGTTACCAGAGTAAGACCTTCTCTGATAAATCAGTTTGGACTCAGGGAAAAATTTGAAAAACCAATCAGTCTATTCACCCCCCCCCCTCTAGACTGATTACCATTTAATCGGGACCAACACGGGCCATCAGGGATGGCGACGAACGTCTCCTGAGCAAGCCCATAGTCATCGGAGGAAATCCAGTCCACATGATGAGAATCCATTAAGGCCAGGAGACGAACAGTCGGAACCTCTTGAGGGTCACTTGGAGCAGTCCAGCTTGCTTCCCGGGCGGACGAACGTCCCCACTATTTAGGCGGGAAATCTAGATTCTGGCGGGAAGCGCATTTAATGCTGAAGATTTGGTGGTTGGGACACCAGCGGTCCACAGGCCTCCACGTCAGCGTAGCCACCTGCCCATTGGTGGGTATAAATAGAAGCATTTATGTCATTGTAAAGGGTTGGCAACTTTCTATTCTTAGCACTCTAGCTATAGTATTCTTACTCGCAGCACTCCCACTGCTTTGTAAGACGAACGGCCGACGGAGCCTTAGCGAAAAGTATTGTATTAGGGAGTTATTGAGAGATAATAATACCTAATCAATTACTTGCTACTTCTTGTTCTCTTTAATCCATATCATCTGCTTGTTGGGCTAGTTCTCTCACACACACTCCACTCGAAATCCTTGGGCTTACGTGTTGGACCTGGGGGTTGAAGGAACAAACCTCAACACTGGCGCCGTCTGTGGGAAACTGAACTAAAAGTTTCCAAAAAACTCTCCCAAACAGCTACTAATTCTACCCACAGCAAGCACGATGACGAGAAACAACCACCAACGTGACCTCTCCGAGTAGCTGTCCCGCGGACGAAGCAATCGCGGGCAAACCACGGAACGTTCCGAGACGTTGGGGACAACTGGGGGAGAGGGTGGCCTCACAAACCTCATCCCCCACGAGGCCAGGCGCGACCCTCGACTCATGAGGGAGCTGGCGGAAACGATGCGCCGAATGGCGGACGAACAGGAGGAGAACGAAGAGGTGTACTCAGCTAACACCATCTGGACGCCCATATCACCCGTCCACCGCATGCAGTCCCTGGACGAGACAGCGGAATCTGCCGGGCGTCGGACGGCCATCCACATGAGGTTGGGTCAAAATCCGTCCTCCCACGGAGCTGGGGGGCACACCGGCGCCAGCACCCCTCGGTATGGTTGGCAGGACGATCATCGGGGGCGTACGCCGGACGTTCCCTCAGAACATCGGGGCACCACCATCACCCCCGCTGCCAGTAATATTGGACGACGTTTCCAAAGGCATGGTGCCCATATCACCCGGAGGCAACCCGATGCGGTTGCCCCTCGAAAGAACGTTGCGCTCGAGGCCGCCCCTCCTGTGTCCCCCGGAAGGGCCGCACAGGAGGCCCGGCTAGAGGCAATGGAGCGGCGAATAGCCGAAATGGACAGACGGGCGGAGGCCGTCCCAGCCACGCCCTGTTTCTCCCTCACCTCGCCTTTCACTCCGAGGGTCATGAATGCAGAGATCCTGCGGGACTGCAGGCCCCCCCAGGGGATAGTGTACAATGGGACTAGGGATCCCAAGGCTCACCTGATCAGCTTCCAGGGGAACCTTTCCATGCTGGGAGCATCCGACGAGGCTATCTGCCGGCTCTTCTTCAGCACCCTGAGGGGACCGGCGCAGGAATGGTTCGGGCAGCTGAAGCCCGGATCTATTGACAACTACGAACAGCTGTCCCAGCAGTTCATGGCCCAATTCGCTGCCAGCACCACCCCCAAGAAGAGCTTCACATCGCTCACCAGTGTGAAGCAGGGGAAGGACGAACCCCTGGCCCAATTCCTGGTCAGGTGGAGAGACGAAGTACTCCAGGTGGATGACCTGGACGAGCAGCTGGGGGTAAACATGTTCACCAGTGCTCTGGCAACGGGGGACCTATACCGGGACCTTCGGAGGAACCCCAACACCAGCTACACCGAGGTGTTGGCTCGGGCGCAGAAGTATGCCTCCATTTTAATATTATTAAAATATACGAATTATAGACATATTCGAATTACCTTCAATTATAGTTTATTACTAATATTTTCGTACTTAATGACTATCTTAACTAAATTCAATAATCCTTTATTACTTTAAATCCAGTCCGATAATATCAAGGTATTAACTAGCTCAATACCTATATTATTAATTCAAAGATTTTGATAATAATTCGAATTATATTTAATTAAATTATTCAAATGTCATAATTACTTTAATCAACATTATTAGTAAATACGAATACTCTAGCAATTATCTAAATTAACTAATCATCATTAACTAAACCTGATTTTCTTAATTTACTCAACACTTAATATTTCCAAGTCCGTAATTTAATTTTATGAATCTACTTCAATTAATCCAATAATTAGTGAAAACAATAACGATCCAATTTTCTCTACTAAGTCCAATTAAATAATTATAATTTTAATATAATATTTGTTTATCAATTTTTATTAATTAAACCATCAATTTCCTTTTTATTATTTAACATTATGTAACTATGTTAAATAACAATTAACAAATTTATCCAAGTGATTACTATCAATTAATCCAGACAATTTCACCATTAATACTTCTCATCTCAAATTTATCAATTTTGCAGATTATTATTATTACTATTATTATTACTACATATTACTATTATTATTATAATAATAATTATTATTACTACTTAGGAGTTTCGGCCCAGAGAATACAAAGTGCCGGCCCAACTTTTAGAACAAAGTACTGTTCTTCACTTCTTCTTCCTCGTGAGTTTAACGGAACAAGATGCGCAGGGGAAGGGAGGTTACCTCGACGGATTCGTGATACGGTGGTGGTAGAAGACTCGTTTGGGGACGGCGAAGGTCACTGATGGGTTGGCGGCAGCGGCAGCTCCTCCGTCTTCTCCGTTTTCCGTTTTTACGGTTAGCCCGGCGGAACTCCGGCAAGCCCGTTCTCCGTCGTTTCACGATCGTTTTCAATGATTCTTCTTCCGTTGGACTCCTCTCAGGCAGGGGAAGATCTCAGAGGTGTTTTATGGGCTTGGTTATGACTAAAACGATGTGTTGAAATTTGTGTACACATATATATATACGTATTTATATATATATGAAGTATATGCGACTGCAACTCGTCATTTTCTTGGTGTGAATGAAACGCGGGTCTAAGACTGCTATTTATAGGTGTAGGTCGAGCGTTCTGGCTGCATTAAAGTTTATCCGATTGATCTACAAGCCCAAGTTTCGGAAGTTTTAAACGAAGTCAAGAAGCTTATGTTTGCCTAGGACTCTACTTGTGCATGAGGACTTTCTGTAGTCTAGGTTCGTGCGGTAGATGTATATGAGGGCCGGTATTATGATTTCGCAGCATCCGCATATTAGCATATATATTTACTAGGTTGTATGTTCAATACGTTTTTATCTTTTTAGTTAACATTTATATCTTGGTTAATATGTATTATATACGTATTATATATTTTGCAGGATTATATACATTCCTTGGTTAATATACTTCATATACTGTTATTATTATTAATATTATTATATACGTATATACGTATGTAAATTTGTAGTTATTTAGGTAATCTTCTTACTTTACTATTGTAGCTTATTACTACGTATTACTTCGTATGAAGTTACGTATTAATAGTATATTACGGATCGGAGTATTATTTGTGTAATCTGCACACATATTTTTCTAATAGTAATTGTCACTTTTATCTCATATGATTATCATTAAAAAAATGTTACTTCTATTACCAGAAATGTTATCTAAATAAAAATGTCACAAAATATCATAACATTTTATCTGATCATCAAGATTATTTTATTTAAATTTTTGAGGTGTCACATTCTACCCTTCTTAAAAGAATGCTTCGTCCCCGAAGCATAAGCTAAATTATTTATTTTCATTTTTTTTTTCAAGGTGTCACAATCTGTCCTCCTTAAAAGAATGCTTCGTCCCCGAAGCATAGACTAAGATCCAAATTTAACTGTATCAAATTACTAAGTGTTACATTCTACCCCACTTAAATAGGGTTACGTCCCCGTAACTAGAACATTACTATAATATTACCTCTTGATACCATTTGTGCACATCATCCTATCACGTCTCTCAAGTGGCGTTCTTGATTGAACGATTAACCCTTAAGGCATTTTTTTTTTCACCGGCCATCTTGGTCACATAACTTCTATTCTCGAGTCTCCTAAATACTAAGGCATTCGTAAGGTCTCTAATTAGCTACCTTGAGCATATATAAGTCCTTCACCAAATCCATAACCAAGTGCTATCACATATAAGCATTGAAAGATGCCATCATACCCCACACATTTCACATAAGCAAATAACTCCATGAATTTCCACAGTTCGATCATACTGATCAATTTCGTAAAAGTCTCACATCCTCACCACGTTCCTAAGAGGTCTTTTCCTAGTCATATTATTTTCGTAGAAAAATTTGTTTTGAACAATTGTTTGGAAAACTTTTTGAAAAATATTGTGAAAAATCCCCAGAAAATAACCTTAGGCTCTGATACCACCTGTAACACCCCGGCCCCACCGGACCCGAGGTAGTTACTCCGGACCAATAGTACTGTCCTCACAAACCACCACGAGCCTTTACCGCGCACTTTGTCCTCACTCATGCGCGCCCTGAGAAACTTCCCAGGGGGTCACCCATCCCAAGACTACTCCCGAGCAAGCACGCTTAACTTTGGAGTTCTTAGGTAATGAACTTCCTTAAAAGGAGATGCACCTCTGTTGGTATGAGTAGTACTATTAATCCGTTTATATTAAATCTCAAGTGTTACAATGATTGTGACACCTTGAAAAAAAAAATGAAAATAAATAATTTAGCTTATGCTTCGGGGACGAAGCATTCTTTTAAGAAGGGTAGAATGTGACACCTCAAAATTTTAAATAAAATAATCTTGATGATCAGATAAAATGTTATGATATTTTGTGACATTTTTATTTAGATAACATTTCTGGTAATAGAAGTAACATTTTTTTAATGATAATCATATGAGATAAAAGTGACAATTACTATTAGAAAAATATGTGTGCAGATTACACAAATAATACTCTGATCCGTAATATACTATTAATACGTAACTTCATACGAAGTAATACGTAGTAATAAGCTACAATAGTAAAGTAAGAAGATTACCTAAATAACTACAAATTTACATACGTATATACGTATATAATAATATTAATAATAATAACAGTATATGAAGTATATTAACCAAGGAATGTATATAATCCTGCAAAATATATAATACGTATATAATACATATTAACCAAGATATAAATGTTAACTAAAAAGATAAAAACGTATTGAACATACAACCTAGTAAATATATATGCTAATATGCGGATGCTGCGAAATCATAATACCGGCCCTCATATACATCTACCGCACGAACCTAGACTACAGAAAGTCCTCATGCACAAGTAGAGTCCTAGGCAAACATAAGCTTCTTGACTTCGTTTAAAACTTCCGAAACTTGGGCTTGTAGATCAATCGGATAAACTTTAATGCAGCCAGAACGCTCGACCTACACCTATAAATAGCAGTCTTAGACCCGCGTTTCATTCACACCAAGAAAATGACGAGTTGCAGTCGCATATACTTCATATATATATAAATACGTATATATATATGTGTACACAAATTTCAACCCATCGTTTTAGTCATAACCAAGCCCATAAAACACCTCTGAGATCTTCCCCTGCCTGAGAGGAGTCCAACGGAAGAAGAATCATTGAAAACGATCGTGAAACGACGGAGAATGGGCTTGCCGGAGTTCCGCCGGGCTAACCGTAAAAACGGAAAACGGAGAAGACGGAGGAGCTGCCGCTGCCGCCAACCCATCAGTGACCTTCGCCGTCCCCAAACGAGTCTTCTACCACCACCGTATCACGAATCCGTCGAGGTAACCTCCCTTCCCCTGCGCATCTTGTTCCGTTAAACTCACTAGGAAGAAGAAGTGAAGAACAGTACTTTGTTCTAAAAGTTGGGCCGGCACTTTGTATTCTCTGGGCCGAAACTCCTAAGTAGTAATAATAATTATTATTATAATAATAATAGTAATATGTAGTAATAATAATAGTAATAATAATAATCTGCAAAATTGATAAATTTGAGATGAGAAGTATTAATGGTGAAATTGTCTGGATTAATTGATAGTAATCACTTGGATAAATTTGTTAATTGTTATTTAACATAGTTACATAATGTTAAATAATAAAAAGGAAATTGATGGTTTAATTAATAAAAATTGATAAACAAATATTATATTAAAATTATAATTATTTAATTGGACTTAGTAGAGAAAATTGGATCGTTATTGTTTTCACTAATTATTGGATTAATTGAAGTAGATTCATAAAATTAAATTACGGACTTGGAAATATTAAGTGTTGAGTAAATTAAGAAAATCAGGTTTAGTTAATGATGATTAGTTAATTTAGATAATTGCTAGAGTATTCGTATTTACTAATAATGTTGATTAAAGTAATTATGACATTTGAATAATTTAATTAAATATAATTCGAATTATTATCAAAATCTTTGAATTAATAATATAGGTATTGAGCTAGTTAATACCTTGATATTATCGGACTGGATTTAAAGTAATAAAGGATTATTGAATTTAGTTAAGATAGTCATTAAGTACGAAAATATTAGTAATAAACTATAATTGAAGGTAATTCGAATATGTCTATAATTCGTATATTTTAATAATATTAAAAATATAATTAATTATTTGGATGTTTTATAAGTAGAGTAAATTAATGTTGATTAATGTAAATTAGAGAAATTGTGAAATTTGGACATGCAATTGAAATATAATTCGTATAGTATAACGTGGTATTGGATCATTAGTAATTAAAAAAATTATTGGCCTAATTCAGATGGATTAATAAAAGTAATTAAGGAATGGATAAGCTAAGTTAATTATATTAAATTTGAACAATAAAATAAAAAGTGAAGATCGGTTAAGTTATTAAAAATAGAATAAGTGACTAATTATATCATCTTAATTAAAAAGTTGAATATATAGAGACCGGATTTGAGAAAGAGAATTAGGAGCTTCAAGACTTAAGGTAAGTTTCTCTGCCAATCCAAAATTGTTTCCTCGTATTATATGCTTATTATGCATTATGTGATTAAGTGTGAATTGTGAATTTTGTGTATGTGATTTTGAGGAATACAAATTTAGAGTACTTTTTGGGGTATTAAATATTTTTAAATACCTTTGAGATTAATTAGGGAGATTGAGAAGTATTTTTGAAGTATATCTTAATTCAAGATAAAAGTAAAGATTTTATAAGAGGTGAGCACTGCGGGAGAAATCCGCGGTGTCGGTTTTCCACATCCGGATAAATGTGGAGGGTGATTAGAGCGGCTACTACTAAGAAGAGATTTTTGAGCAACTTTCGGATCGATGATCCCTTTTAAGAAGGAGAGTTGTGGTAGTAGTGGTAGTTCCGACGTAAAAGGGCTACTACTGCTAAGGGTGAGAATAAGTTTTCAGTGATAATTGGATCGATGATCCCTTTTTAAGAAGTAGAGTTATAGTAGTAGTCCCTAATCATTCAAGAATTTTAAAGGTGGGGTAGTTGGTAGACTGAGTCCCGATTACTCGTGACGACTTACTACTCGGAGGGCTTGGAATCCCTTTTAGGGGGTGTGCACACTTAAGGTAGTCGTTTCGTTTCTACAAGAGCAGTTGTGGTACCGGCATTTGTTCGGGGTGGCCGTCCATAACCACGGTCCACCGGGCTCAATCGAAAGGTTGAGCACCGCCCTTCTAAATTACTAGGAAGATAGAGAAGAAGTGAATTTTGAGAAATTCTAAGAGAAGAGTTACTATAGTATTTTCAAAGAAAAGTTGAGGACTTTAGTAAAGAAGTGATTTTGAGAAATATCAAAGAGAAAAGAATTTTGGTGGAGTGTGTCATTTTTATATAGTATTATATGAAAAACTATTTTTCGCCAAACCTGATTATTTTACGGGGTTGGGTAGTACTTACTTAGCTCTAAAGCTATTTTTTGTTTCCTTTCCCTTGTTTTGTTTTCTACACTTTATTTGTGCAGGTAATGGTGACTATGTTGATTGATGATTTCATGCGCCTGAGAGCGACGTAGAAGATGCCTTAGTCAAACCTAGTCATGAATAAACAATCCAATTATGTTGAACACTTGTTTTACTTTGTTTTGTGATTGCCTGTGCATTCGGTTAAGAGATGACCGGATGTGGCGGTAACACCCATTTCCCGATTAAGACTTCCGCTGTATTTATGATATTTTCAAATGAAATTGATAACTCCTTTGAAATAAACATTATTTAAATGTATTATTTTGGGAGGGAAAATGGGGGTGTTACAAATTGGTATCAGAGCAACCCTGCGACAGTGTGCTGATCCGTTAGATATCGGGCAAACACCTAGCAGGGGAAAAGTTTCTGGGATTTGATTGAGATTGGTTTAAGGGCGCAACGAGGACGTTGCGATCCTAAGTGGGGGTGATTGTAACACTTGAGATTTAATATAAACGGATTAATAGTACTACTCATACCAACAGAGGTGCATCTCCTTTTAAGGAAGCTCATTACCTAAGAACTCCAAAGTTAAGCGTGCTTGCTCGGGAGTAGTCTTGGGATGGGTGACCCCCTGGGAAGCTTCTCAGGGCGCGCATGAGTGAGGACAAAGTGCGCGGTAAAGGCTCGTGGTGGTTTGTGAGGACAGTACTATTGGTCCGGAGTAACTACCTCGGGTCCGGTGGGGCCGGGGTGTTACAATAGATCTACGGTGGGGGTCACGTCAACACCGTGACATCGAATTATAAAACCCGCGATGATCCTATAAGCAGCGGGGGACGAACTGAGCCGGTGTCACTTTAAGGCTCCTAAAAAGCTCTATATGGAAGCTATGGAGGGGGAAAAGGAGGCCAGCTATAACGGAATCTAGATGGACCACCACATAACCGGGCAGATGGCGCATTGGGTTGCGCAGACGACGATCGTCGTAAACCGTTGGAGGGAGGAACCATTGACTTATCAACCGATGGTCCGCATTCAACAGACGTTGGCGCTGACGACGAACGCCGGAGAAATTCAGATGATGGCGGGGGGGGGGGGGGGGGGGCAGGGTGGCATGCCCCGCTCATAGAACTCTAGATCATCACCAGAGGAACACCCATCGTCAAACCTATCCCCGGTGGACGACGAGCCGTTTCGGGCCCTTGAATCAATGTTTTGGGTTTCTAACCTAGACAAAGACATGACGACGTTCGGTACCTACCGGGGCTCGAGCCTGGGGCAGTGCCGAGAAAAGCTAGAGAGAGAAAGTGGTTGCGCAGCACAAGAGCTAGGGATGAGGCAAATGGAGAATTCGCAAGACCTTGGGTACTTATAGACAGCACCGCGGGATCGCGCCAATCACGGTGGAACACGTGGCCCCTGGATACCGGTCCCTACCACGGCATTAAAGGCACCTCGATGTTACCACCCCACAATCACCGCGAAGGAAGCCGGTTTAATGCCACGAGCGTCCCCCATAGGGGCACACAGGGACCGCACCCACAGGCTAAACTCACGGGAAGACGTGCGTATTCGCGGGATGCGTTCATATTTCCATGCTTCACAAAACTGCAACGCAGGTCCAACCAGACGTAAAAGGTTGTATCCCCACATCTGGTTTAAGCACAAGGCGTAAAAGGTCATGCTATTCCTAACGCGACGGACTTCTCTATCAAGGCATTGTTCCCGGGGAGTGCGTTTGTATCCCCACATCTAGCTACACAGGCGAACGTCACGGATGGTTATGCCTATAACCACGTGACGAACGTCTCCACCAACTCCGATCCGGGATTACACATGCGGGGGTAAACTCCCAAGCATACGAACGTATCTCGAAAGATTGGGATACAGGAGTGAATTATGGACATGAACGTCCTCACGAACTTGGGCTATATCCCATGAGGGCAAAATACCACTAACGATAAAAGAAAACGGGAAGAGTTCATGAACGTAGAGACAATGAAGGGGCAAAAAGAGTTGTGTATTCCTCGGCTCTACTGGCCGGATATTACAGAGTCATGACAAAAAGTTACAAGCTACATTAAACAAAATTCGGGGAGACGGGCCGGGACCCCCCGGGAATGAGTTCTTCTTCATCTTCGGGCTCGGGCTCGGGGGTCGGAGGCTCCGGAACCTCACCCCTGGCTTTAGCTTCCTCCCGCCGGGCGTCCCGCTCCAATTTGCCCACCGCCCGGATCAGCTCAGGATCTGTGGTGTGCCGAGCCAGATTGAAATCGGGGCCCTGAAGAGCAGCAAACACGGGCAGCGTGGCCTTCACCCCTTCATTATAGCCGATGACGAAGGAGGAATCTCCAACATCATACAGGAACTTCTCGGCCAGGGGGGCACTCTCCAGGACCTGGACCCCGAACTTGAGCCAGTCCTTCGGCGCACGCTTCTGCAGCTCGGCGGCGAACACATCGCCGAAAGCGCCGCCGAGATACCTCTAGGCGGCGATCATGAAAGCCCCAGAATTATGATACCCGGTATCATCGACGAGCCATTCAGGGGCCTCGTCCTTGGGAGCAGGGAGAGCTGGGACGAGCTTGAACCCGGCCTTCTCCAGAACCGCGAGCTTCGCGGAGGACTCGCGGGCTACCTTCAGGGCGGCCTGCAGTTCTTTGTCCTTGGCCGCCAGCTCCTTCTCCTGAAGACGAGCGGCCTCTCTCGCCTTCTTCAGGGCCGCATCTGCCTTATTCTTGGCCTGAAGGGCATCGGCATCCCGAGCAGCCTCGGCCTGCAGGGTAGAGAGCCCAACCCTACAAAAGAGACACAGAGGATGAGACTTCAAATCAACAGAATACGGAAATCTACCGCCCGGCAAGGGGCGAAATCTCACCTGAAGAGCGGCGGCCAGAACCGCATTGGAGGCCTCCGAAGACGTCCAGGGAGGCACTTCCACGCCGACCAGAGAGGCAATCTCCTGCCAGACGTCATGAGCCGGACGCCCGAGGGAAGGAAGGATCGACTCTTGCTCTTCGGGGGCCGAAGAGGAAGCCCCCCGGGGCCTTTTGGACTTCTTGTCCTTCGCCTTCTCCCCCTCATGGGGATGGACGACCTGCAAGGGCGCCACGACTTCGGGAGCGCCAGGATTAAGGGTTGGGGCCTGGGACCCCTGTGCCATCACCGTGGCAATGAGGTGCTGTTCCGCCTCGATCGTGCGACGGTCGGCCTGGGAGGCGGAGGAATTGGAGTCTGCTGTTTGGACGGCCTTGGCCTTGGCAAGGGCAGCATCGGCAGCAGCGCCTTTGCCCTTCCTCGTCCTGAGGAGCTTCTCGTGATTCATCTGTTCTTGGGTTGGGGGAAGACCTGAAAGGAAAATGGAAAATGTGTTAGATGGACGAGCGTCAGGGATAACTCACCTCGGAGGTCAGGACCGCCCAGTACCCCGAGACGAGCGTAGGAGAGGAGGTGCCCGAGAGTATGGGCGGTACCTATTCCTGCCGCGGCGAGTGCCTCGAAAGTTAGGAAGTCATCTAAGGGCCGGATGCCGCCCGTCGAGATCTTTCTGATGTCTTCCTCCAGATCATCGGTCAGCTCCGGGGACCCTATCTTGGGCGGGTAGCCATTCCACCGCAATGGCAGACGAGCATCCGCATACCGCACAAAGAAGAACCGATTCTTCCAATCATGGATGGAACTCGGTGCTCCGCTGAACAACCTCCATTTCGGACGGGCTGCAATGCTCAGGAAACCGTCGGAATTTTGGGGGGTGAGCCGGTAGAAGTAATGGAACAAGTCCAAAGTGGCGGTGACCCCATTGTCCTTGCAACGGACTAGGAAGGCGGAGAGCCACCGGTATGAATTCGGCATGAGTTGTGCGGGGGCTATTTGGTAACGGCAGAAGAATTCCACGAAGAACGGATGAAGAGGGAAGCGCAGCCCAGCCTCGATGGAGTCCAGAAGCACCATAATCATCCCTGGGCGTCTCCTCATCACGTGGGTTGCGCCACGGAGGCTGTATACGGACGGAGGGGGGAAGAACACCTTGAGCTTGTTAAGGGCTACCGGCGAGAAGATCTGCTCGTGGCAGAGGACATTCTTGATCGGGCATAGATGCCTCTCCACATCTATCTTTAGCCCCAGATCAAACACTTCGATGTCGGAACCATCCTGGGCCTCGATCCCAGAGTCATATCCGTCCGGACGGCCGTCCTCACTAGCGGGCTCCTGCTCCCCGACGTCAGCCACGGGGTCCACCACATCGAGGGCCATATTGCCTTGCTCCCCCGAATCAGCACCCTCCTCACCGGGGACAGTCTTAACAGCACCAATTTGGGCTTCCCCGGCCTGAACAGTGCCCACGGTAGGGCCGAGCCATAACTACCGGAAGTGCTAGTTTCGCCCGAAGAGCGTGAACCGGAGTCGGAAGAGGAGCCCGAGGAGGAACCCGATGAACCCGAACCAGAACTTGACGAGATCTCCATCGAAACCATCTCGGCGAGAGTTCAAGACAAGGAAAAGAAGCAGAGGATGAAAATTACCTTAGAAAGGGATTAGCCGAAGCTTGGAAGCGGGAGAAGACTTGAAGAGCTGCGGAAATTCGGAAGCAAGAGAGCAGAAATTGGGAACCCTAATCCAGAGGGAAAACCCGGCATTTATAGGAGAAACATCGATGGGGGAGCCAACGGGGGGCTGACGCGTGGCAGGGAGCGTATTCCGGCTCACGCGCTGTGCGTGGGGCGAAAGCGTAATGATGACATTTCCTCGGAAAATGCACCGCCGCTACAGCAGCCGTCACCTCGTTTCCTGAACCGTCGACAGCTGTTAAGCACCTAGACCATGAGCGTACGCTTCCACCGGATGCAATAAAACACAAGTACCAAGACACGAACGTCTACTTCGAGGGACTTCATACTTCCTTATGTCCTGCGCATGCTCAGAACATCAGAAGTGGGGGACTTGTGTTGGGTTAACGGCCCAAGCCGAGGTCCGGCCCATTAACCCCTTTTTTTACCAGGCGCGCGTCCAGTTAGAACACAAGGCTAGCCGCAGGCCCATGCTCCTTGGGAAGGGACGAACATCTTGTGTCGAGGGTTGTTAAGGCTCAACGGTCCATCGCGACGAACGTCTATGCAAGGACCAGGGGCAGGACCACGGGCCATCAGGGATGGCGACGAACGTCTCCTGAGCAAGCCCATAGTCATCGGAGGAAATCCAGTCCACATGATGAGAATCCATTAAGGCCAGGAGACGAACAGCCGGAACCTCTTGAGGGTCACTTGGAGCAGTCCAGCTTGCTTCCCGGGCGGACGAACGTCCCCACTATTTAGGCGGGAAATCTAGATTCTGGCGGGAAGCGCATTTAATGCTGAAGATTTGGTGGTTGGGACACCAGCGGTCCACAGGCCTCCACGTCAGCGTAGCCACCTGCCCATTGGTGGGTATAAATAAAAGCATTTATGTCATTGTAAAGGGTTGGCAACTTTCTATTCTTAGCACTCTAGCTATAGTATTCTTACTCGCAGCACTCCCACTGCTTTGTAAGACGAACGGCCGACGGAGCCTTAGCGAAAAGTATTGTATTAGGGAGTTATTGAGAGATAATAATACCTAATCAATTACTTGCTACTTCTTGTTCTCTTTAATCCATATCATCTGCTTGTTGGGCTAGTTCTCTCACACACACTCCACTCGAAATCCTTGGGCTTACGTGTTGGACCCGGGGGTTGAAGGAATAAACCTCAACACGCACGTTATAATCTCATCCTTAAAATGGAAAGATGATTTGCTAGCGGATAATGATTGGACAGTGTAAAAATAGTCAATGTTGATTGGATTTTTTATACCCGAGTAACAATGATTTATTGGAAGAAGGGACTTAGCTACTTCAATCCAAATAAACTCATAGTATCCGATGCATGAGAAGAGGTGTTGATAAACCATATGATGCATTCTTTAAGGACAATTGTAACTTAGCTACATATCACTACATTTGTATTTTAAAATAGTCACCTCAGTGATATATATAAGTACTTTTGTTTTAAAGATTTTAAATAGCAAGTTAATTATTATGTAATGAAGTGTTATGAATTTAGGTAAAACTGTAACACCCTGGCCCCGTAGGGCCTGAGATAGTTACTCCAATCCACGGTCCAGACCATAGTACTGTCCTCACAAACCGTCACTAGCCTTCTCCGCGCACTTTATCCTCACTTGTGCGCGCCCTGAGAAACTTCTCAGGGGGTTACACATCCCAAGACTACTCTCGTCCAAGCACACAAAATTTTGGAGTTCTTAGCTGATGAGCTCCCTTAAAAGGAGGTGCACCTTGTTGGTATGAGTAGTACTATTAATCCATTTCAATTAAATCTCAAGTGTTACAATCACCCCCACTTAGGAACGCAACGTCCTCGTTGCGCCCATAATCTATCTCAAATTTCAATCAAACCTCAGAATCCTCCCCCACTAATTGCCTACCCGATAAACAACGGGTCAGCACACTGTCACACGGTTGCTCTGATATCACCTGTAACACTCAGGCCCCGCAGGGCCCGAGGTAGTTACTCTAATACACGGTCCAAACCTTTAGTACTCTCCTCACAAACCGCCACTAGCCTTTTCCGCGCACTTTGTCCTCACTCGTGCGCGCCCTGAGAAACTTCCCAGGAGGTCACTCATCCCAAGACTACTCTCGTGCAAGCACGCTTAACTTTGGAGTTCTTAGCTGATGAGCTCCCTTAAAAGGAGGTGCACCATGTTGGTATGAGTAGTATTATTTGATGGGTCCCAAGTGAGGTAAAAGTCTAGAGGGGTGTGAATAGACTTTTCAATCTTTTCATTTTTCAACCCTTTTTCCTCTAACAGAATGAGTTCCAATATCTTTTTGGAGATATTGAAACATGCAGCGTAAGTCTTGACCTCAAGAGTGTGACACTTTATAGAAACAAAGGTTATGACCCTTTTAGTTGTGAGGAGATGGATGAAACAAGGTTCAAATGTGTTTGCCAGAATCAGTTGGCTCAAAGAGTAGGCTGTTGAATCCTTGGGAGCTGGCCGCCAGAATTGGGAGTTGGCTGCCAAAACCTTTAGGAGCAGGCTGCCGAAATGAGCTGCTGCTTCAAAGGTTAAGGTATAACAATGAACTATACTCTAACACAATGATAGGCTTAGAACTGGTCTTAACACACGAGTATGAAGGATTTAGACATATAGAAATAGATTACTATGATGAATAGAGAACAAAGAGTTGACTCATAATGAACTGGAAATGTTCATTGGACAGTTTTAGTGAGCAAGATGTTTTGCTATGAAGTTGTGAAGGTGAGTGAGAACTGAAGTGTATGTTAGGAGCATAATGTAAAAGGTGATACAAGATGTATCTTGGTTCAGAGGTGGTGTAATCCTCCTACATCCAGTCCCAACCTATTTCAGATGGATTTCCACTAAATGAATATCTCATTACATTTAGCGCACAATCTATCCTTGGCTCAGGCGTAGATTGTGAGGTTTTTCACAAGGAATTTCAACATCATTCTAAGTTACTCAGTCCTGGTTTTTCACTAATGGTATTGACTTGCCAAAAGTTACTCATGTCCTTGCCCCTTTCTCACCTTCTGGATTTGAACACAAAGCCCTCCAGAATGTCTAACACTAGTCTAGTTTACATGGGTGTAAATCAAAACTACCAAATAATCTAAGCTCTATAGGTTTGTATGAATTGTAGCTAATCTAAGAGCATTAGATGAGTAGAGTGGTAGCCGAAGTAGTGAAGGAGAATCAGCTGGCTGGATGTGAGTTTGTAAAACTTGATTCCCTTCTATTCCCCTTGGCTCCTCTCGGTTTTCCACACTTGGTCTTCCCACACTCCTTCTGTATTTATAGACTTATCATTGAATCTCCACCGTTGGCTGAGGAAATCAATCTTGACCGTAGCTTGCTCTACTTGCTTGTTCCACTTGACTGAAGCAGCATGGTTTGATTTTTGTCTTCTTGTGACACGGATTAATATCTTCACTTCAACTTGTTTCCTTATTTCAATGCAGAGATAAATATGAATTATCTTTATTTCTTTTGTGCGTAGAAACTTAGTATAAAAGTTGGTGATGTTTCAATGCTTCCTTACAAATAACAAATACTTGCTTTTAGTAAAATAAATTCATAAGAAATTTATAATGTGATAAAAATCTCTTATAAATTTACTTCTTATCAATTTGTTATTTTGACTGCAAGTTGGTCTTTTGTTTATTAATTGTTTTTGTACTAAGAGAAGAGTGAGTTTGATTTCGGATGCTTTAACTGGAGAACAAGATTTTCAGCCGGCTGCCATGTTTTCAGTTGGCTGCCGAAATCTTGTGTTTCGGTTAGCTTCCTTTTCAATGAATACCAGTTAACTCTTTTTCGTACCTTTTCTTTTTTATTCTTTTCTTTTTGTTTTATGGTACGTTTCTTCGCTTTTTAGTACTCTTTGCTTTTCGTGAGTACTTTATCACTAATATAGGAGCACATTACAATAAATAAAATGGAACTAATGCAAGTGATACTAGTCTAATACAGGGATAATAAAAAGAGGTGACATCATCAAAACAATACATATTAATTATCAAAATCTAGGGGACCTAACACTACTAATTCGTTTAAATTAAATCTCAAGTGTTACAAAAACAAGTATGACTTTCTTGTTTGAAGTAGTCGACAAATCATGTAGATCATAACATATGTGATTGCCCTTGGAGCAAAGACGTGCACCTGTAGAGAGTTTCAGTTAGAGGACTTTGTATATATGTGTAATTGTCGTTGCAGCTATCTGACATAGAACAAGAATATATTATTATGACTACATCTCAAAGTATTACCATAGACGTGCATGGGTTGAAGCATATAGAGGAATGGTTTATCCTTTAGGTTATTAAGGAAGATACTCCCGATGGCTACAAAAATTGATTGTTGAATCCACTTGTTTCTTAGAAGCGATCAACTGTAATGCCGAAAAAAAATTAATTACATTTACCGGTGAGTCTATGTAACGACATGCGTGCACAGAGCTAACATGTCAACAATCAAAATACATGCAACAATCTAGTACCATGTCTTCTCGGATAGATTGAAAATAGAGTTATTTGCTTATTTGTGTGGCTTGGCAGAATAAAGCTTTACTTTTGTGATGATTATAGACATTTTATCATTACATGCTTGGTAACTTTTGAGAGTGTGTACAAACTGAAAATGACTTACACTTACAATGTAAAGAATATTGCTTGTTTTTGCTCCATTTTGATCTACCAGTAACCAAATTGCAGAATTTGTTCTATGATGCATGATTACCATTAGTTCTTATTCTTATAATCAGTGGCGGAGCCAGAAAAACGACTCAAGGGGGTCGAAAATCATTTTTAGACAATATCCAATTTGAATGTTTCATTCGTAGTTTAGATAAATAGACACTCGTAGCAATAAGATACATTGTCTTTGCTCTGTTTCTAAATCATGTCACATAAGTAATGAGTTAATTATACGTTGTTTTTTTAATTTGGGAAAATAATCAATATTGCGCATCAAATTTTGCTGATTTTATGTTTAAATGGTGTTGATTTTCCAAAAGTCATAACTTTATACTCGTAATGAGTTACGGGGGCCATAATAAATCAAAACGAAGATATTTCAGAGTTTTATACTCTCAAACTTTCAGCGGGGTCAGCTGACCACCCTGACCCCCTGGCTCCGCCCCTACTTGTAATAGATAATGTTGAGTTTAATCCAACACGATATAGTAAATATATGTATGAACACTCAGTTTTTACGTGGAAACCCGAAAGGGAGAAAACCACGGGACTTTTTAGGCTAATGTCCAAGCCCTCTCATTCTCATTAGACTCTCCTCACCATTACATAGTACATTTTGAGCTCCCATTAATGGAGTCTTGCAAGCTATTCTAGAAGAGGAAAGAAGAAGGAAGGGATCCTTTTACATGGAGGGAAACCTCCTATTTATAGGGAATAGGGGGAAAGGGGGCTCTCCACCCTAACGGGCCGAATGGGCCAAAATGGGCCCAAAGGCCGAAACAGGCCTGATAGGCTAAAATGGGCCTTACTGATTGGGCTCCGTACTACGTAAAGTCTTGGGCTCCTGAACAGTAATAGGCCGGGATGATATATCCCAACACAAGTCCCCCAGTTTCTTGAGTAGTGAGCGTGCGAATCTGCTCGAGAAAATATATTCTTGCCTGCGCTCTTCCTCTGTCTTGCTGGAAACTGTGTCTTCACATAATCATAATATATGAGTGAGTGTCTGCACTCCTGAACGTAATCTGCCGGTGAGGCACCCCCCTTCCCGCCGGGGTCGGGCGAAGGGTGCTCCTCCACGGGCACGCTCCCCCTGAATGCATCAGGCGAGAGTAGAGGACTCTGACTCGAGCTTTCCAATCGGAGAAGCTTAGAGGTCCATGCGTCTATAAACCGATGTCGCGGTACTGTCAAAACACGATGCACATGTGTATGTATGAATGTATGAGGTATGATGCATGAATGCATGAATGCATGTAATGTATGGGTGCGATGTATGAGAGAGGGAATGCAAGATGTGATAGGAGCGGTAGCTCTCAACGATAACCCGGGCATGTCAGCGCCGAGAGGCAGACGTGCTGCATAAAAGACGTTCGTCGCCATCCTGAAAGGGATGGGCGACCCTAACGTGAGCCAGACACGATGGCGCTGGGGCGCCGATCGTGCTGCATAAGAGACGTTCGTCGCCATCCTGAAAGGGATGGGCGACCCTAACGTGAGCCAGACACGATGGCGCTGGGGCGCTGATCGTGCTGCATAAGAGACGTTCGTCGCCATCCTGAAAGGGATGGGCGACCCTAACGTGAGCCAGACACGATGGCGCTGGGGCGCTGATCGTGCTGCATAAGAGACGTTCGTCGCCATCCTGAAAGGGATGGGCGACCCTAACGTGAGCCAGACACGATGGCGCTGGGGCGCTGATCGTGCTGCATAAGAGACGTTCGTCGCCATCCTGAAAGGGATGGGCGACCCTAACGTGAGCCAGACACGATGGCGCTGGGGCGCTGATCGTGCTGCATAAGAGACGTTCGTCGCCATCTTGGAAGGGATGGGCGACCCTAACGTGAGCCAGACACGATGGCGCTGGGGCGCTGATCGTGCTGCATAAGACGGTCGTCGCCATCCTGGAGGGAATGGGCGAGCCGAACCGTGGAGCCAGGTACGATGGCGCTGAGGGGCCGATCGCACTGCATAAGACGTTCGTCGCCATCCTGGAGGGAATGGGGCGATCCGAACGTGAAAGAGACACGATGGCGCTGAGAAGCCGATCGTGCTGCATCAGACGGTCGTCGCCATCCTGGAGGGAATGGGCGAGCCGAACCGTGGAGCCAGGTACGATGGCGCTGAGGGGCCGATCGCACTGCATAAGACGTTCGTCGCCATCCCGAAGGGAATGGGGCGATCCGAACGTGAAAGAGACACGATGGCGCTGAGAAGCCGATCGTGCTGCATCAGACGGTCGTCGCCATCCTGGAGGGAATGGGCGGGCCGAACCGTGGAGCCAGGTACGATGGCGCTGAGGGGCCGATCGCACTGCATAAGACGTTCGTCGCCATCCTGGAGCGAATGGGGCGATCCGAACGTGAAAGAGACACGATGGCGCTGAGAAGCCGATCGTGCTGCATAAGACGTTCGTCGCCACCCTGGAAGGAATGGGGCGATCCGAACGTGAAAGAGACACGATGGCGCTGAGAAGCCGATCGTGATGCATAAGACGTTCGTTGCCACCCTGGAAGGGAATGGGCGAGCCGAACCGTGAAGCCAGGTACGATGGCGCTGAGGGGCCGATCGCACTGCATAGGACGTTCGTCGCCATCCTGGAGGGAATGGGCGATCTGAACGTGAGCTGGGCACGATGGCGCTGAGGGGCCGATCGTACTGCATAAGACGGTCGTCGCCATCCTGGAGGGAATGGACGAGCCGAACCGCGAACCTGGACACGATGGCGCTGAGGGGCCGATCGTGATACAGAAACATAGTGATGATCATCTCATGGCCCTCGGCCTGTCGGTGAGTGGTAATCGTCTCACGACCCTCGGCCGTGCTGGTGATGTGTCAAGTCTCTCTCCTGATTGGCTGTGAGAAGCCGATCGTCTGCCAGGACTCCATCCGGGAAGGAACGGTGAGCCTGAAATAAATCTGGGCGATGTCCCTCCTGTCTGATCTGGGGAGCTGGTATTCGTCGTTTAAGACAAAAGAAAACCTGATGTTAGCCGATCGTCGTCGGCCACCTCATTCTTCGTACTTAAGTTTTGTAATTATTCTTTTACATATGTTTTTCAGTTTGTACTTCCCGGCCAATAGCGCCGAGGGATAAAATCATTCTTTGCTCCGTGCTCTTCTGGCATCTTTTTTTTTTTTTTTTTTTTTTTTTTTGGAGTCTTTTAGTCTTCGTTCGTCACTGGTCCTTGGTCCTACCGGCGTTCTTACATCGAAGAGACGTTCGGTATCCGCGGACATCGCAATGAGGAACAGGTATATCTACATCGAGATTCCCCCCTTTTTTCGTTCGTCCGTGGTCCTTTTAGCCTTACCGACGTCTCTTGCTTCGAAGAGGGCGTTCGGTACCCAAGGACTCGCAGGGACGAACAGGTCTACCCTCACGGGTCCCCGACTTTGTTACCCCACGTCCATCGATCCATGGTCGTTTGTGGGATAAACAGGTTTATCTTGGCAGGCTCCCTTGGTTCGTCTAGCCCCCTCCGCGTCTCTACTAACCTCTACACCGAGAGGCGTTCGTCTTCGGCGGTTGGAGAAGATCTGGCACACCCGGGCAAGATTCCCTTCTACATAGGAGCTCCTCTCCTCTTCTCCCCATTTTTTTTTTTTTTTTGGTGGAGGCAATCCATACTCTTCGTTCGTCATTGGTCCCTGGTCCTACCGGCGTTCCTACTTCGAGGAGACGTCCGGTATCCGCCGATATCTCAATGAGGAACAGGTTTATCTGCATCGAGATTCCCTGGTGCTTCGTTCGTCCTTGGTCCCTGGTCCCACCGGCGTCCCTACTTCGAGGAGACGTTCGGTGTCCGCCGACATCGCAAGGATGAACAGGTTTATCTACATCGAGATTCCCTGGTGCTTCGTTCGTCCTTGGTCCTTGGTCCTACCGGCGTCCCTACTTCGAGGAGACGTTCGGTATCCGCAGACATCACAAGGAGGAACAGGTTTATCTACATCGAGATTCCCTAGCTCTTCTTTGCCCGTCCCTAGTCCGTGGTCCTACCGATCTTCCTACATCGAAGAAGACATTCGATATCCAAGAAACTCGTAGGGATCACGGGATGTCACATATAATGGTGGTGGCATAGCGAACGGATATAATGACGAGGCGATAGAATAGCTGGTCGTCATGCGAAGGCGATGGTCACCCTCCTTGAGGGGAGTCGTGAGCCCGATCGCAAACTCAAGAGGGTCGGCATTGGGAGCCGACAAACAATGATCATAAGGTCGCTGAGCAGTCGGTCCTGGTAAGGTGATGACAATAGTGTCCGATCAGGCCGATATATCCAAGCAACGGATCTCATCCACGCAACGCGGGGATGAAACCGGTCTTCAAAAGATAAATATGTCGTGCCGAGAGGCCGAACATAACATGATAGTGTCGGCAGCGAGAGGCTGACCTGAAAGAATCAAACAACGGTCCTCGTCCGCGATGTGGCGGGGACGAGGCCGGTCTTCAAAAGATAAGCACGTCGAGCCGAGAGGCCGATCGTGGTATGATGATGTCGGCGATGAGAGGCCGAGCATGATGTGATAGCGTCGGCACTGAGGGGCCGACCTGCAATCCAGCAACGGCTCTCATCCGCGTAGTGCGGGGATGAGGCCGGTCTTCAAAAGATAAACACGCCGAGCCGAGAGGCCGGTCATGATATAATGATGTCGGCAACGGGAGACCGATCTGAAATCAAGCAACGGTCCTCATCCGCGCATCGCGGGGACGAGGCCGGTCTTTAAATAAGATAATCACGCCGTGCCGAGAGGCCGGTCGTGATATAATGATGTCGGCAATGAGATGCCGATCAAGATATGGTCAAGCAACGGTCCTCGTCCGCGAGGTGGCGGGGACGAGGCCGGTCTTCGAATATGATAATCACGTCGTGCCGAGAGGCCGAACATGATATGACAGTGTCGGCAATGAGAGGCCGATCTGAAAGAATCAAGCAACGGCCCTCGTCCGCGAGGGCGGGGACGAGGCCGGTCTTCAAATATGATAACCACGCCGAGCCGGGAGGCCGGTCGTGATATAATGGTGTCGGCAATGAGAGGCCGATCTGACAGAATCAAACAACGGCCCTCATCCACGAAGAGCGGGGACGAGGCCGGTCTTCAAAAGATAAACACGCCGTGCCGAGAGGCCGGTCGTGATATGATGATGTCGTTTGGCCCCCGGCCGTGACGGTCTCCTCTAGGCCTTCGGCCTCTGAATGATGGATGATCGTCTCACGGTTCTTCGCCGTGACAGTTCCCTCTAGACCCTCGGCCTCTAGGTGTTCTTCCTAGGCCATCGGTCTCCAGGGTGGAGATGCTCGTCCCACGGTTCTCAACCGTGGTGGTCTCCTCTAGGCCCTCAGCCTCTAGGTGGAGATGCTCGTCTCACGGTCCTCAGCCGTGATGGTCTCCTCTTTAGCTGGCCCTGAATGTCTTTAAGACTCGGGCCGAGCGTCTTTTAATCATTTCGCTCGAGCGCATCGAGTGGCTTCAGCTGCGCACTAAACATGGTAACGGGCCGCACGGCTCGACAATATGTATACACACATAACCATCTGCATGGCTTCCTCTTTAACAACCACGATTACCGGCCTATGGGTCGTCGTGACCCTCGGCCCGGCTCATCGTGCGGGGTTAATGGACGTAGCGGCTCGCGGCGGGGCCGATTGGCAGCTCGCCGAACGTCACATAGAGATATTCATCGGTCTGTGAGTTTTCAAACTCAGACCCGAGTTGGTCGCACTGCCCTCGGAAAAACGAGGTTGAGTGCTTTGGTGCCCTCGGGCCCCATAGGCCACGTTGGCAACAATCACTTCGCCCGTCATGGCGAGGATGGTACTAGGGTACGATCGTCGCTCGAGCACTTTGTGCCGCGCAGACTAATGCGTAACCCCCAAATTAAAACGCGTCGTCGGGGCACTACCCACTGGAGACGCTCAGATCGCTAATCAAAGCCGATCGAGTGTGGGCTAATCGGACCCATTAACAATTAAATATTTAATAAAAAAGTTGGCTGAACTAATTATCACTAGAGCTTCGCTCTGCATTATTTAATTCGGGATATTTTATCCCTAATAAATAATAGCTAGTGATATAACAGGTAATAGTAATGATACCATCCTACCAAAGATCATTGAGATACGCTCCGTTCACTAATTAAAGCCGATCAGGAGCGGGCCAACGGGCACACAACAACCCATCATTAATTAAAATGACGGTGAAATTAATTATCACTGGAGCTTTACTCATCTGAGGTTTGCTCGACATTATTTAATTTCGGGTATTGACTCCCTATTAAATAATGGTGACAAAAACAATAGCACACTAAGCATCCAAAATTCCAATTAATACGTTAATTAGTAAATGAGGAGTACGTATGATACTTAGCTTTTGGAATCAAAAGCTTCTGCCAAGAGTGTTGGAGGTTGGTTGACCGCTCAAGTCAAGGAGGGGCCTCATCCATCCAACCGAGAGCATGGCAGGCTGTCCTTATCCCTTCAGACGTGGCCCTCTTCGAGCCAAGGGGCTGGACACGGAGTATCTTTTGGAAAGATCGGAACATGACCCCTTCAACATCCCGAGGACAACCGGCTCATGTCCACTTGCTGGCCACGGTGGTCAAGGACGTCGTTGCGGCGCAAAGACGGCCGGAGAGGACAGCCTATGGCAGGCCGACGTAAGATCGGCTGAACTTCATAATATATCTTCCCTGACCCCCAACCGCCATTAATGGCGGAAGTCAAGAGGTCTCAGCCGGAAAATTCCTCAGACCGCATCGGGGGAGTGGCTGGCGAGGGCTTGAGCAGAGACCAACCAGGTTGAGGAGTAATCAGTGGTTGACCGCTGGCGTCGAGCGGCGGTGCGGCGACTGAGATGGTGGAACCAGCCGCGAGCGATGAGCAACGGTGTTGCAAGGGTTACGAGGTCTGGAGCGCTGCAGCGAGCTCGTCTGGTGCAGGCTAACACCACGGAGGTTCCATGCCGGCGGCGACGGTGACGGCAGCTCCGGCGACCTAAAAAACGGATCTGGAAAATTCAGATTTTCACTTCCAGATTTCGTAGCTTCCTACATCTCCCAAGAAAAGATTTCTTTGTTCATGTCAAATCTTCCTCCTCCTACTTGCTTTCCAGAATCCTTTTTTTTTGTAATCAGTCCATTTCGTATGAATCTTTGCAGAACAACTGAAGAACACATGTAATCTTTTTGGACAGATTCCCACAGACGGCGCCAGTGTTGAGTTTAATCCAACACGATATAGTAAATATATGTATGAACACTCAGTTTTTACGTGGAAACCCGAAAGGGAGAAAACCACGGGACTTTTTAGGCTAATGTCCAAGCCCTCTCATTCTCATTAGACTCTCCTCACCATTACATAGTACATTTTGAGCTCCCATTAATGGAGTCTTGCAAGCTATTCTAGAAGAGGAAAGAAGAAGGAAGGGATCCTTTTACATGGAGGGAAACCTCCTATTTATAGGGAATAGGGGGAAAGGGGGCTCTCCACCCTAACGGGCCGAATGGGCCAAAATGGGCCCAAAGGCCGAAACAGGCCTGATAGGCTAAAATGGGCCTTACTGATTGGGCTCCGTACTACGTAAAGTCTTGGGCTCCTGAACAGTAATAGGCCGGGATGATATATCCCAACAGATAAGGTTATTGAAGTTTTGTGTTTTGTTTCTAAGGTTACAAGAGAACAAACATGCTTTTTATTAGAATGTTCCTTGATTCCACAATTATATCTTTTCCGGCAGTGACCAAAGTTCATGAACTACTGTTAGTTAACCAATGAAGTTTACCTAATATATAATGCAGTAACAACATAAAATAAAATTATTATTAAGCATAAAAAAATAGATTCAACTAAGAGATACTTTGGGTTGTTGTCATTATCTGAAATGTGTAAGTGCTTTGGTTGAATGAAGAAACAAAGAGACTAATGGAACTTGAGTTCAGTGTCATACTGATTGTAAAAGTTGCTAATTGTGAAAGTTATCACAATAAATGCACACCTTTATGTTTGTCATATATGATAGGTAACTCTGACATTATAGAGTTACACGAGTAATACACAATTTTTCAAAACTAAATAACTGTACACTACAGTAAGAATGGGCTGATCAAAGAGTAAGTAAGTAATAACGAATGATTACATCACACCTTACTGAAAGCCAAGCCGAGCGTCTAGTCTATGCTATAAGTGCAAGAGATTAGAGCTAATGGTAGTGAATACAAGTTGCTAACTCCTAACTATGAAATAAATGCTACTATTTATACTATCATGGGGTAGATGATAGTGGTGATGTGGTAGATCATGAGTGGGTACCTTCTCAACCACCAAATCTTGCATATGTAGTGCATTTAATGCGTTTCCCGCCAATATCCTGGATTTCCCACCAATTATGTTGGACGTTCCAACTGAGGCCTTCATGATTCCTAATCCATGTAAGCGCAAGGGAAAGATGTCGCTCAATGGCTGCCGAGCGTCTTGGTTAGGCCCCCGTTTGACTCCTTGGCTTAAACGGGCCCCGTTTATAGTCGACGAGCGTAGCATAAGCCATGATGAGCGTCGGGTGCTCCTTGATCCCTGTTGGGGCTATTGATTGTTCCCTCTTCCTTATGAGATATTGGTCGGATCATCTATTGGGCCTATTACGTCCAAAACAATTAATCTTACATATTTGAGTGAGGCTCTAATGCACAAGCAAAATTTTTAAACAATGGAAATTTAGTTCATGTGAACGGGACTCTAATCGTACTACTCCAATAATACATGTGACTATCTAAAACAATGTAAACTCCACATACTCCACAATACTAAGTGAGGTAATTCTCCAAAAGCTTTTGTCAATTACCTCACTTAGTATTATAACCTAAGGTTGTACACT
The DNA here is from genome assembly GCA_945859915.1 of Cuscuta epithymum. NCBI lineage: Eukaryota > Viridiplantae > Streptophyta > Magnoliopsida > Solanales > Convolvulaceae > Cuscuta > Cuscuta epithymum. Next base: position 140,731 of record CAMAPF010000959.1, on the reverse strand, counting down.
GCCTGGGAGGTTCAGAGATCTTTTCAGATTCCTTTTTTTAGGAAAGGGATGCCTAGGGAGAACTAAGGTTAGGTTCAATGTGTTCTACGCATTATCACACATTTCAATATCTGCACTCTACCCAAGCCACATGCATGAAGACTTGAAGAAAAATGTTTTACTAAGTCACAACCTTTAGCTCCCTTCACTGATAAGATTGACATTTAGGCAAGTCATGCACATTGTATTAAAACTATGAATGACAGAAACACAAGCATTAATGCTTGGTTTAGAATAACTGAACAAATGGCACGATGTTTTACTAAGTCACAACCTTTAGCTCCCTTTCAGTGATAAGATTGACATTTAGTCCAGTCATACACACTACATCAAAGCTCAGTGCTTGATTCACAATAATTGGACAAATGAAGTCTATGAAACAAATTCTTATGGTCCTTTATTGTTGACTTAACCTTTTTTCATGTTTCTGCTAGCTTGACTTAATGCATGCTTAATGAATAATATTATACTCTGTGGCTTATAATATCTTCTTACATTTACTGATCTACACAATGTTCCTTAAGAACAACAAAAATAGAACTAGCTTACTTCATAGTTCTCAGGTCGCCGTTCAACAATAGTTTGTTAGAACTATTTGACGAGAAACAACATCACCATTTTCCCTGATGCCTCCTTTATGGCCAACCAACAAACTCACTCCAGGACTATTTACAGTCCCATGTCCACTAGTGCGCAATGTATATCAATTATCAGGCCATGCAATTCATAAAGACGGGTTAGATTAACATTAGAATAGATGCATAATAGCTCAGATTTTGAATTGACATCGTCATAGATGCATTGCACCAAAAGAGGAATACAATATAAAATACACAGTTGGTTAACTGTTTTGAACTACAATGTCAAAAGTAACATATCTACTTATCAGATTAGAAGAATTGCTATAACACATTAAACAGTGAACAAGTTCAAACAATCTGTATTTAAATAAACATAGAAGCAAAAAAAATTATGGTCTATTTCAGGAAATTAAATTAACCAGAGCAGCAAATATAAAAAAGAATAAATCAATGATATCATTCTTTAATGTTCTATAACTGAGCTTACTTTGATCAAGTTACTTGTGGAAGAAAGATTTCTTGATATGATTTCTCTTTCTGAAAAATAAGAAACAAACTCATCAGGAAACAACTAGTCAAAAAAATTATTTATTCTTCACCTAGAAATGTAGTTTGAAAGTTGTCTTACTTTCTTTTTTTGAGACTTTGTGCATATGTCGAAGCCAATCTCCTCCACATAGCAAAACTTGCACAGTTTTCAGTAACAATGATGCACGCTATGGATCAATTACCCTTGTACCCGCGCTAAAAGTTGCTTCAAAATCCACACAAGTTATCGGGATGGCTAAAATATTTGCTGCAAGTCGTGATAAGGTTGGATATTGTAACCTATTCATCCTCCACCAATCTAACAAGAAAAGTCATTTGAAATCTCAGTCTTCTTTAAGCGGCTTTTTTTCTAGATAATCATTTAATTCTGATCTTTGAGGCTCAGCTGTCTCAACTCCTGCACAAAAAGATTCGAAGTCTTCATCCCGGATTTGAGTAGAGCTTTTGTTGTTTACTTGAGTCCCAATTTGGACCCCCAAACTATTCAAAGAACCACAACTTTCAAAATGTGATCCATGAATCACTTCTCTGTTGAATGACTCTGCAGCGTACTCTTCATAAAGTGTGGTAAGAGTCTCTTTTACTTTTGAAATGTTTTGAACAACTTCCTCCTTCAAATAAAGTTTAGGAAAACAAAACTCAACAGCAAGCAGTTTCTTGGTTGGATCCAACACAGCATCTATAGCTATCAAAAGATTGCACTCACTCCAATATTTATCAAACTTTAGTTTCATTCTGCAAACTAAATCCTTGATAAAAGATTCTTTATGATTTGCATTCTTATCCAGCGATGATTTTACTTTTTGGACTTCCTGAAGGAACAAATTTGAGGTAGGATATTCACTACCTGAAATGATGTGTGTTGATGTCCAAAAAGATTCTAAAACTAAACAAACCTTTTGCACCTTATCCCAATCCTCATCCAAAGGACAACTATCATACCTTGGGTCACGATCATGTAACATCTTAAAAGCTTCTCTAAACCTGAGTGCACAACTTAACATTCCAAAGGTTGAGTTCCATCTAGTCTTACTACCATAGATCGACTTCCTATCTTTCAGTTGTAATTAATTCATCACACATTCTGCAAATTGTATTCGTCGTGCTTCTGAATGATTAACATATTCCACACCATCTTTGACATCACTAATGACGTATCCTATCTCATCTAACCCGTCTTGAACACATAGGTTAAGAATGTGTGCACAACAACGAACATGGAATAACATCCCTTCACACACCAACTTCCTCGACCTCTTAATAGTATCCTTCATATAGCGAATAGCTGAATCATTGCTTGTACCATTATCAACTGTTACTGTAAAAAATTTGTTTTCGATGCCCCACTTTTTCATGCACTTGAATATAGCATCAGAAATTTAAAGACCTCCCCTTGGTGGTGGAATGTTTATGAAGCTTAAAACCCTCTTTTGCAATCTCCAGGAAGAGTCGATCCAATGGCCAGTGACAACCATGTATTCAATTTTTTGAGTTAGATTTCCAACAGTCCGTTGTCAAACTTATTTTACTCACAGTTTCAAGAGATTTTTTCAGCCTTATCTTTTCAATCTCATAAATCTGAAAGCAATCTGCTCTGGCAGTGGTCCTGCTGATTTTTTCCACTCGGGCATTCCTCTTTTCATCATGAGATTAAATCCATTTTCTTCTAAAATGGTAAATGGATGTTCATTCATCATCAACCATTGTGCAGCAGACTCCCTCATTTGTTCCATATCAAATTTCCCAAAATGTAAAGGAGGGAATGTTGGAAAAGCTTCATCACTTGGTAAAAGATTTAACCTTTTTTGTTTCTCAATCACCTAAAAAGTCAATAAAAGCTCATACTCATTCATATTAAAACAATAAAACATATGCTATGTGCACGTCTTTTAAATAAAATAACAATGGAATACCATAATATATCATTTCTGTTTGCGTCTACTTTAGTTATTCTGTGAACACATTGATATAAAAAAAAATAGTTATAAAGATTAAAATCGGATGCTGGCAGATGTATTCTCATTGATAAAGTTGTATTCTATCTTTTTAGCTATTCTTTATTTAGAATTTTAGCACAACAGTGACATTATGTAGCTAATACTATGGGTATGTTTGGCAAATGGCTGTTAGCTGTTGTTGTTAGCTGGTTGTGTCAGCTGTTTCCTAACAGCTGGTTGTGTTAGCTGTTTTGACCGGCTGGTTATGTTAGCTGATTATTGATAATTGTTTGGTAAAATTGGTTGTCTCAAAATGGCTGATAGAGTGTAAATTGAACCAGCCGAATGAATAAGCTGCCCCCCTTAGCTTCTTCAACAATCCATTTTTTCAGCTTTTCAAACTCAACAAGCTAATTTTAAAAGCCATTTACCAAACATCATTATTAGCTTCTTTGACCAATCAAACAGCTGAAATGGGTCAAACAAGCTAAAAGCCGGCTGATAAGCCATTTGCCAAACATACCCTATCACTAGACTATTATATTATGATACATGTATAGTATACTTGTATTCATTAACATTATGTCTGTGGAATTCAAAGCCTTACCCTGAGTGAGAGTTTTCTCTGAACGCACCTATCTTTATGTCTTTTGTAAGTCGTCGTGGGATCCGACTTAGAGTATGCAAAATGGCTTGAGCAATGAGTACAACGTGCCTTTTTAATTCCGTTTAGCATAACCACTTCAAAATCAGACCATACATCAGAAGTCTTTTTCCTTTAATTTGTATGAAAACTTTCTTGTTGTTCTTCCTCTTGAGTTTGCACTGTTTCATTGACATGTGAAGTTGTTCCTTCTGTTTCAAATGCTCCAGTTTGTTCTCTGTGTTCATTAGTAATGCCTTGACTTTCATCAACTGCACTACTTGAATTGGGTGGATTCATCATAATAGGTGTACCTTCAGTAGACATGATGAGTCAAACCGTCAAAGGAAAACTCATTTCCTATAATTCAAAACAAGAATACTATAAGAATATTTAAAAGAGTACTAATAGCATGGCCTAAGCTACAGAAAAAATGAATACAGAAAAAATCATTCAAAACTTTAGTTATTCTTAAGCTCATATATAAGCTTGTGATATTCTCTAAACTATCATCCCAAAAATATTGTGCACACTACTCGTATATACCAGACTCTGGAGTCTGAACCAATATATTCAGAGCTTATTAAAGAAATATTTACTCTAATACTAGACTAGAAGAGCTTTAGTCTAATAGTAGCTTAAGAAATTATTCTTGAATTTTCGGGTCAAGGAGACCGCATATAATCGACAATTTTTATTGTTCAACAACCATAAACAAACTGTTTAAAAAAAGAGACAAAGACAAAGTGAGATAAGATGGCATACCAGTGTGCTCCTCGCTGCTGAAATGATGTTCAACACTTTCAACTGAAATAAGATGGTGATAGCCTGAGAGAAGAAGAAGATCGAGATGGCTGCCCTTTTGCCTTCGATGTAATAAAGTAATAGCATAGTGGAAGATTATTTTACTCCTTATGGCCTGTTTGTTTGGGGGTTAACATAGGTTATTGAAGGTTCAATTTCTAGTTAACCCCGTTTGTTTGTATTTCCGCAACAAGAACCTAGGTTATGTGTTAACCTCACTTAACTCTTGAGAACCTGGAAGAACCTCCGAATCGGGGGTTTTGGAGGTTAAGTTCTCGTATAACATAAAATGAGCTAGAGTACCTTCATCCAAACAACATTTATTACATTAACCTAGGTTCACCTTCTATATTTCCAAACACAATTTTACATATGGATTTAGGTTCACTTAGGTTAACCTAGTTTTTATTAAAACTTGGGTTTACTTTATTGAACTAGGTTTACTTAACTTCACTTTATCCAAACAGAGCATTAGGGTTAACCATTTTGATACTCCGTAATGAGTCCGTATGTAAAAATTCATTGTCATCGGCCCATTCTAAGTTTCTACTGAGTAGTAATTACCTAAGCCTAAAATATTATAATTTTTTACTAATAGGTATATATTATTATTGTTTCTTTTTTTTATACCCCAGGGGGCGTCAGGGGAGGGGGGATTGAGGGGTCTAGGGTAAACTGGGATCAATCTCACTCTATTGAGAATCTCACTACATTGAGAATTGAACTCGGGACCTCCCATAAGGGAGAGTGAGTCGGCGACCAGTTGGGCTGAACCGCCTCCTCATCGGTATATATTATATATCATATATATTACATATAATAATATACATTATATATTAATTTATATTGTATAGTAATATATTATATATGATAATATATATATATATATATATACAAGAATGATCCTGTCCGAACGTTCAGACAGGATCCTCTGTCTGAACATCCCCGTTTGGGGCCCTTCCCGGTAGAATTTTTTGATGAAATTTTTTGAGCATGTTCCTCATCAAGTCTAGTTTGTCCATACCAAATTTCAGCTCAAAATTCGATCGGGAAGGCATTCAAATAATTTTTTGAAGTTGACTGAGTTTTTATATGTATATTTTGACGCAGTCAACTTCAAAAAATGATTTGAATGCCTTCCCGATCGAATTTTGAGCTGAAATTTGGTATGGACAAACTAGACTTGATGATAAACATGCTAAAAAAAATTCATCAAAAAATTCCACCGGGAAGGGCCCCAAACGTCCATGTTCGGACGGTGTTCGGACCAGGAATGTTCGGACCTGAACATTCCTATATATATATATATATATATATATATATATATATATATATTGCTCTTCATGTCTGGCCGGCCTGATGGGCTTCCCCGTCCGGCCGAGCCCGTTTGGGCACCTTCCCGGTGGAATTTTTTGATGAAGTTTTTTGAGCATGTTCATCATCAAGTCTAGTTTATCGATACCAAATTTCAGCTCAAAATTCGATCGGGAAGGCATTCAAATCATTTTTTGAAGTTGTCTGCGTCAAAATATACATAGAAAACTGCAGTCAACTTCAAAAAATGATTTGAATGCCTTCCCGATCGAATTTTGAGCTGAAATTTGGTATGGACAAACTAGACTTGATGGGGAACATGCTCAAAAAATTTCATCAAAAAATTACACCGGAAAGGTGCCCAAATGGGCTCGGCCGGACGGAGCAGCCCGTCAGGCCGGCCTGACATGAAGATTTGTCATATATATATATATATATATATATATATATATATATATATGTGTGTGTGTGTGTGTATATATATATATTATAAATATACACACATATAAAATTAGGCTTGCGAGCCAGTGAGCCTGAAATTAGCAGGCTCGTTTATGACTCGACTGCTTAACGAGCCGACTCGAGCTCGGCTCGAGTTCGAATTTGACCGATCCCGATTCAAGCTTTGACCGAGCGGTTCACGAGCGGCTCAGCTCATTTGCACCCATAGTCTAAATACATTTTAAAATTGAAATAATTACATAAATATGAACAAAATAAAGATGGTTTACAAAAATATGATTCATTACTAGAGTAGTAATGAAATCATAGTAATTTATGTTCAAGTTTTGAACTTTAGTTACCACAGCACTACGTTGTAGTAATGAATAGTCATATTTATGTAAATAAGTTTAATTTTAGTAATATTCTCGTAAAAAACCCTTTAAAATTAGGTTACAAAATTTATTGGATAGTCCAACCCAAAACAACAAAAGTCTCCATTGGATGCAGAGGAGATTGGGCTTTACTGATCTTGAATGCCATTTGAGGCCATGAACGTCATTCGGGCCGTTGGATGTTCCAGAAACATCTTATATCCAGAAAATTCCAGATGACGGTATAGGACGAAAGGAATATAATCATCCCGAAACCACCAGAAACTTCCTCGAGGGCATATAAATAACGGCTAGTTCTCCTTCTCCTACATCGAATCAAATTCTGAGCTTTCTAATTTGAAAATTAAACAACTAATCGCAACCAGTTATTCAATTCACAACTAATCTGAAGATGTCTCTGATTCCAAGCATATTTGGTGGCCGGAGAAACAGCAACCTTTCCGACCTCGGCGTTTGGGACCCTTTCCGCGACCTATCGTTCCCGTTTCCTAATTCCGGCGAGACGTCGTCGTTCGTCAACACTCGTGTCGATTGGAAAGAGACGCCGGAGGCTCACGTCATCAAGGCGGACATCCCCGGGCTGAAGAAGGAAGAAGTCAAAGTCGAAGTTGAAGACGACCGGGTTGTTCAGATCAGCGGGGAGCGGAAGGTCGAGAAGGAAGAGAAGAACGACACGTGGCACCGAGTGGAACGGAGCAGCGGCAAATTCATGAGGCGGTTCAGGTTGCCGGAAGACACGAAGATGGATCAGATCAAGGCGTCCATGGAGAACGGTGTGCTCACCGTCACCATTCCGAAGGCTGAGGTGAAGAAGCCCGATGTCAAGTCCATTGAAATCTCCGGTTAGATGATGAATATCGCGTCAGTTTGGATCTGAAATTTCATAACATGTGTGATTTTGCCCTGGGGTTTATGGTGTGTTAATGTAATGGTGATTAATAGTAAATGTGAAAAATAAAATTACTTCTGTCTATTCAAATATCATCTCTTTTCTTTGGGTCATTGTGTAGAATCTCTATAAAAAATGTCATACATTGATAGTATTGATCTGTTATTTATCATTATCATCTAAATAAACAACCAATTCCTTCCGCTCATTTCTTGATTGGGGTTAAACGCGAAGACATTATTGAGGAATTAATGTCTACCGCGTGATAATGGTATTGGTCTCTCCCAAAACCAATGGTGTGCTGCAGCTCAAACTCATAATTACATAACCATATTCGGTTGACATCCTATTTTCAACCCACTCCTCTAACTCTAGTTACCAATTTTTTTTTTGTACGGGATCTGTTTCTCCTGCTTGAATTTGAACCCAAATAAGTGAGGTCAAATAAGTGAGGTGTGTGATTGTGTTGTGCCATCGTCCGTTCAATCCCTTGAGAGCTGTATATATATCAATCACTTCTGTGAAGCCTTCAAAATACAGACTTTGTGAACCTCTTTTTCTTTGTGAAGTAGAGTGAGAGGAATGTAGGAAGATAGAATAGATTGTTGCCCCCTTAAACTTTGTGTGCACAAGGAGATAGTCGGAATCGACCTCTGGGCACTGGCATACGTAAGTCAAATCTGACCGATGGAAACGGATCCACAACACCTCCCTTCCAACCCATAACATTGGAAGACCTTGTAGCTTTTGTATAAACTAAAAGGTATTGCTTTTGCCAGTGGCAAAACTTATAAGGGCGAACTGGCCCATAATGCTCTCTTAAGTGTAATAAACTAATAACACTCCTGACTCTTCGTTCTAATTAGGAATGCTTGTCACGCTTGTCTTGAAAGTTTAAACGCTTCAACAAAAACACTTGCATTGATATATGTTGGTGCATATTGGCCTTTAACAGTTATGTATCTTCATCATTCTTCTTTAACAGTTATGTATGTGTAAATAAATTGAGTTTCAAGTCACTAGGGGTGGGTTCGGTTCTTGCGGTTCGGTTTGGACCTAAAACCAAATATAGAACCAAAGTAAAAAGTTCGGTTCGGTTTCGGTTCGGTTTCACACTCCAAAACTTGGAACCACGGTTTAATTGGTTCGGTTTGTTTCGATTCGGTTTCGGTTTTTTCGGTTTTTAACCAAAAAATTATCATTTGATTTAAAATTGATATAATACTTTGAAGCATCAAACATATTACATAAAGAATGCTAGCACACTACAACAAATAAAATAAAAATGAAAATAAATAAATATGTCTTGAATATATGAGTATGCGAGAGAGATAGAAGTATATATATTATTAATTTACATTGTTTGTGACTAGTTCAAAAAAAGTTCATGAGTACATACGTTCTATGTGATATAATTGAGATGAATATTTATTGTTTCATCAATATGAATTCTTTAAGTTAAATAAAAAATAAAAGTTAATTAATTAATACTAATAACTAGTAAAAACATATCATCATCATTCAATATAGATAGATTATTACATGCAATGAATGTGTAAATGAATTTATAAACTAAACTAAACTAAACCACACATAACACAAACATATTTCTCTAGCACAAGAAAACCAAAGACTATTAATGATATTAGGATTAATTAGGATTAATGCTTAACAATTGACAAATAAATTTTATATTTTAATTAGTTCGGTTTGTTCGGTTCGGTTCGGTTTTGAAGGGTAAAAATCAAAAGCGAACCAAACAACTACGGTTCGGTTCGGTTTTTTATATTCGGTTTCGGTTTGTTAGCGGTTCGGTTTTATTTGGCTACGGTTCGGTATAATTTGATTCGGTTTTCGGTTTTCGGTTTTTCGGACCCAGCCCTACAAGTCACGGAAGGATATAATAATCTCCTGATCGGGCGGTTAGAAATAGAGGTTCGGGCAGCCTAAATGGTTTGGTTGGACGAAGATGGAAGACCAGATTTTAATAGCCATAATTAGGCCTGTCAATGGGTCGGGTCTAGACCCGGACCCGACCTGGACCTGGTTGTTTTTAACGGGTATGGGTCCTTATTTTATTCTGTTTATCCGGACCCGAACCCGGACCCGTTAGTACTTTTAATAAACGGGTCGGATATGGTACATATGATTCTGACCCGTTAAGGACCCGGACCCGTTTAAAATTTCTTATTAGTATATATACACACACTAATACATAAAGAGATTAGTTATAATACTTCAAATAAAAATACAAACTAATATATATATAAAGTGATTAGTTTTAATTCTTTGATTAAAAAGATACAAATTAATACATACCTAATGTATAAGTGATAATATAATAGTATATAATATGCTTTTAGTCCAAAAGAACTTTTTGTAACCTAATTTCTAGTCTAATATACGAGTTTTCTGTGAGAGAGAAAGAGACACAAAGTGCGGAATTGTACGCATCTACAACAAACGATATTTTATTCAATAAAAGTACTAATTTTCTATGATAAACCTTGATTTTTTTTTGAAAAGTGAAGATATATTTTGCTTTTAAATTTGTGCACTTTGATTTACTTTTCATATACATGTTTTGCTATTTTTAAAAAATTGTATAATGTTGTGTCAAAAAAATTATATAATGGTGTGCACTGGTGCATATGATTCTTGGCAGGTCTACCCGACCCGGTTCCGAGACCCGTTCGGTCCGGGTTCGGGTCCAAATTTTTAGACCCGCCGGGTAAACGGGTCGGGTCCGGGTCCTTTATTTACTTAGCAGGTCCGGGTCTGGAACACTACGTTCTGACCCGGACCCGACCCATTGACAGGTCTAGCCATAATATAGGGGGTGTTTGGATCTGATTCTTAAAACTGCTTCTGCTCCTTCAGAGAGCAGAAGCAGAAACTAGAGTGTTTGGGTGAAAGTGCAGAAGTGATTCTGGTACTCAAATTTACTCCTAGAATCAGTTGTTTTAGAAGCTGAGGGTGACCAGCTTCTGAAAACTGATTCTGCTTCTGCTTTAAAAAAGAAGAAGAAGCAGAATCAGTTCCAAACACCCTCATAGTACCGTCGATGGCGTCATCTGCCATAGTTTATTTGCATTAATTAAAGGAAGAAGTCTCCAATTTGAAAGAATTCATAGCCAATTGTTTAGCTATGAATTCTTTCACGCCAATTTGGTGGTTTGCCTTCCGGGTTAAAAAAAAATGATGCTTGAGTTGTGATTCGTTTTCTAAAGAAGTTGTTTTCTAGATTTGGACTGCCAAGAGTTTTGATAAGTGATAAGGGTACTCACTTTAGAAATGATCCCATGACTCGCCTTCTGACTTTACAAAGTACGGGGTCGCTCATAAAGGGGGGACGTTCCTTATCATTCTCAAACTAGTGGCCAAGTTGAGAACTCGAATAGGGACATTAAGACCATCCTTGAGAAGACCGTTGAGACCCATAGGAAGGATTGGTCTGATAAGTTAGATGATGCGTTGTGGGCATTGCGTACAGCGTATAAGACACCCATTGGCACTACTCCATTTCAGCTAGTTTATGGGAAGGCGTGCCACCTTCCGATAGAGATAGAGCATAAGGCCTACTGGGTCCTGAAAACGCTAATTAAATAAGGATCTTATTTTGGTGGGTCGTGAACGGTTTTGGAAGCTCAACGAATTAGATGAGTGGAGGCTTACGGCCTATGAGAACTCTAAGATTAGTAAGGAGCGTACCAAAGCCTATCACGATTGGCCGGAGGAATATATATAGAGGAATGATCCTGTCCAGCCGGAGGGACAGGATCTTCCGTCCGGCCGCCGCCGTTTGGGGCGGTTCCCGGTGGATTTTTTGGTGAAATTTTTATGGAATGTTCCTCATCAAGTCTAGTTTATCCACAAAACATTTCAGCTAAAAATTCGATCGGGAAGGCAGTCAAATAATTTTTTGAAGATAACTGCTCCAACTTAAACATATAAAACGCAGTTATGTTTCAAAAACTTATTTGACTGCCTTCCCGATCGAATTTTTAGCTGAACTTTTTTGTGGATAAACTAGACTTGATGAGGAACATTCCATAAAAATTTCATCAAAAAACTCCACCGGGAACCGCCCTAAACGGGGGCGGCCGGACGGAGGATCCTGTCCCTCCGGCTGGACAGGATCGTTTCCGTGTGTATATATATATATATATATATATATATATATATATATATATATATATATATATATATATATTTGTGTGTGTGTGTGTGTATATATATATATATATATATATATATATATATATATATATATATATATATATATAGAGAGAGAGAGAGAGAGGACTGCTCAGGTCCCTCCGGAGGGATGGGAGGGACCGTCCGAACTTTACTGTTTGGGGCGGTTCCCGGTGGAATTTTTTGATGAAATTTTTTGAGCATGTTCCTCATCAAGTCTAGTTTGTCCATACCAAATTTCAGCTCAAACTTCGACCGGGAAGACAGTCAAATAAATTCTTGAAACTTACTGCACTTTATATATGCGCAGAATGTGCAGTAAGTTTCAAGAATTTATTTGACTGCCTTCCCGGTCGAATTTTGAGCTGAAATTTGGTATGGACAAACTAGACTTGATGAGGAACATGCTAAAAAAATTTCATCAAAATATTCTACCGGGAACCGCCCCAAACAGTAAAGTTCGGACGGTCCCTCCCGTCCATCCGGAGGGACCTGATCTTTTCTGTATATGAATATATATATATATATGTGTGTGTGTGTGTATATATATATATATATATATATATATATATATATATATATATATATATAGTATGTATATTTACTCTTCATCTTTAGGATATAAATAAATAATTTAGACATGAAAAATACATGTTTATCATATATCATTTTAACTTCTTTTACACATTTCTTACATTCATTATGACAAAGTTAGTTAATGCAACATATTTGTATTTGTTATGTTTTGTACTCTACCTGTATGAAAAGAAGTTTGGCGATAACAATAGTATATTACATTTATATTTTTTACATGATTCATTTGAATAAAATTGTGAATATTACAACATCTAACTCATTTAGTTTTCTTAGAATATTTTATGTGATACGTAGTGTTATAAATGCTAATCAACTATAATTTTTTTTGTGAGAAGTCAATTTTTTTACTAGTGATTGAAAAAATGTTGGAAGTTTTAGTGTCATCAGTGTTGGTAAGATAAATTAGATGTTAGTTTATAATATTTTATTAGATATTTTTATCTTTTATTTAAATAATAAATATAAGAAGATGAGATGGACTACTACTTTCATTTTCTAATTCTAAAATATAGAACTTGATTAAATAAAATAAAAAACATAAGAAACCGAACTTTGGTAAACCGAACCGAAACCGAACCGAAACTCAAATGGTTTTAGTTTGGTACTAATTCTCCCAAACCGAATAAATCGAAATCAAAGAAAACCGAACCGTAAACCGAATTGCCCGCCCCTAATTTGTAGTGATCAAGAGTCTAAATTGTTAAATTTGGATTCCGTCCATTGAAAAAAATGTTTAGACTCCGTCAATACTATATTTCCCTGCATTCGTGCACCGTCAATAAAATACACTGAAGATATTTTTTTTACATATCAATTTAGTAAAATATTAATTAAATTATTATAAGCAATGTTTTACTTTTAACATTTTCCCTAAATAATTATGAAATAAAAAACACACATTTCGATGTAAAAATAAATAAATTTCACTAATGTTTTTAACTTTTTTCGGTTAACAAAAATGAACTTAGTTCAAGTAAAGTTTGATTATGAAATATTCAGTTATTTGTGAATGCTTCATGAATTAAAAATTTGCGATTCATGTTTTTTTGGACTCAGAAAAACTTCAACGGTTAAAACTAGACCTGTACAAAACCGGGCCGGCCCGCCCGACCCGCCCGGCCCGCCCGCACAAATTAGCGGGCTTGGACATATATATTTACCCACCGGCCCGGCCCGTGCCCGGCCCGCAACAACATATGGGCGGGCTTGGGTTAGGTTGTAGGCCCGTTCGGGCTGATAAGCCCGGCCCGCCACATTTAGTATATATACATATATATTTTTATATATACTAGTTTATGTATTTATTTACATGTATACATGTATATTTTTATATTTACTAATTTATTTGTATACATATTTATAGTTTATTATGTTTAAATTTAAATTTTTAGTTCTTAACAAATAGTCCAACCAATATAATATCTATTTTTGTAAACGATAATACTTTGTGCATGAATTTTAAATTTTAGATATAGTTTCTCATTTATTATTTTTGTGTAAATATTTTTTGTGTATGTGATGAAAGGCCTATATACATTATAAGCGTATTAGCAATTTTTTAAATGTTGTAATATTATTTATAAAGTATTAAATAAATTATATAATTTTGAAAAATTTAAAGTCTTCCCGGGCCCGGCAGCCCGGTGGACTACCCGGCCCGCTCTTACAGGCGGGTATGGACATGGGGTTAGGCCCGTTTTTGCGGGCCGGGCCGGGCCCGCCCACACATGATGAGCAGAAAACTTATGAAAAGCCCAGCCCGAGCCCGGCCCGAACCCGCTTTTGTGCAGGTCTAGTTAAAACTTGAGTTTTTTTATTCATTTTATATATTACATATTGGTGTCATATGAAAGATCACTAAAATTCATGAATTCTGTCTGATATGTTTTTTAAGAAATTTGGAATTCAAATAAAAAAGTTATAAGAATTTTAGAAAATTTGAGGCTTAATGACACAAGGATGACATCATCGATCGTTTGAGAGTCAATCCACCATCTACTAATAAGACCTTCAACCTCTTACCCACTTTTAAGACCTCTCTCAATCCTCCACTACACAAATAAGTCTAAAAGTTCCATTTTTAACTTTTTGGACTCCTAAAACCTCTTCACTTCAAATGATCCGAGGAAGGCAAATGTGAATTCGCCAATTTGTTGAACTCGCTATTTGTCATGTTTGTTGACTGGTCGGGAGTTGTTTGTATGCTTCTTTCTTCTGCAAGTCTCCAATCATGGAGTAATTATATACGTAATACTCCGTATTACAGAGTAGATATGTTTAATTGACTGCAACTATGGCTATTACCGCACCATTATACTTTTAACACATGGTTTAAAGTTTAAACATCATCAATTATTTTGAACCATTGCACCATTCAAAAATTTAAATTTCTTCGCTTGATTCTGAACAATGAGCTTCAAAGGTTTATCTTTGACAAATTTAAGATATACTCCCCCGTCCCATTTAAAGAGGTTCTAGCCCACTATTCACATGATCAACTTAAATCATTTTTAATTTTTTGTTTTATATATCAATATTTTATCAAATTTAAATTTTTTATCAGGCTTTGTAGCGGTTTGAATATAATTTCTGAATATATAAATTTTATTTACTAAAAATAATCAGAGTGTGAATAGGGATTAAGTTGCTTTATCGTCAGTCTAACATCGTAAATTGTAATTGGAACCTCCTAATGGGATGGAGGGAGTAATAACAAAGCATCACCTTCCAATTGAAATTTAATTATCAACTAATTGCTGTTAGATACAATTATTGTAAAAGTGATAAATGATGTTTGAAATTTTTAGATCTGATCTGATCTGAATGTTTCTGATCTGTTTTGAATATTTCTTATCTGGTCTGATCTGAATTTTTATGATCTGATTTGAATGCTTCTGATCTGATATGATCTTATCTGATTTTTTTTTGTCTAGTCTGAATTTTTCTGATCTGATCTGATATGATCTGAATAAAATAAGAATAAACAATAAGTAATAAGAATAAGATGAACAGGACATCTTCTAAATCATAAGAGAATATGGTGAGAATCCAAATATAAATTGATTTGGAGCCAAAAGAAATGAAAATTTGTTGTCATAGTTAATGAGACATTATTGAATTCCTTTGATTATTAATACGTAGTAACAATCAATGATTAAGTACAAGTGTAATTAATAGTTGTAATGTACAAATAAAACATTAGAAAAGTCTGTGAAAAAGAGTGAAAATGAAATGTTCTAATTTTAAAATATAAAATAGATTACTACATTATATTCAATTGGGCTAAAGGGTCAAATAGGTCTTTGAACTGACTTAAAGTATTCAATTAGCCCCTTATATAAGAGGTTATGCCCGACGGTCGTCAATTGGGACGGTTCCCGGTGGAATTTTTTTATGAAATTGTTTTAGCATCTTCTTCATTAAGTGTAGTTTACTCATACCAAATTTCATCTAAAAATTCAACCGGGAAGATAGCCAAATGATTTTCCGAAATGTACTACGTTGTTTAACTGCGCAGTTATCTTCAAAAAATCATTTGACTGTCTTCCCGGTTGAATTTTTAGCTGAAATTTGGTATGAGTAAATTACTTAATGAAGAAGATGTTCAAAAAATTTATCAAAAAATTACATCGGGAACCGCCCCAATTGGCGACCGCCGGGCAGAACTTCCTATATAAGGGGCTAATTGAACACTTTAAGTCAGTTCAAGGACCTATTTGACCCTTTAGCCTATTCAATTGTGATAAATGTGGATAGAAAAATTGTATAAAATATACTAGTAATAATTAGTACCCCGATGAAACTAATTTTCCATGATTGAATTGCATGTGAAATATGAAATTAAAATTTGTGTGATTGAGATTTGTGTAGAGGGGTTGATTATTATAACTATATACTACCTCCGTCCCAAAAAGATCGGTCAATTTGACTTTTCTTGCTCAATGATGTTAAAGTTTAGACAATGATTTTAAGTACTATATTTGTGTGTAATTTATAAATTTTATACTTTTATGAAAGATTTTTTAATAAAGAATAAGCTCATATAATTTTCATATTTTAAATAATTTTGTATTAAAAGATATCATTGGTCAAAGTTGATCACCATTGATCAAGAAAAGTCAATTTAGCCAATCTTATTGGGACGGAGGGAGTATTTATTACTTTAAATGAAAATGATAATTTTTTGAGACAGTTAAATAAAGATGGTTGGCAAAGTTTGCATAAGGGAGGGGTAATTATTATTAATAATCAACTGAAAAATAAAATGAAAAATAATTCATTAATTTAATTCTACTATATTTATCAATTAGTAAATATGTACCTTTTTTTTTTTAATTCAATCGTTACAAGATTCGCAGAAATGAACATATGATTGTACTCGATGAAATTTAATTATCGTAAAATTGCACATAGTTGAACTAGACATTAATTGTACGGGCAGTAAACAACAATCTTTATAACAACACATTTAAAAAATTTATAAACATGTAAGTGATACAATACTCCACTAATAATTGAAGGTACCACATCTATGATTGGCTCATATAATTATTTGTCATTTGTTTATGTTTAAACTAACTAATTGATCACCATTTATAATTGGCCGCATCTTGACAAGGCGAGATATCTTGGATGTAGCTTAGATTTCGCTTTATAGAAATGAATATACACACACATATATATATATTTGAAGTATCTATTTTTTGAATATTTGATAACACTTTTTTGTGATATTTTGATAGTGTAATTATTACGAATGTTTTTTTAAGTAAAATTTTTGTATAACTCAAATTAATACATGTTCACGTCTTCTTAAGTAATAATATAATTAGACCCGTTTATGGAAAATAGTATGATTAATATATTGATTCTTTATTCTAAAAAAATCTCTAGATAATTTTTTAACTCCACGTACTATTTATGCTTATATTTATCATTATATCTGCAGTCCTTATAGCAAATATGGCGATATCGATGAAAAGAGATATTATAGAATAAACATTTCAACTTTTGGACGAAACTTATTTAGAAACTTTAAAGCATAATCAAATTTCAAGTTTAGACACATTTTAGTATTAAAAATTATATATATCAAGTATCTGAGATATAATAAAAGGTAGTGTATATAATAGTGATCATAATTATCACTAAGAGCCCGTTTGGAGAACTCTGTTTTCGGCTTATCAGGCTTATCAGCCAGCTTTTTCACCAAACACGTAACTTTTACTTTCGCGCGTTGAATTGTGTAATAAGCCGAAAAAGTAAGGTTGGAGTTACTTTTCTGGCTGTATTGGCTGAAGTTACTGTAGAGGACCATTTTAGCTATTTTTACATATAATTTTTTCTTTAATTTATTAATAAAATATATTTTTAAAATATTTTTTTTCTTAAATCAGCAGAATCAGCCAAAACAGCCACTCCAGCCAGAATATCATAAATTTCAGCAGAATCAGCCAAAACAGTCGATTTTGGTGCTACCAAACGGGCTCTAAATGATGTGAGATTGGAATATAAGGCTTACCGCAACCCGGAGGTGAAAAAGTCATATTTGGGCTTTTCACCCCAAAAACTTGTGCAACCCATTGTATGAGGAGATCTCAAAGTGGATATATGACTTCTCATGAGTGGGAATTAGCTTCTTGAATCTTGATTCACTAGGATGTCTTGGACGGAGGAAACAAAGAGGGCTGCTACATTAAAGAAAAGGGATGGGTCCCATGATGAATATTAATCCCAATTATCTTTAAACTCTTATAACTATTTTTATTTATACTCCAATTTTTTCAAAATATATATCAAAATTTATAATTTTAATGATCTTTCATATGACACCAATATCACTTATAAAAAATTAAAAAAAAAAATTATCTGCTGAAGATTTTTAGACCCAAAATTTTCTTTAAATATATTCAAAGTGTTAAAATTAAGATCCTATAGTTAAAATATTTTTTACATATTTTATTTTTTATTTTTTTAAAATAGGTCTAATGAAACAACATCAAAAATCAAACTCCAAATTTATTTATTTTTACATCGGAGTGTTTGACTTTTTAAATCCTAATAATTTGCAAAAAAAAGATTTAGAAAAAAATTGATGTATAACGATGAAATGAAGGCTTTAATTACGAAAAACTTTAATGGGTGAATATATTGACGGTGCTGGATTGCAGGAAAAATTGAATTGACTGAGTGAATACGTATAAAATGGTGGCAAATTTTATATATTGACGGAGCTGGATTGCGGTTAGCCTAATACTCATTGTTACCATCTTCATTATACAAGATAAATTGAGGAGGGAAGAATGCTTATTAGGTGATTTTATATTAATTTGAGTATCTCTAACAAATATCATACATGTACTCTAATATAACTCTACATCATATTTTAATTTTTACACAACAAGTATGTATACACACATTACTCATAAAATTGATGAATTTCATCCGTTATCCGTGGAACACACAAGTCAATTGACTAGTCATTTTTATTTTTATATACAAAGAGAGTACGGTAAAAAAATCAAATAGAAATATTTGACATCAAAAAGAAGTGAAAAATGTTGTCCTAAAAATGAAGTCAAAAAATAGTGTCCTAATTAATCAAATCCATTCAATTCACCCCTTTAGTTGAAAATTTTCAAATCAAGTAAATTCAATCAATTTAAATAATTTGAATGTACGTTATCAAACAGACTATCCGGTTTAAGTAGACATGTTTTAAGTAGACATGACTTTAATACATGTTTGAGTTTCTTTAATTAATTGAGGGAAAGTGGGAAAGTATCAACCTATCCTGGTATTCCAGCGCCTTAGTTTATTGCCACACCCTACAAATGTTACACGCCATTCACAGTCAAACCTCACTGGCGTACAAGGCATTTACTAAGAGCCCGTTTGGTAGAACCAAAATCGGCTGTTTTGGCTGATTCTGTTGAAATTTATGATATTCTGGCTGGAGTGGCTGTTTTGGCTGATTCTGCTGATTTAAGAAAAAAATATTTTAAAAATATATTTTATTAATAAATTAAAGAAAAAATTATATGTAAAAATAGCTAAAATGGTCCTCTACAGTAACTTCAGCCAATACAGCCAGAAAAGTAACTCCAACCTTACTTTTTCGGCTTATTACACAATTCAGCGCGCGAAAGTAAAAGTTACGTGATTGGTGAAAAAGCTGGCTGATAAGCCTGATAAGCCTGATAAGCCGAAAACAGAGTTCTCCAAACGGGCTGTAATACTACTAGTATTCAATACCCCGTACTATGTATGGTTCTTTTGGTGATATACTATGTATGGTTTTTACAATTCAAAATTTATAAAAGGTAGAGTGGAAGTTAGTTGAAGAAAGCATATTATATGTACATATAACAGTTATGAGAAATTTATCATACGGAGTAGTAAATATTGATAGTGTTTGAAAATTACTCGTAAAAAAGAAAATTTGAATTTTTTGTTTTAAACGGAATACACTTTTTGTGAAATAAAAAGTGAAAAATAGTTTAAGTATTCTCGTATCTAAATTCCACTTTTAACTTTAAACTACTTATTCCTAGACAAAAAAACTAAGAAGATGAAAATTACTTAACATAAAGTCATAACATTTGCAAAAGCTCCTCTCATATGATCTTAATATTCCCGTATTTGTTTTAACGTATAGCCTACTACTAGTCAGTAATTACCGTTTTATTTGATTGATGAAGTATTATGCACTCCATTTGTTAAAAATAATACGGTATTAATCTTTGAATTTAATATGGATAAATCCTGCTCCTCGCCTTTGCCTTTATTGAGAAGGCATCTTCTTTATGGCACCAACTAGTAACCGCATTCTCTCTCATTAATCTTCCCATTCACTTCAACTTTCTCACTTCTCAAGATCCTCAGTTCCCCTCACTGGTTCTACCGCTGGTGTGTGTCTTCTTCCCTGGTCTAAAAAGTTTGTTTCATGAAGCTTCAATACGATTCTGGGAAGCTAAGCTAATATCATGAACAGTGAAAAGATTGAACTCTCCCCTGTCCAGGAAGAAAGAGAAGTTGTTTTGTCAATCCCTATGGTAATTTCTACTCATCCTTCTTGTCTGAATTCTTGTAAACTTTCCCTAATTTCAAGGGTTTTATTTTTTTATTTTTGTAGTAATTTTGTATGGATGTGTGATTGGGACTTGGGGGCTGGCAGGGGTGTTGGTTCTTGTCTTATTATGGGCAGTGCTTTCTGGTAAGCTGCAGCTCAAAAGATTAAAACTTTGTTTGAATCATTGAAAATACCCTTTTGGGGATAACCTGAATAACTTCTTGTTTTGGAAACTCAAATAGTAGCAGATGATCCAATGTAGAAACGCATAAAGTTGTTCTTCAATTTATTTTATAGAAAAATGACTCAGTAACCATATCAGCATATAGGAGTATACGCCTGCTGCATAACCAATTGCACTGTAAGCACCACCAGTGATAAGTTGCTAAATTGTTTAAAAGCATTTCCATGCAGTAATTTAGTACGTAGTACTATTTATGTGAAATTCATGATCAAATTAATGGTGAGATTTCATTGAGACTACATCTTTCTTCTCTTGGTAATTTGCAATGGTTGTAAGGACCAACCGTACCACACCTGCTAAGCCATCTCATACTCACCAAATATAAAAACACAACTTTTAGCACCAAGCTTTAGTCTTGATAAGGCTTGATGTGATATCAGAGCTATTCTGTTCAAATGAGCAACTCAATCCGACCAAGACTTACGAACATGACAAAGACTTCAAGACTTGTGTGTTTCAATGAGACACCATCTTGTGAGCATACATAGCCAACTCATTACGACCATGTATATAAACCCGAATCTTGACAGTTGATAAGAAAATAGTTGTACACTTGTACTTAATCTTTGTGTCTGTAGTGGTACAATCATTTATAGCTTCAATCCTTCAAACCTTACTGGTTTGGTTACCAAAGGCCGTAAAACAACAACCAAGGATATATAAAAGGCAGTCTAAAACGTTTAGGTGACAATGTGGTTAAATATATTAGCCTTTATATGGTGAAAGTATGCACAACTTAAAGTTGAGAATAGATTTTAAATACAATCATTCAAAGTTCATACTTAAAATAAAATAAAAAGTGCTAATAATTTTAATAAAACATAAAAAAGCTTTCATATACTATACAGACTAAATTTTCAAAATTTTAAGTCTAGTAGGGAAAGTGTTGTGGTCTTTCTTGGAAGCTCTATTAGACACCCTTGATATTTTGTACCTAAATAACTCTAAATATTTGATCAGTTTCATTCGACACTCTTGACTAATGGGATTTTTGAATGACAGACTAAGTTCAGAGAAAGGGTCTTGTATTGTGTACTGCATTTTACCTAAGATGTTTTATCACACGTTTATTACTCTTCATTAGTTCACCAGGATGAAACTCTTGAATTTTGCAGCCTGAGAGTTCCTCTGGGATCATTGAAGAAAATGCAAATGCTAAAAGTGGGAAGAAGCCTAACCTTTTTCTAGAGATACCCACAAGAACAATGGAGGATTCGAGTCAAGAGTTGGTTCACATAAAACCATTTCCAACACCAAAGAAGGTGAACTTTGATTTGACACCATGTCATGCAGGTCCAAGTGTAAATGTTTCATCACCTGGCCCATTATCATCCAGAAACCGATCATCGATCAGGAATCTGTTGCCTAAATTAAGCTTTAAGCACCGGAGCTGTAATCCAGATTCAGAGAAGGGGGGTACTGATATTGATTCTGGTTCTTTAGAAAAGCTCCCCATATCAAGGTCTTGGTCTTTCACTAGAATTTTCACACCCCGCATGAAGAGGACCTCTTCCTTGCCACTTGATCCTATTGTGCATTCAAATCCAGAGCTTGCACGTGTGGGAAGCATAAGTAACCCTCCAACACCAGCTGTAAGTTCTTCAACATATGATATTTGTAGATTTAGTACCCATGTAGCAATTAAGGCTTCGCTGGTTTAGAGGAAAATATGTTCCTTGAAACTGTTTTATGATTTACCTGTCTTGGCACATGAAAGCATATCTAGGGTCTGTTTGGACTTTGGAATTCGAAATCTTGAAAGAATTTAGGAAGTTTACCTGAAATAGGACTAAAGAGGTTTGGAAATTCCAAAATAGGTCTGTCATGTTTTTATTCCCAAAATAGGACTAATTACTGCCATGTTTTGGCAGTACCAGACTTCAAACATGGCAGTATTTTCCAAACTTGGCAGTAATTACTCTTATTTTGGGAATAAAAAACATGGCAGTCCTATTTTGGAATTTTCAAACTGTTTTAGTCCTATTTCGGGAACTTTCCCAAGAATTTAAGAAAGCATGGAGCAAAATAAAAGGGAAATTTGGAAGGAAAGAAAATGCATGGGAAACTTTCAAACTCAATAAATCACCAGAAAATAACTTTCCTCAGAGCTTTTTCATTTCCCTGGCATGTCTTAGGTCCAAATATACCCTAAAGCTTATAAGGGAAATGACTTCCAGTAATGGAAATAGAGTCATTTTCCTGAAACAGTTCTACGTTTTATGTTTTCTTGAAACAACCAGAGCCTAAGTATGGAATAGTCTACCTATTGGTTGTAAACGAAAAGGATTTGAGCCTAAAATGCAGCTTCAAGACTTCTCTGTTTTTTGTCTGGTAATATTTGAGTTTTGATAAATAGACATTTTGTATGCCAACTATAACTTTAGTTTCATATTGCAGTCAAAAGGAGCTCTTAAGTTCATTTCTCGGTCACTTTCTCTACCAGCTAACAGCAAGAATCAAAACACTCGGAAAGTGGAATGGTTTTTTCGAGTTATACCTTCGACACCTAAAGTAAGAGATGTGAACTCCAGTATTCCACCTACAACTTCAACCGGAGATTCTGGTAGTGTCTTGTTTCATTTCACATTAAGCCTGCTTGGATAATGATCTTTGTGTGAAGTCTTTCATCAAAATATTAGAGAAAGACATGGGATCCTTCTGTGAAAATGTGAAAATTTATAGTAAAGAGTTTAAATGTAAAAATACAGAAATATCCCTATTTAATAATTCTATTACCTTCTGTCTTGGGTTAGACTAGCTAATCTCTCAGTTTCTATCTTGTAAGCTGGATTGATCATGCACATTCTGACCCAATTGAGCTACACCCACCAAACTTTCAACTTTTGCATGTACAAAAATTAGGTGTATGGTTTTGGGTGCACCCAGTCTAACATTAGTTTTTTTCAGAAGAAAATGAGGAAGATGGTGAAGATATACCTGAAGAAGAAGCTGTTTGTAGGATCTGTTTGGTTGAACTGTGTGAAGGTGGAGAGACACTCAGGATGGAATGCAGCTGTAAAGGTGAACTTGCTCTTGCCCACCAAGAATGTGCAGTTAAATGGTTTAGCATTAAAGGGAACAAGACATGTGAAGTGTGCAAGCAAGAGGTCCTTAATCTCCCTGTTACACTGCTCCGGATTCAGAGTGTACGGAATGCTAATAGTGGCGCAAGTAGGTTTGGTCAAATGGAAATAAATGGCCATAGGTGGGCACGAAATATTGATTATTTGTTTTGATAAACCTTTTGATTGTGAAGATTGCTAGTGTTATTAGCAGCGCCAAAAGACTTCAGTTTCTTTTTTCAACTTCCTTAGGCAACCTAAGCATATGATATAGTTTCATAATTGCATATATAACAAAATTGTCATCTGATCAGTATTAGTGATTTGACAACAGGGTTTGGGAGGAAGTGCCCATTCTGGTCATTGTTAGCATGTTGGCCTACTTTTGTTTTCTTGAGCAGCTATTGGTAAGATTGGCATCTCTTCATTGACTGGAAACAAAAAAAACAGTTGTTTTTAGTAAAGAATGAATACTCTGTAATAAACTGAAGTGTTCATTCTATACAGGTTGGGAAGATGGGTACTGGTGCCATTGCCATTTCATTGCCGTTCTCTTGTGTCCTCAGCCTTGTTGCATCTATGACTGCATCCACCATGGGTATGGTTTTGATGTTGCAAAGCAATGTTAGAAGGTCTTTAATTTTTAAACCAAAACAAATCATTTTTACGTCGCCTTCAATTTGACACACAATTTGACACACAAGTTAGGATAACGAATCATTACTACAAAAGAAGCTTCATAATATTACGGAGTATATAATAGTAACAGTAGTACAATAATAGTATTAGTTCTTTCTACAATTAGTATTAGCAGTAGAAAGTTTAAAGCCTTACTCAGGTAGGAGAATTTGAGGTAGATAAATATGCCAAACTACCCAACGGTTTCAAATAACAAACAAAATACAATTGGAGTCCCATATCAGATTTATGCTTATCTCACCCAAAGGAATCATCAATAGAGGTTGAAGCCGCACTTATATACCTTATTATAGGGATTTGGTAAATATCTGATGTGGGGCACTTGACAAAAAGACGGGTTTTATTTCATCAATTCCAGACTCAATATATAAGAGTTCAGTAAAGTCGATTTTCAGATTCTGTCAGGGACGAGTCTCCATATCCCAACCACACTAAAACATCCCTCATGAGATGGACAATCTGACTTTTTCATCGCTTTTTATTTTTGCAGTTAAGAGAAGATTTATCTGGGTTTATGCATCTGTTCAGTTTGGACTTGTGGTATTCCTGGGTCATGTTTTCTACTCATTGGTATGATGCGGCCTCTTTTCTTTTCCCACACCATCTTTTTTGAATCTGGTATACGGGACAAGGTGGATAATGGGGAGTCATCACATTATGAATTTATAATGCATGGGCATGCATGTTTTGCAGGTTCACCTGCAAGCCATAATGTCAGTTCTTTTGGCAACGTTTGCTGGGGTTGGCGTTGCGATGAGCGGAAGCTCCATCATAGTTGAGTTTTGTAGGTGGAGAAGAGGACGACGCAACTTGTTGGACCAACAGCAACACATTCGTCCAGCGGTGCTTCCTCCTGAACAACAGCCACAACAATCTGATGTGGAAAATCCAGAAACTCTCAGGGGGAGGCAATAAGAAAGTACTTCAGGAAGTGAGATATTATTGTACAAATGTAGAAGGCAGATTGCTTATTAAACTCTTTTGGAAGTGTCATCTTTAGATGTTTAGGGCCGGTTTGTAACGATTGGTTAAAATAGCTGAATCTGATGAATTTTATGTTTAAGGACACTTTGGTTACTTATTTTCTTATGTTTGGTTTTGAAAATGTAAATGGAAGTGAAATATTTGTTTCTTTTTGTCTACACATGTGTGGATTTCTTTATTATTTAATAATAGGCTTAAGTAAATAAATTGTGTATCATCAAATATTTAATATAAATGATATGATTTTAAGAATGCATGTAACCCCTCTTTTGGGACCAAGACTGTAACCTCCTCTTCTTTTTTCCTTTCAATTTTGATCTCTGTGTGGATTATTAGTGGACTTGTTAAAAGTTAAAACTTATCTCATTCCAAATTATTTGTAATAGGGCTGGACTCGGGCCGGGCGGCCCGACCCGGGACCGAACCGGCCCGGTCACTGTTTGGCCCGGCCCGGCCCGTGGCCCGGTGGGTCCACCGGTTCGGTTTGGCCTGGCCCGGGTGCTGGGCGGTCCGGGCTCGGGCCCAGGTTTTGGTGAACCGGCCCGGCCGGTTCGGGCCCGGTCCGGGCCGGATTTTAATTTTTTTTTTTTTGTTTTGAAATTTTTTTAAGTTTTAGGTTGGATTAGGTATTTTGGGCCATTTGAGGTGGTTTGGGATGGTTTGGGGTTGAGGGGGAGGGGTAGGGGATTAAATAGGAGAACAAAAAAAAAAAAATTAATTGGGCCGGTTCTGCCCGGCCCGGCCTGGTTTGGCCCGGAACTGGCCACCGGCGGTTCGGGCTCGGGCCTCCCCTTTCCTGGCCCGAGGCCCGGCCGGGCCCAGGCCTGAACCGGGCCCGAACCGGCCCGAGTCCAGCCCTAATTTGTAAGTAATGCATTCAAAACAGTTAGTTTTGATAAATAACCTCAAAATGTAAATTCATTGATTATATATTTGAATGTGCCATGTTAATTGTGTTTTTAATTTATGCGAATAAGCTCCTTTTTAGGGAAAGTGAGAAACAATTAACATACTATCTATGTAAGAAAACTAAATTCTACTTATCTGTGCACTAATAATCTTTACACAAATTAGTGAATCGCACTAAATTGAGTAAATTCTACTTATCTGTGCACTAATAAGTCCGCATACAATTTGTGAATTTGGTGGTTTTGAAGTGGGTTTTCTTAAAATATTATTGAGTTAAAACTTCCAGATAAAGATTGACTAAAGATAGCCTAAATTATTTTTTCAAATGGGGTTATTGAGGAAATTATTACCAAAAAAATTGATAGGGTATATAGGCTCTGGCCCACATACAACAAGGCTAGATGAGGGCGCAAATGGACAAAACAACCATGATCGAACAAGGCTACGCAAAAACATTGGGCCAACACTATTGTCTGTAATAGGGGCGTGTGTATCAGCTTGAATTAATTGAACCGTACCAAACCGAACTGAAACTTGATGATATGTAATTTGGTTTGAGTTTGGTAGTATTTCTGCCAAACCGTATTAAACCAAACTGAACCGAAATCGTGAAAAACCGAATAAAACCGCGAAAAACCGAACAAAACCGAACAGAACTAAAGAATTTCAATAAAGCCTTAATATATTATTAAAAATTAACAAATTCAAACCAAACCGAAGTAAACCGAACTGAACTAAATCGAACCGAAAAATAGAATGATTTTTGTTTGGTAACAATTCTTCCAATCCGTTCCAAACCGAACCAAAACCCGTAAAAGTTGAACCGAAAACTGATATGCCCACTCCTAGTACGTACAAGTGCCCTCGGCCAGTGACACCTCGTCCAACACGAGATCTAAAACTCGGATAGAATCTCGCTCAATGCAAGGAAACAATGAGGGCGAGGTGCCAAGGTCCATAAGCACCTCGTCCTACGACACCTTGTCTTACAGAACACAACTACTCAACAGTTAGTCAACGAACACAACATATCGTTCTCTGAAGCACAGTAGAGCTCTCGCTCATAGATTAACTATCACATGTATGTGCATTTAATGCACTTAGCATTGATTACTAGTATAATTAAGTACCCCTTGTCGCAAATGGTTTAGAATTAATTATTATCATATATTTTTCTCTCTCAAAATCTTAGGTCTCCATTTTCTCTACAATACCACTAGAAGTTTACTGGTGATCTATCAAATATATTTGGCTTCACGATAAACAAGTATCACATAAATCATTTCTCAATGTGTCAAATTTGAACATCATTGCAACAAGAATAAATGCTTAAACATCTTAACATCCATAAAATTTCACTAATTCAACAGTTAAATCAATAAATTGAAAAACAAAATCAATGGTATTCAAATGTTAAATTATTAAAAAGAAACTAATTCAAGGCTCACACTAAGTTACTCTTAAAAAATTATAATGACAGTTCTCAAACTCAAACCATATTTCATTCACCTAAAAGGTGAATGAATAACTTAAGAAGTTATGTTGTTGCACTTTGGCCTACGATTAGTCTTTAATCACAAACATAACAAACAAAGTAAAAATAAATAGAAAATTACACAAATATGAAAGGAAAAATATATACATACAAGAAATCATGGTTGAACCACACACCCACACTTAAAATTTGTACTATCCTCGGTGTAAAAGTAATTAAGAGAGTGTCAACGAAGCTCCCTCGAAGAGCGGAAAAGTCTGGAATTATTTATTCTCACAATGTTGAGATGTGCTTTTTCGAGCGAAAGTGAGTCCGAAAAGAAACAAAGAAAATGAAAAACACTTCCTTTTCATTTCTTTTGTTTGATTCTGTTTTTTATTTACAAAGTTAGATTGCCTCTTAAGAAATACTTGGGGCAGTACATAAGAGCTGCCCTTTGTTTTGCAGTATTGTTATATAGTTTCAATAGTTATTCATTATTGACTGGGAATTTGTTGTCACTTTTATTTAATAGTTGGACAACTCTGAATGAGAATGCTTCAGTTACTTCAAGTAGGTCAGCCTAATCATCGGGTCTTCAACTTCTATATGGAATTTGTAACGAGAGTTAAAAGAAGAATTTTATCTCCACATTCAAATTTCTCCAATTAATCAATTGGTCATGCAAATCTTTAAGGCCAGTTTGATTGGGGGATTCACAGGAGAAGGAAGGGGATGGGTCTTATATAAATTTAAAATAATTTTTTCATTTAGAAAAAATTGAAATAAAGCAAAGATACAATAGTAGTATATAAAATACATGGTCTAACTAATTATATAGTTATTTGCAGTCTAAAACTAACAAATTCAGATAAATTAGAAAAATAAAAAATCAATCCTTCCCTCCCTTTACCTTCACAATCCCCAAACCATACAAGCTCTTAGTTCTTTCCTCAATTCCTTGTAGATTTTTTAACTATTAAGCTACAAGCTAAGTCTGAAATCCTCAAATTCATTTAGTTGTAGCTGATAAACAACAGGCATACCATCAAAACGATGAGTACAACTACAATGCTTGAAAAATATAGTACAACTACATTGTGCATAGGAGTTACACCAACAAATTTATTTTCCCATTGTTCTTAACTTTGAAGATGAATATGATAGTGGTGGAAGTTATATCAATACTTTGGAGGTTAGATTTGAAGAGAGAAGGGAGATGAATCTCCTTCCCCCCACCCACATAGAGGATGGAGTAGAGAATAGAGAGAATTGTCTAACACTATCACTATATGTGTACGAATGATTAAAATCATATAATGAAAAGTCTGATTTAACCTTTGTAATTTAAGCAGTGTGGACAATATATTTAAGATGAGGCGCATCATAGTCTAATAAGTAACAACGGTGTAACAAATGGAGCACCTTAGATTTTCCTTTGTTGAAGCGACATATGAGAATCTATACAATTTTATATGATCAATGAATCATAAAATATCTTTACCCGGTAGAATTATACACTTGTTTTTATATGCTACTTATTCTTCTTTTTCATTTTTCTCCTATATTATAATGCAACAAACTCTTTTTTTTTTGTTAATCTTGAAGTTGAGATTTTATTTCTCATTTTCATCAAGTTCAATGTATTCAAATAATTTGAGGAGTACCTAAAGTACAAAATGCTAGAATAACACCACAGAAATACAAAATTAATAAAAATGTGTCTAAAAATACAACTTTCTAAAAGTATAATCAATAAAAGGGTTGAAGTTTGATTATGTATACATATAAAGAAATATGATCGATTTAAGAAATTAGTGATAGCTAGAAATATAGAAATACATTAATTACCGCTCATCTAGTGGTATACAAATTGAAAATTTATACTAGGGGTATGTTAATACTTAATTACATTCATATCTTAATGAATCAATCAATTTGTAAGTAAAACATAAATACATTCTTTAATTAGATTTTTATTTGTTTTATATTTCTCACAAAATGATTACATAAATTAATTAAAAAAACATATAGAGTGTTGCAACTCTATAATAATAAAATGTTTTACATATAATATAAATATATAATACAATATTACAATTTACCTAAAATAGTCTCTCCACACCCATCCATTTCACATTCATTATCTTGCATCTTGCCAAAAACCATAAAATGGTTCGCCTTATACGTAAAACCCCTCTATCACTGAAAGCGGGTGGTGACTGGTGAGCCAAACCCAAACCCATATCACACTGCTCCAAACAATTTTCTGCAAAATCCTAAGCATTTCTTTTCAAGGTAGTAAACGCAAATCTGGTCGGTCGCGTCAAGTCATCAACTAACTTTTATGCGAACCAGACTTTTCCGACATGGATTTCACCCAGCTTCTAAGAGCATCTCCAATGGGGTAGTGGATTGGAGTAAAGTCTATCCTACGTGGCATAGGAGAGAGATAGAGATAGAATGATTATTTTAATTTAATATGGAGAAAGTGGTGTGTATGAAAAATGAAAAGGAAGAGAGAGATAGGAGTAAATTGTAGACAATGTGTATGACAATGTCCACAAATAGACTTTACACGGGAATCGAGGAGTAAAAGTGGATGAAAAGTGGGTTAAAAGTGATATAGAAAAATGAAAAACAAAATAAATGTGGAGATATGTAGGTCCTACACATAAAATTTGTGAGATAAAAAATGGGACCCGTGTGTAAGAATGTGGAAGAGAGTAGACATCCCCAGATGCTCTAACGACCACATCCGTCTAGTGTGGACCTTCCATTTCTCTCCAGTCTCCAGTCTCCGCCGTCCAGACCATCTCCAGTCTCTGGACGCCCATAATTCCGTCTGCTCTGCATCTCTCCCCGGCAGGAATTAACTCCATTCCAATCTCCGCTCCTGTCCGCCACGCGATTTCTCCCAGGTTTGGAGCGTCAATCCCTGACTCGTAACTAAGAGCACATACTTGCGATATTTACCTTTGTGGTAATACTAATTGCGAGAATTTTCCGTTTGTGGTAGAATGGCAACTGGGGCTATGCCGGTTTCATTTCCAGCACTCAAGGGCAGGGAATCTGGATTGGAGTTCGGTAAAAGTGTGGATTTCGTCAGAGTGTCTGACTTGAGGCGTGTTAAATCTCGCCGAACCAAGGTTTCTGTGATTACAAATTCCAATTTTGGGCCTGATACGGTTGACCTTCAGCCCGCATCAGCAGGGAGTCCACTTCTAGGTGTTCTATATCACTCCAATTCCTTAGTGATTTTCTTAAATTGAATCGTCTTATGAGTTTGAATATCTCTCTGTCCCAAAGGGCATAAACTAATCTTTTTCCAAATTTGTTAGGGTCTGTTGGGACTTGGGATCAGTGTTTGAATATGAAGGTTGTGGATGGCTTAGTCTATATCAGGATGCATATTTGAAATTTTATACTAGAATATCGGAAGACCAACAAAATTATGTGATCCAATAACATTTCAATATTTTTTCATCATGTTTAGAAGCATTCTATTTATGAAGGTATATACTAAGGACCTATTGTCTTGGACTGAAATTTCTAGGTTAGTGTTGGGCTAAAGTAGGTCCAAGAAAAATACTAACTTTCTGAATGTTTAGTGAGTTTTGTAATCATCAAAGAAACATAAAGAAGAAGTTTAAATATTATGTGTCTATTCTAATGGCCTGGTTGTGATTCATTATCTGTAGTTCCCAGGCAAAAATATTGTGAATTTACACACAAAACGGTACGGAGAAAAACCAACACCGTGATGGTTGGAAATGTGGCAATCGGTAGCGAGCATCCTATCAGAATCCAAACTATGACCACCACAGATACTAAGGATGTTGCTGGGACAGTTGAACAGGTTCTTTTACTGGGCCTTATTCTACTGCTTCTATAGGTCAAGTAACTACTTAGTCCATTGTAGCATTAGACACCATAGCGGTTTTCTCTTTGGGATTATTTGTATGGGTTAAATTGTTTGATATCTTAAAATGATTTTTATTTAATTCTTACCCATGCAGGTAATGAAAATAGCTGATACAGGAGCTGACTTTGTGCGCATAACAGTGCAAGGCAAGAAAGAAGCCGATGCATGCTTTGAAATAAAAAATTCTCTTGTTCAAAAGAAGTATGTTTTGTTTCTAAACTTTAAAGGAAATTTGAAACGTCTGTTGTGAATGAAAAATGTGGGTGTTTACCTTTGGTGCAGTTGTAATATTCCTTTGGTGGCAGACATTCATTTTGCCCCTTCAGTCGCTCTTCGAGTTTCTGAATGTTTTGATAAAATTCGTGTCAACCCTGGAAACTTTGGTACACTATGTGATGCACTGTTTTCCATTTTGATAGAAGTTGTTGAGTAGCTGTTATCATCTTAATGATTTGTTTTCCCAGCTGACAGGCGAGCCCAGTTTGAGAAGCTGGAGTACACAGAGGAAGATTATCAGAATGAACTTGAACACATTGAGGAGGTTAGACTTTTCAATTATAATTGTGATGGTTGTTAAGTTTTATAAATTAAATGAAACTAGCTAATCATTCTGGTTCATGGAATATAGAAGATAGAAATATGGAGTTTGCATTCTATGTCTTCGGGCCTATCCTAAATCATGTACTCCCTTTGTCCCAAAACATAGATCTGTTTAAATAAACAAGCTAATTTTCATTATATATTTTTTTAAAGAGATATCTCCAACAAGTTGTTTTTGAAAGGATGTCTCAAACAAGTTAAGTATGTTAAAATTAGTTAAACTGAAAAAGAAATTTTAAAATATATTAAGAATCGATGGTTTCCAATAGTTTTACCATACTGAAGTAAAAAGGTTGTAGCTTGGTAAAACATGACTCTTTTTATGTGGATATTATCAAATGATTCACTTCAATGTTGCATAATCCATAAATTGTGTATTTGGTTCATTGTATTCATTAATCAAGTTTGAAGCGTTAAGCCACATTTTTTAAGTTGAAAACTCTTACGGAGCTCAGAAAATGGCAGAAAAAGCAAATTTAGAGAAAAATATAGAACAAATGTGGGAGCACTGGAAATACAAACATTAATAAAACATTGTTTCGAACTCGATTAATTCATATTTTATATTTATTCAAACTCCTTTTATTTATTTGTTTCTTTTTTTGTAGTATATAGACTAATGCTAAACATAAATACTTTTTTAAACATTAATTATATTTCACTTTTCTTGGCTTTTCTAAGTCAAGTCCCAGGACGGGAAAATAACTTTCCTTAATCTTATCCCTTTTTCCCTAACATTTTTAAGCAATCCAAACATACCCCGAAGCTTTAGTTTCAACACCACCTAATGCATCTCTATATGGCGCAGGTGTTTACACCATTGGTTGAGAAATGCAAGAAGTATGGGCGAGCTATGCGTATTGGTACAAACCATGGGAGCCTATCAGACCGCATCATGAGCTATTACGGGGATTCTCCCAGGGGGATGGTGAGCAGCTGGGCCAGTCAAGCTACTTCAGAAGCTACCTAATCTATATATGGCATTCAACTTTCTATCATTTTACTTGTTATGTTGAGCAGGTTGAATCTGCATTTGAGTTTGCAAGAATTTGTCGGAAGTTGGACTTCCATAACTTTCTGTTCTCAATGAAAGCTAGCAACCCAGTTATTATGGTCCAGGCATATCGTCTTCTTGTAGCCGAGATGTACATCCAGGGATGGGATTATCCATTACACTTGGGAGTTACTGAAGCTGGTGAGGGTGAAGATGGGCGGATGAAATCTGCAATTGGCATCGGAACTCTGCTACTGGTATTTTGCTTCCTTGAGTTGGATGGAAATTTATTGCTTCATGATATGAAAATCCAGATATAAGTTTTAACAGTAAATTGCTTCCTCTATTCTTTTTTACTTGCAACATTTCCATTTTCATGTTTGACAACGCCCAACATTGGCCATTAAATTATGTAATTCTCTATCATTAAAAAAATTAAAAACTCAATTTTAGAAAATTTAAAATGAGACGAATTTAACAATACTTAAAAAATCTAATACAGTACATCAATAAATAAAATTTAGTCAAAGTAGAGCATGTGAATAGTGCAAAATTCAACATAGCTACAATTGTTTAAGAACGGAGATAGTTTTATTTAAAGCAGTATTCCTATAATGCGAATCAAAAGGTTGTTTCATTAAACTATATGGATTAACTAAATAATTTTGAAAATATGTCCTAGGGTATAAGTTGCATTCATAAGGATTAACTTCTAAAAGCTTGTACTATTCAAGTAGGACCTGTTGTTTTGGACTTATTTCAGTTCCACACCAGATTTTAAAGGCATAATATTATCGCTAGTCAGACAAGTCCAGAAGCTTCCCCTCCAAAAGACCAGGTCCCTAAACTAAAGATCAAAAGCTCTACCTTACTAAAAATGGACTTTTCATTTTGGACCAGAAAAGTTCACATACTTATATGTACTAGACCAGACTCAAACCCAAAAACTAGCATTTTCTTGCTCAAATTGAAAGAGCTATTTTAAACTGAAAAATGGGGAACACAAAAATATTTGGATGGCTTTGGATATGCAAATTGTCTAACATTTCACCGCACAGGATGGTCTGGGTGATACCATCAGGGTTTCCCTTACTGAACCTCCGGAAGAAGAGATTGATCCATGTCGACGGCTGGCAAACCTTGGTATGAGAGCAGCCGAGCTTCAGCAAGGAGTGGTAGGATTGCATAACAAATTTGCTTCATGATCTTGTTTAGACCATTAAATTTCTGTTATATAGACTTGATTTGGTATCCATTTTAGGCACCTTTTGAAGAGAAGCACCGCCGCTATTTTGACTTCCAACGACGAACAGGACAGTTGCCACTGCAAAAAGAGGTCACATGTTAACTTTAATCAGTACATACCTTAGGCCTGCCATTATTTATTTATTTATTTATTTACTTATTTATTATTTCTTGTTCCATTTAAAATTTGAATATTGAACCAATGTGTGCAAGCTTGGCAGGGCGAAGTGGTAGATTATAGAGGTGTTTTGCACCGAGATGGCTCTGTCATCATGTCCGTTTCCCTGGATCAGTTGAAGGTCTCAGTTTTCACTTCTCTATTGATCTTTCCATTACTTGGCATTTGTGTCATACTTTTACCCCTTGTATGGTTGGGGGAATTTGGAGAGATGGAAGGGGAGGTCTAATATTTATTACTTCCTCCGTTTTTTTATTAATTGCAACGGTCCACATTTCACGTTTGCCAACGCACAAGTTAACTATTAATATCTTTCATTTCTTATTAATAAAAAATTTAAAAAATGCAGATTTTGAAAATTTACAATGAGAGGAACTAAAAAAAATTAAAAATTTAATTTATAATACATTAATAAATAAATATAGTCAAAGTAGAATATGTGAATAGTGCAAAAAGTCCAACATTGCAATTAAAAGAGAACGGAGGTAGTATTTATTAATTTACTCCAAGTAGATATTTATTTTCTGAAATATTAGAAAAACTAATCAATAAATTATTAAAACAAATTTCACCCATCCCTTTCCCTCCCCTAACCAAACAAGTACATCATATATTCTTGGGAAATTTCCCAAAATAGGAGTAAGAACAATGTCAAATTCTGAAATAAGAGGTGGTTTTCCTTACATAGAAGATTAGAAGTACATTGCTGTCATCCTGAAAATTACTGCCATATTTTGGCATTACTAAGCTTTAAATATGACAATATAATGTCATAAGTACTAGTTTTATCCAAACATGACAGTAATTACTCTTATTTAGGGAATATAAACATAGTGCTTCTACTTTGGAATTCCAAAACGTTTTACTCATATTTAGGGCAATTTCTGTATATGCTTTCTCTTTGTTTTTATTTTCCTGTTCTGTTTTCTGAAAGCTTCTCTTGCTATTTCCTATTGGCAGGCACCTGAGATTTTGTACAAGTCATTAGCAACAAAACTGGTTATTGGCATGCCATTTAAGGTCCCAATTATATCCTTTTATTGGCTAAAAAATAAGACTCTGTCATGTAAAATGATTACATCTGTTAAATGTGCAGTTGTACAATTGTTATATTACTAATAAAGGTGATTACTCCATGCTATAGGATTTAGCAACTGTGGACTCAATTTTGTTGAGAGAGCTTCCACCAGTTCATGACAATGATGCTGTAAGGGCTGTTTCCTTCATACATAAAAAATGACACTTTGGCAGTACAGCCTTTTCACGTGTTACAGAATATATGTTTTATTAGAGTTGTGAGGCTGACTTGTTTGCCCCCGCCCCCATCACATGGCCAGCGTCTAGCTCTGAAGAGGTTGATAGACATCAGCATGGGAGTCATAACACCATTATCAGAGCAATTAACAAAGCCACTTCCTAATGCCATGGTCTTGGTTACTCTCAAGGAATTATCTAGCTGTGCCCACAAACTTCTCACAGCAGGTACAACTTCTTTATTCATGTTTTAGCATGAATAGTGATTTATTATTATTATTTATATTATTATTATTATTATTATTGTGTGCATGTCAGCACTCATTATATATTATCCACTTCCTTTAGGTGCACGACTGGTTGTGTCTGTACGTGGTGATGAACCTTATGAAGAATTGGAATTGCTCAAGAAATCTGATGCAACTTTGATTCTTCACAATCTACCATGTACTGAAGAAAAAATCAGCCGAGTTCATGCTGCAAGGAGGTATTGCTGTATTTTGTTTTATTCATATATATTCTTGAAGAGTTTAATGTAAAGCAGTTATGAGTTTTACTTCATGTCTCGTCTTAAAAGCCCGTTTAAGCTTAAATGATTGGAGTAGTTAACTGAATGTGTATCTGAAACAACTAAAGCTGTTTAATGCTCTAAGAATTTATTTGGAAATGTTTTAAAATAAGTCAAAGAAGATAATTTCTAAAGATAAAGGGGGGAGTATCAATTTCTGCGAAAAGGCAACTCCTGCACTATGATGTTCATATTTCAGAATGACCTGATTCAGCCAGCACAATGAAATAAGTTACTTTTTGGTGAATAAGTCCAACAAGCCGAATGTGAAGTCTTCCAAACAGGCTCTAAACGACAAGAAATTTGATAATATCATAATAGTAGTCCTTTCCCGGCTAGCAATTTTCAAGCTGATATTTGTTTCCTGCTTGCAGGCTTTTTGAATATCTTTCAGAAAATTCCTTGGATTTTCCAGTTATTCATCATATAGAATTTCCCAAGAACATTCACAGGTATGAAATAAATCAAGACTAATAGTCTGTGTGAGAAATGCCAATTCCTGAACTTAGCACGGGTACTCAATTGCAGGGATGATCTAGTAATTGGTGCTGGAACCAATGCTGGTGCTCTATTGGTAGATGGGCTTGGAGATGGCGTGCTCTTAGAATCTCCTGATAATGATTTTGAGTTTCTTAGAAATACATCATTCAATCTTCTACAAGGGTGCAGGATGAGGAATACTAAGACGGTAATAAAGCATATATGCGTGGAAAATAGTCTGCCTATTTTTTCATTTGAGACAAACGAGAGTAATTGTATGCTTCCCTTCGTCAGGAATATGTGTCATGCCCCTCATGTGGCAGAACTCTGTTTGACCTTCAAGAAATAAGCGCAGAGATACGTGAGAAGACATCACACTTGCCTGGTGTTTCAGTAAGTAACAAAACTGAGGAATTGGACTTTTGTTGGACTTCATTTTAATAATATAGTAATACTAAGTGTAACAGGTCAGTACACCTCTTTCCGCTTACCTATGAGACTTTTTACCAAATAGAATCTGTCTGGATCCTGAAAGATGCTAGGGACATGGAAAAAAATGCCAAGGAAATTGAGATGTTTTACTCAAAATGCAAACAAAATTGAGATCTGGATGCTTCAATTTTTTTAGAATTGAAATAAGCTTTAAAATGCATATGGTATTTTGAACAAGTAATGAACAAATGTCAAGTATAAACCATTCTATTGTTATTTTTCATTCCATTTTCTTCTATGGATGGGGTGCACCCTTTTTTACAAACGAGCTCATAATTCACTGTTAATATTTTTCTCTTTAAGATTGCTATTATGGGCTGCATTGTGAATGGGCCTGGGGAGATGGCTGATGCAGACTTTGGATATGTTGGTGGTGCTCCTGGGAAGATAGATCTTTATGTTGGAAAGGTAACTCCCAGTTTCTGAAATTCAATTCACCTTTTTTAAACTTTTATGGTCAAAATGCTAAATGACTGTTTGTTCACAGACGGTGGTGAAGCGGGGCATTGCGATGAAGGAAGCTACAGGTGCTTTGATCAATCTAATTAAAGAACATGGCCGATGGGTGGATCCTCCAGCAGAAGATCAGAGTAATTAGTCAGGCAATCCTCTATTTATCTGGCAATTGGTGTATGTATACCAACTTTCACATAATGTGTACCAAACTGTAAGGTGGCCATGTCCTTGAAGGCTTAAATATAATAAAGTGGTCACTTACTCACTTGGAACATCTATACGTCTTTACAGCTCAGACATCTTCTGACAGCTCGGTTCCAGCTTGCTTTGTTTGCCCTCTTAAGCAAGGGTAGAAACAGGCTGGTTAGGATTTAAAAAACACTAAACCGTAATGCATCGGCCTGCATCGGCCCGATTCCGTGTTTGGTTCTTATTCAATTTTGCAACTTAAAAAGAAAAAATCAGGACCCTTCATCTATTTCCATTTCTCGTTAATAAATCGTTTCCGGTCTAGAGTGGTGTTCAGTCATGCCCGAGTCACTCACTACATACTCCCTTAAGAAGGAAAGATAAGTTTATATGACGAAGTTTGTTTGGGGGAAAGGAGGTACACGATAAAACAACCATGTTCAAATTTCAAAATTCTATTATAAAAATCCATTGTTTACTACTCGTAATAAAAGTCTAAAACATGACTGTTTGTTTGCTTTGTATTATAAAAATACTCCCCAAGTCCCTATAGATATTTTCATATACCATGTGTATTTATATGTATATACGGAGCATACTATTTTGGGATGATGAGAAAGAATGTATAAAAAATATTACGTTTACAGTTTTGAACTTTTGATTTAGTAATTTTTTTTAAACTAATCTTTTATATAAATGTTCATTACAGATTTTTTTACATAGGAATACATAACACTCATTTAGCACCACGAACTGAAGGGCGAAGTCCACTCACAAAATTACTGATATGACGCCAATAACGTACGGAGTAACTTACATTCATGAAATAATAAATCAACAAACCAGCAAAAGAGAGACTTAATTAAATGAAATGGACAAAATAAACTAGAAATTAACAGTAGCTTTTCTCTATCAAGTGAAGAAGAATCAAACGTTTGCCATCACCTCTTTACATCTGTGGATTCCCAGATCTATGCAGTTTTTTAGCGTCAAAGGCTGGATTTGCATAAGTCGGAGCTTAGAGAAACCCTCTCCGGGAGGCCTGTCCGAAATGCGCTCGACGGACATTATCCTGCCGCTTTTTGTAAACCTTCCCTACCAACCCTACCACAACCATCCCAGAAATCACTCCGACCGCTATTCCGGCCTTCTTCCCGCCGCTCATTCCCTCTTTTCCGGACTCATGAGATAATTCCACGCTCTCGTGAGCTACATCACTTGCCATTTGAGAGACCGGCGCGGGAGCAGGTGAATTCGACGGCGAAAGTGTATTTGCAATCGCGGGGGACGGAGACGGAGCATTAGCAATCACCGATGGCGGCGATGGCGACGGCGAGGTGAAATCTGACGGTCGAGAACTGTCAGAGAGTGCAGGAGACGGTGATGGAGTCTCGGGAGAGACAACAGCAGCCGGCGCTGGCGAAATCCCAGGCGGATCTGCAGGTAGAGCACGTTGAACGGAAAACATCGCGAAGAGTAAGAATAGAGAGAGGGAGGAGATCGGGAGACCCGCCATCGCTAAGCAAAAGAATGAAGAGAGATCGATAAAGCCAGAGAGATGAAATGGCAACAGGAATGAAGGGTGGGGAGTCGAGAAAGCGTATAAGTTTGAAAAGGGGAAGCAGTAAGGAGGAAGTAGGGCGGGAAAGGTGCGGAGAACGTGGAAGGGAGGGACGCGAATAAAGGGTGGCGTGACGGCGACAGAAACAGATAAGACCTTTCGGAATTGTTTGGCATTGGGTGAAAATCAAGTTACCTATACCTAGAGCCCGTTTGCTAACAATCTAACACTGTCATTCGGTCTTATCAGTCAACTTTTCACCGATTACATAATTTTTGATTTCACGTGTTGAAATTTATAATAATAATAATAATAATAATAATAATAATAATAATACTTCCGTCCCAAAATTAACTTCTCAGTTTGACTTCACACAGATTAAGAAAATAAATTTGATTTTACTGTGGAGTGCACTGTTTTGCACTGTTTAAACACTGTTTGACACTGTTTGGACACTGAGACTGTTTGGCACTGTTTGACACTTTTTTGATGTAGATTATTTGCCAAATAAGGAAAATTTTGAAGTGTGAAGTTAATTTCGGGACTGTCCGAAAAGGAAAGTGAGAAGTTAATTTTGGGACGGAGGGAGTAATAAATAGTAAGGTTATAGTTACTTTTCTGACTATTTCGGTTGAAGTTACTGTAGAGGATTATTTAGCTATTATTACAAATAATTTTTTCTTTATTTTATTAATAAAATATATTTTAACTTTATTTTTTCATAAATCAACAGAATCAACTAATACAACCATTTAAGCCAAAACTTCATAAATTTCCATTTTTATAGCATAGTACAAGAAATTTCCATTTTTATACCGTGAATCATGACAATATTCCTCAACCATCCTAACTTTCAAATTTAAGCTTTTGTCGGATATTGGTATTTGTTTTTTTAGTTACAACCTAATGAATTTTTTATTCTTTACACACACTACTTTGATTATGTTTCATTTTTTAATATATGATGGTATGATTTTGAATAACATTATTGAATTCGTCTTATTAAAAATCAATATATATATAAAAGAGGAACTTTTTAAGAGCATACAAAGTGCCACATAATCATGCCATGTCATCCATCATTTAATTTTTAATATTCTGTATCTTTTATTTATTTTATTAGATTCTATTTTTGATTGCATATTGATATGGAAACAAAAGACTTTATGATAAAAATCCACCTTATTTGGAAACTTTTTCAAAACCTATTACTTATTTAATAATTATGAAATTCATTAATTGGAATCACACTAATTAAATAACCAACCATACGAAGTACTTTTTATACAGTACTTTTAATTATAAGCACGTATAATTTTTTTGATTATTGTTATACTCCGTACTTCTTAGTTTTTATTACATTTTATTGAAGAAATAAAGTATCTTTGTTTTGCCCACTTAAGAGACAAATCAGTTCCTTAAAAAAATAGATAAATCAGCCAAATTGCTATTTATTTTGTCTTCAAAATTATTTATTTATAAAAAAAGTATTAATAGTGTCCTATTTCCTAAAATGTTACTCCGTATATTTTATTCTTCTAAACTCAATGTTGAGATCATGATTAAAATTTTAAGCTATAGATTAGAAACTGTGTTAATACTTCGTATTTTTCTACATCTTCGTATAATACTTTCTTAATTATTAACACAATGATGAAAATTATAACCACCGAATTTTTGAAATTGAAAGCGAAATTAGTACTATTAGACATTCATATATAGAATCATATAAAGAGAATACTTCTAATCAAGTAGCTTATCTATAATACTACGTATTTAATAAGGATGAAAGTTGATATCATACATGCATATGTGTGTTCACAAGTTAATACGTTTAGTCTAGCCAAAAGTAAATATGTTGGATTGTTTCATTTCTTTATTTTTACTACGGAGTACCAATTCCAAGTTGAGTAAAATGTAAGAACCTAACTCACTATTAAAATTTAAAAATATGTACTCCCTCCGTCCCCTTTTAAATATCCAGGAAGAGGGTGACACGAGTTCTAAGAAAAGTGAGTTTGTATGGTTGATATTAATTTATAAAGTAAGAATAAAGTAAGAGTGATTTTGAGTCATACAAATTTTACCAAATAAGGTATGTGACAATTAAATAGGAACATCCCAATATGGTAAAACGAGACATTTAAAAGGGGACGGGGGGAATATTTCATATCAAGTTGAATGAGAAATATTAGAAAAATATTATTTTGAAATGCTCAATAAAGTAATCTAGACGTTCATAACAATTAAAAATAATTTTCAATATGACGAAATAATGAGTAAAATGTAAAAAAACTCCATTTTTTTACATTTTCAATGTGATGAAATAATGAGTCAAATGTAAGATCTTACTATTAAAAGTTAAAAGTAAATACTCCACAGTTCATACCAAATTCAATGAGGAATATGAAAAAAAATTGAGCTGCATAATAAAATAATTTAGAAGACATGAGATTAATTAAGAAGTTTCTCTGTGAATTCTTTAAAATTGGGTTCACCACAATTTTGTTTAGTTGAGATTCTTATGTAAAAGAACATTTTAAATATTTTCCATATAATTGTCTCTTTATTTTACAAGTGAAATATTTTTTAATTTTTTTCATGATTCGAGAGATTCTGC
The DNA here is from genome assembly GCA_945859915.1 of Cuscuta epithymum. Classification (NCBI taxonomy): domain Eukaryota; kingdom Viridiplantae; phylum Streptophyta; class Magnoliopsida; order Solanales; family Convolvulaceae; genus Cuscuta; species Cuscuta epithymum. The sequence goes on along the minus strand of CAMAPF010000959.1, from coordinate 98,340 downwards.
CTATTCAGCCCATTCAAGTGATTCAACATGAATTTAATCAATTTCAGTAAAATAAGCTGATTTCACTAATTTTACTACGAGTATTATCAAACGAACTCTATATTTAGATTGAGTTTATTTTTCTTTTGCATCACATTATACGAAGTATATGATTTCAAAAATATCAAATTTAAAATTAGCTAAATTATGTACTACCCGTGCATCGCACGGGCTTGAAACCTAGTAAGATATAATATAGGAAAAATGAAAATATAGGAAATACATAGTATATAATACTCCCTCCGTCCCCCTAAGTTTGGGACGGAGGGGTGTGGTGTGGTTTTTAAGAAAATGTGGAATTGTATGGTTGATATTGAATTGATAAAGTGTAAATAAAGTAAGAATGAATTCTAACCACTCAAATGTTACCAAATATGGTATGGGACAAACTTAGTGGGACGGACGAAAAAGGTAAAACGGGACAAACTTAAGGGGACAGAGGGAGTATATATTAAAATCATCCTAAATATACTGACTATTTCTTTCAGTATCGATGTGACGTTTTTATTTTATTAAAAAGAATTTACGATTCATATTATTACTCACATTTGTGTAAATTTTGCTCAACACAATCTTATTAGCTTATCAAGTCAACAAATAAATTGAATATGGGACCAAGGACGTTGAGCTTTACTCTATAAATTAATGAATCATTTGATAAGAATGAGACTTGTTAGAGCTTGATTATGGACTTGTCGTACGACAAATTGAAATTGTTGGTTAGAAATTTATACTGAAATATTCTAATTCTATTGGTTGGTAGATATTGTATATAAACTATTTAAGAATAAATAAAATAAAAGCTCCTAATGACATTTGGGATATAATATACCGAGTACTACCTATATGAGAAAATGGTAAGATTTAAGAAAGCGACATGGTTGTATAAAAATTAAAATTATTCAGATTTAATCGACTTATCAAGTTATCATCAACTTTTGATTCTTGACTCCTGAATAGAGCTCATTTGTGGACATTGTCATTTATATGGTCTACAATATATGTCTATCTCTCTGATCTCGTTAAGTTCGCCTACATGATAATATGTCTATGTTAAATTAAAATAATCATACTATTCCGTCTCATAATGGTTGTCCACTTTCAATTTGGCACGCTTATTAATAAAGTGGTTGAAAAGTAAAAGTTGTGGTTGAGATTTGAGTAGAATAAAGTGAAATGATAAGAACCACATATTTCTTGCCAAAAAAGGAAACAAAACATTCATTTTGGGACAACCAAAAAAGGAAAGTAGGACATCCAAAATGGGACGGAGGGAGTACTATCTTTACTTCTCTTTTATGCACTCTTAGTGAGTCTCATTTGTATCTCAAAATTTTTATGTATTGAACATACATAACTCCACTTTTATTTTATTTTTTCAGTTTTATATCACTTTTAACCTATTTTACATCCACTTTTGCTATCCAGTTCCCGTGTAAAGTCCACACGCGGACATTGTCATTATCAATTGTATACTCCGTATAATTTATTTCTTTCTCTCTCCTTTTTCATTTTTGTCATACACGGTTTTCTCTATATTAAATTTAAATAATTATTTTAACTCTATCTTTCTTGACACGTACTCCCTCTGTAACAAAAAAATCTTCTCACTTTCCTTTTTCGTCTGTAACAAAAAATCTTCTCATTTCTAAATCTTATTATCATACTCTCAATAATTCTTAAAATAATACACTATTACAACTATTTTTTTGGGATTTTTCCTACATTGCATCACATTATTTCACTTTCTTCCCATCATACCCTCAATAATTTATAATTTTATATCATCTTTCATTATTCTTAATCCACCTACTTTTGAAATGGGAAAATTTTAAAGTTTCAACGCAAACTCAATTTGGGCCGGCTAATGCATGAAATTTAGGGAATGTGGGCTTAAGCCCTTTTGCGTCTGAAACTCTGGGGAGACATTTTTACAGTTGAACGGACTTTCGATCTTCATAGAGCTCGCCGGAAATCCTCTCAAACGGTTCGCGCGTGCAGAAATTGCATTCAAAAACTCCGTCATGATCAGTATACTCTCTCAGGTGACGCAACCATTTCCGACAGTTAGGTAATTTTCATTTTTTTGTTGTGGCTGTTGACATAATATCTGCAGGAGCGTCTGCTGGGAGCGGCGTTGGGGGGCATACTCACGGGGGTGGTGGTATTTGAGCAGCGCCGGAGTATTTACAAGAGCATCTCCGACACTCAATCTCAATTATTTCCTCATTCTCAGGTGATTTTCTAACCCTGCCGCTTAAATACGCATTTTCCTTCGTGGTTAAAATTCTTAATCTGTCTTTTTTCCCTTGAAAATTGGGTTTCCACTTTCTCAACTTTAAACTTTCTTTGTTTGACGTGTTAATTGAATATCAATCGGACATCAGCTATTGAGGAAACGCATGTGCTTAAATTTTATTGCAAACGTATAAGAAATTTGCGGATGAAAGACATACATAGATGTTTAGAAATGTAAGATCATTTAATGAGAATACCTTTTTTGGGGCATTTTAGATATGAATAATGGCCTCTGATCTTGTAGGCAAAAAGCTTTTGAATTGGTTACAGGTAGTTCTATAGCCTCTACTAGCATATATTACACTGTAAAGAGCATAGTTTAGGACTTTAGGCTTTTTCTCAAATGATCTCATAATGCATGTCTTTTACCCAAATACACTGTGTTTACTTTAACGCGTGACTCAGATCAACTTGTTGTTCACTTTAACCCACCTTATATCATCTCAATAAAGTATCTATTACTGCTTCCGTTATACCATCAAAGTTTTTTTTAAGCCTATAACATGCACCAAAATCAATGGGTTGAGCTCTAGGCCCAAGTCCCATGTCCGTTATATTGATAACCATAAAGTGCAATGGGGGGTGGGGGGTGGGGGGATAAAAGTCAAGGACCAAGTCCAACCCCTCAAGTTTAGGACAATAGGACATACCCTCTGCAATTTGATCTTTAATCTACTGATAATGGATATTTAGTCCTGTGAATTCAAGAGGTTCAGTCACTAGTATCTGAGGGGTAATGAGCCATTTAGACAAATACACCCTTTCATTAGCTCTTTTCTTAAAGCATGTCACTTCTTGGGTGGTCGATGAAAATGGCACTAGTCACTGTTTAACTTTAGTGTTGAGGACTTTGAGGTAATAGCTCAAATCCAGTGAGCGAACATACGTCCATACCCTGGACCACTAATGCAGAACAGTTCATCAGAGGTCTAAATACAATAGTGACCAAAGCCTGAAGCCAGGTCAGGCATAACCATTTTTATGGGCTGGATAAAGATGGATATTCCTCCCATCATTATCCAGCACCTATAAATATCCATCATGCATGTGCTCGCTAAAGAATTTGATTATGAACCACATTAGCTCTAGATTATGACACCCTAGGTCCCACATATGTGTAGATTATTTGATTTCATGTGTAATAGTACAAGATTCCCTATTTAGTGCTTGCTATAAATGTTTCTATTATTTTTTTTTTACTATTTTCTAGTCAGTCTCACATGATCATATCCCAATTCCCAAAATGCGTCATCTCCTACGAAGCATGGCCGTGCAACATAGATCATATCACCTCTCAAAATTGTAGGAAATTATACAAGTCGAATAGGGGCTGTATGATTGTATCTGGCCCTTTTTATTAAGTGTTTACCGCCAGACCTTAGGTTATTAAATTTGACTAGCAAATACGATGCAATACTTATTCATTTACTACTCTAATGCATATTATGTTTTTATCTCATTGTGTGCTTTGTTTGTTGTATGTACACTTTTTCTGCATGCATCACACATAAGATGTTTTTGCACCTCATACTGTACTTATGAAATCTGGAAGGTAAACAGTTTAGATACAAGTGTTAGAGAAATGGAATTGATATAAATCATTTAATTACGCAGTTAATAAGGTTACGGTCCAAGAGAAATTTAAAGGCTTTATTAAACTTGTATTGGGATTTGGGAATAAAACCCTATACCTTTGTTTTCGGGATTTGGGCTTTATCATTTATGAAAACGTATTGCTTTTGGCCTTTTGCCTATTCATAGTTTCCCTGCATTTTGTAGATAGCATTTTCCCTCAGCACTTTGTATTTTGTAGATAGCATTTTCCCTCGCCACATTACCCCATAGTTTAACAAAAACAGGTACCTGACCACCTGTATTTTTTCATTCAAGCATCTGGTTATTTTAATAGATTTGACCCCTCCCCTCCATTTTGATTAGAAATATTTGTAGAAGTGTGTTAATTATTTGAAGTCAGTTGGTGTAAATAAGTAATGGTGATGTCAAGAATCAGAACGACAATCATAATTAGTACGGAAGTTACTCCGTTTTTATTCAAAATCCCAATTAGGACATTTTCTCTCCCACTTCAACATTGGATGCACTCTTCTTATATAAAGAAATCTAGAGAAATGCGCTTTCAAATTTCAAATGGCAGGGGTGTTCCTTTTCTGTGGAGGCGGGGTAGGCCTGTAGGCTGTAGCTCAGAGGATTAGAGCACCTGGCTATGAACCACGGGGTCATGGCCTCGTGGGTTTGAATTCTTCTTCGCCCACAATTAGACCAAAAGCTAAATATTTTTTCCTCCGTGGGTAGGACAATAATGATTGGGATAACGAACCCAGGGCTAGATCATTATATTATCAGATTAGATTATCAGAAAAAAAAAATGAAAATTCTATTACCAATTTTGTAAGGTTTTAATTTTAATAAAAAGAACTGGCTCAAATAAGCAATAAAGCACTATACTCATAGAAGATTTACTGTTCAAGAAATATACTACGTAAGAGTTTTTAGATATTTAGATAAAAGGGTCATCCCTTTTTTGTAACTTGCCCTTTTCCATAAAGTTGTGTTTAATACACAAAGATGGTAATATATGCATTTTTTAAATTAAAAAAGACACAGGATTTGCTTATTTTGTTCATTTCTATGTGCATTTTGATGTGAAGCACCACACTCATGTACCGCAGCTTGATAACCTCTGATCAGTGATTGCTAGTGTCTTTTCACAATTGTTGACAAGGTCCCGCTCACATAGCACACATTACTAAATCATAGATTGATTGTAGATATGAAACTAGAAGTTCAAACTTCACAGGCGGACTCCTCCTAGAATAACTCTTGACTTTTCCCCCAATGCCTAAAGTTTTTTGTTTGGTTTTTGTACACAGAAAAAAGAACTTATCTTTGTGAAGGAGCCCCGCATTGAGCTTGCACACTTATGGAACAAAGCAGTAGATCAGATAATGGGACCCGTCATCAAGTCTGTCAGTTCACGTGGATGGTAGAAATCCTTCTGCAGTTCTTGAGCTCTCCCATACAACCTCATTACTATTGTTTTTGTAAAATTCACACACTTTGTACTTAACCAATGTAGCTGTATTATGGTGCAAAAATGCAACACAACGTCATTTTGGTTGTGTTGAGCTTTAATTTGGGTTCATGTTCTGAAGAAACTCAGATTTTTAAATATGCTACTCCGTAAGAATTAAAATTACTGTTTAAAGTTAGATGTTTGATATTTTCCCTCTTGGCATGGAAGTGATCAGTGGGGAGTTTTTACTCATCTCGTACCAAATTCTATAGGGTTGTATCAAAGTTGTACCTATTTTTTTATTTGTTTCCTTTTGGTATCAATACTTTGAGTAGTGTGTCATATTGGTGCTTTTTCTATAATGCGTATCTTTTTGCTACTATACCTCTTATAAAGTTTATCTACATTATATTGGATGTTTTTATTTGGACTGTAATTCGTCCCAGACCAGACCAGACTTGGATAGTTATAAAAATACAAAGAAACCAGACCAGCAAATTACAGTCCAAGTAAAAACATCCATAGTTCAAAATATGTTTTATGAAACATAAATATAGCTATATATAGTGGTATATATGTATATCTTGGATAATCAGTATGAGTGTATGACCTATTGTCGGCTCCCTTGGTGCAATATGCCTTTCTTTGTTTAGCAATACGTAATATTAGTTCTTTGCTTCAAAGTAACATTTTTAATAGGCACCAAATTAGATACACTTCTCAATGTATTGGTCCTATAGAGATTCAATTTAAAGAATATAGTATGTACCAACTCTATATGATGTGTAAAGTGTTGGTTTGCAGTAAGTGAAAAACTGATCAATAGTCAACTGGTCATTGTAGTTTGAGTCAAAAGAGGGATGAACATAACAAACCAAAATCTATTACTCCTTATTTGTAGTTTAAGGTTTCAGGTAGGTTGTGTGACAGCACAAAGACTATTTTCACCAATCACCACTAATTATAAACAGTCATATCTAAAGCATCAAAAGAGAAGCAGGTAGAATGGGAAAGGGGGTGCATGCATGAAGCCTCAGCTGCTGCTGCTCTCAAACTTCTCCTTTTGCCATTAAAGCAGTTTCCTTGTTCAAATTTCTGCTTTTGATCACCAGAAAGAAAAAACTGCTGAGTGTGAAAAGAGCAGCAAAAGCCAAGCCTATCAGAACCCAAGCTCCAGCTCCAACTCTGTGGCTTCTTGCTCCCGTGCTATCATGAGCAATATTTGACTGGACCGAAGAAGCTGCAGGAATTGGTGAGCATTCTGAATCCGATGAGGATCCATTACATTTTCGTCTTCCATTATAGTGTTGAGCATCGGGGTGGAAGAATGCATATGCTTCCGGTGAGATAGCAAGCGGCATAGCATAAGCTAGACCATGTGGTGATCGATTTTGAGCTGCAACGAGGTGTGGTATTAAAATAAGTGCAAACAAAAGAGCAGAGCAAGATGAAGAAAAAGTTGCCATGGTTATGGTCATATGTTCTGTGATGTGTCCAAAGTTGTTGGAAGGTGCTGAAATGGTAATTGCTGTGTTGGCAAAGGTTTGAATATTGAATGTTTTCACTTTGGAAGGATTCTTATATAGTTACATATAAGCTCAAATTTGGTGGTAGTAATAATGATGATGAGGTGGTAGTGGTTGCTTAAAGAAGACTTCATTGTAGAAGGCAAAAGAAAGAGGGAACCAAATGATAGGAGTATTATCTGCACTTGATGGTTTTCTTCTCTACTCCATACCTGCGCATTCCATGTGGAGTTCACTTGGAAATAGTATCATTTTATCTAAGAGTAAAGTTAAATTTAAGGTTAAGTCTTTGGTCTAAAAGCTTTATTATTTAAAGTTTATTATTTTCTTAGTATACCAAAGACAGTGGACGCTTGTGAGGTGGAGGGAGTAAAAAGTAACAAAATAATAATAATTAAACTAAACTTACAACCAACTAGTGTACATCACATTATTATGAGATTAGGTTTTCACTAATGGAGGATGATGTTTGACGTTAAATGGGGTTGATTGGCTTCATGCTCCACCAAATTCCATAACCTACCTCTAATTGCATATGATAAATAGGAATGGAACAAATAGTGTACTTTTTTTCTTTGCAACATGAGTGGCCTTGTATTTTTTAAGGGGAAAGAAAACGCATGCTAGAAAAATGAATGCACTCGATCTTATGCCACCCAAGTCCAATTGTCCCACGAAGAACAAAGTAACCTCTTAAAATCATGTCTCTCACATGAACTGTCAACACGGTAATAATAGTACTATGGCATGAGAAAAACTATTTGTACGCGAAATTTGTACACATTTTGCATACATTTGTACTAATTATCTATGTATAGACAACGTTGCACGAGTTGTCTGTGTACACAGACAACTAAGAGGTGTACACATTGTGGGTGTGCATAGACAATTACGTACAAATGTGTGAAATGTGTACAAATTTCCGTAACTGCTTCTAAATTAATTATATTATAGTTTTTGTCTTATGATACTTTTATTTATACATAATACTGGAGCACTATTTCTTACCGATGTAATTCCATGGGCCTTGAAGTTAGTGATCACTCGAGGTAATTATCGGCCTTGAAGTTGGTGATCACCCTATTGGAAAATTTCAATAGATTTAGGAGGCGTTTACTTCGCTGCTAAAATCGTAGTTAGATTAGTAAGACAGGTAAAGTAAACATGCATGCTGCTTGAAAAAACCGCTTACTAACCGAAAGAGGTGCTTAAAGTGTCGCTTAATAAGCATACCACCCCTCCATGTATTAATTAAGCGGTACTTTAAGCTTTTTCAGTTTCCGAATTTACCCCTTGCCCTTACCCTATTGTTACCCCCGCTACCCCACCCCGTCCTACCCTACTACCCCGGCCCCACCTAACCTATCCTACCCCTACTCCTACCCTACCCTACCTTACCCCGACCCCACCCTACTACCCTACCCTACCTTACCCCGACCCCACCCCTAGGCCCCCTTACCCCAACCCTACCACATCGGCCCCACCCAACCCCAACCCCCTACCCTCTACCACATCGGCCCCCACCCAGACCCCACCCTGTCCTACCTGTTGGTCCCGGTTATCGAGGTAACAGTCTAGAGGGGGAGGTGAATAGACTGTTATGGTTTTTTTTTTTTTTTTTGCTTTTTCAAGCTAAGTGTCAAGGTTAACAGAATAGCCCGTTCTGTTGAGAATAGACTGGCAGCGAAGGTCTTCTGGTAAGGGTTCTGTCGGGATAGCCTCACAGAGGGGTAAAGACATTAGGCATTCTGTTAACTCACAAGACGTGTTCTGCTGAACACAGATACCACTTCTTTGGAGTTAAGCAGTTTAAAAGTAAAAGCGAGTATTAAACGCAGTAAGTAAATGACACCAGAGATTTTTATAGTGGTTTAAGGAACAACATGTTCCTCTAATCCACTGTTCCACTAAGCTTGTAATAAACCAATTACAACACTTAAGTCCTAGCACTTAAGAAGCTCTCCACGTCTTCTTCAAATGTAGATGTCTCCTGGGAGGCACTTCCTTGCTTCCTTTAAGACTGGTCTTGTTTCACTGAGTCTCTTAGAAGTGTCACCACTTCACCTACTCCAGCTACTTTAAGACGCCCTTCTTTGCAAAAGATATTTTGTAGAAAAACAGAGTTTTTCTCCAACTTGCTTCGTCACAAAAGATTTGTAAATGATGTGCTTGAAGTTGTTGAAGAACTGGAGGAACTTGCTCTTGTTGGAGTATGAATAATGTAGGAGAGTATGATCTTTCCAACGTAAGCTTTTCTTGTTGATGAAGATGGAGTTTGAATCTCAAGAAAGCTATTGAGAGTTGAAGAGAGAGCAAAAGTTTTAATTCTCGGTTGTTCTTCATCATGTATCTTTATACAAGGGTTGTCTTCCCGTTGGAGGAGAAGACAACTGCATTGAATGCGCGTACTGTTGAGTTGACCAGTTGGGCCCGCAAGTTTGGGTGCTTGCTATTTTGGGATAGGCTTTCCAGGAATCTCGGTCAATCATCAGTTTTAACTGTTTTAGAGTGTAGAGCTCATTAAATGAGCATTAAATGTTGTCCTGTAGCATTTCCGTTGAAGTACTCCTAGCCGTTGAGGGAATCTTTCGTTAGGTACTCCGGTGAGGTAGTTTGCAAAACTTCCAAGTGTGTGGGTTTCTGTGGTGTTGCAGAGAGGGGCAGCTACAGAGGGCCTCGAGCTCTTCTGTCCAGTAGTAGCTCATCAGAGGGCCATGAGCACCTCTGTCAAGTAAACACCTAATAGAGGGCCTGTAGGTCTTCTGTCAGTCGACTATACTAGAATGCGTACACTTAGAAAAATTCTAATAAATCAATTCTAATGGGGGTACTATAATGTTCTAATCTAGCATCATCAAAATCTAAATACATTTATTCCTTACACTACCCTACTCCTACCCCTACCCTACCTTACCTCGACCCCACCCTTGCCAACTCACCTACCCCTTACCCCTAGGCCCTTACCACCCTACCCCAACCCCCTACCTCACCCCGACCCCACCCTAACCTACCCTACTCCTACCCCTACCCTATCCCACCTTACCTCAACCCCACCCCACCCTTGCCAACCCGTACCCTACCCCTTACCTTTAAGCCCTTACCACCCTACCTCATCGGCCCCACCCCTAAACCCCTGGGCCCTTACCACCCTACCCCATTTCGATCCCACCCCCGACCCCACGTGGGGGGTAGGATGGGGGTATGGGGGCCGGGATCTGGGTGGGGCCGAGGTAGGGGCGTGTGGTATGGGGTATGGTGGGGTTGGGGTTGGGATCGGGGTGGGGGTGGGGCCGAGGTAGGGGCAAGTAGTGTAGGGGAGTGGGGTTGAGTCGTGGTTAGGGGTAAGGGTGGGGTCGAGGTTAGGGTAAGGTAGAGCTGGGGCATGACAGGGTAGGGTGGGGGTAGGGGTAGGATGGGGTCCCGAGGTAAGGTAGGGTAGGGGTACGAGTAGGGTAGGGGTAGCGGGGTAGGGGTTTAGGGGGTATGGATACACGTACGAGGTGACCCCACTTATTATATGATATACTTGTGTTCATGAATATTTGTGTGTATATATATATGTATAGGGTTATTTTGGACATTTTAATGTTAAACGGTGTTTTAAACCTTTTGAAGTAAACACGATCTTACAACATTGCTTATTTTATGCGTCGCTTATTAACGCGGGTCTTAATAAGCACCGTTTAGTAACCCGTGAAGTAAACATGTCCTTAGACTTCAATAGTTAAATACGGAGTAAATTTTATCTCGTATATGAATTTTTTTTTTATCTCGTATATGAAGAAAACACTTGATGGTCATTTTCGATGATGGATATTCATCATATATGTAACGCTTTAATGAGTGTGTTGGAACTAATTTCACCCTAGGAATCCAATTGAAAACATGATGGACGTTAAATATTCATGATATGAAGAATATCTCAATTAAACCATCAAAATACAATAACACAACATTTGATGGAGCTAGGGATTTGAAAGGAAAAACTACGATCAGTTTTTAGCTACCAAATGAGGGGAGGGGATACAAAAATAAAGAGCTAGGACCAACATATCGGTGGCCAAGCCGTACTAATATTTATTTATGTAAAAACTACTACCAACTATATCATTTTTCTTTTAAAGCAGTAACTTTGTGATTATGTTCATTTCTCTTTCATATGCACGAATCCCTTCCACACAATTTGTATTACTCTAATTTCAATCACTCTTGTTGTACTCACCCTTATACTCACTTTATACCACCATGTTTGTGAAGTTTTTTTTGTCTGTGAATCCGATTCACAAACAAAATATTTGTTCTTTTGTCTGTGCAAGTTTTGCACAAACAAAATATTGTTTGTGAACCGTGAACGGAACTCACAGACAAAAAAATCCTTGCATAAACATGGTGGGTATAAAGGTGGGTATACGGGTGGGTATAAATAGCTTTTTTGTTCAAGATCAACTTGACAAAATTTGAGTGGGACGGAGTTAGTACATTATTAGTCGAACTTTAAATAATAAACTCATAAACTAAGTGTGACCTATGAAACACGGATACTTCACTATGATACCGCATCGGCGTATCAGAAACGTTCATGTATCCGATACTCTAAGATACATGTACCATACATTCCCGGGCCGTATCTGCAATTTTTAAAAGTTTCAATTTTTTGGTAACTATTTTAAACATTCGTAGAATCGTATCATGACGGATTACACGTATCAACTTTAAAAAACACTCGAAATTACATAATAAAATTCTTAAAAAACGAAAAACTAAAAAAACTTTTTATCTTGCTTTCATGTGGTACACAACTAATGGATCTATTCATAATTCACTCATCTCTAATTTACTCATCCTCATATCCCTATTCTAATTATCCTTGGAAATTAATAGCTACAAGGAATGTATTAGAACTTTTTAAATATTCTTTTTTATCTTCATTATTCTAGAACTATTAGTACTTGCACTTTTAATTGCAAAATTGTAGTTGTTTGACTTCATTATTCTAATTATCCTGTTTTTTATTTTTTATTTTTTATTTTTTATTTTGTTGTATCTATGTATCTGTTTCCGTGTTTCCGCGTACCCATATCGGTGCTACATAGAGTGTGAGTTAAGTTACATTACCGAGAGTGAACAATATCTTATTTCTGAAATGCAAGCAGTAGTAACTAAAAATTAAGGGCATATTTAACACCTAAAACAAGTACTGTATCTTTCTTTTTTTATTGAGAATGTTGATAGCAAGAGTAATATATATTTATCATAATGCTAAACAACAACTATTTGAGAATAAATAATGTTAGTGATTTAAAATCAATAAATGGATAAATAAATGTACGTAGAAAACGACAAAAATAATATCACAAGCTATTTAATAGACAAAAATAGGACTAAGTCTGAATTTAGACAAAAAAAAAATGATTAAACATTAATGAATGGGCTCACCCTTAATATATTTAAATAACCTAACACTCATTCTCTCTTTACTACATCGCCACCGCCTCAACACCGAATTTGAATCTGTGTGGCAGGGGTGTCTTGTGCAATCCAACGGCAACAACAACACGGGAGAAGAGATGTGGCCTGTGGGTTGCCAAAGTTGGATCATGTGATTGTAATAGCCACGCACCCAACATGGCCGCAAAAGTCAGGCAGAAAATCATGATCCCTCAACACCAATGATGTCTCCTGCCGCCTCAATGACGTCAACATCTCCACAATTGCCATCAACTCCTTGCCATCGATCGATGTCTCCATCCTACCACTATTTCTTCACCACCGCCATCCTACTTTGACACACATGTGCACTCATTCTTCTCTTTTCTTCTTTCTTTGCCCCTTTTCTTGTCGGTCTCTTCTCATTCTGACCTTCTTCAGATCTCAGTGTGGGGGTGAGGTCTAGGGATGTCAACGGAGCGGATTGAGGATGATTTTACATATAACCGTACCCACCATGTTGGGTAATTCTCCCGCGCCGTAACCGCCTCATTACCGACAAGTAAATTTTATCCAAATCATAACGGCCTCCAACAGATAACGGGTATAACCGCGAGTAACACTGGATAATCGTCTTAGAGCATCCGTAGTGGGGCTGTGAATCCTTAAAAAATGAATTGCCACGTCAGGTATAGAAACTTTGAGATAAACTTACTCACTCCAACGGAAACATGAATTCAACCTGCGTTGCTGAGTTGGAATGAAAATTAGGAGCGGTTGTCTACCCTGCCTTCTACTTTCAGCAAGGCTATCAAACAGCCAAGTCAGCAAATTTTTTATTCTACTACTTACGGAGTATTCTATTTTTTTGCCGGACATATTTATACAAATGCGGAGTTCTTAGGCAGACCTACAAAGTGCATAACTCCTTCGATTTTTCCTTTCCAGCAACACAACACACCCGACTGCAGTAGTAACCAAACAATCTCCGGCGACCTTCAATTCTGATATAGCAACAACACAACAATCTTACAGCGGCACGCACTCCTCGCCTAAACGGCAGCGGTGGGCACCCCCTTTCTCTCCAGGCTCCAGCGACCTTCTTCTCCGGCTTGTTTTTTTTTCGACACCGAGAAAAATGGTGGTTTCATTTATGAAGAGACCAGTGGTAATAACATATACTCCGTATATAGCATGCTTGGAGGAAGAAGGTGACCACAATAGACGTGGTCTATGCTGAAGAGACAACAGACTGTGTATGGGTTTAATTTGGCGATTAACTGATTGTCTGGGCGGCCGGCAGCCCCTACTGTACGGCGCACTCCTCTCTCGGCGGTATATGCTTTGAATTGACTTTTTGAGTATGCGGAGTCATAATTAATTTAAATGTTAAGGAGTATTATTAATACGTAGTAGAATAATGGAGCAAATAGATACCATTGGAGATGCAACGTGATTGTAAATAGCTATCCGTCCAACTCAGCTTCATATGCCGTCTATTCAACTTACGTGTCCATTTTTTATGGGGTGCAATCCATATTACCATTAAAGATGCTCTTATTAAAAGAGTCATTGATATTTTAATATAAAAATAATATTTTAAAAGGCGAAAAATGGCATCACTTAGACGATTCTCGTATATCTACAAGACGAGAAAGAAGACAACCTAAATTAGTTGAAAAAATGGATAAGAATAATCTCAACTATTAGTGATCAGCTTGAAATAATCCAAAATATCAATTATCTCAAAATAATCTCAACTATTAAAAAATCTTCTCAAAATACTCCGGTGACTTATAATTACCCGTAAATAACTTATACTACGTAATTTCTATGAGTATGGGGAGTATTTTGAGAAGATTTTTCAATAGTTGGGATTATTTTGAGATAATTGATAGTTTGAATTATTTTCAGCAGATCACTAATAGTTGGGATAATTCTTGTCCATTTTTTCAAATTAATTTGAACCTAAAAATACTTAATCTGAAAAATTAGTAAACACATTTTTTTTAAAATAACCAAACAAGACTATTAAGATCTATTATGAACTTTCATTCACACTATAGTTAGTACATCATCTATTTAGGGCTGGGCACGGGCCGGGTCGGGGCGGGTAATGCAAAATAAAATGGAACTGCCGGTTTCATTGTACGGTTCGGTCCGGTCCGGGTATTACAATTTTCAAAATAGGAACCGGAAATTACCCGGCCCGTTTGAAACGGATCGGTCCGGTCCGGGTTTTACGGTTTCTATTCTCATGTCTTGAAATTAGTAAAAATTCACGAAGTTCCAAAAATCAATAATCAATAACATAGGACATTAGCAAGTTTCAAAATAACAACATAGCGGTGCACATGTAACACAAGCGACAAGTCCAATACTCCATTATTTCATGTATATAAGTTTCAAACAATTAAAGAAATTCCAAAAATATGCAACATAGCCAAAATACATATTTTCTAACATTTGTATTTAAACATGTTGTCTAACATCACATATTAAAGTGATTTCTTTTTTATATATATTAAATTTTCAGTATTAGCCTAAGTTGACACATACATGGTGGGTGGTAAACACAATTTATATATTTTAAGAACAATATAATAAAAAAATATAACAAAATCATTTTTAACAAATAATTAAATTCCATAGAAAGGAATAATTCAATAACAATAAAAAGTAATAAGATATTTATGAAACATTTAATCAATAATTTAAAAACAAAAGGATGTCAGTGCAATTCAATTTAAAATCCTACTTCTAGCAAAGGAAACAAAACTATTTCAAAACCGATTATCACAAAACTATTAATAAATTAATATACAATATATAACGGGCCGGGCCGGGTACCCCTTATTTTTTAATTTTGGAACCGGCCTGGTTCCTTAAAAAAATTACCCGACCCTACCCGGACCGTTTTATGGCAACAAAAAATGGAACCGGTCCGTTTTGGACCCGAACCGCCATTACCTGGACCGGACCGCGGTTCTAAGACCTGTTTGCCCACCCCTACATCTATTATCCATATATATATGATGAAAATAGAAAAATTGTATCTTTTAATAGTTGTGGGACAAATAATAGATAAGAATGTAATAATAGTAATAATAATATAACTAAAAATAAACGAGACAGGCATGGGGCAGATACAGGGCGGGGCATGTATAAAATCATAACCGCTCTGTTACCCGTAAAAACAAAACGGGTATTCCTCGCCCTGTACCTATTACCCGATCAATGCAGTTTTCTGCATTTTGACTAGGGCTGTTCAGTGCGGGTATCCATCGAATCGGCCACAATTGTCATCCATAGTGAGGTCACCAACATCCTGAGAAGGCCACGAGAGGCTAGGGCCTGTTATAGGTTCTCCTCCGCACCAGTGTTGTCACTTGTCACCTTGTATGACAATCCAACTCGTCCATCGGGTGCTGGGATCGGTTCTAGGACCCTAAAGAGGGTAGGATTATATTTAGATCAATTATTATTATGCGGAAGGTCTGTATTAAATTTAATATTAAAGCTGTGTTAATAAATCCTGAATTAATTAGACCAGTCATTTTTTCTTTAATTAAATGATCTATAATCTTTAACCAACATGAACAATATAATCTTCCCATGTTTATTAGTATAGATTTTTATTAAACACATAGTGTAGAGAAATCATACCTCCCTCAGCAATTTAGATCACCGGAGTCACTCACCTTGCCTAAACTCCCTTCTGTCTGTCATCTGCAAATCTACGGGAAACACAGCTGGTGCTAGGGTACTCGACAGATCTTTCTAAAATTACTTTAGTAGAATATAATGTCTATACACTCTTGATGTTTAATATTAATCTATGACTAATAAATATATAGAAATTATATGTATGCTAGCTAAAGATTATAGAAAAGAGAGACTTAGAGAGACATGGAAAGAACTTCAAACTTTTTGGAATTCTTGCGTAGAGAGCTTATGAATTTTTTATGATGATGCTCATAGTTACAATGGGCTCCTTATATAGGAGTTTTCTAGGGCAGTACAATTATTACAAAATAGAAATTAAATAATACATGAATAGTAAATACACCATTATTTGTTATACATGTGTAAAGTAATAAATAGTGATCTCCACAATAGTTTGCCAAATGTCCCGTGGCATGTTGGTTTGAGACTCCCACTTGGTTTGCATTGATTATATGTGTCCTTTTGGTGGCTCCCATGCTTTATTTTTTGGCTCCATCTTCCCATTTTTACTCCATAACTGATAACAAGTGTCTTCTTTTCTTCCACATAATATCTCCATTATTTTTGGGTAGCTCCATCTTTCTGCATCTTGTCCGGACAATATCTCTGACATGGATTTTGATATGTCTTCTTTTCCCGTAGGAATTTTGAATTGTATCATTAGTAATATGGATTTTGTAATATGGGCTTACTGTAGTGTGAGCTACATTGGGCCAGTTAATATGGCTGTTTTGGGCTTAACCCATATTTTGTAACATAGGTACTGATTTACATCAGACCTGTTGTATGATAATATATCCCAAGTTTTACATTGGGCCTTTTTATAGGAATGGATCAGGACATCCTTCCTTTTTATTATAGGTTTATCAGTGGTAGTATTTCTTAGAGTAATTATGGGTCTTTTCTTTTGTCCATTGAGATTGGCATATTGTTCCAATGTTTCTTTAGCATGTTTATGTTTTAGGTCCATTATCCTGTTATGCAATTCAGTTAGTGTCATGGTATCCTGGGTTAAAATATCATTATTATAATATATTGTTATTATTTCTTCAACTTCTCCACCTTGACTACTTCCAATGACACAAGGTTTTCTTGCTCGTATCATTTCTTCCAATTTTGATTTTAGTGTTATTAATCCGATAACTCTTTTGGTACTTATCCATTCTTGAAACTTATCAATTTTACATGGTATTGACATGTTAAGACTAGTATTATATCCTTCTATGTTAGTATTTTTCCTGTTTTGAATAATTGACAAATTATTATAGGTTTGCCTACTAAATCTGTTGAGGCATCAAATATTTGAATTCCATATATACCTTTTCCAAAGGATTCCATCATTGACTCAACTGATCTTATAATTGTTAATGGTAATTTACTAATACAATATAGACTTTCATCTACAATTATTTTATCAATAAATCCGTATGTAAATAGTTTATGAACAACTTCAGGGTTAGCATTTTCTTTGCATAAAAATCTTGGATATTTACTTGTTTTATTACTCCTTACTATTGTTTCATTTGTTTTATAATCATAAAATTTATTAATTTTTTTCATAGGCTGTAATATATTCTTTAGGATATTTCATAGTATCTGACATGGTAATAGAGGATTGTTTTTGTGGTTGAGAGGTTTGGATAGGTAATTTTGGTGATATAGATGGTGGTAATGTGGCAAGCTTTGATGAGAAGGTTTTAGAGGGTTTTGGTTGTAATGTTTTCACAGTTTTATAATCTTTTAGGGCTTCCCTAAGGCTGTTAATTAGTTCAGTACATTCTTGTAATCCTTTTATTAATATAATATGTTTTTCCTTAATTTCTTTTAAAGCTTTTTCCATATAATCTTCAAAGTTATTATCCGATGTCATGGTGATACCGGCTCAAAAAATCAGCTAAAACATTCTTAGTTCCAGATATAGTTTTAATAATAAAATCATAACAACAAAAGAATGATTGCCATTTCCTCCTTTTATTAAATTCTGGTAAAGGTTCTATTTTATTTGTTATAAAAGATTTTACCTGAGTATTATCAGTTCTTACTACAAACTTTACAGGTAACAAATGATAATGAAACTTTTTTATTCCTAATTTCACGGCTAATAACTCTTTTTCATTGATATGATAATTTTGCTCATTTGGTTTCCATGTTCCTGCTCCATATCCACATATTAATGGGTTTTCTTTGTCAATATCATTTTTATCGTACGCTACTAGGACTGCTCCCCATCCTATGTCACTAGCATCCGTATATAATTCTAATTGATAATCTTCTTTTGGTCATCTTAATTTTGGTAATGCTTTTACTCTCTCTAATATCCTTATAGCTTTTGTATGTTCTATTGTCCACTCAAAATTATTGTGTTTTTTAATTAAGTCTTGTAATGGTTTTCTTAATATTGGTAAGTCTTTTATATAGTCTGACGTGTAATTTATTATTCCTAAAAATTGTTGTACCTCTTTTTTATTGTCTAACGTTTCCTTAAATTTCTCTATCTTTGTTGCTATATGATCTTGTAATTGCAATCCATCTCTATCTATATTATATCCTAAATATTCTATTTTATTTTGAAAAATTTCTGATTTTCTTTCTGATAGTAAAATTCCATGTTTCCTAACAGTTTTTATAAATTCATCTAGATGTTTTATATGGTCTGTTAAATTATCACTATAAATTAATATGTCATCTATGTATACTATGCAAAATTCGTTCATATTCCTAAATACTCTATCCATTCTTCTTTCGAATATTTGTGGTGCATTTTTTAATCCAAAGGGTAGTACAATCCATTCATAATGTCCTTGAGGTGCGCTGAATGCCGTTAATTGTCTTGAATCTTTAGTAAGTTTTATTTGCCAATATCCACTTTTATAATCAAATTTGCTAAACCATTTTTTATTAGATAATCTATTTATTAGATTTCTTTTATATGGTAGAAAATATCCATCAAATATTGTTTTCTTATTTAATTCCCTATAGTATATTACCATTCTTGCTTTTCCTCTTTTTTGTTCACTATGCTTCCTTACTAAAAATGCAGAACTACTATGTGGGCTATTACTTTCTTGAATTAATTTTAAGTCTAATAATTCTTTTATTTGATTTTCAAATTTTTTTTGATCTGTGGGACTATATCTTATTGGTCTGCATCTTACAATTTCATTAGGGTTTATTAATTCTATTTTTGCATATATTTTTTCTTTTTCCCATAATGTTATTGGATTTTCTCCAAAATTTATTTTTAATAAGGTTAAATATTCTTGTTTTAATAATTCCAAATTATTCTTTCTTCCAGTCTTCATATTATGTATTCTTAATGATTGTATTGGTAGTATTCTTTTTAATATGATCCATTTATTGCATGGAGTTAATAGACTTATCGTATCACTTTTTATTACTTGTGTTTTGAAAAAATCTAAGAAGTTATTTCCTAGTAATATTTGTTGTTTCATATTTTCTTCTTGATATATTATTGGTATTTTTACAATTGTTTTATCTAATATTATTCTCATGTTTTCTGCTATTGTATCTAATTCTTTAACATGTTCATTAAATCCTGTTACTCTTACTCTATGAGTTTTAGATCTTTTCCATTTATGGGGTGCTAATACTCCTTTCTTTGCTAAGCATATATCTGCTCCACTATCAATAAATATTTTTTGGGTTATAATTTTATTAAGTTTATATTCTACTGGTGCTTCTATATATATTGCTACCATCATTTATTCAGATTCTTCCTCACTTTCTGTATTCTTAATGTATTTAATATTTTCATTTACTGTATTATTTTCTGATTCGGTTTCACTTATATAAAATTCTTCATAATCATACCATTTTTTATTATCTTCTTTTATTTGTTCTAAATTCATTATAAACTCTAGTGTGTTAATATACTTTATTCCTTTCTTCTTAAGTTTTGGGCACTTATTTGCATAATGTCCTTTTTCATTACAGTTCCAACATTTACATTCGGTTGCTTTATTATTTCCTTCCTCAAATGGCCTGATATTCCTTCTTCTCCTAAATTTCCTTTTATGTCTAAACTTTCTTCTAGTTTCGGGTGTATTTCTATATTTTCTAAATCTTTTTCTCCTATATCTTCTATAATACGATTCATTATTATATCTATTTTTTATGTTAAATCTTTTATAATATTTTCTGTTTTTTCTATATTTTCTATCTTCCTTATTAATTATCACATCCAAACACTAGTCTTTTTTCTGTAAATCCACATATTTCTCTTAAACCTTGTTTTTTTATCCTTTTTAATTTTTTGTTGTACTCTATATTCCTCACATTTTCTCATTAAATATGCTCTTAATACCCTTATTCTTTCTCCTAATGTATTTTCTTTTGGTTCAATTTGACTATATTCTTTAGATACTTCTATGTTACATGGCATTGGTAAATGATCATAATAAAGTTGTTTATATATTATACATTCTTGCGGTAAAAATTTTGCTTCATAAAAGAATTTGGTAAAACTTAGAGTATATTCTGGTAATTTATTAATTTTACAACACTTCATATTATTTAAATTCATTATTATTTCTGCTTTTCTTTCAGCATTTACTATGTCTCTGGCTACAAACCATCTTTCCCCTAGAAATTCTCTTTTTAATACTATGTTAAATATATTTATCATATCTTTCCAGTGTTTAACATGAGCAAAAGCTTGTTGTTTTAGTTCATGATTTATTGATTCTATCCAAAATGCTACCTTTTCAATTAGTGTTTTTGATATTAATTCATAAACATAATCTAAATCTTCTGTATGAGCTGAATTCATTAATGCTATGTACATTCCTAAATTCCAATCATTTATTCTTCTACTAATTTCTTGTTCATCATAAACATTATCTAAGTCTAGGAAATATCCATTTAAATTTAATCCTTGTGACATTGATCCTACAAAATCTCTAAATTCGTTTTGTTGTCCTATTGGTATATGTTCTGGTATTTTTGTTCTTTTCTTAGTAACTAATTCTAAATTTGGGTCTAACATCTCTTCTTCAGGATAGTCATCAGCATCTTCATTAACTATTTCTTCTGTATCAGCTTCTGTTTCTATGGGTCTAGTATATTCTTCTTCCACATCACTTTCCGGTTCATCTTCTATTATTGCATTAATATTTTTCATTCTTCCTAATGCTTCAATAATTTCATTATTTTCTTCTATTTCATTAGAATATTCTTCACCTTCTAATTCTTCTATATAATTTACTATTTTTATTTTGTCATTTTTCTATCATCTTCACTTGTTTCACTAGTACTAGTATTTGTTTTATTTGTATCTGAGTTACTAGAATTTTGCTTATTATCTTTTGCAATTTTTAATTCATATAATTCTTGTTTCAATTTTTCCATTTTTTCCATGATTTGATTTACTTCATCTTTTGTCTGTTTTAATTCTAATCTTGTTTGTCCAAGTTCTCTTTTATTATCTTTAAATTTGTGTTTATACTTTTTATATTTTTTAATCCATTCCTCATTTGATTGGGTTATTAATTTTAAATTTTCTTTCTTTAATTCTTCTATTTGTTGTTGTTGTTTTTCCGTTTGTAGGTTTAATAATTCTAATTCTATTCTTTCTTGTTTATCCAAATTTTTACAATTGTATTTTGTTCTGAAGTACCTATATTTTTATTCCTAATTTCTTTATTTCTTATTGGTTCGTACTTATATCGTTCTTTTTCTATTCTCTTTTCCATGATTTTTAAGAAAAGTTATTACACTGTGTTCGTTATCTGTCATTGAAATTGTACTTTTTTCTGTAATCTTGCTAAATTGTCTATTGTTTTCCCTACCTCTTCTGATAATTTAGGTTTTGTATCTCTAATATCCACTACTATAGGTTCTTTACTCCTTTTCCATACATTTATAGTTACTAATTCTGGGTCTTTAGTATTAACTTTCTCTAGTATTTTGTTTACATTTTCATCTATATTCTGTTTTTCTTTTTCGTTACTAGTAATTAATAAATTCAATTTTTCTAATATTTGTTTAAATGTTGGTATTTCCTATACATTCCATAAATTTGTTAATTCTTCTTTTATCATATTTCTTATGTTAGATTGATCTTCTTTTATTTCATTCATTGTTGCAATTATATTTTTAATTTGTTCTTTTACTATTAATTCGTTCCTAATATCATCTACTTTTTCGTTAAAATTACTCAGTTTTAATTATTCTTTTTCTCCATCCTCATTCAAGAGTTATCCATTCCTTTTTAGGTTTATTTACTAAAGTCTTCAAATTTGTTATTTCATTTTCTAATCTTTTATATTCATCTATTTCTTTTTCAAATTTTAATTGACATGACAGCAAAGTTTTTGTTAATTTTTCTCTTAATTTTCGTATTTTTTCTTCTTTCTTTCTTAATTTGTCTTGAATATTCATAGTTTATTTATAAACCTGGTTTTATTTTGATCTTCTATTTCAATTCCTTCATTTGTTATTTTATATTTTATCATGCTTAAAAAATCACTTCCTAAAAGTAACTCGTAAGAACTATCATATTCAACTACTCCTATTGTTATTTTGTATTCCAAGTCTTGAATCTTAAAATCTTAATTTTGTACATTTCGTAATTATTATTTCCCTTGAATTATTAGGATAGCTATATATTTGTGGTTGTTCTATTATACTACAATCCTTTTCTCTTATTTTACTAATATGAACTAAGCTTTTTGTTGCACCGATATTTATGTCAGTTATACATTCCGTTGTTATTGTTCCATTAAATATTATAGTTTTTATTTTTAGTTTATCAAATTCACTATATGGTGTGTTTATTAAGTCTAATTTTCTTGGTTGTCTAATATTCGATTCTAACCTTGTTACTTCCTTTTTAAAACTTATTCTTGATCCTTCTATTTGTGGTATTATTTTTGTTGATGGTCTTATTCGTCTATTTTCAAAATCCATACATATTTCTTCTGACATTGTTATTCTAGAATTATCTTTGTGTTCTATTTGTTCTAATATTTCTTGATACAAATTTGGTATTAATATATTATTTTCATTTTGTTTTTTAATGTGATGATTTCCTGTTAAAGCATATACTATTTTTGTTTCTATACTTATTACTTTACTTCCTGGTGGCATTATTATTCCATCTAATTTGTAATATAACGTTAATGCTAATTCTTTATGTTTATCTGCTAGTGATATGCTAAAATCTGGCTGTACTGTAAATTTTAGTTTTTGATAAATCAAATTTTCTTTTATAACTGAGATAAGGGCGTCTTGTAGATTTTCTAGTATTCTATCGTCTACTACATAAATTTGTATAGGTGTGTCTATATTTTTCTGAAAATATGCTTTTATAGTAAATTCTACTCCTCCAAAATATATATTTTTTAGCTTCTTGGATTCTTTTGTTGGTAATTTTGATAATTCCCTTTTTATTAATTCATCTGTTAGTAATGATATTTTTGCCTTTCCATTTATTGTAGTTATGTCTATTATATTGTCATTTTTTTGCGCTATATGCCTGATTTCTTTATTTCTTTCAAACCATTTTGTTTTAAAAAATTTCTTTATAGTCAGTTCTTCTTTTTCATCTTGTATTCTGTGATAAGTGTCTACTTTAAAACTTAATGTTTGAGTTACATCTCCTTCATAAGTATTCATTTGATAATAAGTTTCACTATTAATGATTTCGTTTTCCTCACTCATTTATTAGTTCGTTAATTTGTGAATAACACTCCTTTATAATTGCCTTTTGCATCCTTATTGTAGATTCCAATTTTCTTTGCATTTGTAATTTTTCTTCCATTATTTTCCTCTGTTCTTCATAGTGTTTATTTATTTGTTTATCTTTTAATACTAACCTTTTTTCCAAGTCATCTATTATTATCCTTTGTTCTTGTATTATAGCTAAACTATTTTGACAACTAATAATATGTTGGTTTATATCCTTGTTATACATTAATGGGTTTTCTGCTATAAATTGTATTTTTCTTATATTTTCGTCCATAATATTATAATCCTTTTGAGGCTCTGATACCAACTCGTCCACTTGGTCTTCTCATGCCATTGTTATCTCCCACATTTGACACTCTTCTCATTCTCACCTTCTTTAGATCTGGGGTTAGGGACCTTAGGGTACATATAAGTGCCACTAGGGCTAGGCTTACCGTGGGTGGTGCAGCACAAGCGAATAGGGTGCCCAGTTAATCGGTTAGGGTGCCCAGTTAGTGTTAACTGGGGTGGTGCGGCGATAACCTTAGGGTTATCGACTTATCGTTGGTGTGGTGCAATGGCAATAAGTTACTATGGTGTGCAATGGCGACTGTTTTTGCCTAGTAGTCATGGACCGGGTCCGGTCTAGGCCTAGGCCCAGCCGGGCCAAAAAAAATTCAGTGAAGCCCGGGACCGGCCGGGATGTTGACCGGTGCCGGTCCGGGCCGAGCCCAGTTCTGTTTTTTTTGTTTTCTTGATTATTTCATCCCCCATCCCCCCATCCCCCAAACCCATCGGAAACACCCAGCCTATTTAAGCACTGCCCAAACAAAAAAAAAACAGGCCCGAACCGGGCCCGGTCGGGCCGGTTCACATTTAAGCAATCCCGGAACCGGCCCCGGTTTCATCCATCAACCAGGCGTAGACCCCGGAACCGGTACCCAGTTCCCGGGTGGGCCTAAACATTGCCGGGCCAGGCCAATTCCCGGGTAGGGTGGCCCGCACCGAGTCCACCACCACTGCCTAGGGCTTGCCTACGGTTTACCAACTTCTTTTTCAGTCTTATTAATGTCAGAACCTTATACTCCGTATATTTCTCTCAATGGTAGAAAGTTGAAATAGGCTTATTTGAGCAGATTGATTGCAAAATAGCATGTATTTGGGTGCCTACGATGTGGCCAATTGACACATTCTTGGTCATGATATGGGTAGAAACGTAACCACAATGAATATACCTAGTCTGGTTTCAGGATCGGTTTGTCTATGGTAGTATGGTTAGAAATTAGAATTGGGACTTGAGAACCAAAAAATGGAAATAAAATACATTCAACATGCAAGATTTCTATGCACTTATAACGTTTTCCCACATTTGTATTCAATCCCAATGCAGTAACAATCGGGTAAGGGTATGATTGCATTATGAATTGAAAATTAAATTATCTGATAAAACATTTTTTCATTCAAGCAAATGTCTCATCAGTTTTTAACAATCATCAAGCAATACTCCAATAGTGGAGCATAGGAGAAGCTGCTGCTAAAAGTCTGAAAGGAGAAAACCACATTTTCTCAGCCAAAACTCTTACAAGGAATGAAGAAAAAGTAAACAGAGAGTTTCTATATCTCTTGAGATCTAAACGGCATTTCAGTCCAAAGGAATGTCTACCTCTCCATCGGAAACCTCTTGCTGCAATTCCTTCGGATCCTTCCCATCTACTGTGCACCCAACCGACACACACGTCCCGAGAATCTCTTTAACGGTGCCGCTCAAGTCTTTCGCCATGGACCGCGGCCTCATGATCTTCGCGATCTCGATCACATCGTCGAGGGAGATGTTTCCGGAGTGCTTTATATTTTTGACCTTCTTACGGTCGCGCTCTGGCTCCTTCAGGGCCTTGATGACCAGAGCGGCGGCAGAAGGAACGACTGATACCTTCGCTTGACGGTTCTGAACGGTGAGTTTGACGGTGACGCGGAGGCCCTTCCAGTCCTTCGATGTCTCCTTGGCAATGTCCTCGCCGATCTTCTTTGGGGAGAGACCGAGGGGACCGATCTTAGGGGCGAGGGAACTGGCGGCTCCGACCTCACCGCCGGTGACGCGGACGAATACATCGACGACTTGAGATGGGTCGAACTTCGGCGGCATTGCTGGGTGCACAGAGAGAATCGGGCGGCGGGGCTAGGGTTTAACGAGTGAATGGCTTGAGATTGAAGATGATACGTTTTTTATAAATTAGGTTTTTCCATTCAAGGCCCATTATTCTGTAATGTTTTGGCTGCCCCTCCACAAAATGGGCTTTTGGGCGATTTAGTTCGATTTGGGTTAAATAAAACACAGTAAAAGACTAAAGCTTTTCAAGAGTAAATAAGGCGACGTTTGGAATTGATTCTGCTTCTTCTTTTTAATGTAAAATTAGAATGAGTTTTTAGAAACTGGTCTATCTCAGACCCAAAATTTTTTTGATGCTATGACTAAATTATGCCACCAAAAGTACTTCTGCATTTCGACCCAAACACTCCAACTTCTGTTTCTGCTCCTAGAAGGAACAGCAGCAATTTTAAGAAACGGATACAAACACCCCTAAATACTTCGTATTACGTACTACTTCGTAAAAGAGTGTTTACATTCAAAATCTCTAAATTAGTTAACAAAGTCACTCATTTGAATATTAATAATTACAATTAAGAGTTTTTCCCATTTTCAGTCCATCAAAAATCGGTTCAGTCACATTTTTTGTACTCGACTTTCAATTTTTTCATTTTTAGTTTTTGACTATTGTGTGAGAGACACTTTTAGTCCCCGACTTCAATGTTTTTCACATTAGTGTCCTGAGTATTATGAAATTGATATTTTTTAGTCCTTCCAATATGAATTTGACAGTTTGACACAATGATTGGAGGACTAAAAATGTCACCACTATAATTGTTGAAGAACCAAAGTGTCACTTTAAGAAAGTTGAAAGATTAAATGTGGAAATTTTAAAAGACGAGCACAAAAAGTCTATCGCATAATAGTCGAAGGACTAAAGTGAAAAAATCAAAGCTAAATACCAAAAGCGTCTAATGGATTGCCGACCCTGGGGGTAGCCGGAATCTGGGAATGTAAGGGAGAAGATCGGAAAATCTTAAGTAAAGTCGGGTATGAATTTCAGCAGAGTAACAACAAGAGAATTCAATTGCAGGTCCCTTTCCACAAGTTGGAAGGTGATATTTATACTAAGAAGATAATACTTGGTGCCCAAGTAAAAAGATGTTAGTCTAATGAGAGAGTAACACGTGTCTCACCTGTCTAACAGAATAACAAAGTAATCTAATGGGGTGTTGACACGTGTAGAGGTGATTGGAGAGATAACTGGTACAACTAGGGCTGGCAATATCACCCGCACCCGCACCCGCGGATACCCGGTCAATCCGAACCGAAAATATGGATGAAAACCCGAAGAAGTATGGATGAAAAATGGATGACGGGTGGATCGAAAGACGGGATGGATCGGGTGTGGATGAAGGCTCATCCAACCCATCATCCAACCCGTCACCCGTTCCATCCACCCACCCGCTGACCCGCATATAAGTATATAATATATAATATATATTATATCTATTTAATAATATATAATAATAATAATAATAGTTAATTGGTGAAACAAAGATAATTGGAGAGCTTTGTTTTGTGCCGATGCATAAATGCAGTTAAATAATGATGGCAGTTAAATAGCAAAAATAGTTTTGTGCCGATGCATAAATGCAGAATTTAACATCTTGAAGAAGTTTTATGTCTATTTTGTTTAACATTCAGTTTTTTCTTTATCATCGACAGTGAATTAATGATTGTAATATATTTAATTGCTCATGTTTTTGTTGTTATTTTACAATGAATTCTTAATTTTTGGTTTTTAATTCTCATGATTTCTCTTTGTAATTTATTTATTTGGTCTCAAGTTTGACCATTTATATTTCACCCGCTACTCACCCGATCCACCCGATAACCCGTTCAAGATGGACGGGTTGGATGTGGATGTAATTTTTAATGGATGATGGACGGGTGGGTGGAGTATAAAAATTAACGGGTGGACGTGGATGAGCCTCCACCCGGTGAAAATCCGACCCGCTGCCACCCCTAGGTACAACTGGCTGATTGGAACTTCTTGTAACAAACTAGTAACAGAATACATGTGCGGGTTACACGTGTATTACCCGGAATATTCTTCCTCTTTTCCGCTGGGGGTGACGTGGCACTTCCCAAAGTGGTGGTGACGTGGCATCAGCTTGCGCAGTACTTTAATTCAAAAAATGTCTAAGTCCATATATCGTTGGAGTGACCCCGAGCTCCTGGAGGTCGGAGCTCAGGTATTTGCGTTCACTACAGGGGGATCTATCCCTGGTCTTCGGTCTTGTAGCGTTGACTCTTTTGTTGACTTCACTTGACCCTGGTTGACCTTGCGTCAGCCCCAGAGGTCAGAGTTGGGGGCGAGCTCAGTGTGCGCGAGGTCGGCCTCATATTTTGCCTTATTTGGGTGATTCCTGAGCTCGATGTTTTGCCGACCTCGGGGGTTGAGGTCGGCCTCGGCTAAGTCTCCCGTCCTTTATTGATTTTTCGTCTCGAACTTAGTCCCGACCTCGAGGGGTCGAGGTCGGCCTCAGTTGGAACTCTGGTGCTTAAGTATTTTATGACGCCTTTGTGACCTTTGATCGACGATTATGATAACCCTAGGGTCTATGGGAATATACTCCATCAACGTCAATGGCATAATAATCGAATGACTAAAAGTGACAAAACCTCTTACAATTAACTCTGTATTAAAAAATGCCTAATTTATGAGCGGCCAATGACAGAAATCTTATGTTCATTTTTCACAAGTCAGCATCTCTATGAATTTCACGTCTCCCCGTTTAGGGAATTACATTCAGATCTTTGCACCAACATAATCATCTTATCAACTACATAAATAGTCATAGAGTTCTAGGATTATTTCATTCTCTATGTATTTAAAAAACAATTATAAAATTATGTAATTGAATATTGATACACAAGTTTTAGTGGACACCTATCTGGCCAACATATTGTTCTCTTGATAAGATTAAGCAAAATAATGAAGTTGCTTCGAACTGAATTCTCCATCTATCCATGTGTTTCATAGGGTTATGATACCATATCAAACCAAATCAAAACGTAAAATAATTTGAATATATGAAGATCTATTAGCCTATTTATAATGCAGTGAGACATTCCTCAAAATCTTTGGAATGATGCCATCTAGGATAACATAAGAAAACAAATTAAAATTTATGTGTTTTCCCTATTTAACCTTAGCAAATTTTTGGTCTTAAATTTAAAAAAGAAATTCCAAGCAGCATCGATCCGTTCTTGGAAGCTCTATTGCTCTATGCCTCTTCATCTCTAGCTCACTCGTAGCTTCAAGGGGCGCATACGAGGCCGGATAAAAGGGTGGACAGAGGCTTTATCATACAAGTATATGCCAAAGCCTTGTCATAGGCCGGAGGGACATAGCGTCCCGGAGTTTTTTGTAAATAACTATGGAGCATTAGATTATATGGAGTATTTGTTTTTAGCGCCTTTTGATAACTCCTATTTTTTTCTTATCAATTTCATCATCCAACTCTTTTATCAAATGCATAATTTTTTATATCACTAAATTGTGTAGTAATGCAAATAAGGTTTGAGTTATTTCTCTGGTTAGATTGGCTGAAGTTATTGTATGTAGAAGATTGTTTTTAACTATTTTTTAAATTATTTTCCCTTTATTTTATTAATATAATACATTTTAAACACAGTTTGTCCATCATTCAGCTGATTCAGCCCCTTCCAAAAAAATATCATAAATTTCAGCGCATTCAGCCGATTTAACCTATTTCAGGGCACCAAACGAGGCTCTTAATATGATATATAAAATATTTTACAAATCTAGCCTTTAAGTGAGCTAGACAAGTGGTCGAATCAAGGGCCAATTCCATCTTGAGAGGGTCAATGTTCCAACAGTGTTACGAAAGCAATTAATTGGATAAAAGAAATTGATGTTAAGCTGTCACTCAAAATCAAACACGCAACGGGAAAGGTCTCATCAAGTAACGCCCATTTTGCGAGGGATCTCTTTCCCCTCTCTAATTGGTTGGAAAAGAATAATCCACACCCATATAAGAATAATCTTTCCATTTCAAGAGCATTGCTACAAGCTGATAGAACACTCAAATTCTTGAGACAAATCTCTAGAGTTGAATTTTATTAATGATGGCCACATTTATGAACATACTCTTCAACTTGATTCCCTTAAGAATTTCTTTCAAACTATTATGACTAACAGAGTAAACTCACTTTATCTTTTTCTGAACAAAGAATTCGAAAAAACTATTCTCTATTTTTGATAAGTGGGATGATTTGAAGATGAGTTCTAATGGCACATAGGTGGCTTCATGGAGAGGTGCTCATGAGATGATGAAAGCCCCAAAGTCCAATCTAACTGATTCTACTTGGGCAAACTGCAATAATCAACATTCAGAAGCTCTTACATGAGAGGAAATTTATGGTAACCATTTTATTACATATGTTGGGGTTTATTCCTTCAACCCTCGGGTCCAACACGTAAGCCCAATGATTTCGAGTGGATGATTTAAGTGTGTATGAATAATCTGACCCAACAAGCGAATAAGATGGACTAAGGGACTAAAGAAGCAGTAAAGGACCGGCTATTATTAATGATAAATAACGCCCCAATACAATACTTTTGCTAAGGCCGTAGGCCGTTCGTCTTATCCTGCAGTAGAAGAACTGCGAGTAATAAGGTAGAAGCTAGAATGCTAAGAATAATAAGTTGTCAACCCTTTACAATGAAATAAATGCTGCTATTTATACCACCAATGGGCAGTTGGCTATGCTGACGCGGAGGGTTGTGTGTGGCTGGTGTCTCACCCACCAAATCTCCAGCATTAAATGCGCTTCCCGCCAGAATCTGGGTTTCCCGCCTAACTTGTAGAGACGGACGTCCATCTGGGCCGGGGGCATGCTCCTGATGATACTGCAAAAGGCTGTGGGTTGTTCGTATCCTGGCCCTTAGAGGATTTGTCACATAGATTGGATTGGCATCATGTGGCTGCGGTTTTGGGTGGAGACATTCGTCGCCACTGTGTTTGCATGTGGGTTTGATTCACCATTATCCCGCCTGGACATTCGTCGGGGCGGGCTACCTTGTTGGGCTGGACGTTCGTCTGAATGAGGGGGTGAATGGGCCGACCCTCCATTTGGGCCATTAACCCAACACAAGTCCCCCACTTCTGATGTTCCGAGCATGTGTGGAACATAAAGAAGTATAACTGCTTCTCAGGGGTGAGACGTTCCTGACGCGGGGGAACGTTTGTCGAGGCCTTGGAGATGGACATTCCTCACCGCGGTGTTGCTTGATTGGCGACGGTCCAGGAATCGAGGTGACGGCTGCCGCAGAAACGGTGCGTTTTTCGAGGAAAGGTCATCATTACATCCATTACCCCACGCGCGGCGCGTACCCCGGGCTACGCTCCTCACCACGTGTCACCTCCTTATTGGTTTTGTGAAACAGTGCTTTCCTTATAAATACCAGGATTTCCCAGATGTTTAGGGTTCTCCATTTCTGCTTTCTCGCTCTAGAAACTCCGTCGTTTTGCAATCAGCTCGTCGACAAGGTTCTCAATTCGCTTCCGTTGTTCCCAAGGTAATTTAGGTTTTATTTTCTCTTCATGTAACCCCTTTTTGGCTCTTCAAATGACTTCGATAGAGATTTCATCGAGTTCTGGCTCGGGCTCTTCCTCCGGTTCCTCTTCTGGCTCTGAGTCCGCCTCCCGTTCTTCCAAGGGCGCCAGTACCTCCGGCCGCTCCGGCTCCCCACCCGTTGTGGGGATGGTTACTCAGGATGATGCCCCTGGTACCTCTACCTCTGCGAGTGCCACTTCAACTGACATAATCCAAGATAACGCTACCTCTGGGGGAAATGGGGGCAGCGCCCCTCAAGTGGGCGCTGTTCAGATGGTTACAGGGAACGTGGCCGCCGACGATGAGTGTCCAGAAGGCTACGATTCGGGCAATGAAGCCGTTGATGGGTCCGATATAGAGGTCTTTGATTTGGGCCTCACGGTCGATGTGGAACGTCACCTCTGCCCCATAAAGAATGCGGTTGGGCATGAATAGTTCTTCTCAGACCCAGCTCTCAAGGAGCTTAGCATCTACTTTCCCCCTCCGTTCGTCTACAGCCTCCAAGGTGCGACCCATGTGATGAGGAGACGCCCGAGGATGATTATGGTGCACTTCGATTCTATCAGGGCCGGGCTGCGGTTCCCACTTCACCCCTTCTACATTGAGTTCTTTAGTTGCTTTCAAGTGGCCCCTGCGCAGTTCATGCCCAACTCTTATCGCTTTATTTCGCCGTTCCTCATCCGTTGCAAAGCCGTTGGGGTAACCGCAACCCTGGAGTTGTTCCATTATTTCTTCCAGCTCACCCCCTAAAATTCTGATGGGTATCTGAGCATAGCCGCATGTCCTAAGCGGACTCTTTGAGGGGGCGCCGACGTCCATCCATGAGTGGAAGAATAAGTACTTCTTCGTCCGCTATGCGGACGCTAGTCTGCCCATTCGTTGGAATGGGTATCCCCCCAAGATCGGTTCCCCTAAGCTGTCGGACGAGCTGGAAAAGCATGTCAAGAAGATGTGGCGGATGGAATCCAGGATGTGGAAGACCTTCTTACTTTCGAGAATCTGGCCAAGGCAGGAATAGGTACCACACGAATCTCCGGACTCCCCATCCCTTCTACGCTCGTCTCTAGGATCCGGGCGGTCCTGTCCTCCGAGGTGAGTACCTTAAGGGCCCACGCCGCCCGGTGCTAACTCCTTGTGTTTTTTTTTTTGTTTCAGGTCCTCCCCCAACTCAAGCCCAAATGAATCACGAAAAGCTCTTGAAGACGAGGAAAGGCAAGGGCGCTGCCGCCGATGCTGCGCTTGCCAAGGCCAAGGCTGCCCAAGCCTCCGAGTCCAATTCCTCCGCCTCCCAGGCCGATCGGCGCACGGTCGAGGCGGAGCAGCATCTGATTGTCACTGTGATGGCACAGGGGTCCCAAGCCCCCCACGTTGAATCTGGCGCCCCTCAGGTTGTGGCGCCCCTGTAGTCGGTCCCCCCTAAGGGCGGGGAAGAAACTAAGGACAAGAGGGCGAAGAGGCCCCGTGAGGCTGGTTCTTCGGGCCCCGTGATGAAGGAACCGACCCTCCCCCCTTTGGGACGTCCGGCAAATGACATCTGGGAGGAAATCACCTCTCTGGTCGGGGTGGAACTGCCAGCCCGGACGTCCACGGAAGCCACCAGCGCTGCTCTGGCAGCCTCCCTTTAGGTAAGTTGTACTTACCGTTGAATAGATGACTATGAGTTTCCAGGGATCTGTAGCCTTACGTAGGGCTGAGCAAAACCCGATCCGACCCGAAAAACCCGATATTATTTTCGGATATTATCCGAACCGAAGTGGATATCCGACCCGAAAAATCCGAAACCGAAAATCCGATTAGTATTGGGCCTAGACCGGGTGGCGTGTAGGGTTTGTGAAATCCCAACCCGACCCGCCCGAATATCCGAAATATATGTTAGTGTGTACTTTGAATATTTAAATTAATACTTGTGTTCAATTATTTGTGTAATTATTTGTGCAATTTGTATTAAATTATTTGTGTAAATTGAATGTGTAGTGAACTAGTGTGTACAATTTTTGTTAAAGTGGCATTCCAACACTTTAACTATCCAATTATAATGTGTTTTGATATAACCAAAATATTCGAAATATATTAAATTATGTAGTGTGTACTTTGAATATGTTAAATTAACACTTGTGTTCAATTATTTGTGTAATTATTTGTGCAATTTGTGTTAAATTATTTGTGTAATTTGGAGGTTTAGTGCACTAGTGTGTACAATTTTTGTCAAAGTGGCATTTAAACACTTTAATTATCCAATTATAATTTTTTTAATATAACCGATATATCCGAAACCCGACCCGATATCTGATAGTATCCGACTTAAAAATATCCAAAATACCCGATTTGAAATATCAAAGGGTTGGGCCTAGTATTTAAATTAAAAAACCCAAAGGGGTTTAGGGTTTGCAAACCCGACCCGCCCGAACCCGACCCGTGCACACCCCTAGCCTTACGTACATGTTCTTTTTTGCAGACCGGGCTTTGTGTGCTTCAAGCTGAGGCTGCTAGGGATGTGGATGCCCTGCTGGCCAAGAACAAGGCGGAGGCCGCTCTGAAGAAGGCGCGGGAAGCCACTCGTGTTCATGAGAAAGAGGCGGCGGCGAAGGAGAAGGAGCTGCAGGCCGCCCTGAGTGCGGCCCGTGAGTCGGCTGAACAAGTGGCTGCCTTTGAGAAGGCCGGGTTTAAGCTTATCTCGGTCCTTCCCGCCCTCAAGGACGAGGCCCCTCAATGGCTCGTCGACACCTCTGGGTATATGAAAATACCGGGGATTTTATGATCGCTGCCCAGAGGTACTACGGGGGCGCGTTTGGCAACGTATTCTCGGCCGAGCTGAAGAAGTAGAAGCCGAAGGACCGCCTAGCGTTCGGGGTCCGGGTGCTCGAGAGTGCTCCCCTGTCCGAAAAATTCTTATACGATGTTGGGGACAGCTCCTTTGTCCTAGGTTACAATGAGGGGGTGAAGGCCACACTGCCCGTCTTCGCCGCGCTGCAAGGCCCTGGTTTCAACTTGGCCCAGCATACTGAGGATGTCGAGCTGGTCCGGGCTCTGGGCAAGCTGGAGAGAGATCGGCGCCGTGAGGAGGCCAAAGCAAGGGGTGAAATCCCGGAACCCCTTTTCCCCGAGCCGGAGCTTGAAGAGGAGGAACCCGCCCTGGAAGACGCTCGGCCTGAGTCCCCCCTTTTTTGTTGATGTAATTATCTTCCTTTATTTTTGGTATGATTGTAAATTCCAGACGGTAGTGCTGAGGAATACAACCACATTTTGTTCCACGATTGCCTCTACGTTCGTGTCCCATTGCTTTGTCATTTCCTTTTCGTTTGATAACTGTGTGAGAGACCTTTGCCTGATGTTGTACGTAGTCTTCCCTTGATGTGTAAGGAGTCATCTCCGTTGATGTTAACACCTTTGTTAGGCATCACTTGGCCTCACACCCTATATTCTGTTCAAGTATGCGGGGACGAACGTACCCATCTGGTGCTTGTAGCCATTGGCGATGTTCGTCCACCGTTGATCTCGATGTTATTTTAGCATCTTGCCTTGGTATCTTACCAAGTACGCGGATACGAACGTACTTGTCTGGTGCCCATATTTCGCGACGACGTTCGTCCGCTACTGACCTGGGAACTCTCCAACTTTATATCCTTATCTTCTTGCCAAGTGCCAGCGTCTGAATCCCATCTGAGACGTTCGTCCGCCGAGCTTGATCTCCTTCTGGTATCATTGGTCCTCATGTCCTTGCCAAGTATGTGGAGACGAGCGTAACCACCTGACCCTTGCATCTGGTGGCGACGTGCGTCCACCCTTAGGACAAATGAGCCCATTTTTCATTCCGTGCTCCTTTGGGTGAGTGTCAAGTACTCGGCGGTGCGCGTACTCGGGGCATCGTCGGCGGCTTAGGTGTGACATGTGTCTCGTTGTACCCCTATCGGAGCTCATTTCCAGGATGGGCCCCGAGATCCCTTGGCACCATTAGAGGGTGCAAAGATCGAGGCGCCTTTAATATCACGGGATATACCGGTATTAATGTGCCACGTGTCTGGCTGTGATTGGTGAGGTTCTGCGGCGTTGTGTGCTTATAAGTACCCGGAACCATGTGGATCAACCATTTGCTTCCTCTTTGGTCTTTACGTTGTGCGATTGCTTTCTCTCCCTAGCCATTCTCTGCACTGCGTCAATCTTCGAGACCCACAGGTACTGAACGTCGTCATGTCTTCTTCTAGGTTAGAGTCTCATGTGATTGACCCAAGTACCCGAGTAGGCTCGTCGTCCGCCGAAGACTGGTTTGACGACGGGTGCTCCTCCGACGACGACTTGGAGTTTTATGAGCGGGGAATGCTACCTCGGCCTCCCCGTCATCACCTTAACTTCTCCGGCGTTCGGCGTTCGGCGTCAACGCCAACGCTTGTTGAATGCTGATAGACAGATCATCAGCCAATGGTTTTATCCCCCGAGGATCTACGACGATTGTCGTCTGCGCAATCCCATGTGTCATCTGCCCGGCCATGTGGTAGTCCACCGAGATCCGTCACAACCGGCCTCTTCTTTCCCTTGCATTCTTTCCACATGGAACTTTTTAGGGATCTTAAGATAACACCCGCGCAGCTCGTCCCTGCTGCCTATAGGATCATTGCGGGTTTCATTATCCAGTGTCATGGTGTCAGCGTGGCCCCCATTGCGGACCTGCAGTATCATTTCTTTCGGTTGTCCCCGTATGGGCGCACGGGGTATCTGACTCTGATTGCTCGTCCGTCCATGATCCTATTTGCGAATAACAGCGGGAATTCGTACGGCTGGGAGGAGCGGTTCTTTCTCGCTGGAGTGGGCTCCCCGATGCCATTCTCTGACAGATGGAACGCCTATCCGGTGAAGTCCAGCCCGCCGCCCATGACAGATGAGGAGCTCGGATACGTTAGGCGTATAGCCGGCCTTGGTATCCAGAACCTCCGGTTGCTGGTGGCCGAGCCTTTCGTAGCTCGGGTTGGACTAGGTGCGTCCGTTTGTACTTGCATTGTCCTATTGTCTTCTCGTTGTTATGGTTCTGAACATCTTAATTCCTTTTCTGCAGGAGTTTTTCCACATCCTTCCTCCATGGGACGTTCCAATAATATCCCCATTATCCCTGGCCGTCAAGGCAAGAATTAGGATAAGGATAGGAGGTCGCTCGTCCCCAAGGTCGAGCTCCGGGTGACGAGGTCCCGAACCGAAGGTGCTTCAGATCTTGGCTCCTCTTCAAAAAGGTCCTGTCATTAGGGGACAGCCTCTAAGGCCATTATAGTAGCTGATGATTCTGATGAGGAGCTTGGGAGCCCTCTTAAGCGGAAATAGGCTTCTAAGAGTAAACCCCCTCCTTCTCCGCCAAAGAATTTAGACGTTCATTGTCTTAGGGATGAAGGTGTTCATGATATCTGCCCCTCTTCGCCTCCGAAGGCCAGCAGGTCCTCCCTTGGCCTTATTGAATTCTCCGGACTCGACCCTCGAAAGGTGTCCATGATGCTATTTGGTCAGACCGCCTCCTCCATTTGGTGCGGGCTTAATCTCAAGGTGCCCCAAGACTTTGCTGCTCAGGAGACCCCGGAAGATCTTCTTGAGTGCGGCCAAAGTACCCTAGACAAGGCTGGCCTTTATTTCCACAGAGCTCGGATGGCCTTCGAGCAGTAGGGGAGGGATATGGCCACCCTGCGGGCTGAGTGCGATGCCTTGCCGAAAAATGCTCGGGGTAAGGTTGAGGCCCTTCAAGAGAAGGCTGAGGCACATGATAAGCTCGTCCAGGAGAATGCCTCCCAAAAAGAGCTCATTAGGAAGCAGGAGGCCGAGCTTAGGGACCTGTGTAGCCGTATGTGGGCTGTCTCCCACACCGGGGTTGAGGTTCGTCGCACTGGTGCGGACAACCATGTCCCCATCTATGTGGCTGATGTTTCTAAAATCAAGTAGTCTTGCTCCATCGAATTCTAGCGGTCCAAGGCTTATACCGGCGCCGTACAGGCCATGGCCAGGAAGCTCCTTTCGAAGTTCGTCAGGGAGTATCTTGCTGTTTGCCCAGATCCTTATTTGGATGGCATGAAATTGTTACAGGCTACCCCTACTGGAGAGCGCTTCCTCGACGATCTTGCCAACGACGCCTACTTTAAAGGTATGATCGGCCTTGTGGCTGAGAATCTCCCAGATTTCGAGCGTCACTTTGGAGCTCCATTTGATCTTACGGCAGCCGGGTTTGACTCGCTGATGGTGGATGCCTACAAGGGGGCCCTTGTGCTACTTCAAGAGCACAAAGATCGCGCGGAGGCCGAGGCCAAGGAAAAAGCAGCGCAGATTCCCTTCAAGGTACCAACTCCGGACGTCGATCAGGCCTAATGCCCCGCTCGTCGCTTAGCACTTGTATCAAATTTGTTCATTCTTTACACTTAAATTCTGTATTTTCCCAGCCGGAAGAGCTAAAGAATAAAGATCGATTTTTTTCCTTTTCTCCTCTTGTGTTTGGCATGGTACTATTCCTCCCTTTTTTTTGGAGGTTCTGCGTATGTCCCCCTTTTTGGAGACGTATGCTTGGACCAATTGTTTTGCCCCACACCCTTATCTGCGTCCGTACGCACGTCCCGCTAACCGATTATGCCTTCGGCACTCAGACAGATTTCAGCGCGGAACCGGTTTGCTCTTGTTGGAGTTCCCGAAAGTTTCGCCCCACTACCTTATCTGTGGTCCTTCATACGTCCGCCAATCGTTGTACGTTCGGTACTCGGACAGATTTCAGCACAGAGTCGGTTTATCCGAGTGGGATTCCCGAAAGCTTCGCCCCACTACCTTACCTGCGGCCGTTCTCACGTCCCGCTAGCCGGGTATGCCTTCGGCGCTCAGACAGGTTTCAGCACAGAGCCGGTTTACTCCGTTGGAGTTCCCGAGAGTTTCGCCCCACTACCTTATTTGTGGTCCTTTATATGTCCGCTAATCGGTGTACGTTCGGTACTCAAACAGATTTCAGCACGGAGTCGGTTTATCCCTGTAGGATTCCCGAGGTTTTTTTGGGAGTTATGTCTCCCCCTCCCCGGTTTTTTTGGAGGGGGGGGGGGTAACTTTTGTTGGCTTATTGGTAGAACTTCTTCAGATGCTCTACGTTTCATGTCCCAGCGGAGTGACCTTCTAAGCTTGAGAGGGTGAACGTCCCGTGGTTGTATCGTCGTTGGACCCTGTACGGTCCTTCCCAATTTTTAGCCATCTTGCCGCCTTCGAGTGGTTTGCTCTTCACCCTTTTTCGTAGGACGAGGTCACCGGTGCTAATTTCGCGCACTTTCACCGCCTTATTGAAATATCTCTGTGTGGCTCGGTGGTATTCTTCCATGCGACAAGCTACAAGGTCCCTGCGTTCCTCAATGAAATGGAGTTCCGCTCGTAGGGTTGCTTCGTTATCTTCTGGTTGGAAATGCTTTGTGCGGTGGGTGGGCACCAGCACTTCCGTGGGTACCTTGGCTTGGAAACCATAGGCCAAGGCGAAAGGCGTCTCCCCCGTAGCAGTTCTTGGGGTTGTCAGATAAGTCCACAGGACGTAGTTGAGCTGCTCTGGCCAGGTGGATGAGTAATCTTACAGCTTTTTCTTTATGCCATCCATAATGGTGCGATTCATGTTCTCCACCTGACCGTTGGCCTAGGGGTAGGCGACCGAAGCTTTGGAGTGACTTATTCCCCATTTTGCCTCGTATGACTCGAACCCCTTCCCGACGAACTGTCGTCCGTTGTCTGTGATAATCTGCTCTGTAATTCCGAATCGGCATATGACGTTCTGCCACACGAAGTGCTGACACTGATATTCTGTTATAGTGGGCAGTGGCTCAGCTTCCATCCACTTGGTGAAATAGTCGATGGCCACGATGATGAACTTGCGCCCGCCAGTTGTCTTGGGCAGAGGGCCCAACAAGTCTATCCCCCATCTGGCAAAGGGTAAGGTGATGGTCATCGGGGTGTAGAATCTCGTCGGGCGTCCCGGCACCGGTGCATACTGCTGGCATACTGTGCACTTCTGGGTGTGGTTGAAGCAATCTCGTTGTATGGTGGGCCAGTAGTAGCCTTACAAGATGATCTTCCGGGCTAGGGTCTGTGGTCCTTGGTGACTCGAGCAGACCCCTTCGTGAATTTCCTCCATGACTGCGGCGGCTAGGCTTGGTGTGAGACACCTCAAGTAAGTCCCGCCGAACGTTTTCTTGTAGAGTTGTCCATCGATGAGCTCAAAGTTGGGAGCCCTTCTTTTGATCCAGGACGCCTTTCCGGTGCTGCCATCAGCCGGGGGCTCAAGGAGAGTTCCGTCTCTGAGGTAGTCTGCGATTTCATTCAACCAAGTAGGTTCGGCAAAGGAAACGACCTCCACTAAGATCGTCTCTGTGGCTGGCTGTAGGAGCATCTCTTGTCTTACGAACCCCCTGATATGCTGGGGGACGAACGTCGCCATGTCATCCGTTAGAGGATTGCCGAGTTTAGATAGTATATCGGCCTCGGCATTCTCCGCCCGAGATACCTGGTCGATGATCACTTGCTTGAACTGCGCGGTCTGCTCCTCCGCTAATTCTTTGTAATCCTTGATCCTCTATTCCCGGGTCTCAGCGGTCTCGTTCATTTGGGTGACTACCAGCTGGCTGTCCATTCTGACCTTCAGACGAGCTGCTCCGAGAGCTCTCGCGTATTTTAGTTCTGTGATGAACGCTTCGTATCCAGCCTCGTTGTTGGTCACTTTGAACTCAAATCTCATAGAGTAGTATGCCTTGAAGCCTTCGGGAGAGGTAATCACCGCTCCTCCGCCGCAACCCCGCGCACTCGAGGCCCCATCGGTGTACATCTCCCACCAATTGTCGAAATCGTCGGTGCCCTGGGAGCTGTCCTCGGTGCGCGCAGTGCATTCTACTATGAAGTCAGCAAGTGCTTGTCCCTTGATCGTCGGCCTTGGTTTGAAGTCCACGTTGTACTGCCCGATCATCAAGGACCACATTGTAATCCTTCCGCTTGCCATTGGATTCCTGAGGACCGTGGAGAGGGGATGCGTGGTGTAAATCGTGATTGGATGGGCCTGGAAGTACGGCGCCAAGCGCTTGATGGACGCTATCAGCGCGAGGTCCGTCTTCTCCATCAGAGTGTACCTGGTCTCTGGGCCATTCAGCGCCTTGCTTACAAAGTATATCGACCGCTGAACGTCCCCATCCTCTTTTAGCAGCACAGAGCTTACAACTAGATCCGCTACTGCTAAGTACATGTACAATTGCTCACCTGTATCTGCCTTTGTAAGGATGAGCGGAGAGGAGAGGTAGTTCTTGAAATCTTCAAAGGCCGCTTGGCACTCCGCGGTCCATTCGAAGGGATTTGCCTTCTTCATGATCTAAAAGAAAGGGATCGCCTTATCTGCCAGTTTGAACATGAAACGGCTCAGCGCTGCCAGTCACCCGGTTAGTCTCTGTACGTCCTTCAGGGTCTTGGGGGCTTCCATATCCATGATTGCCTTCACCTTCTCTGGGTACGGATCGATTCCTCGCTCACTCATCATATAGCCGAGGAACTTGCCGCCTTTGACGGCGTAGACGTATTTCATCGGGTTGAGCCTCATGTTAGCCCCTTCCATGATGGTGAAGACCTTCTCCATGTCACGTACGTGGTCCCCCTTTCTTTTGCTCTTGATCAGGATGTCATCCACGTAGGCCTCCATAATTTTTCCAAGTACGTCTTTGAACAACATCCCGATCATCCTCTGAAAAGTGGCCATGGCATTCCTCAGGCCGAACGGCATGACTATGTAGCAGTACACGCCATCCGTCGTGACGAACGCAGTTTTCTCGGCGTCACCCGGGTGCATGAACACCTGGTGATATCCTCTGAAGGCATCCATGAAGCTGAGCAGTTCGCAACCTGCTGTCTCGTCTACCAGCAGATCAATCCTCGGGACCGGATAAGAATCCATCGGACAGGTCTTGTTCAAATCTGAGTAATCGACGCACATCCTCCATGTGTCGCCTTTTGGGGCTAAAACCACATTGGCCAACCACTCCACGTGGATGACCGACCGGATGTGTTGGATGCTGAGGAGCGTCGCAGTCTCTTTTTTAATGAAATCTCGCCGATCAGCCGCCATGTACCTTTTCTTCTGTTAGATTGGTTTGGCATCAGGCCGAACTGCGAGCCTATGGCAGATGACGTTAGGGTCGATGCCTGGCATGTCCTACGGCCCTCTAGGGAACAATATTTTGAATTTTCGGAGGACGGCTATCACCCCCTCCCTGATTTCGGGCTCTAGGTCGGCCCCATTGGATACCTTCCTACCCGACGGGTCGTCCAGGTCTATTTCTTCTAGGAGAGTAGCCGGCTCTGGCCGAGCCTCAAATTCAGCTCGTCTAGCAGTCTCCGAGATGTTGTTGACTCGAGTTTCTCGCTCGTCCAGTTTCTCCATGGCCTTCTGGTAGCAAGCTCTCGCCATGTGCAGATCCGTGCGGGCCACTCCCACTCCGGTTTCGGTGGGGAATTTTATGCAGGAATGCCACACGGAGCATATGGCTTCTAAGTCCTCGAGGCCGGGTCGGCCTAGAATGGCATTGTGGGCGCACTTTATACGGACCACGACGAACGTCATGTTGATTCGGGCTATGTGCGGCCCGTCCCCCACCTCCATGGGGAGGGTGATGGTGCCCTCCGCGTCGATGCAATCTCCGGTGAATCCCGCTAGCGGGGTGCGAAGGGGGATCAATTTTTCCTTCTTCAAGTGTATCTTTTCGAATACGTCCCAATAGAGGACGTTGACGCTGCTGCCAGTGTCAACAACGACCAGACGAATAAGGGCGTCGTTGACGTCCATGCTGATCACCAGCTCGTCTCGATGGGGTACCGGTGACTTCGGGAGGTCGGCTGGCCCGAAGGTGATGGGCTCTACCCGTGTTTTCTTGGTGGGGGGACTTGATATAGAGCCCACATAGAGGGACCTCTCGAACTTCTTCCGAGCTGCGGGGGTATCTCTAGTCTCAGCTCCTCCGAAGATCACCTTGATTTCAAGTTTCTTTTTCCCGCCGTTCGGCCCGAGCGACCCCTCCAGACGCTTATCGGCACTTCGATAATCAATGTCCTTGGGTTCAGCCTCGTGTTGGTCATCGCGGCGCCAGGTGCCCGACCTCCTCGGTTGCTGCCTCTGGCTGCCCTGCGTCAGCATTTTCGTGAACTCGCCGAGGTATCCCTGGCGGATCAGTTCGTCTATGGCAAGTCTGAGTTGGTGACAACTATCCGTATGGTGGCCGATCCTTCGGTGGTATTCGCAGAATGAATTCTGGTCCTTCCCCATTAAAGCAACTTTGGGTTTTGGGGGTTCTGGCAGGAGACCCTTATGCTTGATGGCCTCAAAGATTTGGCTCACAGGGTAAGCCAGGGGGACGCCCCTCTAGCGACGTTTGTAGATCTCCTCGGGTTGTGCCATCCAGGGGGCCATGAGGCCGTCCGTCTTTTTCTTCTTTGCGGGCGGGGAACTCCCGGATCCTGGCCCCAACCGATCTGCCATCTTCCGGCTTGAGGTGGCTGGTGCCCCGTCCCTCTGTCTAATCTCTTCCTCAATAGAGGCATATTTCCGGGCCTTGGCCAACACCTCGGTGTAGCTCATCCCGGGGTTCCTTCTGAGCTCGCGGTACAGATCCCCGGTGACTAGGGCATTTGTAAACATATTTGCCCCTAGCCGTTCGTCCATTTCATCGATCTGTAGGACCTCATCCCTCCACCTTATCAGGAATTTAGATAGGGACTCGTCCTTTCCTTGCTTCACGTTCGTCAGGGACGTGAATGATTTCTTGGGGGTGGTGCTGGCCGCGAACTGGGCCATGAACTGTTGGGATAGTGATGTGAGTTTTCTCGAACTTAAAATAGATCGTAATATAGTGGTGTAAGTACGAGTATTGTCTCCACAGGGACGGACAAAAGGGAATTAAGAATTAACTAAATTCAGCGATTGAAAATAAATAAATAAATAAAATATGTGTCGTGTGAGATATGATTGGATGAAAATTAAACTAATGCGAATGAAACGATTAAACTAGGGGGTTCTTTCTAATTAATGACGAAGGGAACAAAGATTTATTTCGGGGTAATCAGATTTCTGGCAGATCAGGCTTAATTACATGAAATTAATTTAATTGAGCCTAGCTAATCATTACTAAGTTCTTACCGCTCTCGCGGCGTAGAGTACAATAATTTAGGGGACCAGGCTGATCTCTCATGTGACAGGATCCTAAATTATTGCCAAGACGAGTGAGCTTCGGCCCATTCATCGCTACTAATCTCTTATCAAACGATTAAGTGTGTGTGAATGTGTCCTAGAATAAATTAGATCTCTCTTAATTTATTCTACATGCAATTGTAATTCTAGCTGCAGTCTAGGTTACAAGAGATATCCGTTAAATTATTCAAACACAAATTAAACGGCATTCATGCAATTAACCCATCAAGAATCTAGCCATACATCATTATTAACCCCTTCATCAATCCCAAATCCCTAATTAAAACTACTCACAATTCATAATTGAAGAATCAATATAATTGAGATGAAAAGAATTAATTGTCATTAATTAAAAAGGTGGAACTTACAAAGAATCCCAAAAGATTGATGAACGAGGCTGAAAAGCCCT
The DNA here is from genome assembly GCA_945859915.1 of Cuscuta epithymum. Taxonomy (NCBI): domain Eukaryota; kingdom Viridiplantae; phylum Streptophyta; class Magnoliopsida; order Solanales; family Convolvulaceae; genus Cuscuta; species Cuscuta epithymum. The sequence continues at coordinate 54,264 of CAMAPF010000959.1, read as the reverse complement.
CTAAAATTCGTTTACAGGCTGTTTAAATAGAAAAATCGGGTCAAATTTGAGCTGAATTGGGATTTCTGGAGGTAGGCACGCTGCCAGGCACGATCGTGCCTTCGATCGTGCCTCCTGAGCAAAAAATGCGCATTTTGGGCAGGCACGATCGTGCCTGACTGGCAGTAGCTCCGCGATGCTTTCTCTTCATGCACGATCGTGCCTGACTTTGAGGGCACGATCGTGCCTACTTAACTTCCGAATTTGGAAATGCTTCCTTTATGAACGTTGTATATAATGAAGTCCTCTATCCACCCCAATTTGCTGAATGTGATTTGAATCATCTAATCAAGAGATATGATCAAAACAGTGGAAGATGTCATTCTGAAATTGCAGCAGAGATCATATCACTTCATCGTCTGTTTTCACCTTCTTGCTCTTAGATTCTAGCAAAGGTGTCTTCATATGCTTTGTAGCCCTTGAAGTTATCTTTCATATGGGACTTTGAATCGTGTTCTTTAGATTCTTCTACAAAGAGATATGCTTGAAGGATTGACAGAAGGTCATCCTGATCGTCGTTTTCAAGCTCTATTCATCTTCTTTTGATCCCGTAGCCAATCCTAGAACTCTTTTGTCATCAATTCTTCATTGTGAACCTTCCGGTGACCTCCATATCTCTCAATCCACTCTTGAATGCATCTTGAATCATCCCGATTACTCTTCAAGCACCGGTGTCAGGCTCAAATTTACTGATTTTGACTCCAAATGACACAAAACTCGAACCAACGCCTGGTAAACATAACTTGAGCTAAAATTGAGAGTTGCAACACTTTAAAGCTAGGAAAACCATCAAAATCCAATCCCAACACGCATCAAATGCGTGTCTAAATATGGACTTATCAAATAGCTGTTCGTAGTTGTCGATTGTCCCGGGCCTCAGCTGCCCGAATCACTCTTGTGTCGGGCCCCTCAAAGTGCCGAAGAAGAGCCTGCAAATGGCCTTGTCCGATGCTCCAAGCATGGACAAGTTTCCCTGGAAACTGATCAGGTGTGCCTTGGGATCCCCGGTCCCATTATACACCAGCCCGCCTGGTGGCCTGCAGTCCCTGGGGATTTCTGCGGCCATCACGCGCGGGGTGAAGGGTGATGTGAGGGAATAGCAGGGAGTAGTGGGGGTGTCCTCCGCTCGTCTATCCATCTCAGCGATTCGCCTTTTCATCGCCTCTAGCCTAGCCGCCCGTGCGGCCATTTCTGGGGACACAGGGGTCGTGGCCGCGAGCGCGACGTTCATTTCAGGTGCAGTCGCCCCGGGTTGCCTCCTGGTGATGTGGGCGCCCCGCCTTTGGAAACAGTGCCCGATGTTGCTTTCTGCGGGAGTGAGCTCCGCGCCCTGATGCCCAAGGGGGGACGTCCGGTGTACGGCCCCGGTGATCATCGTGCCACCCATAGCGGGGGGTATTTGCGCTGGTATGCCCCCCCCCCCCCCCCCGTGTTCTGGGAAGGTGGAGTTCGGCCCAGCCTTGTATGGACAGACGTGTGGCGCCCAGCGGATTCCACCGTTTCGTCTAGAGTCTGCATGTGGTGGATGGGAGATATGAGTGTCCAAATTGTATTGGCGGAATACACCTCATCAGCCGCCTCCTGCTCGTCCGCCATCCGGCGCATGGTCTCTGCCAGCTCCCTCATGAGTCGAGGGTCATGCCTGACCTCGTGGGGGATGAGATTGGTGAGGCCACCATCGCCACCAGCGGTCCTCAGCGTCTCAGAACGCTCTGTGGTTTGTCCGTGGCTCCTTCAGCCACTTGTCAGTCGCTCCGAGAGATCGCGTTGCTGGTCGTTGTTATTTCTTGCCATCGTACTTGCTGTGGGTAGATTTAATAGCTGTTTTTGGGAGAGTTTGGAAACTTTTAGTTCGGTTTCCCACTGACGGCGTCAGTGTTGGGGTTTATTCCTTCAACCCTCGGGTCTAACACGTAAGCCCAAGGATTTGGAGTGGATGATTTAAGTGTGTATGAAAAATCTGACCCAACAAGCGAATAAGATGGACTAAGTGGATAAAGAAGCAGTAAAGGACCAGATATTATTAATGATAAATAACGCCCCGATACAATACCTTTGCTAAGGCCGTAGGCCGTTCGTCTTATCCTGCAGTAGAAGAGCCGCGAGTAATAAGGTTGAAGCTAAAATGCTAAGAATAATAAGTTGCCAACCCTTTACAATGAAATAAATGCTGCTATTTATACCACCAGTTGGCTATGCTGACGTGGAGGGCTGTGTGTGGCCGGTGTCTCAACCACCAAATCTCCAACTTTAAATGCGCTTCCCGCCAGAATCTGGGTTTCCCGCCTAACTTGTGGAGACAGACGTCCATCTGGGCCGAGGGCCTGCTCCTGATGATACTGCAAAAGGTTGTGGGTCGTTCGTTAGAGGATTTGTCACATAGATTGGATTGGCATCATGTGGCTGCAGTTTTGGGTGGAGACATTCGTCGCCACTGTGTTTGCCTGTGGGTTTGATTCACCATTATCCCGCATGGACATTCGTCGGGGCGAGCTACCTTGTTGGGCTGGACGTTCGTCCGAATGAGGGGGTGAATGGGCCGACCCTCCATTTGGGCCATTAACCCAACAACATATTTAGAGAATTAATTTCTTTGTCACATCTTAAAGAATGAAAAAAGAGTATCTATTTTGACATTTGAGGATCTTTGGGAATGTGATGCAAACTGAAATATTTGTGATAAAGCTTTGTTTGTTATGAGAGAAATCTGTTTGCCTACAAAGAATATGAACACTAACAAAAATGTACAAGATGAAGAACCAACAATACATAACATATTATGATGACTAGATCCTAAACACATGTGAATCTCTGGGGAAACGTGAGATCACTTAGAATGATGCAGTTGAATTATTTAAATCTAAATTAAAAGTGATATAATGATTTGGACCAATCAAGAGAATGGTAGGTACGGTACCCTTTTTAAATGGGTACTAGAGTTGTCACCTAAAAAATAAGGCACACATAATTATTATACGATACCGTTGACTTTCTTTTTGTTTAATTGAAATAATTAGACAAATAATAAATAAATAAATAAATAAATAAAGTGAAAACGTGTTAATCAATAAAAGTTGACTTTAATTCCTTTAGAGACAGAGAGAGTGGTGGTTTATAAATGGGATAGATCTTTAATGAGTCACAACACTATGTATTACAGTCATACTAGATCCATTTATCAAAATAAATGAACACGGGTTCAGGTCTAGGTAGATAAATTAAGAGGTTGTTTGGTGACTCTCGTTTTTGCTCTTTCAGTTTATCAACCATCTTTCTAATTAAATACGGAACATTGGATTTCGCGCGTTGAATTGTGTAATAATAAGAAAATGTAAGGTTGAAGTTACTTTTATAGCTGTATTGGCTGAAGTTACTGTAAATGACCATTTTAGTTATTTTTTTATATAATTTTCTCTTTATTTTATTAATGAAATATATTTTTAAATATATAATTTTTTCATAAATCAGCAAAACCAGCCACTTCAGCCAAAACTTCAAAAACAATTAGCAGAATTAACCGATTCATCCGATTTTAGTGTTACCAAACGGGCTCTAAATGTAGACAAATAGTCATTCAAAAAGGAAATTCTGGCCCGATTTTGAGTCCAAACCCGCCCCATTGACCGACCTAAATACATGAAAAGGCCAACAAGACAAATAGCCTTTCAAAAGATTTACAAGCGTTCAAAAGATCTACTAATAATTTTTTCAAAAATGATTTTTGTACCCACTCTTATATTCACTTTTGTACCCACCTATGTTTGTGAAGTGTTTTTTTCTTGTCTGTGAATCCCGGTTCACAGACAATATTTTGCACAAACAAAATATTGTCTGTGAATCAGGTTCACAAAAAAAAACACTTCACAAACATGGTGGATACAAGAGTGGGTAGATAAGGTATTGTTGTAATTTTTTTGAAACATTACAATATTAATTATTATATTGATATCAGGGTGGAACCACCTCTGTTTAACCACCTGCCAAATAAGTGAGCCCAAAATGCCAACACAAAAATATGGAGAAAGTTCTCTAATGAATAAAACACACGGGATAACATAGTTTCTCCAATATTTTAAAAAAAACATAGTTTCTAAAAAAGAAGGTCATTATTTTCTTTCATAAAACATGATTTATTCACCTATATTTTGAGAATGTTATTGTTATACGGAGTATTATTTTAATAGTTCTTAAAAAGTTTTATTTGAGCTTTCCAAAACAAAAGTTTTATTTGAGATAAAATAATGTAGCCCTAATTTTATACTTATGCACTTTTATTCCCATTTTGAATAATTTTTTAAAACGTATCAACTACGGAGTATTCCTTTTTAACTATCTTCAAACTTTCCTTTTCCGTCCGTCCCAACTCCCAAAATTATCTCCTCTTTCTCCTTTTGGCAAAGAATTTGTGGTTCACAACCATTCTTTCACATTCTTACACATTTCTTTCTCCTCTGCACAACTTTCCACCACACAAAACCCATTATCTTAATTAGTGTGTCAAGCTGAAATGGGAGAAAAAACAGGGAGGGAGTATATAAAATTTGTCTCATTCCCATTAAAAAATTAATTTGACAGAGTCTAGCATTAGGGATTAATTATACAACAACAAACAAAACCAATTATGACAGGTCGTGTTATTATTTTATGATTATTGTAATAAAGTAGGAAAGCACAATCGGATTCGTTGTCAAAATGGGAAGGTGCAAATTTCAGTATCGTCACTCGTGTGATTGTTTGTACACTATACAAAAACGTGGCCACGTTTGCTTCACATGTTTCGTCATTTCCTTCTCATCTCAATTGAAATAATACGGAAATAGTGTATCCATTTCTTTTGCTGTGGTGTGAACGGAATAGAGATGTGCATGCATCAAATAAATAATTAAATACTTTCTTCCTCCCATAAAATTCTTCTAATCAAAATTTAAAAATGTAATAAAATAAAAATGTATAGTTGTTGAATAAGAAAGAGGGAAATAAATTTTAACTACACCAAACTGTCAAAACTTTTTTCAAAGGAAAATGATGAGTTTTTTGGAATATCACAGAAAAGTAACTAAGAAGAATTTTAAAGGACATAGAGTACTCATTCGCTATCATTTTAAATTTATAGTGTCCCGATAGAATTTTCACGTAATTAAAAAAAAATATTATCACTTACAACTCAAAAACTTTGTCATGTTGCAAAATTTCGAACCATGATTTTAATTAATACTTTGTATAATGTTATGGAAGTTAAGATTTTATACTTTTTGTGGAAGAAACTTTAATTAAAAAAATCATATTTTTTTTTACCTTATAAATAATTTCCAATAAAAATATACAGTTGATCAAAGTTTTGAAGATGACAAAGTTTTTATGGGGTAGTATAAGTTTATTATAGATTTTTAAATAAGATATGAGATTTTCGTAATGTTAAAGTGTGACACTTCTAATAATTTATACGGAGTACATATTATACGTGATTTTAGACTTTTAGTACCATTATGGCATTAACTCAAACAGTCAAACTATTTATGGCACTCTACTAAATGTTAAGAATATTTATATTATTCACTAAATGCCTAAAAAGTATGGAGTAACACTAAAACGTCAATGGTGCATACGTGACATGAGAGATAGTCAATCAAAAAGCAATAAATAAAATATATCTCTCCTTATTTGAAGGATCTTATATCATTTTGATAAATTTTTCTTCACAATGTCAAGCACAATTTCTAGATGTAGACATTGTGGTTGACATTGTAGAGAAAAAACTTCCAAAAACACACAAAACCGTGGAAAGAATGAGAGAGAAATGTCATAAAATCAATTTTTTGTGTCTATCTCTCTCATGTCACATGTGCACCGTGCACATTGTAACATTGGAGATGCCCTAAGGATGCTTTCTTTTGGATTGTTTTCAGTCCCAGACCAGACCAGATCAGACCATACCGGCAAATTTCAGTCCAAAAGAAAACATCCTAACACCTATGAAAGAAAAAACTTATACTTCGTATTCTATGATACTAAGAAGATTTCCAATGCAAAAATATGAAAGATGCACATATGATGTTTTTACTGGGCTGATTTTAGTGTCAAATTAGATCAGACCAGATCAGATTTGGATAGTTATAAAATACACAGAGACCGGACATTTAATAGACCAGACCACAATCTTAAATATTGTGGTTAAGATTGTTGATAAAAAAACAGGATACAAAGCGATAAAAATTTTATTAACTTGTTTTATGTGCACAATATACATCATACATTGGAAATGACCTAAAATAATTAAATTTTATTTTAACATAAAGTTCGTGATACTACGTTGCACATTCAAATTTGAAAAATTAATTGTGAAAAGTGTTAAACTGAACAAATATGTGATTTGTGATACTAAATTTAGTATGAACTGATTGACATTTGATTTGGAAGAGTGTTCTAATTACTCCAAAATAGAAGTTTCAAAACTTTTTCAACACGAAATTAAAAGAAAGTGTACGTTAAAGCAATAGTTCTAATTCTACTACATCCGTGTAATTCATTAAATTTTGTCTTCATTGTCTTTAATTCCTAGTGATCTACTTGCTATCCAACTGACCCTCCCACGTTGAATCCCAATCATCGTCTCTATTCTGTTAATCATCAATCATTTAGATCGTTAGCAATTCACGTGTATAAATAAGTTGAAGAAAATATTCACTCAAAATAAATTACTACCTATTTGCCCTATTCGATTTTTTCCTTCTTTCAAATCGTTGTTTATATGTTCGATGAATAAAATATTATGTTGAGTAACATTTTCATCGAGTCGGCCTGACGGAAACTGCCATCAAAACAAGGCCATTTGAGGGCCTTCGATTCCCAGTTGATTTTTTTACGGAAATCTTTGAGCATGTTCGTCATTAAAATTTTAGCTTTTTTTCTTAACTTAAGTCGCTTCAATGTTTTTGAGCATGTTAGTCAAGTGTAGATGATATCAACAAAATATTAGTTTAAAATTCAATCGGGAAGTCGATTAAATAAATTTTTGGGAAAAGTGTCAAATAGGTCCTCGAACTTTCATAAAAAAGTCAATTAAGTCCTTCTATAGGAGACTCTGTCCGGCCGTCGCGATTTGGGGCGGTTCCCGGTGGAATTATTTTATGAAATTTTTTGAGCATCTTATTCATCAAGTCTAGTTTACTCATTTCAAATTTCAGCTAAAAATTCAATTGAGAACGTATTCAAATTAATTCGAGAACGCAAAAATGCGCAGTTATCTTCACGAATTAATTTGAATGTGTTCCCGATTGAATTTTTAGTTGAAATTTGGTATGAGTAAACTAGATCTGATGAATAAGATGCTCAAAACATTTCATCAAAAAATTCCACCGGGAACCGTCCCAAATCGCGATGGCTGGACAGAACCTTCTATAGAAGGACTTAATTGACCTTTTTATGAAAGTTCGGGACCTATTTGACAGTTTTCCCTAAATTTTTAAACATGTTGCGTTGGTTATATACATAAATAGCAATATATTTTAATATTTTATTTATTTGACTTTCCGGTTGAATTTTAAGCTGAAAATTTGTGGAAATATAGACTTAATGAAAAACATACTCAGAAAATTTCATCAACAAATTCTATCAGAAAAGACCCCAAATGGCTTCGTCCTGACACCAGTTCGCGTCAGGCCGACCTAATATGATCTGCCCTCATATTATGTACTACGTATGTTATGCATTTCTTTTGTTAGAGGGTAATTATAATTTAACAAAAAATCATTTGGATATAAGAATCGGAAATTTATTTATTATTAAAATAATTACAAGTAATCAGTTGGTTTTAATAGATTAAAACGAAAATGACATGCATTTTAATACTCGGGTAGTCCGTATTTGTTTAATTAATGTATTTTCCTTATTCATACTACACGCCAGTGACTCAAGTAAGGATGTTTTTACTTGGACTGTAATTTGCTGGTCTGGTCTGATCTGATCTGGTCTGGTCTGGTCTGAACTGGTCTGGTCTGGTCTAGGGCTGGACTCGGGCCGGGCAGCCCGACCCGGGACCGAACCGGCCCGGTCACTGTTTGGCCCGGCCCGGCCCGTGGCCCGGTGGGTCCACCGGTTCGGTTTGGCCCGGCCCGGGTGCTGGGCGGTCCGGGCTCGGGCCCAGGTTTTGGTGAACCGGCCCGGCCGGTTCGGGCCCGGTCCGGGCCGGATTTTAAATTTTTTTTTTTTTGAATTTTTTTTTAAGTTTTAGGTTGAATTAGGTATTTTGGGCCATTTGAGGTGGTTTGGGATGGTTTGGGGTTGAGGGGGAGGGGGAGGGGTAGGGGATTAAATAGGAGAACAAAAAAAAAAATTAGGCCGGTTCGGCCCGGCCCGGAACCGGAACCGGAACCGGATACCGGCGGTTCGGGCTCGGGCCTCCCCTTTCCTGGCCCGAGGCCCGGCCGGGCCCAGGCCCGAACCGGCCCGAGTCCAGCCCGAACCGGCCCGAGTCCAGCCCTAGTCTGGTCTGGTAAGGTCTGGTTTCTTTGTATTTTTATAACTATCCAAGTCTGGTCTGGTCTGGTCTGGTCTGAACTGGTCTGGTCTGGTCTGGACTGGTCTGGTCTGGTCTGGGGCAAATTACAGTCCAAGTAAAAACATCCTAAGTCTCCGCTAAATTAAAACTAAAGAGACTTTGTGACTAATTTATTATTAAATGTCTTATCCTTTGGACGTAATTACTATTATGATGAATATCTCTTAATGTACGGATAATGCGACAGATGAAATGAAAATCTTCTGAAATACTAACTCGTACGTAATATGTACTCCGTAATACACTAATACCCGTATAGTATGTAAAAGCATCTCTCATGCTAAAATATGCACGGTGCAAATGTGACATAAGTGATAGTCACATAAATTTTAGCAAATAAATTATCTCTCTCTTTATTTGAATGATTTTATACAATTTTGGTAAGTTTTTTCCTGCAATGTCAACTTCAACGTCAACATTTAGACGGTCTCCTTGACATTGTGGAGAAAAACTTACTAAATCTGTATAAAATCATTAAAATAAGGAGAGAAAGAATTTATTTACTAATATTTATGTGGTTATCTCTCATGCCACGTGTGCACTGTACACATTATACCATTGGAGATGCTCTAATACTAGTATAGTACTCTGTACTTGGTTTGACCTACTCCCTCCATTCCATAAAATAGTTCCCGCATCGACTTGGATCGAAGTTTAAAAAGGTTGGAATAAAGTAGAAATGTATGATTGTGGTTGTGTAAGAAAAAGGTAAATGAATGTGAGTCACACCAAAACTTTCCAAAAGGGAGAATGAGAATCATTTTTTGGGTCGGCCAAAAAAAGATAACGAGAACTATTTTGCGGGATGAAAAGAGTAAAATAGTAAAATACATACCCCAAGTATGTACTACTGTACTAGTAGTATTTTTTTGTTAAGCGAGAGTAAAATATTGTCAATCACAAAAAATAGATTGACATATTTTAGATATGGACAATATGGCCAGGCATTATTAGGACAAATCTTCATGTCAGGCCGGCCTGACGGGATGCTCCGTCCGGCCAAGCCCGTTTGGGCACCTCCCGGTGGAATTTTTTGATGAAATTTTTTGAGCATGTTCCTCATCAAGTCTAGTTTGTCCATACCAAATTTCAGCTCAAAATTCGATCGGTAAGGCATTCAAATCATTTTTTGAAGTTGACTGCAGTTTTATATGTATATTTTGACGCAGTCAACTTCAAAAAAGGATTTGAATGCCTTCCCGATCGAATTTCATTCGCATTATATTCAAAAGAAAATGTACTCCGTATCAATTTGAGGGACTGTTTGCGATTGCTTGTGCTTTTTAAAAGTGATTTTTTTAAGAGATTGTTGGAAAAGTGATTTGTAGTAAAAGTTGATAGTGTTTGAGAATAAAAGTGATTTTAATTAAAATGTAAAACTTGGAGTGTTTGATAAAAAAAGTGATTTTTTGGGGGGAGTAAATTGTAAAAGTACAAAATTGCTCTGTTGTTGGGCTGCGTCTCTTTCATCGCAGCATTCGGTTCCACGTGATTTTAACATTCCTCTGTTGTTCGGAATTAACGGTCCAGCATCCCAGGTTGCAATATTGGATTTCGGTGGCTATTTGTGGATCCGGGGCTTCTACCTTACTTTAGAGTAAGGTAGAATGCTTTGCTTCTTCCCGGTCGTCCGATCAACAATTCAACGGTCGAAGATCTTGGGCTCCACTTTTTCACCAATCTCGAGGTTGTGTTGGTCGCTCCCCTGCCCTCCGATGCGCAAGGCACCTCTACCTTACGGCAGAGGATCCGGATCTGCTATTTGTTTGTTCTTTGGTCATTATTTGAACCTTCAATTTGGATCCAATGTAATCAAATGTCTGAAACTTCAATAGGTTTGGTCCAGAAAGATCTGAGCTTAACTTGGAACTTCAAATGGTGGTGATGCATCGAAGATGGGGATGGAACGAACGAACAAATGGCGCTGACACATCGTGATAATTTGAGGGTATTTTGGGGGTTTATAGATTTTGTTGCCATTATAATTATCCATAAAGTTTGTGTTATTTACAAGTATACCTAGAAGTAGTTAGAAGCTGGTGTATTCCAGCTTCTAACTTTTGACTTTAAAGCACGTTTTTTTAATTAGAAGTTGAATTTAGCAAACACTTTTTTGAGTTTTTTTTTTTAATCTAAAAGCTTAGAAGTGCTTATTTAAAGCTATAGCAAACACACCTTTACTTTGAAAATTCACATTGTTCCTATCGGGAACAACTTTATTTGGTGGATCGTAATTCGTAAATATCTTGTAGCAAGTATATTGTGTTTACAAGTGATTAATCACAAGTAAAATGACAGTATATGAGGGGCGGGTGGACGAATTATTAGCTGATTCGCCAATAGGGACATGAATGGTCTAAACTCTATATACCCTTGTTAGAGCAAGAATTTGACAGTTTATGTTGCATTTAAGAGATTTGATCACAAGAATTAATGGTGCATTCACAAGTCTTAATGATAGTTATTGTAACGTTTTATACATTATTTATCTCTCCTATGTATAGGGGAGTTTAGCATAACTAGTACGTCTTCTATAATACCCTTAGGGTAAGCATTTGATCTATCCGTGAGTTGGATTACTACCCCAGTTTCATTTAGAGGGACAAACTCTAGTGATTTATACAAAGAATAAGGAATGACATTAATTGACACTCCCAGATCTAGCATGGCCTTTGGAAAAGTTGTGCCTCCCAACTTACAAGGTATAGTGAACATGTCAGGGTCATTATATATCTTTGGTAGTTTCTTTTGAAAAACCGCTGAAACACGTTCACTAACTTGAACTTTTTAATTTGTTTTCCATTTAGTCTATGTTTCCTCTTAACTGTGCATAGCTCTTTCAAAAAAATTGCAAATCTAGAAACACCTTTAATTAAGTTGAGGAGAGGAATGTTTAGCTCACATTTGTTGAAGGTTTTGTAGATGTCTTTGACTTTCTCCACCCTTCGTGTTTCCCTTGGAGCCTCGGGAAATGGTGGAGTGAGTTCATGGATAATCGGTGGTGGAGTTGAGATTTGAGGTTCCACACTTCCACCTCCTCCTGTTGGTCTTTCTCCACAAGCTCCTTTTCTTCTTCCTCCTCGCCAATGTTTTGCTTTCTCTTTGACAATAACCAACTCGCCACTTCTCAATGTCACCGCATGGGCTTTTTGCCTAGGATTCGGCTCCGTTTGAGATGGAAGCTTTCCCGAATCCTTGGCCTCAAGTCTACTCACCGCACTTGAGATTTGAGTCATTTGGTTATCAAGGTTTTGTATGCTAGACTTGGTATCATGTTGAAATTGGACCATGTTTTGTTGCATCGTAGAGGCATTTGATGTGACACCGCACCCGAATGTACTTGAATTTGAAAGTGAATATGTATTGAAATTCCTAGCAAATAAAAATTCGTGTGATTGATTGGTATATTTAATTAATGTGAGATTAATTAAATTATTTATCGGGTCCATTATATGAGAATGAGCTACCAAATATTGAGTGGGGCTATCATAATAATTATAGGAGTCCAATGAAATGCCAACCGAAGTTGATAAAAATATTTGGACAACCCGAGTGCTATTTTGGCCCAACCTACCGAAAATAGCGGGAATAATTGGGAGAGACCTTCTACACCCACTTTGGGAGTATTCTACACACTTTAAGCTCTCAAATGATGGGGAGGGGGACAACCAAGCATGGTTGGTGCGGACATGAGGTTGAGGGGGTGTTTGAGTGTACATGCTCACTCACTTGGGGCCATTTCATAGCATTATTTTGCTATTGATTGAGTGAGATACCTCCCCCCTCCATTTCTCATCCATTCGAACCACAAGAGAGAAGATAAGAGCTTTGGGATAGCTCTCACAATCAGCAAGGTTGGAGCAAACATCAACAAGAGAAATCCAAGGAGAAAAGAGTTGTTCTTGAGGTAAGAACACAACTATTATTCTTTAACTAGTATTAATCTTGTATGATTTTTAAGAAATCATATGGTGGATTAAACCATGAGTTTTACACGTTTAAAAGTGTGTAATATGGTTATGAAGTGGTGGTATTTAACTTAGAAGAGTCGTGGAATCGATAGGAGTTGAAACCACCGGAAACCGCCAAGAAGGAGCTGTTCGTGGTAGCAGACCACGAACGTCGCCCGGCTTTCACGAAAGCCGCCCGGCTTTCGCCTTCTGTCCAGACTTTCCACTCTTGATCGGTTTAGAACGGGGATCGATCGAAGGGCTTATCAAAGGCAACTAACCCAGCACTTCATAAGGTGAGGATGGCTGACTATGTTGTTTATAATCTTTGGGTTAATTTCGTAAGATTACCTAAAGTAATTAAATGTTATTTTCATGGATTATTAATGATTAATAATGCCTAAATGAAAATATTGTTGTCAATGAATAAAGGAGCATAATATACAAATTTAAGGATAAGTTGTGTATGATTATGTAATATGAGCATATTGGCTTGATGAAGGGAATTAACTATGAATATTATGTTGAAATATAATTTTAACTTCATATAAGGATATATGAGTGATTAAAGATTATATTTTGTATATTGATGTGAACTATATTTTCAATGGAAAATTAGTTTGAGAATTGTCTATATGACTATGAACTGAAATGAGATTTTGTTGGAATTTATCCGACTAGTATAATGATACTAGTCGGGGTTTTGGAATTGAAATATGTTAGAATTGATCCAAGGTTTGGATTGTAAATTGTTTGAGCCTTAAGTAGTCTTAAGAGATACTAAGGTGGATAAGTGATACTAGGGGTAGGCCTTAAGGGATACCCAAGATAAAGTGAATAATAAATTGATCCTAGGAATAGGATTGGCCTACGGGTGTATTCGGTAGTCTTTGAGGATTAGCCGATAGAGTATTGGTAATTAGTAAGGACCATGGCCCTTCCCGACTCTAGAGAGCGGGGTTGGATAGCATGGACTTACATCGTGATCACGGGTTAGGGTGGAATCCGAACCGGAGACCTTACGAGGCTCCCGACAGCGGTAACACATAAGATAGGACCCCGAATGGACCTTACCTTCCTACGGGACGATGGGTATGAGTTCAGGGGCGGGATGTTGGACTCCGGCCCGAGAGCCCGGGGAGGCCTCGGAGAGCGGTGACAAGTCTCGTAAAGGATGATAAGACCTACGGGCGGTGTCGTGCTAACGACGGGTATAATGAAATATATGAAATGGGCCGTGTGCCGACAAATAAATAAATTTACTTATTATAGAGATAATAAGTGGGAAATATAAATTATTATTTATATTATGATATCACCCTATTTTGAGGGTCTTAGAAGTTGAAACATTGATTATACTTGGTATAGTTGTCATTGTACTTGTCAAATGCTTCCAAGTACTGACCTCCCCTTCACGGGGGAGGCCACCTCACAGTTTCAGGTAGGGAGTAGAGCTTGCTACCAGTGCCCGTTGCCTCGGGAAGATCTAGGAAGGAAGACGTGGTTCGTGCTTCCTCCGTCCCTGTTTTAAAAACATTTAAATTAATGCTCATGGATATTTTTGAATGATTATTGGGGCTTGTATGCCCATGTTAGCCGGAGTGTGGCATAAACACTTGTATTAAACGTTTCCGCTGATTTCAATTGATTATTTTACATTATGTTTGTTTATGGATGTACTATTGTGAATGATATTCAAGACGCCTAGTATAGTATGGATGAGTTGGACTGCGGTTGACTATTCGTACTGTACGGCGGGTTGTTGACGTGTCCGGTAGGTCCGGGGCGTGACAATTTAGTTGGTATCAGAGCCTTAGTCCGTAAACTTCATAATGAAGCTTCAAAATTCCTTTTTGAAAATGATTTTGCAAACCATGAGCATAAAGTTTTGTACTTATAGAACTTTTGGTACTTGAGTTGCAAGGTCTCTAATTGTTAAGATGGTACCCTTAACAATTGGTATGGCGGTGATTTGAGCCAAAAGATGTCTTTAAGTACCTATCCGTCACTTGACAATTGATACGAGTCTAATGGCTCATTCTAAACTTCTTTCAGAAATGGAGCCAATCGGAAGAATCACTAGGAGGAACCCGACGGGTCGTGTACCGGGTGGATCCGAACGCGGCAGCCGGGGGTCCACCAGGGTGTCAAGGGGAAGGGGCCGTGGAGGCCAACAACAAACCGTGAGCGATGGCCACGTTGACACGGAGAGTGAGACTTATTGGTCCTATGAGGACTCAACCTATAGACCGGAAACCGAGCCGGTGGAGACCCCTTATGAAGGGGATGATGATGATGTTAGTGACGAGGAGCAAGATGGCTCCTTGGCAAGAATTGAGGCGCTGCTCCAACAATACCACCGAGAGCGCGAGGAGAGGAGGGAACGCCGAAGGCGCCGAGCGGGGCAACCTTCGGGTATGGCTTCAAGAGGAGGAAGCCACAATGCATCTAGAGTCCATGTGGAACCACATGGAGGTCGAAACGATGGAGGTCCAACCATAAGGATCTCCAAGTTCATCAAGGAAGCAAGAGACTTGGGGTGCAAACCCTTTGACGGAACCGGGGACATCTCGGTTGCCGCTCAATGGATCAAGAGGTTGAATGAGGCAGCCCTTGACATGCAAATCACGCCTAACCTTAAACTGAGAATAGCGGTAAGGTTGCTTGAGGGGATGGCATCCAAATGGTGGGATGGAACCAAGAGCAAGTATGGCGAGGGCGTCGTTTGGGAGGACTTCCAACGGGAGTTCTTTGCCCAATATTACTCCGACTTCGAGGTGAACAAGAAGGTGAGGGAATATACCCTCCTAACCCAAGGGGGAAACATGACAGTGAAGGAACTTGAGTACAAGTTCCGGGATCTCGCCGACTACATACCGGAGTATGCTTGTGACGAGAACCGAATGGTGAACCACTTTTGGGACGCTCTTGACTTGGAGATACGTGATAGGGCAACACAATTGCCTAACATGACTTTTGCCCAAGTAGTAGACCAAGCCTTGAAGGGCGAGAAACAGTGGGAAGAGAGGAAGAAAAGAGACGCCGAGGAGGCGAAGAAAAGAAAATGGGAGAACCATGGCCCCCAAGGTTCTAACAAGAAGGGGAACCACGGGGGAGGTGGCTCATTCAAGGCCCCTGCACCACCATCGAGGGCGAATCAAGGCCCAAGCGGGCAAGCCTCGAGGTCTCAAAACTCGGGAGTACCAAGGTGCAGCAACTGCAAGAAGCTTCACCACGACAAGTGTCGCGATCCCCCGAGATGCTATCAATGCGGGGAGGTCGGGCACATGAAGGTGAGTTGCCCACAACTTGGGCGAGCCGTGGGTGCCGGACCAAGCAGTGGAACCATGGTGAGCAGGAACCGAACGGGAGCACCGAGTGCAAGCATGGGGCACGGTGGAGCTAGCACAAGCAATGCACCGTCCGTTAATCAAGGGAGGACCCAAGCGAGGGTCTATGCGATTACGGAGGCCGATGCACGTGCTAACCCGGACTCCGTTGCGGGTAAATTCATGAACCTTTGATGTTAATTTCTTGTGAACCTTTTAAATGTTGAGATGTATAGGTTATATGGCCAACCCTGCCTGTTTAAAGTTCAAAGGAGTGGACAGATATCTGCCTGGGGCGAAAGCCGCCCGGCTTTGACGAACGTCGCCCGACGTTTGTCTATGATTTATTACATAAATCCTACGGCGACCATAAGCCGCCCGACGTTGACGAAAGCCGCCCGGCTTTCGTGCTTGATTTTTGGTTAAATCATTCGGCGTATAAAAACCGGCCGCGTTTCGTAAAAACCGGCCGGCTTGTGTTCAGGAATTCCGGTATGGGGCGCTGCTAACGAAAACCGGCCGGCATTCGTAAGAACCGGCCGGCTTTTATAATTAAAAAGTTGGAATTCTTTCGGCGACCGAAAACCGGCCGGCTTTGGCAAAAACCGGCCGGCTTACGTAACCAGCCATTCCGGGCTGAAGGCCAAAGTACGAAAACCGGCCGGCTTTCATGAAAAGCGGCCGGCTTTCCCTTATTGGTGCTCGATGTTGATTTCAAGGGGGAAAACCGGGATGGAATCGGGATGGGGCGTTAGCTGACGATCATCCAAACCATAGCCGGGGTACTCTATAACCTAAGAAAGGAGTCTAATAAATGGGGAGTGTGTCTTACATTGCTTATGAATGTAGGAACACTCAAGATTAACGGGAGAGACGCAAGAATCCTCATTGACACCGGGGCGCAACGATCATTTGTGAGTGAGGCGTTTGCCGGGGGATTCAAAGAACCACTTGTACCGATGGCTCAAGCCCTATTGGTATCCACACCTCTAGGGGAAGATATCGAGAGAGATAGCCACTATCCATCGTGTGAGGTGGAAGTGGAGGGCCACAACTTGACGTGTGATTTCGTACCGCTGAGTATGATTGAATTCGATGCAATCCTGGGGATGGATTGGCTTGAGAAGCATCATGCTAGGGTCGATTGCTACACAAAGATACTTGAACTCGAAGGCGATGAGGGCGTAACCTTACGCTTCGAGGGGGATCGGGCCAAATCCAATAGTTGTATCATCTCCGCCGTGAGAGCTAGGAGTATGATGAGGAAGGGATGTCACGCATATCTAGCATATGTGGTGGACAAGACCAAAGAAGAGATGAACATCGACGATGTGAAGGTGGTGTGCAAGTATCCGGACGTCTTCCCAAAAGACCTACCGGGACTTCCACCCGATAGGGAGATTGAATTTGTGATCGAGGTCGAGCCCGGCACCAAACCAATCTCCATACCGCCATACCGAATGGCACCCGCAGAACTTAACGAGTTGAAAACCCAATTGCAAGAGCTTTTGGATAACGGTTTCATTAGACCAAGCCACTCCCCATGGGGAGCACCGGTCCTTTTTGTGAAGAAGAAGGATGGAACACTTCGAATGTGCATTGACTATCGTCAACTGAACAAGGTCACAATCAAGAATAGGTATCCTTTGCCTAGGATTGATGACTTGTTTGATCAACTACGAGGAGCAACTGTGTTCTCGAAGATTGACTTGAGGTCGGGGTACCACCAATTGAAGATCAAAGAGGATGACATACCGAAGAGTGCTTTCCGCACTAGGTATGGACATTTTGAGTTCCTTGTTATGTCGTTTGGGTTGACAAACGCCCCGGCGGCATTCATGGACTTGATGAACCGAGTATTTCACAAATACTTGGACCGATTCGTGATTGTGTTCATAGATGACATCTTAATCTACTCAAAGAGTGAGGAAGAGCATGAGGAGCACTTGATACTCGTTCTCGAGACACTACGGGAGAAGCAACTCTATGCCAAGTTTTCTAAATGTGAATTTTGGCTTAAGGAGATTGGCTTTCTCGGGCATGTGGTTTCAGGATCGGGAATTGCGGTGGATAACAAGAAGATAGAAGCCATCACCGAATGGGAGAGGCCAAAGAATGTCAAGGAAATTCGTAGTTTCCTTGGAT
The DNA here is from genome assembly GCA_945859915.1 of Cuscuta epithymum. Lineage (NCBI taxonomy): Eukaryota > Viridiplantae > Streptophyta > Magnoliopsida > Solanales > Convolvulaceae > Cuscuta > Cuscuta epithymum. The sequence continues at coordinate 36,244 of CAMAPF010000959.1, read as the reverse complement.
TGGCGGGTTACTACAGGAAGTTCGTGGAGAAGTTCTCCGTTTTGGCATCGCCATTGACAAAGCTCACTCGAAAAGGAGCTAAGTTTGTATGGGATGACAAATGTGAGAAGGGATTCACGGAATTAAAGGAGAGATTGACCGAGGCACCGGTACTTGCCTTACCCAAACAGGGTATGGGGTACGATGTCTATAGTGATGCTAGCATCCAAGGGTTTGGATGTGTGTTGATGCAAATGGGCAGGGTAATTGCCTATGCTTCACGACAGTTGAAGAAGCATGAGGTAAATTATCCTACTCATGATTTAGAGCTCGGGGCAGTGGTGTTTGCACTTAAGATATGGAGACATTATCTCTACGGGGAGACATGCCACATATACACTGACCACAAGAGCTTGAAGTACGTGTTTACTCAGAAAGAGTTGAACATGAGGCAAAGACGGTGGATGGAGTTGATAAAAGACTACCACTTGGTGATTGAGTACCATCCAGGCAAGGCCAATGTGGTGGCAGATGCCTTGAGCTGGAAGAGCTCATCTGTGGCATTGATAGCTAACTTGAGGGCCTTAAGAGCCCAACTGGAGGTGTCCAGTAATGGAGCCTTATTGGCACGGTTTGAGGTGAGACCTACTTTGCTTGACGAGATCAAGAAGGGTCAGGAAACTGATGAGGAAATTATGAAGATCCGGGAACGCATGCAAGCGGGACCGGTGGAGGACTTCAGGGAAAGAGATGATGGTCTCTTACTATTTCGTGACCGAGTGTGTGTACCGGCAGATGATGAGCTCCGAAAGTCCATCTTAGAGGAAGCTCATTCATCGGCTTATGCCATGCACCCGGGGGGCACGAAGATGTACCGTGACTTGAAAGAGAGTTACTGGTGGTCGGGCATGAAGAGGGGGATAGCTGAATACATCAGTCGATGCCTTACTTGTCAACAAGTCAAGGCAGAACATCAGCATCCAGTGGGGTTATTGCAGCCACTTTCCATTCCAGAATGGAAATGGGAACACGTGACTATGGATTTCGTGGTAGGGCTACCACGGACTGTGAAGAACTATGATGCCGTATGGGTGGTGGTTGATAGGCTCACGAAGAGTGCACATTTTCTACCTATCAACACCACCTATGCACTTGAGAGGTTAGCCAAACTGTATGTGGATGAGATCGTGAGGCTACATGGGGTTCCTATAACCATTGTATCCGACAGGGATCCACGATTCACATCACGATTTTGGCCGAAATTCCAAGAGTCCATGGGAACGAAGTTGAGGTTCAGTACTGCTTTTCATCCTCAGACAGATGGGCAATCCGAGAGGGTTATACAGATTTTGGAGGATATGTTGAGAGCTTGTGCATTGGAGTTCCAAGGAAGTTGGGACAACCATCTAGCACTCGTTGAATTCGCCTATAACAACAGTTATCAGGCAAGTATTGGCATGCCCCCATATGAAGCACTGTATGGGAGGAAATGTCGTACACCGTTGTGTTGGGATGAGGTTGGCATGGCCAAGCTCGAGGGCACGGAATTGGTGGAAATCACTAAATCAAAAGTGAAGATGATTCGGGAGAGGCTTAAGGCGGCCCAGGATAGACAGAAGAGTTATGCCGATAAACGCCGAAGAGCCTTGGAATTCAAGGTGGGAGATGAGGTATTCTTGAAAGTTTCGCCTTGGAAAGGAATCATCCGATTCCAAAGCCGAGGAAAACTTAACCCACGATACATTGGGCCATTTGTAATTCTTGAGAGGATTGGAGCCGTAGCATACCGATTGCAGTTGACTCCAGAGTTGGAGAAGATACATAACGTGTTCCACGTGTCTATGCTAAAGAGATATGTGCCGGATCCGTCTCATGTGTTAGAGAAACCACCTGTGGAGATACGGGAAGACTTGAACTACGCCGTACGACCGGTGAGAATACTTGATAGGCAAGTAAAGAAACTAAGGAGCAAGAAAGTTCCAATGGTGAAAATCCTTTGGAAAAGTGACCGAGTTGAAGAAGAAACTTGGGAAACGGAAGCCTTAATGAAGGAACAATACGCATTTCTGTTTGAGTAAGCATTTGTGAATTTCGGGGACGAAATTCCCGTTAAGGGGGGGTGAACTTGTGACACCGCACCCGAATGTACTTGAATTTGAAAGTGAATATGTATTGAAATTCCTAGCAAATAAAAATTCGTGTGATTGATTGGTATATTTAATTAATGTGAGATTAATTAAATTATTTATCGGGTCCATTATATGAGAATGAGCTACCAAATATTGAGTGGGGCTATCATAATAATTATAGGAGTCCAATGAAATGCCAACCGAAGTTGATAAAAATATTTGGACAACCCGAGTGCTATTTTGGCCCAACCTACCGAAAATAGCGGGAATAATTGGGAGAGACCTTCTACACCCACTTTGGGAGTATTCTACACACTTTAAGCTCTCAAATGATGGGGAGGGGGACAACCAAGCATGGTTGGTGCGGACATGAGGTTGAGGGGGTGTTTGAGTGTACATGCTCACTCACTTGGGGCCATTTCATAGCATTATTTTGCTATTGATTGAGTGAGATACCTCCCCCCTCCATTTCTCATCCATTCGAACCACAAGAGAGAAGATAAGAGCTTTGGGATAGCTCTCACAATCAGCAAGGTTGGAGCAAACATCAACAAGAGAAATCCAAGGAGAAAAGAGTTGTTCTTGAGGTAAGAACACAACTATTATTCTTTAACTAGTATTAATCTTGTATGATTTTTAAGAAATCATATGGTGGATTAAACCATGAGTTTTACACGTTTAAAAGTGTGTAATATGGTTATGAAGTGGTGGTATTTAACTTAGAAGAGTCGTGGAATCGATAGGAGTTGAAACCACCGGAAACCGCCAAGAAGGAGGAGCTGTTCGTGGTAGCAGACCACGAACGTCGCCCGGCTTTCACGAAAGCCGCCCGGCTTTCGCCTTCTGTCCAGACTTTCCACTCTTGATCGGTTTAGAACGGGGATCGATCGAAGGTCTTATCAAAGGCAACTAACCCAGCACTTCATAAGGTGAGGATGGCTGACTATGTTGTTTATAATCTTTGGGTTAATTTCGTAAGATTACCTAAAGTAATTAAATGTTATTTTCATGGATTATTAATGATTAATAATGCCTAAATGAAAATATTGTTGTCAATGAATAAAGGAGCATAATATACAAATTTAAGGATAAGTTGTGTATGATTATGTAATATGAGCATATTGGCTTGATGAAGGGAATTAACTATGAATATTATGTTGAAATATAATTTTAACTTCATATAAGGATATATGAGTGATTAAAGATTATATTTTGTATATTGATGTGAACTATATTTTCAATGGAAAATTAGTTTGAGAATTGTCTATATGACTATGAACTGAAATGAGATTTTGTTGGAATTTATCCGACTAGTATAATGATACTAGTCGGGGTTTTGGAATTGAAATATGTTAGAATTGATCCAAGGTTTGGATTGTAAATTGTTTGAGCCTTAAGTAGTCTTAAGAGATACTAAGGTGGATAAGTGATGCTAGGGGTAGGCCTTAAGGGATACCCAAGATAAAGTGAATAATAAATTGATCCTAGGAATAGGATTGGCCTACGGGTGTATTCGGTAGTCTTTGAGGATTAGCCGATAGAGTATTGGTAATTAGTAAGGACCATGGCCCTTCCCGACTCTAGAGAGCGGGGTTGGATAGCATGGACTTACATCGTGATCACGGGTTAGGGTGGAATCCGAACCGGAGACCTTACGAGGCTCCCGACAGCGGTAACACATAAGATAGGACCCCGAATGGACCTTACCTTCCTACGGGACGATGGGTATGAGTTCAGGGGCGGGATGTTGGACTCCGGCCCGAGAGCCCGGGGAGGCCTCGGAGAGCGGTGACAAGTCTCGTAAAGGATGATAAGACCTACGGGCGGTGTCGTGCTAACGACGGGTATAATGAAATATATGAAATGGGCCGTGTGCCGACAAATAAATAAATTTACTTATTATAGAGATAATAAGTAGGAAATATAAATTATTATTTATATTATGATATCACCCTATTTTGAGGGTCTTAGAAGTTGAAACATTGATTATACTTGGTATAGTTGTCATTGTACTTGTCAAATGCTTCCAAGTACTGACCTCCCCTTCACGGGGGAGGCCACCTCACAGTTTCAGGTAGGGAGTAGAGCTTGCTACCAGTGCCCGTTGCCTCGGGAAGATCTAGGAAGGAAGACGTGGTTCGTGCTTCCTCCGTCCCTGTTTTAAAAACATTTAAATTAATGCTCATGGATATTTTTGAATGATTATTGGGGCTTGTATGCCCATGTTAGCCGGAGTGTGGCATAAACACTTGTATTAAACGTTTCCGCTGATTTCAATTGATTATTTTACATTATGTTTGTTTATGGATGTACTATTGTGAATGATATTCAAGACGCCTAGTATAGTATGGATGAGTTGGACTGCGGTTGACTATTCGTACTGTACGGCGGGTTGTTGACGTGTCCGGTAGGTCCGGGGCGTGACATTTGAGGTGAATGCTCGGATCATGTCTTCAGTGGACATACTTGAGCTTTGGCCTTGGGGTTTACAATATGGTTATTTATTTTGAGGGAAGGATTGATTTTGTGGAGGGTTGTTTTGTTGTGGATTCCCTTGAGGATTACCATATCTAAGATTTGGGTGATCTCTCCACCCGGGATTATAAGTGTTGCCATAAGAATCGTACCCTCTTTTGATTTTGGAACCCCAAAGCGTTGACTTGCTCGGGCTCATCTTCTTGAAGTGATGGGCATGAGTCGGTTTGATGCCCTTGTTGTGTACAAATGACGCAGACCTTGACTTCTTGAATTTTAGGATTTAAATGAAAGTCCTTAACCAAAGAAGTCAAGCCGGCAACTTGACTCTTCAATGTTGATGTTGATTATTCCACCGTGGCAACTCTACGGGTTGAGGCTCTCCTGTTGTAATGCCTAGAGTTCTCCACCAACTCCGAGATGAGGTTTCTTGTTTGAGAGGGGGTTTTGTAAACAATTCCCCTCTGCATGCCGCACTCACCATGCGTCTACCATGTTCCGCAAGACCATCATAGAAGTGGAGAATGAGGTCTTGCTCCGAGTACCCATGGTATGGGCAACTATAACAAAGTTTCTTGAAGTGCTCCCAAAATTCATAAAGTGATTCATCATCACCTTGTTCAATATTGCTTATTTGCTTCTTTAAAGATGATGAGACGGATGCAGGATAGTACCTTTCCAAGAAGCATTTCTTCATAGTCGCCCATGTCTCTATACTTTCCGAAGGAAGATAGAAAAGCTAATCCTTTGCGGTGTCCTTTAGAGAAAATGGAAAAGCCCTTAGTTTGATTTGTTCCTCCATGACACCTTTAGGGCACATGCTTGTGCATACAATATGGAATTCCGACAAGTGTTTGTTCGGATCCTCCCCTCTTAGGCCATGGAAAGATGGCAATAGATGAATGAGCCCAGATTTTAGCTCAAATGTATTACCTTCATTAAGTGTAGGGAAGGTAATACACAATGGTTGTTGATTTAGATTCGGAGCTGTGAGCTCCTTAGTGTTCTTGTCTCGAGAGCCATAGTTGATGGTTCTCCGGATTCGCTAGAGCTAGAGCTAGAGCTAGAGCGAGCGTTGGATGAATCTCCGAAAGTTTTCTATTTCCGGGTTTGCTTGGTAGGTGATTTCGTTTATGGAATGGGTTTTAACCATATACTCGCAAAGCTCAGACAATAGAAAAGTAAGAACTCTTTATATTTTATTTTATTTTTTTTCTTCTTCTTGAAATAAAAATAAAAGAAAAAATATTGTCTTTCCCTGACAACGACGCCAAATTTGACGGCACTAGCTATAGTCGTTGTGTTCCTCAAAATAATATTCAATACAACAATTATACGTAGTATAAAGAAATAAGGCTTGTATCCACAAGAAAAGGAAAACTTCTCTTTTATGTAACTAGTAACAAAGGGGGGTTTTAAGATTGTGCTTGAACTTTAAGAAGATTTAACACTAAGATGAATGACTTATATAATTAATAGAGATGGAAACTTGGTTTTGCTTATATCCACTTAATGAAATGTTCGTCGATCCCGGTTATATCTTTAACTATCTTCCTCCCGAATACTCAATCGAGGAGTATCTCCAATTCATCGAGGGTAGTTAGTAATAACGAGACACGTTCATTAATAAAAATTACTATCAAGTCAACATAGAACACACGCCGTATATTGACCCGATAGTAGCAATAAAACTTAAGATGAAAACGATTAAGATTGATAACCTCAACACAAGCGGTTTACTGGTTTGATCAATATAATTAATTCCCCTATATTATTAACCATGAGACACATGCATTAATAATCCAAGTTTACTACCGTGAAAGGACCAAACGACTAACAAGTGTATTTGTCGATCGATTCTAGTAATAATTAATATATGAAACAAAACTAGTTTATCCTTTAAGTAATGCTCAAAATATTAATATGAAATATGAATATGAATGTAATTAATATTCAAGGAATATGATTAAATAAAATAACTCACAACTTACAAATCACAAGCTCCAATGTAGCAAAACCAATATGGAAGAGTTTAGCTTCTCATTTGGAGACTAAACATGCTAGAAAATATAAAGAAAACCTTAACTAAACTGAGCTTTAGAGTATATAGGAATTGGTAAATTTAATGTGAAGGAAAGGGGTGTATTTATTGGCAAATGGAGGCAGCAAGAAAGTGTACCCGATCGGGTATCTATAGGGTACCCGATCGGGTACCTTCAGAAGCTTCCGAGAAATTGTAAAATGGACTCATACCTGATCGAGTCTGTTGGTGTACCCGATCAGGTATGACAATACGTTCCCTTGTTTCCTGGATTTGATCCGATTCACAAATCAAGTTGGTACCCGATCGGGTATAGGGTATACCCGACCGGTACAGTCCAAAATCGAGATCTTCTCTTTTTGTCTTGTATTTTTGCACCTTCCTTTCTTTTTTGGGTTCACCAATGGTCCCTTGATTGATCCTGGACCTGTTTTAGCATCAGGATAAACCTAATCTAAACAAATTATAATTATTTTACAAACTAAAGTATTACACCAAAAGTGTGTAATTTCCAAAGTAACAAACAACAAAATTAATTAAATACACAAACATATATATGGAAATTAGACGAGTATCAAGGGCAGAGATATCTTTAATCATGTTCTTGTTGCCCAAGAAATGGTTAATTCTATAGACAAGAAAGTAAGAACATTATAGTAAATATAAGCAATAGAATAAACCATATCATCCGCCGGAGTGATACTTGGCGATACTTGGCGATCTGGTGCATGACGGACTCCAAATCGGAGGGGGCAAATCCTCCGCTGGTGAACAAAGCATGGGGGGGAGGCAGAACTTTTGCAGCTGTCGTGGCAGGGGAGAAGGTGGATATCCCTTTATCCAAAAAAAACACCGTCGAGATTCAAAGGGGTGCCATCGTTGGTATTTCCGGATGATGATGTTCAGATCCTTGCAGCCAGGCACCGGTTGGCTCTGGTAGGATATTTCTTTAAGGGTAGGCCAGCTATGCCTACCTTACGTAAAGCTTTTGAGTTGATTGGATTTAAAGGAAAATTTCAACTTGGTACTATAGAAAAGAAACATGTTTTAATTAGGTTTGATTTGGAAGATGATTATTTGCGGTGCTGGAATAGACAATGTTGGGATATCTTTGGTAACATGATGCGTGTAACCAAGTGGACACCGGATTTCCAACCAAATGTGGAATCACCATATATAGTTGGTTCTTCATCTTGTACATTTTTGTTAGATTGTTCATATTCTTTGTAGGCAAACAGATTTCTCTAATAACGAACAAAGCTTTATCACAAATATTTCAGTTTGCATCACAGTCCCAAAGATCCTCAAATGTCAAAATAGATACTCTTTTCTCATTCTTTGAGATGTGACAAAGAAATTAATCCTCTAAATATGTATTAAAATGGTTACCATAAATTTCCTCACATGTAAGAGCTTCTGAATGTTGATTATTGCAGTTTGCCCAAGTAGAATCAGTTAGATTGGACTATGGGGCTTTCATCATCTCTTGAGCACCTCTCCATGAAGCCACCTATGTGCCATTAGAACTCATCTTCAAATCATCCCACTTATCAAAAATAGAGACAATAGTTTTTTCGAATTCTTTGTTCAGAAAAAGATAAAGTGAGTTTACTCTATTAGTCATAATAGTTTGAAAGAAGTTCTTAAGGGAATCAAGTTGAAGAATATGTTCATACATGTGGTCATCATTAATAGAATTCAACTCTAGAGATTTGTCTCAAGAATTCGAGTGTTCTATTAGCTTGTAGCAATGCTCTTGAAATGGAAAGATTATTCTTACATGGGTGTGGATTATTCTTTTCCAACCAATTAGAGAGGGAAAAGAGATCCCTCACAAAATGAGCGTTACTTGATGAGACCTTTCCCGTTGCGTGTTTGATTTTCAGTGACAACTTAACATCAATTTCTTTTATTTAATTAATTGCTTTCGTAACACATTAATTGCTTTCGTAACAGTGTTGGAACGTTGACCCTCTCAAGATGGAATTGGCCCTTGATTCGACCACTTGTCTAGCTCACTTAAAGGTTAGATTTGTAAAATATGTTATATTTCATATTAAGAGCCTCCTTTGGTGCCTTAAAATAGGTTAAATCGGCTGAATGCGCTGAAATTTATGATGTTTTTTTTCGGAAGGGGCTGAAACAGCTGAATGATGGACAAACTATGTTTAAAATGTATTATATTAATAAAATAAAGGGAAAATGACATGAAAAATAGTTAAAAACAATCTTCTACATACAATAACTCTAGCCAATCTAACCAGAGAAATAACTCAAACCTTACTTATTTGTATTACTACACAATTTAATGATATAAAAATTATGCATTTGATAAAAGAGTGGATGATGAAATTGATAAGAAAAAAACAGGAGTTATCAAAAGGCTCTAAAACAAATACTCCATATAACCTAATGCTCCATAGTTATTTACAAAAAACCCCGGGACGCTATGTCCCTCTGGCCTATGACAAAGCTTTGGCATATACTTGTATTTATGAGCGGCATATCGGTTTTGGCTTGATTTGAAATGGATTAGAAGAATAATGATTACCAAACAAAAACCACACTATCTTTCGATTTTTTGTTCGGTTCGATTCAGTTTAGTTTAAATGTGTTATTTTTTACTATATATATATATATATATATATATATATATATATATATATGATGGATAGTCTACCCGGGGGGTATCTTATCCGAGGGGTTATTGCGGGAATAACTTAGAGAGAAGTCAGAGTAAATAGGAGGAGAGAGAGTCAATTTTATTAAATGAACTCAACGTGTGGAGTTGGGATGTGGATCCTTTACAAGGAGAAATGGGCTACTATTTATAGCAGCAATAAATGCGATGAGAGTACACGTGTCAGTAATCCAACGGCCAAGGGGTCACATCAGCCGGGTGGCACCGGCAATGGTACGTTCACCGCATTGAATGCGGTTGGCGGATGTGACGTGGCATTAAATGCGGTGGTTGGCTGTCTCCAAAAGGAATCTTCGGTGATTGAGCAGTTGGCCGAAGGCTCCTTGTGTAGCCGAGGGCTCCGTGTGACCAAGGACCCCTGTGTGGCCGGAAGCTTGGTTCAGCCGAAGGCTTCTCTGATGCTGAGGGCTTGACAATGCCGAAGGCTCATGTTTTTCGCCGTTTTCTCCCAGTAGCTTCTTGTGCCAGAGAAGGCTATCCTGTGAGTTTTGGAGCCTTCGGCCAAGGAGGCCGAAGGCACCCCAGTGTGCATTCTGGGCTACCTCGAGGTTTGGGCCGTCGCCTCTGGGCTTAATGGACTTGTGTAGGAGAAGTAGGAGTCTATGGGCCAGGGGTTCCTGGGGCATATACTCCATCAGGAGTCCCTCACTCCTTTTACCGAAAGGTACTTGAGGGAAAAGGAGTAGATGTGTTGATTTTTCTGGAGGCTTCATCATTTGGTTGGGTGTCTTTGCTTGAGAACTTGCCTTCTGCTGATTGCCGAAGGCTTCCCTCAGTCCCTCACATGTCGAGGGTTTTCTGAGGGAAGTATACCACCTGTATGACTGCCGAAGGCTTTCCTCAGTCCCTCACATGTCGAGGGTTTTCTGAGGAAAGCATAGACGTATTGCCTGCATGTGTTGTGATGAGGGTTGCTTCATTTCCGCAAGTGACTTGGGAAAATTTTTGATGCACTGCCTCTGCCGAAGGGTATATTGAAGCATGTACCCGAGGGCTTGAGGAAATTTTGTCCTGTGTGATGCCCGAGGGGTGTATCCTCCCGGAGTCCCTCACTCCTTTTGCCGAAAGGTACTTGAGGGAAAAGGAGTGGATGTGTTGACAAGCTCCCGAGGGGTGGTAACATTGATAAACCGAAGGCTTATGCTGCTACGGGCTCGAAGGCGCTTGGTGGAATTCGTTGTCTGAAGGCTGTGGTGAGTGATAACCGGAGGCTATCATTCGAGGGCACCCCAGTGTTGCCGAAATATAGTCGTTGTAATATAGCCGTTGGAAGAGGGGTTGACGTGGCGTGTCCTCGTTGGCTGACGGGGGGCGGGTGCCACCCATTGGCCAAGGTGGCGGCCCGTAATGATGGGCTTTTCAAATCGAGGCCCAGTTTCCGAGGCCCAGTCGCCTATAAATACCCCAAGTCTGATTCAGTTCCGCTGCGCGTTTTAGAATTGAAGCGAAGCTATGCCAAATTTTCTAGAGAGAGAAAGTCCCCTTTTTCGATCAAACCCAAGAATTTTCCTCGATCCAAGGTCAGTTCATCCCTTGTTCTTGTTCCTTAGCGTATTTTTTGCTTCCATCTCTTTAGATCTAGCGTCAGGGAAACCGTAGGACCCTAAGAAATTATTTCCTTCTCAAAACCCTACGACGACCATCCTCGAGCAATGTCTTCTGGTAGTGACTCTCAGGACATTTCAAGGGAGGCATCGGTGGCTTCGGAGAGTATCTCCGATGTGGGGTCTTCTAGTGAGCAGCTTTCGACGAATAACGATCTTGCCGTGGCTGAGGAAGTACAGAGCAACCTCCGGACGGAAATGGAGGCCGATGACTTCGAGCAAGTAGCCGAAGACGAAGAGATGGCTATCGCCGTCCAAGTGGCCGAAGAAGAGGAGGAGAAAGAGCGCTTCCAAGTGACGGTCGCCGTTATGCCCTCTCGGGGTGCTGGCGAGGCGAGCACCTCCAGGCCGTTGGATGTCCAACCCCTCCGGGTAGCCGAGGGGAGAAAGAAGAAGAAGTCGAGGGCTGCCCCGAAGAAGAAACAAGCAGCCGTTGATGTCGGGCGGCCGGTTGGGATTCCCGAGGGACATTCTTATTTGGACACCACTGCTCTCGAGGTGAAGACTACAGCCTGAGGTGTTGATTACCAAACCCTTCAGATCCTCGTGGGGCCCTCGGCACAGGTCGTGGAGCCGGGTCCCGAAGATCTGCTATCCCATCCCCCTGAGGGGTGCTTCTCAGTTCACATGCTCTCGGTGGAGTTGGGCCTCAGGTTCCCGCTTCATTCCTTTGTTCTGGAGTACCTGAGGTATGTAAAGCTAGCCCCCTGCCAGCTCACCCCAAATAGCCACTATTACCTGGCGGGGTTCCTATCTCTCTGCCGGAGCCGAAAGGTGGAGGCTACGCTGGACCAATTCTTCCTCTCCTTTAATCTGTGCCGGGGGGGACATTCCCATGCCGGAGGGTACGCCAATTTGCAACAGGTCCCCACCTGGAAGCTTTTCTCTGAGACTCCTTCCTCCCATAAGGATTGGAAAGAGAAGTTCTGTTATATTCAGTTAGCTGAGAATCCATTCCCGGGAGCCCTGCGTAACCATTTCAGGAGGCACCCGAAGGTGGGTAATGCAGCCCTCGACAAGGCGGGGAGGAAGCTCATTGAGAAGCCTTCGGGCTCTGATAAAGTGATCACTATCAAGGAGGCAACGCTACCCGAGGAACTGTATCTGCTGGGCTTCCGGCGATATCGCCTTCCGAGGGACACAGACGAAAAATACCCCGAGCTTGACCGAGGGTATCAGAATGCAGGAGGTTGTAGCCGGGGGCTCCCATTTTTAGTATTTTGGAAACTTTGTATGTCCTTCTTTTGATTTTAATATCTCTTTGTCTTTTGCAAGTGACATTATGGATCCGAGGGCGTTCGCTAAGCTCTCCAAGCAGCTTGCGAAGGAGAAGAAGAAGAAGGAGGAGGGGCCTCCCACCCAACCGCCGGTAGATGCATTCTTCAAGAAGGACCAGGTCTCCGGGGGCCAGAATCTCTCCAAGGAGGGCCCTGTTATTGGTGCCGGCGCTGACGCCGGGGGCTCCAAGGCGGGGGAGCTCAAGCGGAAAAACGCCGGGAAGGGCATAAAGCCTCCGGAAAAAAAGAAGGCGAAGGGGGATGCCGGGGAGAAGGCTCCCCCGGTAGTAATCATAGATGACCTTCCCTCGGGTCATCCTTCTGCCTCCGCCCTTCTGGAGGATTTTGACGAGGGTGCCTGGCCCTTGGAGACTGTGCAGTTTCCCATTAAGAAGGGGACCGCCCTCATGCACGGCACCCTCGATCCGAGGGAGTTTCTAAAAGGTGCAACCCCCCCGCTTGATCACTCCACTCTTGGCAGGTTTGCAGATGAGTCCCTCGAGCTCAAGGCTCTTCAGGCGTCGGTCACTATAAGTGCTTTTGTCCCTTTGTAATGTTTTGCCCTTGTGTTTTTCCTTCTTATTTGCATATCCCTGATCTTCACCGCCCCTCTTCTCTGTTTTGCAGGCTAGCGTGGCCTTCGGGGAGCTTGTTAGGAGGGCGGAACAGCACCGTCTTGAGAAGGCAAAGTCTGATGAGGCCATGAAGAAACTCATCGTCAATAATACTGAGGCCATCAGGCAGTTGGCCGGCTTGGAGGAGGCTCTCCGACAGGCTGACCAGAGACTGGAGGCCGCGAAGCGGGAGGCTTGGGCCGAGGGAAAAGCTCAAGCTGAGAAGGCTGCTGCTGAGGCCGCCAAAGCTACCGCCGAAGCCGCCGAGTCTGCTAAGAAGGAGGCAGTAGCTGAGGCTATCAAGGGCGCCATCGACGCCTTCAAGGCTGGGGAATGGAGGGCTGGGGAATGGAGGGCTGAGGGCCACAAGGAGTGGATGGCCTCGGTGATCCCGGAAGTCGTCGAAGGGTGGGTGACAGGCCCCGGAGCACTGTGGCTTGCCCGGAAGGGAAAAAGTTTTTATGAGGGCGGTGAGTTTTTCACGCAGGCCAACCTATACCGGAAGTTGGCCCGTCATTTTGGCGTGGAGCCGAAGGAATTCAAGCCCGAAGCCTACGATCTCCCTCCCCTTCAGCCAGACGTGAGGATTCCCCTTCCCTCCGGTGGAGAGAGACAGCTGTTGGAGGATTCGGAGCTAGCCCGGTGCGATGATGATGATGATGATGAAGATGCCGAGGGCGATGCTTCCTCCAGGCCGAAGGAGAATGGAGCTGAAAATGCTCAAGCTTGAAACTCCTTTAAGCATAACTTGTAATAGATAAGTAGGCATTCGGCTCCGGCCTCATACTGTAAACGAACATCTCTTGTATTCTAATCATTTTCATTTTGAACGAATGATGTGCCTCCGGGCTTTTTGTACGAATGAATGCCCCATTTCTATTTGAATTATGTTTGCCTTTGTTCTTTTCCCTTATGAATGTATGTCCCCCTCTGCTTGAATGAATGTACATTTGTGGACTTAGAAAAATTTCAAGTGTCAACGTAGGCAGAAGCCTCCGGTTGTAAGTAAAAACTCGACCACATCCACCAAAGCCTTCAGGTGTAGTGTGGAGCAGCCGGGGGCATGTATTTGTGGACTTAGAAAATTTTCTAAGTGAAAACCCCATCATGAGCCCTCAGTCGTATGCCGGGATTGCTGGGGGCCTGTTGTTGTGGACTTAGAAAAATTTCTAAGTAAGGTTCCATTGTATGTCTCCGGTGACTAGCCGTTGGAATTGCCTCCGGTTTGTAGCAGTAGGATCGAGTGCTAGGATGAATTAGACTTAGGTTACCTTTCAAGCTAATTTTACCCTAGGCCCTCGGCGGTAATGAGCCTTCGGCTGCATTGTAGCCTCTGTGAAGCTTTAGGGCCTCGTCAAATAGTTTGAGGTTTCTTCGGCTGTAAGCCTGTTGGTAGTAGTGAGGCCTACGGTTGTCCGCCGGAAGGTTCCCAATCGTGGACTTAGTCATTTTTCCACAAACTTTCAATAGGTGTTGTAGTGATCCTTCGAATGTGAGAATTGCTTGGGCCCCCGGTTGTCCGCCGAGGGGTTCAAGATTATGGACTTAGTGAAATTCTGAGCTTTGCCGAGGTCGTTGAATGAGCCTGGTGACATTCTGCCTTCGGCGTGAACCCTCCGGCTCCCGATAGGTGTTGTTTAGACTTTGTGTAGCCTTCGTCATGAAGCAGGGTTGGCTTTGATCCAGTTAAATTTTGGACTTAGTCAAATTTAGGTGAAGTTTTGCTAGGGAGCCTTCATCTTGGGCCCCCGGGGGAATTCTTGCACTCTAAGGCTCCATGTAGTGAAGCCTTCGACTATGTAGCCAGATGACTCGTTGTTGAGAGATTTTCTTGTGCCTTTGTAGGAGCCTTCGGGAATATATATCCGAAGTGTTGAGCCTCCGGGGAGAATAGTATCCGGGGAGTTCCTTCCCCCCTACACATTTTTTTTAAGATGGTATAGGGGAGGCATCAAGAAACTTGGTTTCTAGGAAAGGCTTGGCCTACATGGGAGGCAACGGAACAAACCGTTGGCTCCCCCTTCGGGAATGACCTTCCGATATCCCGAAGGGTTTGAGGGTCGTTTCCTCGGCCCGAGACATCGTCTGTTGCCTGCTTCCCCTTGGGAGATAGCACGGAAAGCGCCTCGGTTTCGAAAGTCGTCCCCTCAGCCCGAGACATGGTCTGTTGCCTGCTTCCCCTTGGGGGATAGCGCGGGGAGCGTTTCGTTTGTGGAAGTCGAATCCTGGGCCCGGGACATGGTCCATTGCCTGCCTCCCCTTGGGGGATGGCGCGGAAAGCGTTCCTGGGAAGGGTTTTATTTGTGTGTGGAACACAAATAGCCGGGGGCACTTGGTGCCAGCTGGAGCCGAGGGAGTTCCTACACGTCTTTTTTTTAGGAGGGTATGTATAAGTATGCATAATGTATGCATGATTGCGTCCTCGTGGGGTACGGCTTAGTGGCAAAACACTTGGTGTTTTCAAAGAGTGATGGGGGTGATCCATACACTTGGTACTTGGTACCTAAATTGGTGTTCCCCCTCATGAGAGGGAGAGACCTTGGGCCTATCTTGGTGAAGAGATGAGGGCTTGGCCACTTATTTTCATGAGAGACAGGGGCCTTGGGCCGCTTGTGTGACATATAGGTGATGAAGGCTTGGCCTTTATATTCTTTCAAAACGGATGGGGCCTTGGGCCATTGATCATTACACTTGTTGAGGATGAGGGCTTGGCCACTCATGTTTTACTGATAGAATTTGACAAGGTGGTGCACATTCCAATGTCTAGGGACCTCTGTCCCATTAGGGCGTTTTAGCTTGTATGTCCCTGGTTTGATGATGGCCGAGACGATGTAAGGGACTTCGAATTTAGGTGCCATCTTCCCTCCTTCAGTGGGTAGGCTGGCCTCCCTTCGTCGAAGGACGTAGTCCCCCACTTAAAATTGCCGGGAGCGGACCTTGGCGACGATGTAGCCTTTGACTTGTCTTCTATAGTTTTCAGTCCTGAGGAAGGCTTGCTCCCGGCGCTCTGAGATGAGGTGAAGATCGAGGGCCATGTTGGCGTCGTTGACCTCGGGTTCATATTGCTCCACCCTTCGGGTAGGAAGGGTAACCTCTGTTGGAGCCTTAGCCTCGAAGCCATAGCATAGAGAGAAGGGTGTTTCACCTGTTGCACGCCAAGGGGTGGTACGGTAGGCCCATAGAATGTTGTGGAGTTCTTCTACCCAGCCTCCCCCTTCGGCTTCCAGCTTCTTCTTCAGCCCTTCAAGTAGGGTTCTGTTGGCGTTCTCTACTTTTCCGTTGCCCTGAGGGTAGGCAACGGATGAAAAGGTGTGTTTGATGCCCCATACCTCCAGGAGGGCACAGAATGGGGCTGCCTCGAATTGAGTTCCGTTGTCGGAGATGATTTGTTGGGGGACACCAAACCTTGTGAGAATATTTTTGAGAACAAAGTGGCGGCATCGGGCTTTAGTGATGCTGGCGAGGGGTTCCGCCTCTACCCATTTGGTGAAGTAGTCAATGGCCACAATGATATACCTGTTGTTGGAGGTACCCCTCGGCAGAGGGCCTACTAGGTCAATACCCCATCTGGAGAAGGGTATAGCGGTGCTGATGGGGGCATAGTTGACCGCCGGTCTGCCGGGGGCCTTCTGGAAGTGTTGGCAAGCGGTGCACCTCCGGGCTAGATCCGCACAATCTCTAGCCATCGTGGACCAGAAGTAACCCTGAACAATGAGCCTTCGGGACATGGAGAAGGGTCCCTGGTGAGCTGAGCAAGTGCCACTGTGCACTTCCTCCATGGCGACTTCAGCCTCATCTTGATGAAGGCACCAGAGGAGGGTGCCGTTGTAAGATCTTTTGTAAAGCCTTCCATTCTCGAGGGTGTAGCTGGGAGCCCTCAATTTTTTCAACTTTGCGCGGGCTTCGTCTTGGGGCAGTTGCCCTGCGGTGATGAAGGTGATGATGTCGGAGATCCAATCCTCCGGTCTTAGGTTAATGTTCATGACGGGGCTTGCGTGGATGCTTGAGAGGCTGAGTTCCTCAATTCTTGCAATTTTTGAGAGGTGCTCGGGGGATTCATCCGAGAGCTTGGATAGAATGTCGGCCTCGGAGTTTTGAGCCCTCGGTATCTGGGTAAGAGAATGTGCCTCAAATACCTTGAGCAACTCCTTAGCCGCTTCTTTGTATTGTTTCATCCTCCCTTCTTTGGCTTCGTACTCCCCGGAAATTTGACCCACGACGAGTTTCGAGTCGCACTTGACGTGGATCATCTTCGCCTTCAGATTTGCTGCCAGCCGAAGGCCGCAGAGGAGGGCTTCGTACTCGGCGTCGTTGTTGGAGACTTTGAAGGAGAAGCGGATGGCATAATAGGCGCAGAAGCCCTCGGGTGTAATGAGAACTACTCCCCCTCCGCATGCTTTGGTGGCCGAGGGTCCACCACTCATCAAGGGGTGCCGAAGGCTCTTCATCAACCGCTGATCTCGCGGTGCATTCTGTTACGAAGTCTGCCAGGGCTTGACCCTTAATGGCAGGCCTCGGACGGATATCTATGTTGTATTGGCTGAGGAAGATGACCCATTTCACCATCCGGGAGGAACTTGTGGGGCTCCTCATGAGGGCGCCGAGGGGTTGATGTGTGAGCACTTGGACCGGATGAGCCTGAAAGTAGTGGCCAAGCTTCTTGACGGTCCAAACGATGGCTAGCACCGTCTTCTCGACGGGAGAGTACCTGAGTTCGGCCTCTCGGAGGGTCTTGCTGACATAGAAGATGGCATGTTGGATGCCCTCTTCCTCTCGGATTAGCACCGAGCTGATGGCCGCTGGGCTAACTCCGAGGTACAAGTATAAAGTTTCCCCTACCTTCGGTTTGGAGAGCACCGGGGGGGAAGAGAGGTACTTTTTAAGTTCATCGAAGGCCTCTTGACATTCAGATGTCCATTGGAAACCCGCTGTCTTCCTCATGATTTGGAAGAAGGGGAGGGCCCTTTCGGCTGACTTGGAGAGGAAACGGTTGAGGGCTGCCAGGCGGCCCGTCAACCGTTGAACTTCTTTGACGTTGCGTGGAGGCTCCATGTTGATGATGGCCTGAATTTTCTCGGGGTTGGCCTCGATGCCCCTTCGGCTGACCATGTAGCCTAAGAATTTCCCTCCTTGTACGCCGAAGGTGCATTTCTTCGGGTTTAGCCGGAGGTTGAATTTTTGCATGATGGCGAAGATTTCCCGGAGGTCTTCGGCGTGAGTGCTTGCCTTCTTGCTTTTGATGATCATGTCGTCAACGTAAGCCTCCATGGTGCGTCCTAGGACAGCTTGAAAGACCTTAGCCACCATGCGTGTGTAGGTGGCGCCTGAATTCTTGAGGCCGAAGGCCATCACGAGATAGGAGAAGATGCCTTCGGGTGTCATGAAGGCAGTTTTTTCAGCGTCCTCCTCATGCATATAGATCTGATGATATCCGCGGAATGCGTCGAGGAATGACATGATCTCGCATCCCGCGGTCTCATCCACCAGTTGGTCAATATTTGGCAAAGGGAAGGGGTCCATAGGGCACGCCTTATTCAAGTCTGTGTAATCCACGCACATGCGGAAGGTAGGAGGCTTCTGCGCGAGGACCACGTTTGCCAACCAAGAAGGGTATTTCACCTCCTTGATGTGTTTGATAGAGAGGAGCATGGCTACTTCCTTCTTCACGAATTCCCTTCTCTCGGCCGAGAGGGGTCTTCTCCGCTGCTGTATTGGTTTGGCCGAAGGGTCCACCGCAAGGCGGTGGGTGATGACCCTTCGGTCAATTCCTGGCATATCCTCCGGCCCCCATGCAAAAACAATGGAGTAGGCGCGGAGGGCTTTGGTGATGCCAGCCTTCAGGTCTTCGGGGAGCTTGGCTCCAATCTTCAGGACTCTCTCCGGCTTGGCCGGATCGAGTATCAAGTCTTCGGTCTCCTCGGCAGGTTCAGCCCTCGGCCTGCCTTCTTCTTCCTCCAAGGCTTTGGTGGTGATGGTGTCAACACGAAATTCAGTTTTACTAACCTTCTTGGTGAGTTGAAGGTAGCAGGCCCTGGAGAGCTTCTGATTTCCCCTCGAGTAACCGATGCCGGTAGGCGTGGGGAATTTGAGACAGAGATGCCTCATGGAGATGACGGCTTCCAGGTCTTCGAGGGCGGGCCGGCCGAGGATGATGTTGTGTGCGCAGTCGAGGTTGACGACGACGAATTCCACTTCGAGCTTGGCTCTATGGGACCCGTCGCCGAATTCAACCATGAGGGTGATGACGCCTTCGGCGTCTATGCTGTCCCCCGTAAATCCGGAGAGGGGGGT
Source organism: Cuscuta epithymum (assembly GCA_945859915.1). Lineage (NCBI taxonomy): Eukaryota > Viridiplantae > Streptophyta > Magnoliopsida > Solanales > Convolvulaceae > Cuscuta > Cuscuta epithymum. The sequence goes on along the minus strand of CAMAPF010000959.1, from coordinate 17,133 downwards.
GTTAATGTGCCGAAGGGACCCCCTGTCGAGTCCCAACTCTTGAAAAGTACTGAGATACATGCCGTTGACAGAACTTCCCGTGTCAACGTAAGTCCGGAGGATGATGGCGTCATTGATCTCCGTGCGGATGACGAGGGCATCCCTATGCGGCAGAGAACCCGAGGGGAGGTCTGCATCTGTGAAGAAGATGGGTTCCCCCCTCGGCTTCTTAGTTAGGGGCGTGTGGTTGACCTCTCCAATGTAAAGGGATTGTGCCCATTTCTTTCGCTGGCTGATGGAGTCTCCACCAGTGTTGCCGCCATTAATCATGTGGATATGGCGCTTGTATTGTTGGTGGGAGCCCTCTCCCTCGTCATCGAGGCCCCCAATTTCACGCTTCTTCCCCTGTGGGTTTCCCAAGGGGATGGTGTTGGGGTTCACCCATTTGTTTGCCTTCGGCGGAGGCCCTTGATGATGAGGGGGACCCTGGGGAGGCCCCCCCCTGATAAATTGAGACAAGTGGCCCGCCTGTATCAGCCTCTCAATGGCGGTTTTCAGCTGATGGCAGTCGTCGGTTTTGTGTCTGTGGTGGCGGTGAAAGTGGCAATAGGGCTCATCAGGGCCGATGGCATAAATCTCGAGGGGTGTACGGGAGTCTCGCTCCACGAGCCCTCGCTCTTCTGCGTGATCCAGAATGATGCTGACGGGATGCGTCAAGGGAGTGCGTGGGTGCTCAAGGAGGACGGGTTGCGCCCATGCCTTCGGATTGTTCTTGTAACCGCCCCCGAGTTTGGCTTGGCCACCACGGGGGCGATCGTTGTATTGTGCTTCTCGATTGGCCAGAAGGGGAGGCCCTCCAGGCCTATTTCTGCCTTCATTCTTCTGAGAAGGATCCGTGTTGCGGCGGTCCCTCTCGATTTCTTCTGCTTCGGCGTATCGGTCCTCCCGCTGAAGGGCCTTTGTATAATCGCGGGGGGGATCAGTGATAAGGCTCCGGGAGAAGTTACCGTTGCGGAGGACGGTGTGGAAGAGGGCCATCAAGGTTCTGTCATCGGCGCCCTCGACCTCAAGGGAGGCCTGCCTCCAGCGTTCCAGGAAACTCCGAAGGGTTTCCTCCTTCTGTTGTCTCACATTCAGAAGGTGGGAGAAGTGTTTCTTTGAGCGGTGCCTCCTGGCAAATTGCGTGAGGAAGCAGTGGGCAAGTTCTTGCCAAGAATCTATGCTGCCTTCGGGCAACCGGTTGAACCACTCATACGCTGGCCCCTCCAAGGTGGAAAGGAACCAACGACATAAGTATTCATCTGATGCCCCCATCATCATCGTGCTATTTTGATAACGGCTATAATGCTCTTGGGGATCCGTTTTTCCTTCATACGGCTTGATAAGTTGCCCCCGGTATTTGTGGGGGATTTTGGCCACCAGCACCCTTGGGGTGAAAGGCGTCCTAGTGCGTAGCTGAATGAGGGGCTCGCCGGAGCCTTCGGTTAGTTTACGCTTCATTTCTTCTACCTGTGCCCGGAGGTCAGCGTACTCCGGATCTAGTCTTGCCGGGGAAGCCGTCGGGGGTGCCTGACGATTCTCCTCAAGCTGACGGAGGAGGGCTTCGATAATCTCGTCCTTGGGATCCTTCGGGGCAACCCCTTGGGAGTTGGCCCGGAAGGATTGAGCCTGATTGATTTGGTGTCTGGCGTCATCGGCATGGAGGAGGGCTTTGCCTTTGCTCCGGGGTGGAGGCATGTCCTCGGCACCCAAAGCGGAGGCTCCACTCTCCTGGGGCCTGTTGAGCGCCTGTTTCCCGAGGCGGTCTTGGACCCCTCGGTGCCCGGGAGCTCCCCCCAGCCTCTCTAGTGCAGAGGTTCGGGGTTTCTCCTTCATCATGGGGCGCTTATCCCTGGATTGGGCCTCTTGGGAGGCGGTATCCTGCGCCATGACCCCCTCGGCGTTGCCAATCCCCGGGGGAGGATTGTTGAACAAAGGAGGGAGTGGTGGCAGTTGGATAACGTTTCCTCCAGCATAGGGCTGAAGGGGTGTTTGAGAGACGAGGGCTCCGGAATTGAGAGCCATGTTTTGAACAAAGGCCGTAAAGGCAGCCTGAAGATCGATGGCCGGGGCCGGAGGGGGAACTTGGTTCTCACTCCGATCTCTCCTTCGATTATCAAGGCCAATGCGGGCATCAGGGGCATTCTTCTGCAGCTGCTGACGTAGGTCAGCAGTGGCTTGCTCTAATTCAAGGATGATACCACCCTCGGGTACTAAGAGCCTGTTGGAGGCCTCAGCCCCGTTGGTTTCGCCGGGGGCTACGTGGTTCTCCTCGAGGGTTTTGGACTGAGCACGAAGGCACCCCAATGTGCATTCTGGGCTACCTCGAGGTTTGGGCCGTCGCCTCTGGGCTTAATGGACTTGTGTAGGAGAAGTAGGAGTCTATGGGCCGGGGCTTCCTGGGCCATATACTCCATCAATATATATATATATATATATATATATATATATATATATATATATATATATATATATGTATGTATGTATGTATGTATGTATGTATGTATGTATGTATGTATGTATGTATGTATGTATGTATGTATGTATGTATGTATGTATGTATGTATGTATGTATATATAAATTTTCTCGGTAATGTTCAGTTTAAATTTGCTATTTTTGTTATAATATACTAATATTTTTTAGATACAACTCAATTAAACTAGGTCAATATGCAGGGGCAGAGTCAAGGGGGTCAGGGGTCAGCCGACCTCGTTGAAAGTTTGAAAGTATAGAACTCTGAAATATCTTCGATTTGATGCATTATGGCCCCGGAACTCATTACGAGTAAAAAGTTATGAATTCCGGAAAATCAGCACTATATATAAACGTAAAATCAGCAAAATTTAATGCATACAATAGATTATTTTCCCAAATTTTAAAAATAGGATATAATTCACCTAATATTTACGTGACACGACTTAAAAACAGAGCAAAGACAATCTATCTTATTGCTATGAGTACCCATTTATCTAACTTCCATATGAAATATTCAACCCAGACATTGTTTAATAGTGTTCCACCATTCTCTTTGTGTATATAGGTTGAGTTTTGACTCTCCTGAGTCGTTTTTTCTGGCTCCGCCACTGCCAGTATGCCCACTCGTGACCAATAAGATCACCCCTAGACCACCATGACCACCCTTAGTTGGAGGTATCCTTTTATATAGGAATTTTTCCCCGCGTTGTAGTGTATAAATGCCCAATTTTTATTGGTGAATTATTTATATGCATCATAGGCAAAATATTTTTTGTGTATTAATGTATTATTCACCTACAAAAACCAGACGTGCACAGATGGCGACCTGTAGAGAAGAAAAAAATCTTTATATACTTCTCCGCATTTGAAACAGATTCATCCAAAAGTTTCCCAATTCATATCGAACACTCTACTGATACACCATGCATCCAGTCAGCTTCCCGCATGACACTTCCATGGCAATCTCAGAATACCTCAGCTACGCAATCCTCCTCCCACTCTGTTTCTTGCTTCCCCTTTCCTATTTGGCGGCGGTGAAATTAAGCAGCACCGCCAGCGCATCCGTTCCCCGGGACTGGGTTCTGGTCGGAATGCTGCCGGCGCTCCTCCGCAACGCCCACAGAATCCACGAGTTCGCGACGGATTTGGTCAAGGCCGGCGGCGGGACGTTCGAGCTTAAAGGTCCGGTCTTTGCGAACATGGACATGCTCGTGACCTCGGACCCTGCTAACATCCACCATATCCTCAGCAGAAACTTCGTCAACTACCCAAAGGGCCCACAGTTCCGGAGAATCTTCGACGTTCTCGGCGACGGGATCTTCAACGTCGATTCCCACCTCTGGGAGCTTCACCGGAAAACCACCATCGCCTTTCTCACCCACTCCCGGTTCAGATCCCTCCTGGAGAAAAACGTCTGGGGTAAGGTGGAAAATGGGTTGCTGCCGGTTCTGGATTCTTTCGCCGGGAGTGGGGCCCACTTCGATCTCCAGGATATTTTCCAGAGGTTCACGTTCGATTCCATAGCGACTCTTCTTCTCCAGGAAGACCCCGGAAGCTTGACCGTTGACCTTCCGTACGTCCCCTGCGAGAAGGCCTTCAACCGGGCGGTGGACGCCCTCCTCTACCGGCATATTCTGCCGGAGCCCGTCTGGCGGGCGCAGAATTGGCTCGGAGTCGGCAAAGAGAAGAAGCTCAACCACGCGCGGCGGGACATTGATGATTTCATATTCTCCTGCATCAGAATCCGGAGAGAAAGGGAAGAAGAACAGAGCAGAGCAAATAATTCCGGCGGTCTCTGTTCCACCGCTGCCGCCGGAGACGGGTCTCTGTTTTCTGCGTTCGGGAAAGAATACGATGATCAGTTCCTAAGGGACACTTTCTTCAGCTTAATATTCGCCGGCAGAGATACGACGAGCACCACCCTGACCTGGCTTTTCTGGCTCCTCGACCGGAATCCGGCGGTTCAAGAAAAGGTCCGGCGAGAGATTCAAGAAAAATTATACAACTCTCCGTCTCCGTCGCCGTCGCGGTTGAAGTGTTTCAAGGTGGAAGACTGCCAGAAACTGGTGTACCTCCACGGAGCTCTGTGCGAATCGCTCCGGCTATACCCGCCGGTGGCTCTTGAGCACAAGGTGTCGGCGGCGGACGACGTCCTGCCCAGCGGCCACCGGGTGAAGCCCAACACCAGAGTCATACTTTCTATCTACTCGACGGGGAGGATGGAGTCAGTGTGGGGCGAGGACTGCATGGAGTTCCGGCCGGAGAGGTGGATCTCCGACAGAGCCGGCGGCGGGGTGAAGCACGAGCCGTCGTACAAGTTCCCGGCGTTTAACGCCGGACCAAGAACGTGTTTGGGGAAGGAGATGGCCTTCGTCCAGATGAAAATGGTGGCTGCGACCATCTTACAGCATTATAACTTCAGAGTGGTGGATCCGGATTCGGTTTCTACCAGTGATTCCATTATCATTCAAGCTAAGCACGGCCTGAAAGTCCAATTCAGCCAGCGAAATTAGCGAGCCCTGCCAGTTTCTCCCAGTTGAAATAAGTACATTCTTGTCTGTTGCTGCTGTAATCAGCAGATTTGTTCTTGGTACTTTCTTCTTTCATCACTTGTTTGTTTGTATTACTACAAATATCTAATATCCATCAATCATATATTGGTCGGTCTTCTTTGGAAAATAAAGCAAATTGTTATAGGACTGGTAGCTCTTTGTTCCTCTGTGGCTCTGTCCCATTAATAACTCACATTTAAATCCCTTGGTCGCATATGAATTCCCATTTTGAGGAAAATGAATACTCGTAGTTTATAATCAGAAATTTTAAGTTGCTCAAAGAAGAAAGAATATGAATCACAAAATCTTCGTTTAACAGAAAAATCATAAAAATCTTTGTCGGTAAACTGATGTCCAGGGAGGGGCGTCTTTAACATTTGGGACACAAATGATAGGGAAAAAGAGATAAATAGAATAAATAACACCATATGAAAAAACATATTCAAAGTGTATTTTTACAACAAATACAATGAGGAGGGTGATTATCCCAACAAATACAACCAGACACGGAACAAGCGGCTCTAGCTAATTCATGAGCCGCCCTATTCGCTGATCGTCTAATTTGAGTAAAAGAGATGTCGGTAAAACCCAGATTAATCTCTCTAATGTCGCCACCAATAATTCCTGCTAAGGATATACTCGACTCCTGGAGAATCTCCGCTACCGCCCCCGAAGAGTCAGACTCCACCTCTACGCCATCCCACCCTCCTTCTTTCATCCAACTCAGAGCTTCCCGAATACCAATCAGCTCGGCTTCCTAAGGGGGATAAACTTCCATGCCAAACCTTTGACACACCTGCAACAAAGTTCCCATAGCCATCTCTAAAAATCCACCCTAGGCCGCATAATTTATCTCTCACGGCCGCATCCACGTTCAGTTTGTATCTGCCAGGAGAAGGTCTTCTCCAACTTGAAATTGCTGCTCTTCCAAAATTGTTTGCCTCACCCACTGTTTTCTGCACCAACCTCCAGCCTTCTATGAACATCCTGGCTTTAACTAAGATTTGCTTCGGATCAGAGATCACCCCATTCCAGAATCTGTTATTACGTTCGCACCAAATACCCCAACACCCCCAAACCAGCCTGTATAAATCCTCCTCTTTTCTAACTTGAAATTCTGCCTGAACCTGCCCCAGGAAAGAATTCGAGGAAGAATCCAACCAGCTCCACCGGATTGAGTCCCAGGCCTCCTTCGCCACCGGGCAGTCCACGAAGAGGTGCTGCAACGTTTCCTCATTATTTCCACAAAGCCCACAGTTGACTGCACAATCTACCTTTCTAAGTTGCAAATTAACTTTTGTAGGAAGCAAGCCACAACATACCTGCCATAAAAAGAACTTCAATTTAGGAGGAATTTTCCATCGCCAAATCTGAGTCCAGCCAATCCATCCATCACTCATTATCTCCCCAATTAAAGCTTTATAACACCTGCGAACCGAGAACCTCCCGGTCTTCTCCCATCGCCAACAAAGTCTATCATTAACAGGTCTGTTACTAATTGGAATACCCCTTATAAGCTCAATGTCCCGCAGCTCAAAAATCTCGCTCAGGAGGTCAACATCCCACTCTTTCTTTTCATTACAAAACAGGTTGCACACTCTAGCCTGCTCCAATCCCGAAAATGGAGGTGAAACTACTCTCGGCTGAACTTTATTTGGTAACCAAGGTTCGGTCCAGAGATTGATCTCCTTTCCATCCCCCACACTCCAGTGATAACCCTCCTTGATAATATCCTGAGTTTGGGAAATGCTCTGCCAAATAAAAGAAGGATTATTGCCCCTTTTCGCATTCAAAAAATTACCATCCCTAAAATACCGGGCCTTATAAACTCTTCCCACTAAGGAGTTTGGTTCAGAAAAAATTCTCCACGCTTGCTTAGCAAGCATGGCCAAATTAAACTCCCTGAGTTTTTTGAAACCCAAACCTCCCACATTTTTCGGTCGGCACATAAAATCCCAGTTCCTCCATCTAATGCCTTTCCCGGATTTTCCTTGCCACCAAAACCCATTCATTAAAGTTTCAATCTCTTTACACACCTCTTTCGGTAACAAAAACACATTCATCGCATATGTGGGCATAGCCTGAATGACAGATTTAAGTAAAACTTCCCGCCCAGTCTTAGATAAAAATTGATTGTTCCAGGTTTTGATCCTAGCTATCATTTTCTGGCGGAGATAGGACAATATATTTTTTTTATTACGCCCAACAATAGCCGGTAATCCCAAGTATCGCTCCTCCCCTCCAGCAAATTCCACCCCCAAAAGTTCCTTCAAACCATCCTTAATATCAGCTGATACATTAGAACTGAAGAAATTTTTTGATTTACTCAAATTGATTACCTGCCCCGAAGCCTGGGAGTAATCATTCAGAGCCTCTTTAATGATAGAAGTTTCACCATGATTCGCTTCAAATAATAGTAGGCTATCATCTGCAAAAAATAAGTGAGAAATTTTTTTGGGGGGGGGGCATGCTACCGCAACTCCATGTAACCGACCCGCCCTCTCATAATTTTTCAATAGGGCACTCAAACCTTCTGCAACCAAAATAAATAAATAAGGAGACAACGGGTCGCCCTGTCTCAAACCCCTCCTAGGAATAATAGGTCCCAACTCCGAATCATCAAAAGGAATTGATTAAGTCACCGAAGTCACACACTCCATAATCAATTGTACCCATCGAGAGTCAAACCCCAAATGAAACAACATCCCTTCCAAAAAAGGCCATTCAACTCTATCATATGCCTTACTCATGTCCAATTTAAGACTAACAAAACCAGTCTTACCCTGAGTTTTTCTTTTTAAAAAGTGCTGGGTCTCGAATGCAATCATGATATTATCTATAATGGATCTACCCGGAATAAATGCACTTTGTTGCTCCAAAATACATAAATTAAGAACAGCTTTCATTCTGTTGGCCAGGACTTTCGAATAAATTTTATAAATAACATTGCACAATGCTATGGGTCTCCAGTCCCCTAAACTCTCTGGATTCTCCTTCTTTGGTTTTTTTTTTTTTACCCCGGAAGGCAAACCACCAAAATTAGTGGGGCAAATGCCGGGGGTCAGTTGCCATTATTTTATTAAAAACGAGACAAATTGAGAGGGGGACCTGACCAATACCTCTCTCAGAGGCATACCTCTGAAGAAAAAGCAGAATAGAAACCAATAAATGATTTTCGGGGGGACTATACCTGACCCGGAAAAAAACAACAATTTTAAGTACGAATACTAGGAATTCTCCTTCTTTGGTATTAAAACAATATTGGTATGATTGATTTTTTCCGGAAGTTTACCTGACTGAAAGACCTCCGAGCAAAATTTGATAACATCAGGGCCTACCTTGTCCCAATAGTGCTGAAAAAACCCTGGGCTCAGACCATCCGGACCGGGAGATTATATTTGTCCGGGTACATCTCGAAAACTGCAGCCTTTTACCTCTTCCCCCCTGATCGGCCTCAGCAAACTTGTATTATGAAGAGGCTCCACCTTCCTGGGAACACAGTGAAAAATAAAATCACCTGAAGTATGCACAGAAGAAAAAATATTAGTAAAATAATCACTAATCAGGCGACCAACTTCCATCCTATCGGTTTCCCACCCTCCGTTCTCTAAACAGAATCCTTCCACTCTATTTTTTCGCCTCCTTTGTTTCACGGAATTATGGAAGAATCGGGTATTAAGATCGCCTCCTTTTAACCAAAACTCCTTTGCCCTTTGCCTCCAGAATAAATTCTCCTTCTCCAATAAATCAAGATACTCTCGCTTTACTTTCTCAAAAATGCTCAGATGCCAATCATCCGAAAACCTCCGTAAATATTCCAACCTTTTCCTGCAAAATTGAATCCTTTTTGCCCAACGACCCTACTGCTGTGCGTCCCCAATCTTCAACCGACTTACAACAAACAGCAATCTGCCCCATGATACCCAACCTTTCTCCCAGACTCCAACTTCTAGCTACTGTAGAACGACAATCTTCATCTCGAAGCCAGAAGTTCTCAAACTTGAACTTGCTGCGTCTATGAAAACTCCTAGAAGGGAGTAGCTTAATAAATAAAGCTAAGTGATCACTCGACGCTCCCTCCAATGATTCAGCCACTGCCTCACCAAAGATGTCCAACCAGGCCTCAGAAACGAGGATTCTATCCAGCTTCTCTTCCACCCAATTCAGAGACCCCCGCCATCTCTCCCAAGTATATTGGTACCCTTGAAAAGGAAAATTTTGTAAACCGCAAGACCACACTGCTTCCCGAAAACCTCTTAATAACCAGGGAGGATGTGGAATACGTCCATGTTTATCCTAAGACACCATGAGGTCGTTAAAGTCTCCCATTACTATCCAAGGCAACTGAGGTTCCGTATTAAGAGCTATTAATCGATCCCATGACTCCCTCCGTCTATTCCGGTCTGGACAACCGTAAAAACCGGTGAAACGCCACTCCTTGTCCTCGGGCTCCAATCGAATATTGACATCTATGTGATGAGAAGATGAGTCTCGGATATAAACATGTACCCCTTCTCTCCATAATAATGCTAGCCCGCCCCTGTGACCTTCATTGTCAACCACATAGCACCAATGCAAACCCACTTTCCTCATCACAGCCTCCACTCTACTTCTATTAGAAAAAGTCTCCATTAGAAAAACTAAACTCGGCTTCTTCAAGTGAACTAAATTCACCAACGCCTGAACTGTCGTAGGATTGCCGAGCCCACGAAAGTTCCAACTTAAGCAACTCATTGCTCTCGGCGGGCCTGGCTCCCAGGTCCCGCCGTTTCCCCGTTTTTTGTCACAGTATACTCCATAGAAGTAGGATTCAAAATACTAGTTCCAAACCCCGAATCTTCTGCTTTCCTTTTCTTCATAAATCCTCCAGTTGCATTTGATATGTCCACTGTCTCTTCCTCCCCTGCAGCATCGGTCCCCCCTTCCTTCTCCCCTCCTGCACCCCCCATCTCCCTGCCCAGCCGAGAATTAGTCAACGGCCTTCCGGTGCCATCCACCAGCCACCTACTGCCACTCCCACCTCCCCTTCTCCGACTTCCGGCCTGTAACCAACTGCCCAACCTTCTCTGATTCTCCCCTCCTTCGTCATTAAACCGCCTCGGACATAACCGGTCAGTGTGGTTCATCACGCCACAGATGAAACAAAAGTAAGATAGTCTCTCGTACTTTACCTCCACTTCCACACTTTTCGCCTCCCGTTTAAGGTTTAGCCTATCTCTCAACGGTTTATCAATCTGAAGCTTGACCCTGATACGCATAAACTCTTTCCATCCCCCGGTGAAATTATTCGGGTCCGACTTCACAAAGAATCCCAAACGATTGCCAATTAATTGGGCTGTCTTCTCTGTAAAGTATCGCCTCGGAAGTTTGTAAATCTGCACCCAGAACGTTTCAGTCTCAAGTGGCACACAAGTAGGATCCTCCTCTCCATCAAGCCTGTGCAGCACTAGCAGATTATTCTCGAAAGACCAAGGGCCATCGGAGATAACTCGTAAAACATCCACCTCTTGAAAGAATTGAAAGAGAATTCTCCTATCCCCAACCTCCCGAATGTGAACCCCTCTGCTTGGTCTCCATATATCAGCAATAACCTCCCTGAAGACATTGAATTTATAAGATTTTTCCGTCATTAAGCGTCCCACGATACACAACTGTGAAGACGTGGACTCATTCTGCAGGGCTGAGTCGTCTAACTCCACATCCTCCTGTTCTTCGTCGTCCAAATTCAACCTAGCGTAGAGGTCCTCCATCTCTGACGCCATACAACCCAAGCGAGAGCAGAAATAACGATCAATTCACTCAAAAGAATTAACTAAGAGCAATTCGGCACAAACCCTAGAATCCTAGGGAAGAACACGATACCTTGTAAAATTGTTAAAGTAATACCATCAAATTAGTTATTTCATGTATTTATCAATTATTATCTTATCCATCTAATGCATACTTCGTTTGACATACGGAGTAATATACGTCAAATGATTAATAAGGATCTTTTTACTCGGACGATTTTGAGTCCCAGATCAGACCTGACCAGAACGGACTATGCCAGACATGGATAATTATAAAATACACAGAGGTCAAACATTTACCAGACCATACTAGACCAGACCAGAAAATTTAAGTCTAAGTAAAAACATCCTAACTCAATATCAATATAGCAATTTAAGTACTTAACACAATAAATTTTAAATAGTAATTTAGGAACCAACCTCAAATAGTAATAAAAAAAACTCCGTACTATTATAGCTTGTCAAGCTATAATAGTAATACGGAGTATATTTTGTACTCCGTATTTATTTAATTATTCTTTAGCCTTTAGAGTTTAGCCTTTACAGGATGGCTGGCTTTACCCCAATACACCAATACGGAAAATCGATGATACTCCTTTTCAGGGTTACGCCTTTATCTACATGTATTCCGTATGATATACTCCGTATTTCACTATTTAGGAGCGAAACCAATAAAATCGTAGAGAAAGGGACTCGCAGTGACAGATTCAGAGTTGACCCATGGAGGTTAGCGAGCTGGGTAAGGCCATCGGAGTCTTCGGAGAGTCTCTGTTCAAACCTTCAGTCTTTCTAGCTTCTTCGACAGATGATTGGAGGCGTTGATCGGTTGAAGACTTAGAGCTCTAATACTAATAGGTTTTTTATATTTTTCTGGGGCCCCTTGAAATGTTAGGCCCAAGGCATTTGTCTGGCCCAATTGCCCCTATAGACGCCTCTGTGTCTAGGCTTTTGTGAAGTACATATTTTGATGAACTATCTCTTTCTCATTAAACAACTTTGTGCAGGTAGATTTAACTATTTCAGTTCCATTAACAGCCATAATTACCTTGATCTTTTCCCCAAATTCAGTTTCAACATAAGCAACAAAGTTGTGAATGATGACGTGAACTTCAGTTTTATCTCTCAACAAATATGTCCAAGTATTTCTACTACAATCATCAAGTAAGGTTAAGAAATAAGAGGCTCCAGTCATTGACTTCAAAATTTTGAGAAGCATTCGAAATACTTCTTTTAACAGACAGCTTGTGATGTTTTGCCATGATACAGACTTCACAAAACAAACTATGCTCATTATTTCCCAAACAAATGTGTTGTAAGTTTGACAAAGAAGAATGACCAAGTCTATTATGTAACAACAGTAAGGTATTGGAAACTTTACATGAGTTATTTGCTAAACAATGTAATTTGTTAGCTATGTTCTTATTTGCTAACAGCTTCATCTGTGCCTTTCTTTGCTTCAAAGGTGTACAATCCGTTCTTCTTTTTTCCAAGAGATATCTTCTTCTCAGTTGTGGGGTCTTGTACATAGCATCCATGATTATTGAAACTCACTGTCATCTTAGTGTTTTTCAATAATTATCTCATGGATAATAGATTATGTTTAAATCCCGGCACACGCATCACTTGTTTAAGTCTAATTTCTTCAGAAAGATTTACATCACCAATTAATGTGTCTTTCTTCACATTTCCATCTGGAAGAACAATATTGGGGCTCAAGCAGATATGTTTTATTTTCCAATATTCTCAGATCATGTGTGATGTGATTTGTTGCTCTAGTGTCAATTATCCAAACATGTGGTTCTTGGTTTCTTTCTTTTAAATCAACACAAGAAACATAGGTCATACATGGTAGGTTGAAGTGTGAAGAGGATCTACTGCTAGGTTCAACTGAATTGTTTCCTTGATAAGAGTAATCTTTGATTTTTGAACAAGATAGGCTTGAATGAGTTGCGGATCCATTTGATTCAGCATCTTGAAATGTTTGTTTTCATTCAAATTAAAAGGAGTTTCATTTTCTTCAACCTTGAAATCTGCATTTCCTGCAAACCTTTTATTTTTATTGTTACTTCCTGAGTTTTGCATATCATACTTCCCTTTTTTTCCTTTATACCAGTCATGATAGCCCTTGATCTAAAAGCAATCCTTCATGATGTGCCCCATCTTGTTAAAGTGAATACAAAGCAATGATTGTTTTTTCAATTTCATCTTTTGATATTCAGCCTTAAATAAAAGTTTCATTTCTTCATTATTGCCTTGATTATTTAAATTCCTTCTGAATTTGTTCACAACCATACCCATACCTCCTGAGATATCTGGCTTCCAGTTATTGATTTTTGCATCTCAATATGTTGATTCCTAAAAAATGCTTGATTCAAAGTAGGAAAAGGATCAATGGCTAGTATTTGATTTCTGATAGGCTCATAGTGATTGTCTAATCCTATGAGAAACTCCATCAGTTTGTTTCGATTATCCTTCTCGATTATTTTCTTCAAAATATTGCAGGTACATGAATTCAAAGCTCCACATTCACACATTGAAAGACTATCATCCCAAACAGATCTGAGTCTCCCAAAATATTTCTCTATCGATTGTCCCTCTTGTACGATTTGAGTTAAATCCTTCTTTAGCTGATACAAGTATGGAGCATAAGTTTGACTGCAACTTTCCTTTATTTCTTCCCAGAGCTGCTTGGACGGTGCTTAAGTACATGACATTGACCGAGCTTCCCCTGTCAATGTACGTCTGGTGGATGACTTGGTCATTGATTTCACATTTTACAACCAGGGCGTCCCTGTGGGACAGCGACCCTGTTGGTAAGTCCTTGTCGGTGAAGGCGATAGGTTCAAACCTGACTTTTTTTTCCGGAAGGGGGACTCTAGGTGACTTCGCCAACGTACAGGGACCGAGCCCACTTCTTATGTTGGGTGGCCGAGTCTCCCCCGTGTTGCCGTCGGTGATCACATGAATGTGGCGTTTCCTCAGGTGTCTTTCCTCCTTATCATCATCCTCGGAGAGGTTACCGATCTCTCTCTTCTTTGTGTCGGTTTCACTTCCCTGATGAGGATTCCTCCATGTTCGGGCTGACGGGCCTTTCACAAACTGGGAGAGTTGTCCGTGTTGGATCAATTTTTCGATCGCCACCCTAAGTGTGTAGCAATCGTCCGTATAGTGGGACTTGTTTCGGTGGAAGCTGCGGTACCTCTCACCCTTCTGGATATCGTTTACCTTCGGGGGAGCCCGCATATCCCTTACTACCCATCCTCGCTCTTCTGCATCGTCCAAGATGGTACTAATGGGGTGCGTGAGGGGGGGGGGGGGGGTCCTTGGTAGGTCTAGGATCTTTGGTTCTGGTAAGGCGTCGAACCATTCGTACGTCAGTCCTTCAAGGGTGGAAAGAAACCCACCTACATAGGTACTCGTCGCTGGCGTTCATCATGAGCATGCTGTTCTGGTATCGGGAAAAATGTTCGTGTGGTTCTCTTCGACCATCATAGGGCTTGACAGTCTGGCCGCGAAATTTTTCTAGAATGGGGACAGAGAGGACCCTTGCATTGAAAGGTGTCCTTGTCCTAAAGGAGAATATAGGCTCATCCCGATCTTCGGCGAGCTACTTCTCGAATTCTGTCACCTTCTTCGAAAGGGCACCATAGTTCGAGCCCTACTCGTTGTGATGCTATTTAGCTAGGGATGGCAACGGGGCGGATCGGGGACGGTTTTACATATAACCGTACCCGCCCCGTTTGGTAATTCCCCCGCCCATAACCGCCCCATTACCCAACGGGTAATTTGTACCCAAACCATAACTGCCCCAACGGGTATAACCGCGGGTAACTGCGGGTAATTACTTTATTAAATGAGTCATTGATATTTTAACAAAAAATAATATTTCAAAAGGCGAAAAAATGGCATCACCTAGACGACGCTAGACTCAGACGCCACTTTAAAGCTTCATATATCTATAAGACGAGAAAGAAAACAGCCTAAATTAATTTGAACCTAAAAATACTTGATCTGAAAAATAATTAATCACAAAAAATCATATAATAATCAAACAAGGCTATTAAGTTCATTGAGAACTTTCATTCTGACACTATAGTTAGTACATTTATTATCCATATATACACAATGAACATTAAAAACCTCATCTTTTATTAGTTGTAAGACAAATAATAGATAAGAATGTAATAAAATATAACTAAAAATAAACGGAGCGGGTTCGGAGCGGGTTCGGAGCGGGTTCGGAGCGGGTAATGGGGCGGGCATAGCATTAAAACCGTAACCGCCCCATTACCCGTAAAACGAGTATTCCCCACCCCCCGTACCCATTACACGGTCAATGCAGTTTTCCCCATTTTGACCAGGGCGGTTCGGTGCGGGGTATCCATCGGATCGGTCACAAATGCCATCTCTATATTTAGCATTTTTCTAAAAAATGCTTGATTCAAAGTATGAAGAGAATCAATGGCTAGTATTTGATTTATAATAGGCTCATAGTGATTGTCCAAACTTATAAGAAATTCCATCAGTTTGTTTCGATGATCCTTCTCGGTGATTTTCTTCAGAATATTGCAGGTACATGGATTCAAAGCTCCACATTCACACATTGAAAGACTATCAACTGTTTGAATAGGTTCTTTGGTTTCATAACTTTTGTTTAAAAGCAACATAACTAAAAGGAATTTTTGCTCAAGTAGGATTTGTTCTTTTCCTCATTTTCAAGTTCAACCGTTTCTTTTGCACCAACAAAAGACATTAACTTGGTCAGATCGAGTTCCATGTACTGAACATCATACAATTGTCGACAATTAACCTTATCAGGTTACAGGGATTCGATAAACCAAAGTCTTTCTTTGGAATTATAGAAACGAGTGTCCTTGTTTTAATTTAGAAAAATGGTTTGTTCCGTTTGACTTCGTTTGGCTATAAGATCTTCAAGCTCTTTAATCTTCCTATATAGAGCACTTCTTTGATCATGCAAAGTTGCTCTTATAGTGAGAGATTGATTAAGCTCTGCCTTCGTTGCATGTAATTGATTAGTCAAGTCCGCTACTTTCAGTACCAATTTGTCTGTGTCTAAGGTCAATATAGAAACCTTTTCTCTAGCTTGTTCGAGTTGTATATATAAAGTGGCATTCTTATTAAGATTCTTGAATAAGACTCTATGGTTGTTATCTAATCTCTCCTCTAGTTCCTTAATGAGTTTGTCCTTATCATGCGAGGAATGAAATTTGCAGTTACAAGAACAAGAAGGGTTGGAAGGACTTACATCATCGTTGAAGCCTTCACTTTCTTCTTTGGGGACCACAACATCACCCTTTTCATCTTCCTTTTCAACAATGGCCATCAACGCCAAGTTTTTTTCAACTTCATCATCATCAGAAGAGTCATCCATCCAGTGATCCTTCTCAGCTAGTAGTGTAACATTCTCATCATCTTGCTTAGCCATGAACATCTTCTGCTTGTTCAGGAGCATCTTCTGCTTATAATAATTGAAGTCCCTCCTTCTTGGTAAGCGACAATCTTTGATAAGATGTCCATCTTTGCCACAATTAAAGCATTTGGGAGGTTCTTCAGCTGCAACTGCCTTCTTTTCTCTGAGGCATTCTGCTCAATTTTTTTCGGTTTGTAGTTGGATGATAATGTTCTCCAGCTTTTTTGATGAGTTGTTCTTCTTGTAAAACTTCTTGTTTAATTGATTGGTCAGCAAGACCTTCTTTTTCTGTAACTCAGCTAGTTCAGACTCCACATCTACCTAACCTTCACTCTCCTCCTCCTCCTCCTCTCGTCCTCTTCCTCCTCCTCCTCCCTCCTCCTCTCTTCTTCTCTTCTTCTCCTTCTCTCTCTTCTCCTTCTCCTTCTCCTTCTCCTTCTCTTCTCCTTCTCCTTCTCCTTCTCCTTCTCCTTCTCCTTCTCCTTCTCCTTCTCCTTCTCCTTCTCCTTCTCCTTCTCCTTCTCATTCTCCTTCTCATTCTCCTCTCCTTCTCCTTCTCCTTCTCCTTCCTCCTTCTCCCTCTCCTTCTCCTCCTCTCCCTCTCCTCTCCTCTCCCTCTCCCTCTCCCTCTCCTCCTCCTCTCCCTCTCCCTCTCCCTTCTCCCTCTCCCTCTCCCTTCTCCTTCTTCTCCTTCTTCTCCTTCTTCTCCTTCTTCTCCTTCTTCTCCTTCTTCTCCTTCTTCTCCTTCTTCTCCTTCTTCTCCTTCTTCTCCTTCTTCTCCTTCTTCTCCTTCTTCTCCTTCTTCTCCTTCTTCTCCTTCTTCTCCTTCTTCTCCTTCTTCTCCTTCTTCTCCTTCTTCTCCTTCTT